>OY776294.1:25858680-27058680 GCA_963675345.1 Trididemnum clinides
AGCGGTGTAAAATTATGGGGCGCCATTTGTTCACCGCTGATTACACATGTTTTAGGACAACATTTATGACTAAATCAAATGCATTTGTTTAAATGCACAAATACATTTAACATTTGTTTAAATGTTTATAACATTTGTTTAAATGTTAACATTTGTTTAAATGCTTTTAACATTTGTTTAAATGTTAACATTTGTTTAAATGTTTTTAACATTTGTTTAAATGTACAAATACATATGTCACTCAGCCGTATCATTCACATATGTCACTCAACCGTATCGTATCGTTCTTTAAAGGGAATGTACTGCGAATAACGCTTTTCCGATAGATTTGGTCATTGGACCATCACGTGATAGGTTTGCGACAGACTCGTTTGAAATGGGCGACAGGCGCGACATAGTTAAAATTCTTGAAACATGTGGTCTGCAGCAAATTAAACCACCAACCGCAAAAGTCCGAGTCTCTTACTACAAGATGTCTGCTGGATAGGATATAGGATGACTGCTGGAAGCAAAAGTGCAACATAGGCTGTATAGATTTATGCTGTTAGTCAATGAACTCAGTCTGCCAGTTTCTTGCAGAAAATAATGATACTTATGAAAGACTATGTATGTATATATATACATCATAGGTAGGCTGGCCATTTTTCGAAATGCAAAACCGGGACGCTTATTGCAGACTGCTATTATGACTAAGTAGGGTGGCCATACGTTCCGATTTAGGCGGGACAGACCTCCAATTGAGCGTCCCGTTTTTGCATGAGCAAATAACGGGACAGTGGATGGCCGCCTTTCACGAAGCCAAATAGTTGGGCTTACTATAGACTCTAGATCAAAATCGGGACGCTCAAGACCGCGGTCGCGCCTACGGTGGGGTGGATCTCCAAAAAAAAAAAGGTCACCACCTATTTCGCTGCCCGTTTGTTGTCATTTTCGGCCGGAATCATCATTCAGGTAGGGTTTGCTGCCAACATGCCCTAGTTTATCACGGCTAACTTTGGCATACCCTAGGTCAAGCTGTGCTGCATGACTGAGCGAAAACACCAGACATTCCATAATTTAACTGGGACAGGCCTGAAAAAGCGGGACTGTCCCGCCTAAAACGGGACGTATGGCCACCCTAATCATAGGATAAAACATTAAAAAACCTTTTTAATTTTATATCCTATGATGTATATTTTCTTTATTATCTTGTTTAACCAATTTACTGTAAATGCCGACTCGTTTCGGCCATGCTACATGCAATGCAACTATAAGTGCTAAACTCGCAGTCTTTTTATGAATATAAGTTACAACATCTTTGAGCGATTTATCATTCGCCAAACTTTTCTTCTGCTTTTTCTCGCCCATTTCAAGAATTTTAACTATGTCGCGCCTGTCGCCCATTTCAAACGAGTCTGTCGCAAACCTATCACGTGATGGTCCAATGACCAAATCTATCGGAAAAGCGTTATTCGCAGTACATTCCCTTTAAAGAACGATACGATACGGTTGAGTGACATATGTGAATGATACGGCTGAGTGACATATGTATTTGTACATTTAAACAAATGTAAAAACATTTAAACAAATGTTAACATTTAAACAAATGTAAAAACATTTAAACAAATGTTAACATTTAAACAAATGTTATAAACATTTAAACAAATGTTAAATGTATTTGTGCATTTAAACAAATGCATTTGATTTAGTCATAAATGTTGTCCTAAAACATGTGTAATCAGCGGTGAACAAATGGCGCCCCATATAAAATGACGTCGCGATTAAAGCTTGATCAAAAAGTTCATTTCTTCGTTTTCTCACAGGCTGATGACCATAGAAATGCGGTTAACATTTTTTAAAAGAGATATTAACTAATGCTATTGTTAATAATTAACATCATTTTGATCCACTTTGGCAAAAGTACAGGCAAATATTTTTTCAGGTTTTTGTTGTTTTGAGCATTTGTTTTTTCATTTTTTTCTTGAACGCTTCAAAAGAGCTATGTGACGTCATAATGCTTTGGAACAATTTCATTTGAATCAGAAGCAGGAAGAAGCTATTCTTATTATTCAATTTCATTATAAATGCATTTTATCTGATGATTTCACTTGTGAAACAGATGTGATATATTTGAAAGATAACGGAAGTCCATGGATCAGTTGTAATTGGATCTGGTTATCAGTTAAACAATGTACGCTATTTGCGAAAAAATAATTTTAATTCATGAGTTTTGGCGCACACACGCAATTTTTTGATTAGTTTTCCTCCTTGCGCATAGCGATAGAAATGAGCGAATAATTGTAATCGGTTCACTATTTGTAAGTGAATAATCTTAATTAAATGGTAAAGTGGTGGGAATTAGGGACAAAGTTACGTATAACAAAATCCCAAGTTGAGAAAAAAATTAAGATAAAGCAATAGGCCAAAGGCGTGATTTCTTTTTTTGCTCAGCCGGAATCAGGGCAAATAGCGCAGCTAAAAATTTAATATTGCCAAGGTAAACATGAAAGAGGTGCATTTAATCGTGAGATAAGCCCACTACTAAATATTTTATTTCTGTAAGTGTAAAAACGAACCACATTTGGGCGCTACCATCTTATTTTTGACTTTGTTCCACTCTGCTACTTTTTGAAAAGAAGGAATAACAGTCGTAAAATCATGCTTTATTTGTAGTATCAGACTTAAGGAACAGAGTAAGATGCTCATCATTACTGGAGCAGAAACTAAAACCTCCATTCACTACACTCTTGATACTGCTCCCATTAATATTTTTATGATAAAACTGGCGCTTTTGCCTGAAATAATACATTCTCAATCAGCATAGCGATGGCATTTCCTGCTTGGTCAAAATCACGCCATATTTGGGGTAAAGATTTTACTATTTTGCTTTAATAATAGCATTATAGATTTATGATGTTTAAAGCTAAAAATTGGGATGAAGGGCAAGATTATTTTTGACCCCCTGGGTACCCCGAAACAGAGAACAGAAACATAAGGCATAGCCAGCTGGAATTTAAAAAATTTTAAAAGAAATCTGAAGAAAACAGTACTTTTGTGTAAAATTGCACTGTACTGAAGACATTTTGGCTATTTTAATTCAAAATAACTTAACAGGCCTCACGGTGTCGAAGGCAAATACTTAGGGAAACATAAGGCTACCTTTGCCCCTAACTGCGTACAATCAATAACCATACCACCCAGACCTAAGACGTGATCACGACATCGAAGTCATGAAATTAATTACAAAAAAGGAGCGTTATTATTTGTAGGCGATAAATTAATTACAAAAAGCAAATAGTCATAAAATAGGTTTACTACTTAACATCCTTTTTTCTGTATTTTTCAAACAATTGCTACTTTCCACTGCAATCTCCCCATAATAACTTAAATTGTGTCTACGCTGACTACTTGTTTAAAGGAATAGAGAAATCGGGATTATGGAAATAAGAGCTATGCCTATCCTGTCCCTAATTTGTTTTACTCGATCGCTTTTCAAAATACGCTTGATTTCGAAACAAGAATTAGATGAGCAAAAAAACATTAACTTCGCTTTACTCTTCTCACAACTACACGTTGGATAATGGCGGTGCAGCCGACTGAACTATTATTCTTAACCCTTACGTTACTTACGAGTACAGTGAGGGTGTCGCTGGCAGAACAGATTGCTTTAAGAGTTTTGCCGTATTTATTTGTTGCATTCCATTTGTCCCAAAAACTTTGCTAAACTGACATTTTGTGACAAAACAACGTTGTCCGGATCAGCAAGGTCAAACTGATACTTCAACTTTCAAAAACTCTGCAACACTCACCGATCGAGCACTAAACAACTTCGGAATCTTTTCACTGAGCAGTAGCAAGGCATTTAGTACAGTTTGAAACAAGTTTTGTTTCATTGGAATAAAATTCCGTTGTTTCGACATCTTAACTTTCTTACTGCATTGCAGTCTGAAAAATGAGAAACCACGTCAAGTGGTTGACCTTGGCCAGCGCTGCAACCTCTAAAAAAAATAACAAGTTGTAAAGTGGCCATCACGTCTTTCTAAACTAACGGGAAAATTATTTTTTATAGAACAGCAATATGCACCTGCCCAACATCGCACAACATCGGGATTCTCCCACTGAGCTGAAGCAAGGCACTTATGTTTTGATGAAACAAGTTTTATTTTGTTGGCTTACGCTACATGATTAGTGTCAGGACAGCTAAACTCTCCCGCCGCCTTGTAGTCGGATCACAGAGAAATCTTTAGAGTAATTGCCCTGGATTGATACTGCAATCAATATTTATGTACAACACAATGCAATAACAATCCTCATCAAACTTTACTGCTTATGTGGCAGTTTAAATCCATAAACTATCTTAGTGCATACAAAATATAAGAATAAACAGGAGGAAAAATAGTTGCCAGAAAAAGCATGCAGGAAATCAAATTTTACAGAACTTCAAAATATTTCTAAAAGATGCACAAAGCATGATTTATATTTTAATACGGCGCTTCCTAATCTGTGTTCCGCAACTCACTGATGGTACGCAAAGCGTTTCAAGCCCAATTTCAGACAACTGATCTCCGAAAAAAGGTAATTTTGTAATCATATTGGGCAAAGTAATCGTTAAGATTTTCATAAAAGAGTGAAAGAATATTGCTTTCGCGTAGTTGATATCCAATAAAATAAGGTCTCCAAGTTGATAGTGATCCCAAAACACCGTCACTAAAATGTAAGTCGCGAGTTCAAAAAAATTAGTACAAATTGTTTAACACAAATTTTCTCAACTTGAAGTTAAGAGGTCACGAAACAAATTCAAAACAAATTAGCTTGATACATTGACATAAAAGTTTTTGTAACGTTCTCATATGCTGCACTTTTGGAGCAAACATCGTATTTCACGATATCGGTTGTAAACTAAAAGTTTAAGTCTGACTGAGCTATCAAATAAAAATAATTAATTAACCAATCACTAGAAGGTATCCTTTTTTCGTTCTAATTGTTGTAACGTGCGAACTGATATTGCCCTTAATGCACTGGCTTTTACTTAAAAGAACATTTCTATTTATGAAAAATGACAAATAAGGAATTTGAATTACCAGTTTCTTATTTGGGATGTTACTCTAAAAGTCATGCAAAAAAATTAGCAGAAAATGACCAAAACAAGGAGATTAGAAAAAAAGGAAATTTTTCTACTAAGAACTTTACAAAAAAATTGCTGAAAAATGGTTGAATGGATATTTCCTAATTTTGTTTCTCAAAATGAATAAAATCACTGTAGTCTCCACTTATTAAGGTCAGGAATAATAACCCCACGTGCTGAATATGCTTAATATTGTCCGGTCCGAAATCGCTCCATTTATTTTCCCAATAACAAAGCCCGCTTTATAAACCAAAAACCTCGCTTAATAAGCCCCATTTTTTAACACATTTGCATGAAATTGGAAAAAACGCCTGGCAAATTACACTTCTTGGTCTTGCTTTTGACCGTTTCACTCTTGGTTGCGCTTCTGACCAAAAATTAAAGCCAGTGTCTTGAACAAGGTGCTCACTCCACATGCAACAGTTGGCGTTCCCACCAATTTTCTGTTAATCACTCCACGAAATTAGTTTGAACACAAAAAAGAAGCAGATAGGCAAAAGATAATTCCCAATATCTTGCTGAGCGCCAAGCAGAGAAGTAAACACCGTTTTGAAAGCGTTTGGTATGACTGGGCATTGTAATTAAATCCAATGTTTGCAGACTGCTAAGCGGATGCTCTGACCACAACTCCTCCTCGCCATTACTGCCCCATGTTTTGATGAATTGTAATTCCACTTTTACTTGCGACAATATCATGGAGTCGGTTGGCAACGTTGTCGAGGAGGTTAGAGCGCTGTTTATGCCCGCAATGATTGAGAGATCGAACCTCATGATGATCACGTTGTGTCTTTGTGTGATTTCTCGGAGATTTCCCAGCTTGGTTGCAGACTTGTGGTAGAAATGCGATGAGTCAGCGGCACCAACAACCACAAAGAGGGTGCGAACACGAGATGTAATCACAACCGCCAAAGTTTTGCCGTGACCAAAAAATTAAAACAATCAATACAAAAAAATGAAGCCCCAATAATTGCGTTGGAATAAAAATAAAAAGAATGTGCTCAAAAAAAGTTTTTAGCGGAACAGAATAAGTGGAGAGATGTCTAAAATAGAGTAATTGCAAGTGCTGCACAAAGTTAATTTCTGAAGAAATAGAGTAATCATAAAAAGATGGGGTCATATAAAGCTAAATTGAAAGAGACTATAGAGAGCGTAATGAACAAGCAAAACATCTCCAGAAAAACTGAGGGTACTTGCATTTTGAAAAATTTAGAGTGGACAGTACGCCCCCAATCCAAGAGAAAAACAAGTAAAAATCATAGACGAGAATTGGGAAGATGGATAGATGAAGTAGCGCAACCCATTTAGGGGAAAGTTACTAAAGATTGGACATTACACGAAATGGGATTTTACGATTTCTCAAATACAACTCTAGACGGCAACGAATCAATCACTTCAGATTTAACGCAGATACACGGATCAGTGTTAGCTGAAATATCATTAATATCAGTCGTAGTTCTAGAATAAAAAGTTTAGTTTAAAAGAATTCAATCGATAAAAGTAAATTTATTACAAACTTCAAATGTTTTTTTAGAGCGTTTAAAATAAAAGTACAAGTCTGTTTTTTTAGCTGGGAAACAGTCTGATAGCAAGCAATGTTTAACTTGAAGAAAGTTGTAATAATTTGGATCGCAGTGCTGCCTGGAAGATAAAACTGAATTTAAACATGTCAACAGTTTCCAAAGATAGGAAACTTATCGTGCAGTTACAGATATTATGTGTGTACTGTGACAAAACAGTTTTATATTGTTTTCAGGTGTGGTACATAAAAAATAATAAATCATACCAGGCCTTACTTGTGTCTGTGCATTTAACAAGTCTGCAAAGCAACGGAGGAATAGGGGTCAGTGGGAACAACCCTCCACGGAAAGAGCATTAAAGACCATGAAGAGTGAGAAAATGAGTTTCAGAAAAGCTTCGAAAAATTACTGTCTAAGTTTCCCAAAAGCACTTTGGAAAGACACGTCAGTAAAAAATAAAACCGTCAGAAAATCCACAAATCATTTAGGAAAACATCCGTTTCAATTTTTTTCTCCGAACAAAGGAAAGCATATGGTTGATTATATTTTAGATTTTAAATATGTAAAAGCAATTTTGCGGAGTGAATTAGAATGATTTCAGAAAACTTGTTTATAATTTTGCTAAAAAAAAATCACATTTCGTACCAATTTAATCCTTTTAAAGATTTGGCAGGTAAAGAATAGCTCTGCCCTTTTCTATGATAAAATCTATCGATTTTTCCGAGATCACCTGAGCCCACTTCTTTGGAAAGAGCAATGGAGTTCAATAAACCTGCTGTATCCAAGTTTTTTGGCATTGTTGAGAAAGTTGTTTATGAGCGCCATTTTGGTAGATCTCGCATGTGCAATTGCGATCAAATTGGGCTTCAAGCTGTACAAAGATGATGTTCCAAAGTGTTAAGTAGGAAAGGAAAACACCAAGTTGAAGCATTAACTAACGCAGAGAGAGGTAAAGTCATAACGGTTATGTGTGCGATGAACTCTATGGAAACTTTGTTCGTCCATCTTTCATATTTTCTCGAAAGATTAAGGGATAAAGCCTGACTAAATGGATCATACCAGCTGGTTGGTTAGATTTTGCCAAAAGAGTGCATGAATGGACAGGAAACTGTTTGATAAATATCTCAAACATTTAAAAGCATACTGCTCCAAGCAATGGCAACCACATATCATTAATATTGGAAGGACATTCATCACACACGAAGAATTTACAGGCTTTGGATAATGTGCTACTCGAAATGCCATTCTAATAATCAGATTATTCCCGGACTTTACGCACAAGCTGCAGCTTCTCGATGTCGGGTTTATGAAACCTATGCGCCCTTATTATGATCGAACAATTGGGTGCTGGCTTCAAGCAAATCCCTTAAGACGATTCACTGAATATCGAGTTGCTGAAGCTTTTGTCGTCGCTTATATGGAAAAGCAGCTACTGTGTCAACAGCGGTTAATGCTTTCAGAAAGTGTGGTCAGTGGCTTTTAAAATTTAAGGTGTTTGAGGAAAACGAATATGCTGCCAGAACAACTACAGACACTCCTATGAATATCACAGACTTCATTACGACCACTACAAACCAAACTAGAGTAGACCATGCGGAGTTACTTGCTTCTACCACGTGCGATGCAGAGCCACTCGCCTCTATCACTTGCGAAGAAGACGATTTGTCTGTAAGTGATAGTGATAGTTATATAAAAACATGGAGCAAGTATCCTGTAGTCGATCAGAGAGCAAAGCCATCGCAAGCAGCGATAAAATCCCTTCGAGCCAACACACACACAAGTGGATAGTGAAACTAGAGCAAATAGCAACAGACCTACATGGATCGAGTCTTCACATTAAGATGAAGGCGCCGGTCCATCAGTAACGATGTGGAATATCAGTCTTCCACCAATTGCTAAACCGAAGGAGCGAAAGCGCAAAAATAATGTCCAGTCGGCCACACTTTTGATCAGCTCTCCGTAAAAAAAGAAGCTTGCGATATAGGATCCAGCAGCGGAAAGACAAGTTTAAACGTCAGCTAATAAAACAAAAAGCTACAAAGATCGCTTGCAGCCCTAAAAGCTACAAAGGTACAAAGATCTTTGTAGCTTTTAAGGCTGCAAGCGATCAAAAAGCTACAAAGATCCTGACAAGAATTCACAAGACACTGCTCCAACCAACAAAGCAGAAGAATGGTTTTCTATCATTTGTAAAAAGAGTTATTACGAGTTCACCAAAGACCTGTTACAGTGCGTTGTTGTCAAAAACTGAGTTCACCAAGGCTGTATCGACTTGACTTCGCCTCAATTCATTTGTTATTAGTGACTGCACTGAACTTCCTTTTTAAAAGGAATGTGACTCTGTTTATAACTCATTGATTGCGTTGAATCGTTAAATTTGCTCGCTGGCTTTATTTTTTCTTTTTTCATGTTTTGTTTGTTGATGGCGTTAAAGTGCAAACTTTGCACCACCAACAATAAGTTTTTTCAACGCGTTGTTTTTTGAATTAAACGCTATTGGTAAATCTTGGTATCAGAAGGAAGATAAAAATGGCCGATGTTCATGCCAGAGACGTAGCAGCCGCCCCCCAAACCCCCCAATTGGGGGGGCCCAGGCCAACTTTGGGGGCCCAACTTAGTCTGAAATTGCTTTTTGGCTACGTGACTATTTTCAGTTCAGCAGACTTGTTTACAACCGATTTAAACTGTAGGAAGAAATTGGCTTGTGACATCATAAGTGAATGCAACGTCATTTTATCTCGCACAATCTAGAATATTTCGATTGATTTTCTGGTAGAATCTTGAATATTCGATTGACGTAACAATGCCGTTGTTACGCAACAATCATAGAATGGTCTGGAATTCTGTTTGGCTATAAATACCGGGACAATATATATACACTGCAGAGTGCAGACAAAGTATTTTATTGACATTGTATAGAATGAAACGTTCAAAAAGTGGTGCTCAAAAGAGAAAAGAAGCAGCCACTGCTCGAGATGCTGTAGCGAAATTGCCCAAGATGACAGATTTTTTCAAGATTACTGAGCAGAGTAGACCTGGCACTAGTACCGAGAGGGATGAAGAAAACTATAGTGTACAAGAAAAAGAAGACTATGACAATCAGCATCAAAGTGATTGTGAATTTCCAGAAAATGTAAGTTGTGATTTACCTGCCAATACGCAACCTTCAATATCAAAAATATCTGAATCTCAATTTACCCCTATCCCTGATCAGAGACGTAGCAGCCGCCCCCCCCAAACCCCCCAATTGGGGGGGCCCAGGCCAACTTTGGGGGCCAAAGTTAGTCTGAAATTGCTTTTTGGCTACGTCACTATTTTCAGTTCAGCAGACTTGTTTACAACCGATTTAAACTGTAGGAAGAAATTGGCTTGTGACATCATAAGTGAATGCAACGTCATTTTATCTCGCACAATCTAGAATATTTCGATTGATTTTCTGGTAGAATCTTGAGTATTCGATTGACGTAACAATGCCGTTGTTACGCAACAATCATAGAATGGTCTGGAATTCTGTTTGGCTATAAATACCGGGACAATATATATACACTGCAGAGTGCAGATAAAGTATTTTATTGACATTGTATAGAATGAAACGTTCAAAAAGTGGTGCTCAAAAGAGAAAAGAAGCAGCCACTGCTCGAGATGCTGTAGCGAAATTGCCCAAGATGACAGATTTTTTCAAGATTACTGAGCAGAGTAGACCTGGCACTAGTACCGAGAGGGATGAAGAAAACTATAGTGTACAAGAAAAAGAAGACTATGACGATCAGCATCAAAGTGATTGTGAATTTCCAGAAAATGTAAGTTGTGATTTACCTGCCAATACGCAACCTTCAATATCAAAAATATCTGAATCTCAATTTACCCCTATCCCTGATGACCCATGTAAATGGCCTGAAAGTATTTCTGATGCTCAACGATGTGATATAGTAAAGCGTGGACCACATCAACTAATAATGAATTTTCCATATAATAACACAACTCCAAGGCGACGTTTTTCCTCCAACCATTATAAACGTGTGTTACCTAATGGTGAAAGTGTTTCACGGTCGTGGCTAGTTTATTGTGGGGAATCAGATCAAGTTTTTTGCTTTTGTTGTAAGCTATTTGGAAAAACACTAAGCCCCTTTTGTAGTGGTATAAATACATGGGAGGGTTTTTCGAAAAAACTGAAAGACCATGAAAACGGCATTTCCCACCAAGAATGCTGCAGTCAATGGATGTTGCTAGCTGAAGGAAATTCATCCACTATCGACAAACGCGAGATGAATATTTTTTTCAATGAAAGACGTTTTTGGAGAAATGTTTTAGAGAGACTTATCGACATTGCCTTGTTTCTATCGGAAAGGAATCTTGCTTTTAGAGGATCTGAAGAAGTCTTAGGATCTCCTCACAATGGAAATTTTCTGGGTATATTTGAGCTTTTGGCAAGAAGAGATCCGATTCTAAAAGAGCTTCAAGACAGAATCAAAAATAAAAACACTAAAGATCACTATTTGAGTCCTACCATACAAAATGAACTAATTGAATTGCTAGCGACAGAAGTTGAAAAAGAAAATTTACAGCAATTGAAATTGGCAAAATATTTTTCTATAATTTTGGACTGCACTCCAGATATGTCACATCATGAACAAATGTCTGTCATTCTCCGTTATGTACTATGTAATGAAGAAGCTGCTGTTGTTAAAGAAACATTTTTTGGCTACTTGAGAATAAGTGACAGTACTGGGAAAGGCTTGTTGGACGCTTTCTTAGAAAAAGCGACCGAACTGCAACTCGAATTGTCTGATTGTCGAGGTCAGTCATATGATAATGGTGCTAACATGAAAGGAAAACATTCTGGGGTCCAAGCAAGAATGCTAGACATCAATCCCAAAGCTGTTTACGTGCCCTGTGCAAACCATACCCTTAACTTAGTTGTTGTTGACAGTGCTAATTGATCGACGGAAGCATTGACATTTTTTGGAGTACTTACAAGGTTGTATGTGCTGTTTTCTTCCTCTGCTCAGCGTTGGGAAATTTTGAAGAAACATGTGGAGCTGTCCATAAAGTCACAATCTGATACTCGTTGGGAAAGCAGAATTAAATGCATCAAACCTCTTCGATACAATTTAAAAGAGGTGTTGCTGGCACTGAAAGACTTGGAAGCCATTTCCATAGAAAGAAAAGATGGAAGAGCTGCCTCAGAAACAAAATCGTTGATAGCTCATTTATCAAAATGGAGTTTTCTTTTGTCGGTGTTTATTTGGTATGATATCCTATTCCAAGTCAATAAAGCAAGCAAGATTCTTCAATCGTATGGAGTCTCCCTTCATACAATGGAAACGGAAATCCAGGCAACTGAAAAGTTTTTGCAAAACTATCGCACAACGGATTATGACAGTGTCGCAACATCTGCTGTTGAAATAGCACAGGAATTGGATATTGATCCTTCTTTTCCTCCGTCAAGAAGTGGAAAGAAAAGAAGATTGTTTGATTACCAAGGTGAAGAGGAACAACGAGCTACTCCTGAACTGAAATTTAAAAGCAACTTTTTCTATCCATTAGTAGACCAGGCTATTATGTCAATAAAGGAGCGCTTTAATTTGTTACGTGAGGTTTCTTCCGCCGTTTCGTTTTTGTACACACGAGACAAACTTTTGCTTGTACAACAAGAAAATGCTCTTCTTACTTGCTGTAAAGAGTTCCGAAAAAAGTTCGGTGACATTGATTCTGATGAAATGAGTGCTGAGCTACAGCGGTTTGTTTTAATTTACAAAAAAAACGCAATCTCAAAACGGCTCAAGACTTTCTGAACTATCTTCTAAAGACTCATTTATTTGAATTGTATCCGAATGTGTACATCGCACTTCGAATCTTACTAACTTGCCCCGTGACTGTTGCCAGCGCTGAAAGAAGCTTCAGCAAATTGAAACTGATCAAAAGTTTTAATAGAACGTCTATGACAGACAGTAGACTATCTTCATTAGCCATGTTGTCAATCGAAAATGACTGCGCCCGATCTCTTGATTATGACAATGTCATAACAGCATTTGCGAACAAAAAGATTCGCTCCAGACTATTTAAATGATACTGTGTTTTTACAACTTTTTCATGTTTTTCAGTGTCATTGCTTTCGTTTCGCAGTGTCTGCATAAATGTCCTACTGAACTCTGGCATCGGTGCCGAATTTTTTATGACTTGCACCTTCGGTATCGGCATGCTTTGTTCTGACATTAGCCTGTTTACTTATGTACAAATTGTGGTGTATTTTCTTAATGCAGCTTTTCAATTTTACACCTCTAAAGTGATATGACCTGTGCGCAGGGGCTCTTGCGCTTACTTTGGGGGGGGCCCGAAGTTGGAGTGCTACGGGACTGTCCCTGATGACCCATGTAAATGGCCTGAAAGTATTTCTGATGCTCAACGATGTGATATAGTAAAGCGTGGACCACATCAACTAATAATGAATTTTCCATATAATAACACAACTCCAAGGCGACGTTTTTCCTCCAACCATTATAAACGTGTGTTACCTAATGGTGAAAGTGTTTCACGGTCGTGGCTAGTTTATTGTGGGGAATCAGATCAAGTTTTTTGCTTTTGTTGTAAGCTATTTGGAAAAACACTGAACCCCTTTTGTAGTGGTATAAAAACATGGGAGGGTTTTTCGAAAAAACTGAAAGACCATGAAAACGGCATTTCCCACCAAGAATGCTGCAGTCAATGGATGTTGCTAGCTGAAGGAAATTCATCCACTATCGACAAACGCGAGATGAATATTTTTTTCAATGAAAGACGTTTTTGGAGAAATGTTTTAGAGAGACTTATCGACATTGCCTTGTTTCTATCGGAAAGGAATCTTGCTTTTAGAGGATCTGAAGAAGTCTTAGGATCTCCTCACAATGGAAATTTTCTGGGTATATTTGAGCTTTTGGCAAGAAGAGATCCGATCCTAAAAGAGCTTCAAGACAGAATCAAAAATAAAAACACTAAAGATCACTATTTGAGTCCTACCATACAAAATGAACTAATTGAATTGCTAGCGACAGAAGTTGAAAAAGAAAATTTACAGCAATTGAAATTGGCAAAATATTTTTCTATAATTTTGGACTGCACTCCAGATATGTCACATCATGAACAAATGTCTGTCATTCTCCGTTATGTACTATGTAATGAAGAAGCTGCTGTTGTTAGAGAAACATTTTTTGGCTACTTGAGAATAAGTGACAGAACTGGGAAAGGCTTGTTGGACGCTTTCTTAGAAAAAGCGACCGAACTGCAACTCGAATTGTCTGATTGTCGAGGTCAGTCATATGATAATGGTGCTAACATGAAAGGAAAACATTCTGGGGTCCAAGCAAGAATGCTAGACATCAATCCCAAAGCTGTTTACGTGCCCTGTGCAAACCATACCCTTAACTTAGTTGTTGTTGACAGTGCTAATTGATCGACGGAAGCATTGACATTTTTTGGAGTACTTACAAGGTTGTATGTGCTGTTTTCTTCCTCTGCTCAGCGTTGGGAAATTTTGAAGAAACATGTGGAGCTGTCCATAAAGTCACAATCTGATACTCGTTGGGAAAGCAGAATTAAATGCATCAAACCTCTTCGATACAATTTAAAAGAGGTGTTGCTGGCACTGAAAGACTTGGAAGCCATTTCCATAGAAAGAAAAGATGGAAGAGCTGCCTCAGAAACAAAATCGTTGATAGCTCATTTATCAAAATGGAGTTTTCTTTTGTCGGTGTTTATTTGGTATGATATCCTATTCCAAGTCATTAAAGCAAGCAAGATTCTTCAATCGTATGGAGTCTCCCTTCATACAATGGAAACGGAAATCCAGGCAACTGAAAAGTTTTTGCAAAACTATCGCACAACGGGTTATGACAGTGCCGCAACATCTGCTGTTGAAATAGCACAAAAATTGGATATTGATCCTTCTTTTCCTCCGTCAAGAAGTGGAAAGAAAAGAAGATTGTTTGATTACCAAGGTGAAGAGGAACAACGAGCTACTCCTGAACTGAAATTTAAAAGCAACTTTTTCTATCCATTAGTAGACCAGGCTATTATGTCAATAAAGGAGCGCTTTAATTTGTTACGTGAGGTTTCTTCCGCCGTTTCGTTTTTGTACACACGAGACAAACTTTTGCTTGTGCAACAAGAAAATGCTCTTCTTACTTGCTGTAAAGAGTTCCAAAAAAAAGTTCGGTGACATTGATTCTGATAAAATGAGCGCTGAGCTACAGCGGTTTGTTTTAATTTTACAAAAAAAACGCAATCTCAAAACGGCTCAAGACTTTCTGAACTATCTTCTAAAGACTCATTTATTTGAATTGTATCCGAATGTGTACATCGCACTTCGAATCTTACTAACTTGCCCCGTGACTGTTGCCAGCGCTGAAAGAAGCTTCAGCAAATTGAAACTGATCAAAAGTTTTAATAGAACGTCTATGACAGACAGTAGACTATCTTCATTAGCCATGTTGTCAATCGAAAATGACTGCGCCCGATCTCTTGATTATGACAATGTCATAACAGCATTTGCGAACAAAAAGGTTCGCTCCAGACTATTTAAATGATACTGTGTTTTTATAAGTTTTTCATGTTTTTCAGTGTCATTGCTTTCGTTTCGCAGTGTCTGCATAAATGTCCTACTGAACTCTGGCATCGGTGCCGAATTTTTTATGACTTGCACCTTCGGTATCGGCATGCTTTATTCTGACATTAGCCTGTTTACTTATGTACAAATTGTGGTGTATTTTCTTAATGCAGCTTTTCAATTTTACACCTCTAAAGTGATATGACCTGTGCGCAGGGGCTCTTGCGCTTACTTTGGGGGGGGGGGCCCGAAGTTGGAGTGCTAAGGGACTGGTTCATGCTATCATAGGTATCATTGAATGCTCATAACGTATGTAAAACTGCACTACTCCAGTTGCTGTTTAGGCCAAGATTTGACATGTGATTATCATAGGATACTACTTGCCCTTGTTAATATTCTATCTGTACTACATTGGGAAACTGTGGTTTCACAAGATGGGAGAGAAATTAAGACTTTATTTGCTTATCACATTACTAAAAATCAGTTTACGGGATTTAGATTTTTGCAAAATAATTATAAGCACAAAACGTTTCTACGGTAAAAAGTTTATTTTCGAGGTTTGCGAGTAGCAACTAGCAACAAACTGAAAAATCTGTACCATCTCGGGCGATCTTCTCCTCTTACGAATTCCTATCGTGTCGTTGCCAGGGAAAAAGTTTTTACTTTTATGCTCTACCGGCTGAAAAGTAAAGATGAAGAGTTGATGCCAAATACTTCAAAACGTGTGACAAAGAAATAGCGAGATAAAAAAAAGAGAAAGGTCAAAACGATTGAGAGTGGAAAAAATATAAGCAGAGAAAAAGTGAGCAGATATGATGTTAATGCCCATGGACTTCTAAATAGTAACACCTGGACTGGAAACGCCGCTAAAACTGCTAGCGCGAGCGACCAAGATGAGGCTTTTATCACGCGACGTGACAGCTGCCTTGGTTAGTTGGAAAAAGAAAGTTTCGAATGAGTGTTGTTCATTTGATTAAAAAATTTGCATCACCATGCACAAATAGAGACCGGTAGACAAAGTGTAGTTCGTAGATGTTATGAATGTATTGATGCTGCGCGATGTTTTCGTGCTTGCACTCAGGTAAAATAGATGATTAGTGATTAAAGAATAGCGTGACAGCGCATTGACACCTGTAGATAAAGCAAAGTACTTACATGTTAAAACTGTATTGATGCTGGGAATGTGTTTGTGCTGGCGCTAAAGTGAAACAGATTACTATAATTTGTACTGTATTGTCTATTGTCTACTGACAGGCTATAGCAGCCCCAGTAGCCCAACTGTACTGCTGTAGGTTACGGTACACAATCATACATAGTGGCAGGTAAATAAAATTGGTTTATGCTAAGCGAGTCAAATTAGTGACTGCTGTCATACAGTTACTATTCTACGAAGGCATATGTCTATTTGGAAAATAGACCAATAGATTGAAGGTTAAAGATTTGAGCGATTATGCTGTAGAGTTTATTTGCTGATGAGCCCCATTAAGTGTAAATGCATTGCAGGTTTAAAAATTCTGAAATGTACTCTTAAAAGATTGGGTGCAATTGCAGTCCCACTAAGATGCTGCTAGCAAAGCCAAGCCAACATTTTGCTGATTTGGTTAGTAGGGTAGCTTTTTGCTACTGCATATAAAAAGCCTAATGGATTTATGGCAAGGCTAAATGTACCTGGGTCAAATTATGCACATTGTAAAGCAAATTTGATCTCTGTAGTTTACTGTAAATCTAATGTAGAATAAGCTGAGCGATTTCAATTGGAAACACTGCCAACATTCAGTGCTTAATTTGTTGAGGTAAGGGGGGAGGGGGGTTAGGTTGAATTTTAACTTTAACTCTAAACCCCACCCTAAATCTAACCATAACTCTGTTTTTAAGCATACCGTTTTTGTGTGAAGTCGTATATATTGCGATTTTAATGGTGTTTCCAATTAGAAGCGTGCAGCTTATTCTAAATTACATCCATTCACTACTTAAAGCTTGATAACTTGAGATCTAGTTCTCTGACTTCCCTGTTTTAAATTGCAGTGTAGATGCTTTGCTGACTTGACTCTGCATGTACATCATACCTCCTTTTTAGAATTATTAGTTGGTAGTTTAGTTATTATTTCTGGTATTAGTATAAAACCTATTTGATATGGTCAACAAGTGTTGTGCTATTAACTGCAGATCAGCATATACTGGTGAAAACAAAGACCCTGATGTTACTTTTCATTCGTTTCCTCAACATGATAAACAGTTGCTTCAAGGTTGGCTTAAACGTATTGCAAGAAAAGATTTTACGCCAACTAAGTATTCAAGATTGTGTTCACTTCACTTCAAACCTGAAGATTTTGTAAAAGAATCAAATGATCAACAAATTAGGCGAAGAAAAAATCGATCAAGTGCCTTGCTAGTGAAGAAACGTCTTAAAGGCAATGTTTTACCTTCAATTTTTAAGGATGTTCCTTCATACTATGCAGGTGGAGATGCACCGCCTAGATCTGGTCTGTCGTTGGCATCATCACGACATGAAAATGATGCATCAAGATTAAAAATGTAGTTGGAGCAATTTTTGAAAGACGACAAAATTGAAAATTTAGCTGGGCTAATCGCAAAAATAGCTGATGACATGCAGTCGCATGGCTTTGTCTTACATCAGACAAAGTCAGAAGCCAATTTGATTCTGTTTTCTGAAGAACACCCGCTATCTGTTCAGTCAACAATATCTATCAGCACAGAACTTGAAATTAGGATTTATCATAATGGACAATTAGTGCCAGCATCAACATACAAACACATCGTTTCATCGAACAAAGTCAAGTTGCTGTCTCAAGTGACAAATTTAATGGCCTTTGCTAAAAATATACACATGAATAAATCAGCAATGAAGGATAAGTTCATATTTAATTTTTCTCGATTGATTGATCAGTATTTGGAGATTTGTGATAATGATCATGAAGTTCGTTTATTAAAGTTTGTGTTAGAGGAGGTGGAATTGGTTCTACGCAGCAAGCACATAAGAAGGTATTCAGTTGAGTTGTTGATGATGTCGTACATTCTACATGCAACAAGCCCCCGTGCTTATAAACGGTTGTTAGAGGAAGAACTATTGGTACTGCCATCTGTGAAAACTTTAAGAAAAATTACAATGCGACTGGATCACAAAAGTGGACTGGACGACACTCAGTATTAGAGAATGCGATATTCTCAATTAAATGCTTTTGACAGAAATGTTATCCTGATGATTGACGAAATTTATGTATCAAAGCGAATTGAAGCTACTGGAGGTCAGATTTTTGGTTTAACTGAAGATTGTGAAGTTGCATCTACTGCTTTATGCTTCATGATTAAATCACTTAGCAGTAAGTATCGGGATATGGTCTGTATTTACCCCGTGAGAAATTTGAAGGCAGAGACTCAAAAACAATGCTTAGACAAAGTAATGCATTTAGTCCATGAGGTGGGTTTCAACGTTATTGGAATTTCAGTAGATAATGCTGCAGCAAATCAAAAATTTTACAAAGATTTCCTTTGCGACGGTGCTTGGAAAGAAGCAATAACGAATAATTTTACTGGTGGAAAAATTTTCTTAATTTTTGATCCAACTCATGTGATAAAAAACATTTACAACAACTTTTTGGCAAAACGAGTTTTCAAATTACCTAGCATGCACTGTCTTGTACCATCCCCCTTAACTGCCAGTCTTGCAGATGTGGAAACAGTATACAATAATGAGTGCGGAAAACCATTACGAATTGCTCATAAGTTATCAGAGACAGTGCTAAGACCTAAGTCCATTGAAAAAGTAAACGTAAACCTTGCGCTTTCATTACTGCATGAATCGACAATTGATGCCTTAAAGCATTATGGATTTTACCAAACTGCTGCTGTTTTAGAGCTGTTTGCAAAGTTATGGTCAATTTTAAATGTCTCTTCACCAACCACTGGAAAGCGCAAGCAAGACATTTTACGAGATCCTGTGAAATCACCACATGATTGGAAACTGGAATTTCTTTTGGACTTTAGAAAGTATGCTACTTTATGGAGAGATTCCTCGGTAAGTGACAAGTAACAATTTTAGAAACCTTATGATGGGAATGAATGTGATCATTGTTTTTTCATTTGCATTAGGAAGTGCGCACAACACAACACATAAAGAAGTGGGTTTCCACCACCTCTGCACATATCCCCACGGCTTCAACAAAGTGCTTTTCTAAAAACCGGAAAATTTTTTTGGAATAGCTTTTGATGTGTGCATTGTTGAATTAATCTGTATTTAAGATGGTTATTTATGCTACTGGTCTGTTATTGGTGTAGAGTACCAAATTACTTTGGAATCTCACAGCAAATTCAATGCGCTTCTTTCTTGCCCAGACATTAAAAAAATGAGACAGCGCCCTGCGTGGCCAGAAATTCGAAGCAGATCTACCTGTTGTTGGTGCATGTGAAAGAGTGCGCAAACACCTTTTTGTTAGTTTATTCTTTGCTTGGCGTAATAAGCTGAGTGTTCGTTGGACCATGGACTTTTATTTAGAGTCCATGGTTAAACTCTGATTGCAAGTCAATTGCTGGCTTACTTGCACAATGTATTTTCTCCGTTATTGCTGTTTGTGCACCACACAACGTTTGCTAGAATAAGTTCACGTTATTGAGTTTAATATAAATAAAAAACATTTTATTTATTGTGCGCAGCTTCCGGGTTTGACAAAAGAGACATCTCTTGCCCTTTCTCAGACATGTCAATCTATCACTGGATTGTCAAAGTACTTGATGAATGAGTGTGGATTCAAGTATGTATTGCTTGGACATATCCAGTCGGATACCATTGAGGGACGATTTGGCCACATCCGTCAGTTAAGCGGGGCCAATTATTTTATATCGATGAGACAGCTATATGAAAGTGATCGAAAACTTCGAACTCTTTCGTTGTTGAAGTATTCACAAATTTCCCTCAAAGAAATTGAAGATGCAGCAAAAGCAAGAGAAGAAAGGACTGCCATTCAAGAAGTCATTTTCAGAGCAGAATCTCTTTATGCTGACATGTCTTTCAATATCATGCCAACTGAAAATGATGTCTCTGTGATTTTTTACGTGACAGGTTATTGCTGTAGGTCACTAGCAAAAAGCAATAGATGTGACTCTTGTAAAGAAGTTACCATTGCTAGTGTTGAGTACTTGCCACCTGAAGCAGAGCCAAACGTTCCAGTAAATGCCATAAACTTTTTTAACGATATCAATCGTGGTGGACTCTCCAAGCCAACAAAAGAAATATTTGATGTTGGCATGCTTTGCTGGGGGGCATTTGCTGAACTCTCTGTTGAAAAGCTTAAAAAACGGTTTTTGAGCAGCGTTGACCAGCCAAGTGTATTTAAAGAAATCGTAAATATTGCGTTTTTTGAAAGCGGTGTGGTATCTCCTTGGTCTGTTCCAATAATGTGCAGCAAAGGACATAACTTGTTAGAGGGTATATCTGCACGTTTTTTTAACTGCATGGCTAAAAATCTCATGCGTAGTATGCGCGCAGAGGAGTCAAGCAGAGCTTCCCGAAAAATTAATAAGATAACTGGAAAAAATTAAGTGCTAGGTCTTGCATTTTAAGCAAGTCATATGTAGTTGTACAATATCGATAGTTTTGAAATGTGTTCATTTTAAAACTTAAGCTGGGTTTATGTCATAGTTAATTCAAAGGTGTTTTTGTAGCTTAATTTTCCTCAATGGTTCATAATTTATTTGCTGCTATATTTGCGATTTTTTGTGTTGCACAAATTTGTTATTGTCAAAGCATTACAAATTTTTCTGCCTACCTGCTTCCGTTTCTTGTTTGCATAAAGAAAATAGATAAATCTATCGCTAGCCTATATGAGTAGACCAGTCTAGGATTTGAACATGGTTCCTGCATAGAATTAAATTTCAAGTAATAAAACTGCCCGATGTTCAAAAAACAACAAGCTTTTAAAAATTTACACTTCATGTAAATGAGCAAGTTAATTTTACGTCGGCCTCATGTTGGTCACGTCAAATTTGTTGTTTCAGTCCAGGTGTTACTATTTAGAAGTCCATGTAATGCCGGTACCATGCAGTAGAGAGCTAATGGAGTTGAGCAGTCTTCAACAAAATAATTGATTGCTGAAATGAAAAAGTTGACATGAGTGCGACAATGGTATCCATAGCATGAGTGCATAGTAATAAATCAATAACTTATTATTTTTTGCAGAACAATTACGAAGGTTTGTTATTTAGTTTTGAAAAACAACGTATATGCACGCATCTTTCACGTTTTTTGTTATTGAACTTATTTTCTGTGATTCAAAATTTGATGTCGCATATAATTGCTGTTCTCTCCCGCTATAAAATGTTAGTGATTTTGTTTAATTTTTTCGATTTGTTAATATAGATATATGATAACTCTTTTCTATTCCTTTCGATGTCGATTTTAAACCCTGCTTTGATTATTAATGCAGTTACAACTATTAAGTGTAAAAGTTCAAGCTCAACATTTGTGTCTTAGTTATTAATACAGGCGAAAAAAGAAATATAACAACTCAGTTAATTTTTGCTAGCTGTTCAATATGACTGAGGGCTAAAAAGAAGCCTTTTGCTCATTTTGTCAAAAAGTTACCCGAGTATCAGCAGTTCAATTAATAAACATAAAATTTATAAAATTTTTATGACATAAAGCTCTTGTATTCGAATTAAGCATCAGGTCCAGGTAGTGAAATTTCACATTGAAAACTGCTTTGCAATTTTCAATAGATTAAATATTTTGTTTTGTTTAATGTTGATAACTTAGAACATGAGTTTGCATGAAAAGACTACGAAATGAAAAGATTGTTGCAATGCAAAAGGCAAGCGATGCACTTAACAAACTGCAGACAATGACACAGTTTCGACCAATCAGGTCTCTTCCATGCAGTTGGTGATTATTAAGAAACTTGAGGCTTTTAATAATGCATAAAAATTGAAAAGATTGTAATTATCATCTGCAGATGCTAGATGAGCTAGTTTACTATTTTACACTTTATGACACGAACTGATAAAGTTTGTGGAATTATGAGCTGTTTGTAAGGAAGCGCAATATAGATTTGATAATAGGAAGGTGGGCCAAGGTATTTGGTGCTTAGTTTAAAAAATTTGAAGTTTAAGCAAATTCCACAGAAAGAAAAGAGTTAGTCTTTATCTTTGTTTGAAATTGCATCTAAAAATAGGAATTTTTTGTTTGAAAATAGTTTCTTTGGCTAATCTGGTAACTGAAAGCAAGGCATTTGGAAGAAATATATCTGCTTCGTTCTAGGCCAGAACCAAGACACATAGGTGCAGCTAAGAAAATTGGCTACACAAATAGCATCACAAGAAGGGTTTATTGAGTGGAAAATTGTAATGCAAGCATACCACTAAATAACAATCTTCTGTGATTGTAAAACGACCGCTCTTACAGCAACACCCACAACTTTGACTCTGTGTTCTTACATTTTGCTGAGTAAAATGGATAAAATTGTAAATTGATTTAGCATTTGTAAATGGGACCCGTCTTAGTCACTGGTATTTTGATTGCGATTGGGTGCATTTAGACAATGCCTATCACTTATAACAAATCTGTTTTACTGCACTTGAAAGTGCTCTTCGGGTGAAGTAATTGCATCCCGGCTGAGCAGAGCCGGCCAGTAAATTATTGGCCTATTTGTCAAAATATTGTGTTTTCAATTTAAAAATAAACAGTATAACAAAAGTCAGAGAATCAATTTTTGATAAACATGGTTAATGGAATTCCAGATTTTTAACACCACGACATTTCATTGATCTTTGATAACGATCAATTTTGAAACAAAGAAAGTAAATAAATGAATATCACCTGTTTTTTGATTAAATGCCATGGGTTAGTGTAACGTAATCTATAGATGAACATGGCGTCATTTTCCTTTCATATACAAGTACGAGTATATACACCAGCCGGCGACGCCCAGCAGTGCTGACTGTCCGTTATGTCAAGTTAGAAATATCAGTTAAACCGGCTCCGCAGATTTTACCCAAACATCATTTCTGAGACCAGTGAAGATAAATTGATATAAAGGGGAGCAACGCCCCTATGTTTCCAATTTTGATCGCTATACAGGTATTTTGAATTAAGAGTGCTCTTGCTCACAAATTATTTGCCGTTTCACCAATCCCTATTCCGTCCTTTCAATAAATATGGAGGCACAAAGTCAAAGTTGGGAGCAGGAGGCACCGTATTGGTTTTTTTCGATTGCAAAAGTAAGTTATTAGATGGTACGCTCATTTTACAACTTGGTGCAACCCATTCCAGACAATATTTGTTACATCAAGTTTCTTGGCTGAACCTATGTGAGTAGATTCCACAATATAGGGAAAAAGAAGACATGTCTCAGTGGCGGATTTCAAGGGACTTTCAGGGATGCAATTCTACCATCAGCATTTCATAGCCTTTGTTTTGTAAACTAATATGTTTGTATTTGCTTCAAAAAAGGATTTTGTTCAAAAATTTCAATCTAGAAAAGGTTGATCTTCAAACAAATGTCATGATCTGCATGATAATGAGTCAATTCACGCTTCTCACTTTTCCCACTAAAAGTTTTTGGATCCTTTGGTGCTTCTGATCACTGGTTGGTCTAAAAAACCATTTCTAAGAAAAAATTATCTTCCATTATTACCACTGTATATTTATTTTGGTGACTGTGATTTCACGCAGTGGTGTAAACATATTGACAGAGACGTAGCAGCCGCCCCCCAAACCCCCCAATTGGGGGGGCCCCAGGCCAACTTTGGAGGCCCAACTTAGTCTGAAATTGCTTTTTGGCTACGTGACTATTTTCAGTTCAGCAGACTTGTTTACAACCGATTTAAACTGTAGGAAGAAATTGGCTTGTGACATCATAAGTGAATGCAACGTCATTTTATCTCGCACAATCTAGAATATTTCGATTGATTTTCTGGTAGAATCTTGAGTATTCGATTGACGTAACAATGCCGTTGTTACGCAACAATCATAGAATGGTCTGGAATTCTGTTTGGCTATAAATACCGGGACAATATATATACACTGCAGAGTGCAGATAAAGTATTTTATTGACATTGTATAGAATGAAACGTTCAAAAAGTGGTGCTCAAAAGAGAAAAGAAGCAGCCACTGCTCGAGATGCTGTAGCGAAATTGCCCAAGATGACAGATTTTTTCAAGATTACTGAGCAGAGTAGACCTGGCACTAGTACCGAGAGGGATGAAGAAAACTATAGTGTACAAGAAAAAGAAGACTATGACGATCAGCATCAAAGTGATTGTGAATTTCCAGAAAATGTAAGTTGTGATTTACCTGCCAATACGCAACCTTCAATATCAAAAATATCTGAATCTCAATTTACCCCTATCCCTGATGACCCATGTAAATGGCCTGAAAGTATTTCTGATGCTCAACGATGTGATATAGTAAAGCGTGGACCACATCAACTAATAATGAATTTTCCATATAATAACACAACTCCAAGGCGACGTTTTTCCTCCAACCATTATAAACGTGTGTTACCTAATGGTGAAAGTGTTTCACGGTCGTGGCTAGTTTATTGTGGGGAATCAGATCAAGTTTTTTGCTTTTGTTGTAAGCTATTTGGAAAAACACTAAGCCCCTTTTGTAGTGGTATAAATACATGGGAGGGTTTTTCGAAAAAACTGAAAGACCATGAAAACGGCATTTCCCACCAAGAATGCTGCAGTCAATGGATGTTGCTAGCTGAAGGAAATTCATCCACTATCGACAAACGCGAGATGAATATTTTTTTCAATGAAAGACGTTTTTGGAGAAATGTTTTAGAGAGACTTATCGACATTGCCTTGTTTCTATCGAAAAGGAATCTTGCTTTTAGAGGATCTGAAGAAGTCTTAGGATCTCCTCACAATGGAAATTTTCTGGGTATATTTGAGCTTTTGGCAAGAAGAGATCCGATCCTAAAAGAGCTTCAAGACAGAATCAAAAATAAAAACACTAAAGATCACTATTTGAGTCCTACCATACAAAATGAACTAATTGAATTGCTAGCGACAGAAGTTGAAAAAGAAAATTTACAGCAATTGAAATTGGCAAAATATTTTTCTATAATTTTGGACTGCACTCCAGATATGTCACATCATGAACAAATGTCTGTCATTCTCCGTTATGTACTATGTAATG
This sequence comes from Trididemnum clinides, assembly GCA_963675345.1. Classification (NCBI taxonomy): domain Eukaryota; kingdom Metazoa; phylum Chordata; class Ascidiacea; order Aplousobranchia; family Didemnidae; genus Trididemnum; species Trididemnum clinides. Next base: position 25,884,039 of record OY776294.1, read on the forward strand.
AAGAAGCTGCTGTTGTTAGAGAAACATTTTTTGGCTACTTGAGAATAAGTGACAGAACTGGGAAAGGCTTGTTGGACGCTTTCTTTGAAAAAGCGACCGAACTGCAACTCGAATTGTCTGATTGTCGAGGTCAGTCATATGATAATGGTGCTAACATGAAAGGAAAACATTCTGGGGTCCAAGCAAGAATGCTAGACATCAATCCCAAAGCTGTTTACGTGCCCTGTGCAAACCATACCCTTAACTTAGTTGTTGTTAACAGTGCTAATTGATCGACGGAAGCATTGACATTTTTTGGAGTACTTACAAGGTTGTATGTGCTGTTTTCTTCCTCTGCTCAGCGTTGGGAAATTTTGAAGAAACATGTGGAGCTGTCCATAAAGTCACAATCTGATACTCGTTGGGAAAGCAGAATTAAATGCATCAAACCTCTTCGATACAATTTAAAAGAGGTGTTGCTGGCACTGAAAGACTTGGAAGCCATTTCCATAGAAAGAAAAGATGGAAGAGCTGCCTCAGAAACAAAATCGTTGATAGCTCATTTATCAAAATGGAGTTTTCTTTTGTCGGTGTTTATTTGGTATGATATCCTATTCCAAGTCAATAAAGCAAGCAAGATTCTTCAATCGTATGGAGTCTCCCTTCATACAATGGAAACGGAAATCCAGGCAACTGAAAAGTTTTTGCAAAACTATCGCACAACGGGTTATGACAGTGCCGCAACATCTGCTGTTGAAATAGCACAAAAATTGGATATTGATCCTTCTTTTCCTCCGTCAAGAAGTGGAAAGAAAAGAAGATTGTTTGATTACCAAGGTGAAGAGGAACAACGAGCTACTCCTGAACTGAAATTTCAAAGCAACTTTTTCTATCTATTAGTAGACCAGGCTATTATGTCAATAAAGGAGCGCTTTAATTTGTTACGTGAGGTTTCTTCCGCCGTTTCGTTTTTGTACACACGAGACAAACTTTTGCTTGTGCAACAAGAAAATGCTCTTCTTACTTGCTGTAAAGAGTTCCAAAAAAAGTTCGGTGACATTGATTCTGATAAAATGAGCGCTGAGCTACAGCGGTTTGTTTTAATTTTACAAAAAAAACGCAATCTCAAAACGGCTCAAGACTTTCTGAACTATCTTCTAAAGACTCATTTATTTGAATTGTATCCGAATGTGTACATCGCACTTCGAATCTTACTAACTTGCCCCGTGACTGTTGCCAGCGCTGAAAGAAGCTTCAGCAAATTGAAACTGATCAAAAGTTTTAATAGAACGTCTATGACAGACAGTAGACTATCTTCATTAGCCATGTTGTCAATCGAAAATGACTGCGCCCGATCTCTTGATTATGACAATGTCATAACAGCATTTGCGAACAAAAAGGTTCGCTCCAGACTATTTAAATGATACTGTGTTTTTATAAGTTTTTCATGTTTTTCAGTGTCATTGCTTTCGTTTCGCAGTGTCTGCATAAATGTCCTACTGAACTCTGGCATCGGTGCCGAATTTTTTATGACTTGCACCTTCGGTATCGGCATGCTTTATTCTGACATTAGCCTGTTTACTTATGTACAAATTGTGGTGTATTTTCTTAATGCAGCTTTTCAATTTTACACCTCTAAAGTGATATGACCTGTGCGCAGGGGCTCTTGCGCTTACTTTGGGGGGGGGGCCCGAAGTTGGAGTGCTACGGGACTGCATATTGATTTATATTTTTGCTGTTGATCTTCACTTAAACTTTGAATTTCATGAACTGTAACCGTAATGCCAATTTCCTGTTAATAAATTGAAACTGTGCGTATTTACTAACAACTACTAATTTCACAAACTCATGCGTTTAGTTGACTAAGCACATATGGGCAAAAATTTAAAGTTGTGTGGGGATGCCGAAGTGATGGATGTATTTACAGGAATTATTGAGCTTTGAATAATAGGCCTACCACTTAAAGCATATTTTTAAAGATTTAAGCTTTTGGCTGCGCGTATGTTCTTTGGCCCCGGCACAAACGAAGCCAGGGAAGGGTGCAGTGACTGAGAGCCTCTAGTCCAGCAAGTGCAATTTAATTCTTACCACAGATTAAATTATGGCTTGTGTTGGCAAATCTATCGAACAGGTTGATTTTGTGCTAAACAACGGGATAAGTTTTTGTAAGTCCTGCAACTTATTATTTTATCACCCGGCAATTAAATTTGTTTCACCGTGCGATAAAAATGTTTTGTGAGTGCTCAGGCTCGCGACATGACTCTACTTCAAAGATTCTTTAGCATGAAGTTCACCTGCAGTTTAGTTTTTGTATAACTTTCCTTCATGCTATTGTATTATCAAATAGCAAAGTTTAAACCGGTTCGTTACTACTGTAATATCATTGTATTTCAACAGGTGACATATCAGAAGCATTTGACATATCAGAAGCGAACAGGTGACATATCAGAAGCAATCGCATTTCTTCGGTCAGTGCTCGTTTACAGAATGAAAAACAACTTTAACAATCAATCGTTTATTATGACGTTTTCTTAGTTCAAAAAACGGTAAAATTTCTTGAATTTAATAAGTTGGGCGCTGGCATTCATTTAAGCAAAAACCCATTTTCTTCCGTCAAGGAATGCAAAGGTTTGAAAAGTTTATCTTCATATGTCATTATAACGACATGAACCTCTTTTTGAAAATTACGTCATGGTGAAAACCATTCGTGCCGAGTTTCATGTTTGTACCTCCTGTGTTTTCGAAGAAGTTAAAGCACCCACAGGCGGACAGAATTGCGCTTTATTGTGTAGATCAGCGTTTCTTCATTTTTTTACCTTCGCCTAACATTCAAAACACTTTACATTTTTCAAGAAACCCGTGCCCAAAAACAAAATTATTTATCATACTTTTCTCATTTTATTTTCATCTTAGTTCACTCGGTAAATACCATGATATACCTTCTTAATTTTTGTAGTTTACGGTATGGCGTATATGAAATTGAATTTAAATGTCAAAATTTCAATAGCTTATCTTCCTTATTCCCACATAAATTTTAGGGTACTTTTGCGGAACCTTAGGGTTTCGGAAAATCCGATTCCCAAACTCTGGTATAAATGAATATTGCAATTTTGTAACTTGTGAATTTCTTTTAGTTTTGAAATGTTGCACTTACACAAAGAGGAGTTCCAGACTTTCTCCATCTACTCTCACCAGTAACTTTGTTTGGTATATTTTGAAGAATACGTAGGGTTTTCATTCAAGATTTGTGAGCTGAATCCTGAACTAATATATCACATAGAACGTGAAAATGAAAGATATAATAATTTCGTTATAGAAGGCAATTGATACCAAGATAAGAGCTTGGTTTGTCGAAAACACTTACAGCTCGCAAAGCTTACAACGGAAGGTGATTGAGATGCTGAAGAAACGAAAATTTGTAATCTAAAATTTTTCTAGAGCCATTGCTTTCAACAAAAATATAAACCACAAAACGTTTTGTCATCGTAAACAAATAAGAAGATAGTAATCAACGTATACAAAAGAAAATAGCAAGATCACATGAAAGGAAGTACGAAGTAAAAGGAAGTAATGACTTGCAATAACACAACCTACAAAGAAAGGTATTGAATAGCTTAAAACATTCTTCAATCAGTGATAATATCAAAAACAATGGCGTAAAATTTCCTTTTGTACAAGAGAGTTGAATTCAGGAAAATACCTCTTTTTGCTGAAGATCGAGTTGTTTAGAATAAATTTTTTGCCAATATTTGGCTGTATTGCTACTTTTTTCGACATTTTTTACCCAGGTTTCAAATTTCTGGGGAAATATAACAACAAACTTTAAGGGATAAAAACTCTACTTTTATGCCTTTAATCAAAAGTTTGATTGTGTTGCAGATATACGATCATGAAAAGACAAAGAATGGATGTCACAATTACTAAACGGCTGTTGTGCATACATTTTAACATACTCAGTTGCAGAAAAATTAAGCTTCCTTACACCACCACTGTTGTTATTTGTTTCAATCTTTCAAACAATATCTCTCTCTTCAACATAATATCAGCAATACAATAGAAATAATTGAAAATACAACAGCAATGCTGAGACAAATGATGGAAGTAAACGGATTGAAAGAAGGCAATTGTGTCGTTGAAAATGTGGCCGGCATTTGGGTAAATGATGATTGATCAACAACAATAATTTGAAACGGTATTTTTGTTTCGCCAAATCCATTTGAGTGTAGAATCAGTTCATAAACTCCAGCAAATTTTCTGTTTACCTGGAAACAGTAAATCTTGTGATTCTTAAGCGTTGCTAATGCAAAGTGTATCATGCCTACCACTAATCATGCAGACTACAAACTGCCTGATATTGCATTCGATTACAGATAACGAGCGAGATTTTAATCTCTATTTTTTCGAGGATACAGTATATTACGTACTAATTACGAAGTAATTCTTCGTTGTGAGTGTGGCATAGGCCTTACACCTACATGCTTATTGTAAGTGTTTGAAAACACAATTACCTTCTCTGCGATTAAAGCAAAATACTGTTGGGTTGATGTTGATCCAACGAGGTAGTTTACATCATTTGAATCGGTGATGTCCGTTCCTGAGTAAGAAAGTTACAAAGTAACAGTTTTCATATGCAATACGATGTAAATACTTATTTTAAACTCTATCTGTCAAAATATATAAGCTATAAGCTACACATAATATCCAAACAAATAAATTACCATTAAATAAAATAGATCTGAATTGCGCCTCGGGATTAGCTTGAAATGAAAATTTACAAGTTGCAGAAGCATCCACCAGCCAAGTACACTTTTGTTGTGAAGCTGCGTAAGGACGATCTGAAATAGTGATTTAAGAACAAGTTCAACTGGTATGGATACATTGCACAAGGTGGGATTTTTGTGCGTAAAAGTACAAAAACAATGCATAAAACTCAATAAAAATAGTTGACATATTATGTAGTAGCCTAAAAATTGTTTGCTTCTTTTGAAAGTAAGTTTCATGTTTTTACTTTATATTGTTCTTTCGCTACACTTACACAAAACATTGATGAAACGTTGCTGAGATCGACCAGACGATTGATCAACAAGTTCTACGTAAGGAGATTGAACTTGACAAGAAACTGATTGATTTTGCATTGTTTTCTGTACGTTCATGATAGTAAATGTTCCATTCTAAAACAATGGATTATCAAACACCACGAAATATCATACTTTCTATGGTTTCCGACTACCAATGCAGTGAGCAATAAATGGTTTAATTCGCTCGACTATGTAAAAACTACCATAAATAAGCACAGTGTGTAGCGGTCTGGCAGACATCGGTGTCAAAACATTGCACATACAATAACAACTGGTATTTCTATAATAATAACGACAAGTTGTAATTTTCCTTTTTTGAACAATTCCAAACGCGAAGTTGTATATTGGTTAAAGCGTCCACGTTGCAAGCGGTCGACTTGGGTTTGAACACCATGTCGGATCATCGCATGGACTTAAAAATAAAAATGACTTTTAAAAGCTTCACCGCTTTGCTTTCTGCACAAATAGATTAGCGTGGTGAAAGTAAAATAAGCAATCTTATTTGAAAAGTTAATATTTACGGCAATGCTCCCCAAAATGTTGTGTAAGCCACCGAACATGATCAGAAGTCTAAGACTGTTAGAAATTACAACCCATACAGTAGGCAGAGTAACACTTTGTATCGTGTCGGGGAGCTAAACATATTTTTGTTTTAAAGCAAATTGTTTGAATGAATTTTTGAAGACCAAGGTTTTAAAAACCAAAGGAACTGCCTAACAACACCACTTACAATTTTGTGACCACCATTCTACGCTGACGTGTTTTGTGCAATATATCGCAGCTGCGAAGCCGAAAGGATTACGAGACAGAGAAGGCGTCGCCCAAGTAATAGTTTGTTTTATATAATCTCTAATGTTGTTGATATTATTGTATATGAGTTTGTGGTTGGATATGCTTTTTGTTCAAACGTCACTTAAAAGTGATGGAACACGTCACTGCCATAGCTGCACATTGTTGTTTTAAAGATATTGAGGTTGAAACAATGAAATAACAAAAAACAAATATATATTATTTGTTTTTGCTTGTCTTTAATCAACTTCTACTAAGCTTGCTTTAAATAATTATTTCAATGCACAAAATATTGTAGTCGTTTAAGTGAATATATTTACTGTACAGTGAGAGTTGTCTCTGGCATTTGGTGATTAGGCCGAACTAAAAAACAAGTACATAAATAATGCAAAAATGACAAAATATGTGCATCATGCTTCCAACAACTGCCAAATACCATCTCAAACACTTGTTTACCTGCTGTATATAAGTTAATGCATTATTAAAAAAGAACAAAGAACCGTTGGAAGCAGGAAAACTTGATTGATGGGCACATGTCAAATTGAGGTTACCACCTTCCGTAACTGCCATATTTCCGGAAACAGATACTCCTGAAAGAGCTAAAAAGAAGCTCAGTTGAAAACAGCCACAGTAGTCGCGAGGTTTGGTAGAAAAAATCTGCAGGCATCAGAACTTGCGTTGGAGGTTGAAAGCATCATTTACCTTTCATATTACCCAAGAAAAGACTGATTAGTATAAACTCTTTCACTTCCTTGAATGTTTTTATAAATTTACCCTTACAAAGAATGCAAAAAAACATAAGTGTCGTTTTACATTGTCAGGCTCTTCATTTTATTTTTGAAGATAATCTAAAAGTACATGAATTGCAAACGAAAAAGATTGCTCTGCAGCTGGTGAGACATCTTCTAGTTTGCTGGCAAAAACATCACAAATGTTGCGAGATATGCCAACTGGTACAGTGGCGGGCGAGGTCGAGATTCGAACCAGCTCTTACAATTCCTTAGCCTTTTCAGTAACCCGCTCGCATCTATCGATTCCGAAATTCTTCCTGCATCTTTACCACACCGACGTCGCTGAACAGACAATCATGGGAAACTCGGTGTATATTGCAGATAACTTGAATATTACGGAAATTCATGCGATGTAAACAATCAACACGTAGCTTCAATGTCGACCAACAGCACAAGCGGTTACCAAATATTTTGGGCAATACAGTTACCCGGATCTATTATTACTTCATCGCCATTTTCGCCTACTCAAACTTAACAATTCACCAATAGACTAAGAATTAAACTCGGCAAAGGAAAAAATGTTTCAATTGTACTGTAACATACTTAACTTCAACTAGATAGCAAACTACTGCCGAGAATCTGGCGAGAAAAAAACACTCCCAGCGCTAAAGTGACAATTCTTGATTGCTACACGATGTAAACCAGAGAACCAAGTAACAATCATCAACAATTTGAAATACGCTTAGGGTAATTTAGTGCTTGTGCGATAAAATACAAGAGCTTGGGAATCAGCGTTGAACAAACAATACCTCAATCAAGCGCCATCGGCCCGGATTCAACTCCGAATCGAGACAACGGAATGCAGCACTCAAATAAAAATATTTTACAAATGTGACAAACTCTCTTTTCTCTTTCTTAACACTAGCATTACCAGAATTCACAACTACCTAGAACTACCAACCGTCGTCAATTGACGCACGCTTGTTTTGTGAGTAAAACACTAAACTCAGTTTTTTAATTGAGATGAAAAATCACAAAGTGTATTATATTGTTGAAGAACCAAGCAAAGCAAAAAAAGACAAGAGCTAAAAGACAAGCAAACAAGCGAGAAATACACGTTTTAATGAGGTGCAAGTTTTACATTGTTTAGTCTGACATTTACCACATACAGATTTTTGCAAATTACGCAAATATCTGTTGTTCTGTTTCTGCAGTCTTTTTCAGAACAAGTTTTGCGTTTTTTAGGTGTTGGAGCACACTCTGCAACAGCTGCATTGCTTTCAGTTCGTAGCCTTTTGTTTGGAGTGTCCCCCGTCAGTTCTTCGCTAACTCTCTGTATGCAAATTCTGCGGCTTATGTTGGAATTGCTAGTAAATATTCCAGCTATTTATGAGTGCGATGTTTATTACGGTATAAAACTCATGGATTGGCTAACGCCTGCTTTCAGCTTTCACAGAGTAGCATCTTGACATTTGGTCAAGAACATCGACTCCCATGTTAGTTCTGTTGTAAAAAAGTGAAGGTTTCGGGTTTCTTTTTCTGGTTATTCTCCAACGGATTGACGATATTTGAGTACAATGAACTTAGTATGTTTATGAATTTTGACTTCTTTCACTGATACTTAGTTATAGTAACTGTAGCAGTAGCAGCATCTGCTAACTTGACAATGGTGGTGTCATGTAGGCTGCAAGTTTCTTGTAGATTGTTTGGTATTTCCCTTCGGTTCGATCGGATCGCATCGACAAGGCTGCAGCCTTGTTTTGACAGCCGCAAGCAAAAATCTCAGGATGTGAAGTAATTGTCACTGGTTACGTTGTGGCCCTTCTTGAACAAGGGCATCATAAGTTTCATCACTACGTCAGTTGGCACTCTCACATTACCACTCCTGCTCTCATCTTTTCCTACATGCGGGAAACCGTTGAATAAATGCTTTGTTTCAACATCAACGGCCATTCAAAATTTTATCCCAAAGTTTTTGCGGTTTGTTGGCCATGTATTGTATAAACTTGCATCGTGCCTTACAAGGGAGTAACTGCTCATCAATGGTAATGTTAGCATTAGACCTGAATACCCTCTGACAATTTTCAATGAAAGGGTTCTACAAAGATGAAGCTAAACAAAATTTATCCTTTTCTAGATTTCGTCTTCTTTCAGACTTAAAGTTGAATCGTAGGTATTTCATAATCTCAAGAAATCTGTGATGAGGCATAGTTTTGCTAAACAAGGCACATCCCTACAATCTATTCCACTAACTGAGGATGGGTAATGTTTGACCACCAATAACTCCTCGGGCGATGATAAGACCAAAAAAACTTCTATAACTCATTCAAAGATATCCTCCAGTTAGGATCACCCGTAACTCGCTGAGCTTCAGCGATAGTACATTTTGGGATGTTTCTCAGCATTGGCTCGTTGAAAAAATCCGAAACAATGAGAGAGGAGTATCAGAAATGATGCGAGAGGAAGTATACGCAGTAGGACCTGGTCGAATTCTCATTATATTTTGCTGCTGCAAGCGCCCACTAACTGCTTGGTTTGGCGCTAAAGCGTGCCAACATGATCCATTTGGCCCCGAAAGATCTGCTCATCATTTTCTTCTTCAGCTTCAGTGTTCACGTTATTTGGAGAAACAGCGGCTCCAGGATCTAATTCATCGTTATTATTTGAATTAGAGGATTCCCCATCTGACAAGATTACTTGTACTAGATCACTTTTTACATCATTCATATTATCATCAGACTCTTCGAACAATCTGACGAAATATCTCGCTGCAATTCTAAAGCCTAAGTAGAGTTAAGTCTACGCGACATTTTTTCCTTGAAAAACATGGCAATATAAGCTATCAAACAATTTTCTTACACATGCTGTTAACAAGCTATGATGATCAACTAAAATTCAACAAAACATAAATCTACTTCTATTTGAACCAACTACATCACTCCTTCTGCAGTACGCACACGTGGTGCAAATCTACAGTAGATAGCTTTTGTACACAGACAAAGAGCTACAGTTTGTGAATGTAATCTATATGATGCCATTATTTCACAATAACACCGTAAAAGCCTTGTCAAAGAAAATATAAGGTTATCTAGGGCAGTCCCGTAGCACTCCAACTTCGGGCCCCCCCCAAAGTAAGCGCAAGAGCCCCTGCGCACAGGTCATATCACTTTAGAGGTGTAAAATTGAAAAGCTGCATTAAGAAAATACACCACAATTTGTACATAAGTAAACAGGCTAATGTCAGAATAAAGCATGCCGATACCGAAGGTGCAAGTCATAAAAAATTCGGCACCAATGCCAGAGTTCAGTAGGACATTTATGCAGACACTGCGAAACGAAAGCAATGACACTGAAAAACATGAAAAACTTATAAAAACACAGTATCATTTAAATAGTCTGGAGCGAACCTTTTTGTTCGCAAATGCTGTTATGACATTGTCATAATCAAGAGATCGGGCGCAGTCATTTTCGATTGACAACATGGCTAATGAAGATAGTCTACTGTCTGTCATAGACGTTCTATTAAAACTTTTGATCAGTTTCAATTTGCTGAAGCTTCTTTCAGCGCTGGCAACAGTCACGGGGCAAGTTAGTAAGATTCGAAGTGCGATGTAGACATTCGGATACAATTCAAATAAATGAGTCTTTAGAAGATAGTTCAGAAAGTCTTGAGCCGTTTTGAGATTGCGTTTTTTTTGTAAAATTAAAACAAACCGCTGTAGCTCAGCGCTCATTTCATCAGAATCAATGTCACCGAACTTTTTTTGGAACTCTTTACAGCAAGTAAGAAGAGCATTTTCTTGTTGCACAAGCAAAAGTTTGTCTCGTGTGTACAAAAACGAAACGGCGGAAGAAACCTCACGTAACAAATTAAAGCGCTCCTTTATTGACATAATAGCCTGGTCTACTAATAGATAGAAAAAGTTGCTTTGAAATTTCAGTTCAGGAGTAGCTCGTTGTTCCTCTTCACCTTGGTAATCAAACAATCTTCTTTTCTTTCCACTTCTTGACGGAGGAAAAGAAGGATCAATATCCAATTTTTGTGCTATTTCAACAGCAGATGTTGCGGCACTGTCATAACCCGTTGTGCGATAGTTTTGCAAAAACTTTTCAGTTGCCTGGATTTCCGTTTCCATTGTATGAAGGGAGACTCCATACGATTGAAGAATCTTGCTTGCTTTAATGACTTGGAGTAGGATATCATACCAAATAAACACCGACAAAATGAAAACTCCATTTTGATAAATGAGCTATCAACGATTTTGTTTCTGAGGCAGCTCTTCCATCTTTTCTTTCTATGGAAATGGCTTCCAAGTCTTTCAGTGCCAGCAACACCTCTTTTAAATTGTATCGAAGAGGTTTGATGCATTTAATTCTGCTTTCCCAACGAGTATCAGATTGTGACTTTATGGACAGCTCCACATGTTTCTTCAAAATTTCCCAACGCTGAGCAGAGGAAGAAAACAGCACATACAACCTTGTAAGTACTCCAAAAAATGTCAATGCTTCCGTCGATCAATTAGCACTGTCAACAACAACTAAGTTAAGGGTATGGTTTGCACAGGGCACGTAAACAGCTTTGGGATTGATGTCTAGCATTCTTGCTTGGACCCCAGAATGTTTTCCTTTCATGTTAGCACCATTATCATATGACTGACCTCGACAATCAGACAATTCGAGTTGCAGTTCGGTCGCTTTTTCTAAGAAAGCGTCCAACAAGCCTTTCCCAGTTCTGTCACTTATTCTCAAGTAGCCAAAAAATGTTTCTCTAACAACAGCAGCTTCTTCATTACATAGTACATAACGGAGAATGACAGACATTTGTTCATGATGTGACATATCTGGAGTGCAGTCCAAAATTATAGAAAAATATTTTGCCAATTTCAATTGCTGTAAATTTTCTTTTTCAACTTCTGTCGCTAGCAATTCAATTAGTTCATTTTGTATGGTAGGACTCAAATAGTGATCTTTAGTGTTTTTATTTTTGATTCTGTCTTGAAGCTCTTTTAGGATCGGATCTCTTCTTGCCAAAAGCTCAAATATACCCAGAAAATTTCCATTGTGAGGAGATCCTAAGACTTCTTCAGATCCTCTAAAAGCAAGATTCCTTTCCGATAGAAACAAGGCAATGTCGATAAGTCTCTCTAAAACATTTCTCCAAAAACGTCTTTCATTGAAAAAAATATTCATCTCGCGTTTGTCGATAGTGGATGAATTTCCTTCAGCTAGCAACATCCATTGACTGCAGCATTCTTGGTGGGAAATGCCGTTTTCATGGTCTTTCAGTTTTTTTGAAAAACCCTCCCATGTATTTATACCACTACAAAAGGGGCTTAGTGTTTTTCCAAATAGCTTACAACAAAAGCAAAAAACTTGATCTGATTCCCCACAATAAACTAGCCACGACCGTGAAACACTTTCACCATTAGGTAACACACGTTTATAATGGTTGGAGGAAAAACGTCGCCTTGGAGTTGTGTTATTATATGGAAAATTCATTATTAGTTGATGTGGTCCACGCTTTACTATATCACATCGTTGAGCATCAGAAATACTTTCAGGCCATTTACATGGGTCATCAGGGATAGGGGTAAATTGAGATTCAGATATTTTTGATATTGAAGGTTGCGTATTGGCAGGTAAATCACAACTTACATTTTCTGAAAATTCACAATCACTTTGATGCTGATCGTCATAGTCTTCTTTTTCTTGTACACTATAGTTTTCTTCATCCCTCTCGGTACTAGTGCCAGGTCTACTCTGCTCAGTAATCTTGAAAAAATCTGTCATCTTGGGCAATTTCGCTACAGCATCTCGAGCAGTGGCTGCTTCTTTTCTCTTTTGAGCACCACTTTTTGAACGTTTCATTCTATACAATGTCAATAAAATACTTTGTCTGCACTCTGCAGTGTATATATATTGTCCCGGTATTTATAGCCAAACAGAATTCCAGACCATTCTATGATTGTTGCGTAACAACGGCATTGTTACGTCAATCGAATATTCAAGATTCTACCAGAAAATCAATCGAAATATTCTAGATTGTGCGAGATAAAATGACGTTGCATTCACTTATGATGTCACAAGCCAATTTCTTCCTACAGTTTAAATCGGTTGTAAACAAGTCTGCTGAACTGAAAATAGTGACGTAGCCAAAAAGCAATTTCAGACTAACTTTGGCCCCCAAAGTTGGCCTGGGCCCCCCCCAATTGGGGGGTTTGGGGGGCGGCTGCTACGTTTCTGCTCTAGGGTATTCCGCCGAGATATTCGAACAACAGCAGCATCGTTTACACTTCTCAGTATTAGATTGCCTGCAGCGTCAATTGACGCGCTTGATAATTGTATGCAAGTGTGAGTTTATTTCTGTGACGGATGACAAAAACTTTCTGAAACTTTAACAGATTGTGTGCAACTATGAAAAAATAAAAGTCAAAAAGTTTTAATAAAAAATACGGTGTATGCTTTCAGTAACAAAGCTTTTAAAATGAAAAAATGTCGATTGATGCGCTTGGTAATGCTAGTGTTAAAGGGCTACCGCGACGCGCTTTTTCACTACCAAAGCAATCAAAAAACCTACGTTGAAAGTTATTTTTAACTAGTCGGCGTCGCCCGGCAGGGCCCCCATCAGTAACGTCGGGGTTACGCATTTTGGTTCAACAAGTCTCGCCGAGTTCACAATTAGGGCACTTAGTAAACAGTAACGAAAAGTTAATGAATTGTATGCACTGACACAATTCCTGTTAACGTAATGGTGATCATCTTAATTTTTTAATCAATAGTGCCAATGCTCATATTGAAAGAATCTTGCCACAAACAATGATTATTACTTGTAAAAAGTATGAAGGAGAGAGATTGGAACACTGTGAAAAGTGATGGTGGCGGCCAAATGGTGGTTGCTTTCGCAGTTACAAAAATAAATTTAACGGTAAGCTTAATTTGGGATTCGGTGCGGCCTTTTTCAAATTTATATTTGTGGTGTTAAGTACATTGGCTGCGATATTTGCCTTGTTTCTGGCATAGCGACAAAAGCGGTAATGGCTTCCCCAAAGTCATTCAACATATTCTAGTAGGAGCCCATCAGGCCGAGTTATTATCAAACAACTGTTATCTATAAATTCAGTTTTACAAATTTTTTAGTTTACGGGATTATTTTGATTTTCATTTTAAAGTTGGGATTTTTATTCATAGCTTTAAAGTATAAATATAAATAATTTAACAGGCAACATATCTGCAAAAGAATATATCCTTGCTTTATATTACATGTCGTCGTCGCCCGCGGTGCCTCCATTAGTAACGTCGGGATTGAAAATGTTGGTTCAGCGGGCCAAGTCTGGTTCACTCATCAAGCATTTGAGTAAACAATAACGAAAATGTTATGTTTTTTCTGCACATAAGATTTTCACGATTTGGTAAGCTTTATTTGTAATAAAATTTCTCATTTCAAGGTCGTGGCTATGCCTTAGATTTAGGTACTACGTTCATTGCTAACGTGAGCCCAAAGAGGACTTGTGTTTCCCTTAGTTTAGAAGTTAGGGACACATTTCTGATATTACCGTTTTGTAGGCAAAATAGCAAAATGTATTTCATATGGTGCTATACCACAGAGTGACCTTGTTTTATTTTGATTACCCTACAAACTTTTGCAAGTCCCAGTTGGCTACGCATTATGTTGCATGTTTGTTTTTCTTACTTAGGTTTGCTCAGAGGATTTAAAAGAGTTCATGCATTTCCCAAAAGTTTTAGGTTTGATCCCTGTAGATCTATAAAGGTATTATCAAAGAAAATAGAAAAAATGTTTCCCCCAAGTACAGTGCAATTGTACCCCAGCAGGTCATGCCATCACCTGTGCCAAGTTAAAACGCATCAATTAAGGTAGCTGCGCTGGCTTCATTGTACAAGCATTTGTGAGAGCAGCAACAAAAAGTTTTAGAAAACATGGGTCAGTGGTTCTTAAACTTGTTGGAGTTACCGAACCCCGCAAGCTTTTTGCGGGCATTCACCGAATCCTTCGTTAAAATTCAAAATATATCGGTTAACAAACTTGAGCCCAAAGCGAACTATGCATCTGTTACACATAAGATCTTATTATTCGAAGAAAGAAAACGAACAAAATGTGAATTCCACAGAAAAACACAACTCAATAAATATTTACTACAAATCAATGCTTTATATGCTGTTGCATTTCAGAAACAATTCTAGAAATGCGTGGCATGACTTTGGAAAGTGCTACTCTCATGCTATTTTCGCAACAAAGTCTGTTCCTTTTTTCGTTTTTATGTCTACCATCGTAGTAAAGAACTTCTCGCAAAGATACGTTCTAACAAACGGTTTAAGTATCTCCAGGGCTTTCTTAGCAAGAAGAGGGAAAGCTACGATTTGGTGACACCAAAACGTTGAGAGCGTTGTTGTTCTGAAGAGTTGCTGTTAAACTTGGCTCTGCTGAAATTCAATGATTTCATCAAGGTATTTATCATTGACATCTGCTTTCTCAACACTAAACGTGAACGGCTGTCTTACCCATGCTGGATAAGACTCTCTGTTCGGGAAGTATCCGTCGAGAGACTTTATAAGCTCATCTAAATGCAAGGAAATTGCTTGTTTCAGTTTTGTGGGTACAGAAATGTTCCCATTTCCAGACACATTTTCGAACTCACTTATACAGTCATCCAACAGAGGAAAATTAGGAAAGTTATCATTATTAAAAGCCTCTAGCTTCTTGTCGGTCACCAACTGCACTGAAGAGACCTGATAGGTCGAAACATTATCATTCTCTGTTCGTCGTTTCCATAGTTCGATGTTTTTTAAAAAGCCTTCAGATGTTATTCCGCTTCGATAATGTTGACTCCACCATTCTGCATCTGTTGGTTGAGAGCTCCGAAGATATCGGCCATGTATGCCAAAACGAGAATGAACTCAGAATTTTCAAAACAATCTGCATAACAGTGTTGGTGCTCTCGCAAAAACACGGCTAATCCCACACACAAGACGAAAACACGGTTCAGCACTTTTCCCCGGGACAACCACCAAACTTTAGAATAGTACAGAAGTACCTCGAATTCAGAGCCCATTTCATTGCACACCTCCTTGAATATGCGGTGCTTCAAAGCACTATTTCGCACATAGTTCACACATTCCATCACAATTGTTAAATACTTCTGCCAATTTTGAAGGGAAAGTTTTTGTTGCTAACGCATGCCTGTGCAGAAAACAATGCGTTACAGTTATGTGTGGTGCATCGACTTCCACTAGCGCACCAAAACCAGATTTTTGCCATAACATGGCTTGGGCTCCGTCCGAACAAATTGTACAAACCATATTCCACGAAAAATCGTTGTCTCTGAAGAAACTATGCACAAGTTTCTTAACGTCAATAGCCTTAGTTGATGTTGTTGGAGGCTGACAAAATAAAAAATGTTCCTTTATCACGTCTTCTTTCACATAGCGCACGAATACAGCAATCTGGCTTAGACTGCTAACGGCGGTGGTCTCGTCACGTTGGAAACTAAATTTTGCCGGGCTCGAAATCAAGTCTGAAACTATTTGAGTTAAAATGTCATCGCTCATCTTATTAATTCTGTTGCTGATGATGTCATTCAAAAAAGGAATTTGAGATAATTTATTTTCGGCTGCTTTTCCAAGCATGATATTCGCTGTCTTCAACGCAGCTGGTTTTACGAGTTTTTCCCCAATGGTGTGTGGTTTGCCCTGTTCGGCAATCAGGTATGCAACTTCGTACGATGCTGTGAGGATTGGTTTGTCGATGGGAACAAAGCGGAAAACAGGCAGAGTAGCCTTTTCATGATATCTGGGTCTTTTTATTTTAAATTCAGCGAGCGTTGTGTTCTTGTATTTTTCATCACCATGCATCTTTAGAAAGTGTTCTTTTAGTTTTGCCGGTTCTAAGCTAGAATTGCTCGATTTGGCGTCGAAAATAGTGCACTGAGGACGCTGATTCCCATCAGGTTCTGTGATATACGTAAATCCATATTGTACATATTCATCTGACCACTTCCTTATTTTCTTCGACATAGTTGAAATGAAGGGATTAAAATACCATAAAAAAAGATTAATGTCTACTAAATTAAATTTAAATAAAATTAAAACTGATCCTAACCCTATGACATGATGTCAAAAACTAAATAATGTAATTGAGCAGTCTGCTGAAATGTCTTGTGACCGTAACAAAGCCTGCTGCACAATGACACGTTTTACCATATTTCAGCCTACACTGTGACCAGCAGAACAAGTTTCTGAAGCTAGGAATACAGAGGTACATAATTCAACTCCTGAAATGTATAATGGAAACGCTCGTATACTCATGGAAATAACGCTTTTATTGCGGGTAACTGTAAAGTCAGTGTAAAACAGCAGTCTCTGCCTTTCCTTCTAAATGTCTAACTGCTCGCAAGCACGTGCTAGTCTCAATCTACAGAATTAGGACGCCTGAGAGAAATTATCCCAATCCTGCTGTAATCTCACAATGCTCAATTACACTTCTGACTAAAACAATGCTGATTATCACTTGTCGTATGTTTTCACGTTGTAATGATTCTGAAGACTGCAATCGCACTCAATGAGGAACTTTCAGACGTGTGCGTCAACTGACGAGCTTGGTCGTTTTAATGTTAAGTAAAGGACATTGTGATTGCTATACACATAGCGTGTGTATACTTATCCTAATCTCTGCTGAACCCCAGATACTGACTCATCGAACCCAATTTAAGAACTACTGACATAGGCCATAGTACCTGTACACGTAATGGTGATCATCTTAATCTATGAATCAAGACTCTGGTAACAGTCAAAAGAAAAATGATTTCACAAACTATCATTCGTACTTATTGAAGCTGTAGTTGAGGGGGAAGTAAAACATAGTCTAAATTGATGGCTACGCCCAAATGGTGGTCGTTTTGAAAATTAAAGAAATAAGGTATGTAGTGTTAGGCCCGTTTGACGATTTGGTGGGCCTCCTTACGTATTTACATCTGTGACATTACATTTTTTTGGCTGCGCTGTATGCTTTATTTCTGCCATAGCATGAAAAAGGGTCATGTCTTTACCCAAAGTCATATAATCTATTTCAGTAGACGCATATTGAGCTATTTTTAAAGAAATACGTTTCCTCATTATTCAATTTTACAAATTGCTTAGTTTCAACTTTTTCTTAAACTTAGGATTTTATTACATTTAACTTTGCCCTAATTCAAACCTCCCTACTTTTAAACTGAAATCAGTGTTTCGTACCGACACAAAACATCTTAGCAGTTACAAATATCAGTAATGGGCTTTGCTGTTTATGCTTGCTATCAAAATGATAGTGGATAATTAAGCCGCCGTTCTCAATATATAGCGGCAAGCATTGTGATGTCATTTGAGATTATGACGGAACACTGCTTTGTAAAAGTACAGGACTCAAGTAAGAAGAAAAGGCAGGCATAAAAACACTTCGCTTATTGCACCTTGATACAGCGTAAGATGTTTTAGAATTATCTTGAGCAAAAATTAACGTTTCTTTAATCGCAATCGAAGAAAAAGCAGAATGGATGGGTGTTCATAGCCACTAGTTGTCTCTTAAGTTTAACGCTTGCTGGCAACGTTTTAATTTGCCCTGTTTTCACCATTGACGTTCTTAAACTAAAGATACTTTCATACGTTGAATTCAGCAAGTGCTTGAAAGCACATCAAAGTTGTGGGAGGGTGCCAAGGCAATTGATACGTATTTCCAGGATTAAACCATTAAATGTTTACACTGCTACTTGCAACAATTTTGTTACTCTAGGCGAATTGGTATGAAGTAATGCCTCTGACTGTGCGCATGCTGCTTGGTCCTGGCATAACCGCGGCCTTGCATAAAGCAAACTAACCCGAATTGAAGCACTCATAGTTAAGTTATTGCAATAGCAGGGCCTCCATTAATAACTTTGAGGTTAACAATATGAAATCAGCTGGCTGCGCCGGCCTCACACATTGCAGGAATCGCTTCGACATTTAGATGATATGTAGCTCGACAGTAATATTTTGTTGCAAAAGATTAAATAGGTCCAATATTTTCCCCTCCATTTTTTCTTGGGGTATCAACTAATGTTTTGGTTGGAGTCGGCTACATATTTAAATTTTTCGAGACTTCATTTTTCCATGAATCTTTCTGAATATTTTGATGGATATTGCTAATGATTCATGCTATCAAGAAAATATAGACAAAATGTACCAAAGTAGTTAGTTTTTGTAAAAATTGGAATGTTGTGAAATGCAAACACCATAATTGTGTTTTAACTTTAAGACTACATTTTATAAATGTTTAGAAATTTCGATTTTTGATGTATGTTTTTGAAAACGTTGATAGATAATGACAAAGAACCATGCTTGCGAGGAAAAGCAGTCAAAATGTACCAAAAAACTTTTATTTGTGAAACATTTTATGTGATTTTTGATTTTTGATCTCATGAACTTCTCTATGACACTCAACCTGGAATGGAGACCAATCGTACCAAGTTTCATATTCGCAAATTCAGTGGTTTTAAAAGAGTTAAAACACATACCACACAGAAACATATAAAGACAGAAAGAAATGATCACCAGCATCATACGGTACCATAAAGCAATCTATTACATCATGTCAATAACCCGCGACCGGTTTCGACCTAGGTCGAAACCTAGGTCGAACCTAGGCGAATAACCTGCGACCTAGGTCGAAACCGGTCGCGGGTTATTGACATGATGTAATAGATTGCTTTATGGTACCGTATGATGCTGGTGATCATTTTTGAGCAAATTTTTCTATTATATGTTGATGCTGGAGGCAGATCCCTCTTGATAGGAGATTGCCTTGAAAATTGCTGGCTAGCAACTAGCTACTCATGTATAAAGACAGAAAGAATAGTGTTCTGTTGTATAGATGTCAAAAGCGAAAACCTATTAAGGTAACACGATATTTATAAGATAGGCGCACGACACTTGATTTATTTCATCATAATCAGTTGACGTTAATGGCAAATCCGAACAACCAGGATCTCTTTTACCCGACACAAAACTGCTGGAAGCGGATTATTCCAATGAACTGTGCTCTTTAAAACCGGAAACCTTGATCTTACACTGCGATGCACACGTTCAAAACAAAACCTTTAAAATATTTTTTCTAGCTGTGTGATATATCGGGGTTTCGAATCGGCAGTCTTAGCTATTTTTTCCTCGAGTACTGTAATCACGCTGCATGCGTTTGTTAAAGTTTCTAACGTATACGGCACGAATTGATTTGTTTCAAAGTACAGTTTGTTTCAAAATTGATTTGTTTCAAATTAAGTCAGTGCATTGAAATGATTCAAATTTGGTAAAAAGCAGACCAAAAAATGGTCAAAAGAAATCTTCAAATGATTGTTTGCTAAGTTTTATCAAGGAGGAGCAGCATTTTGTGTTCTCAACCACATAGCACCTTTACAATAATTTATTGTACAGCGTAGTCACGCCACTCACATTTCTGTTTATTTTAGCAAATAAACATCTGCTTATTTATTTTAAAACCTGTTGTACTCGGTTTCATTCATTCAAGAAGGAATGGGATGCGTTTCACATCACCTCGCACAGCGAATCAAAATAACTCAAAACTATTTTTAAAAAATCTGCGCTCACAGATGTGCTTAGATTAATCAAGAATCGGAGTAGCCGGGTGAAAATTTGCTAAGTAAATGCATTCCAGAGTTATTGGTTATCATCTTAACCTCGAGCTAAAATTTTGCTTTGTTGGATCATGTATTTTGTTCAGTGTTTGTATTGTTTAGCCGCGTAGCTCAGTGCAGTAAACCACTGCCTGCTAGTTGAGAAATTGTAAGATCAGACATCGCATGAGTTTTGTGATATTGCATTTTCTGGAAAGATATTCTTTAGCAAATTTTCATGCCAAGCTGTAAGATTGAGTCAGAAATGTGATGTGCCAGCAGTTTTGATAGCAACAAAGCAGTTCTGAACCTGAATTGTTTGATGCACAACTGAAAGGTTTTCAGCTGACCGAAGCAAAGATATGACAATAAAAAGGAAACATCAACAATATTTTTGAGTCGGCTAATAAAAAAAAGAATATAAGCGTTTCATTTGCCTATGTTGTATTCATTCATTAGCAGCGTAGCTCAATGCAATAAAACCGTTGCCCGGCAATTATGAGATTGACAGTTCAGAGTTTGAGCATGCTTTGTGCTGTTGTGTTTTCTAGAAAAACATTTAACGGCAAGTTTTCCTGCTGAGCTGCAAGATTGAGACAGAAATGTGACGTGCCAGCAGTTTTGATAGCAACAAAGCAGGTCTGAATCTAAGTTGTTTAATGCATAACACAAAGATTTTTTTCGAACCGAAGCAAAAATATGACAATAACAAACGAACACAAACATTTTTGAGTCTGCGAATAAACCAAAAAATATAAGCGTTTCTTTTCCTTATGTTGTAATCATAGCAACTGTTTTCTTTTCTGTACAGTTTGTTAATACAAGTTGTTGCTCTTTTCTTCGGGCATGAAATCATGTGAGTTCTGCTGTGTGCAGCACATCGTTATAGCTATGTGTATTACTGGCATTTATTGTAAAAGATTTTGCCCAATTGTTGTTTTGATTCTAATTATCTGATAACTTCGCTAAACCAGAGTTTTGTGAAAAAACAAAATGGTCTTAATTAAGAGTATCTGACTGATGTTTTACTTTTAAAATACTCAACAACACTCACCGGTCCAGCATTGAACAACATTGGAATCTTCCCACTGAGCTGTGGCAAGACATTTAGTTTTGTTTGAAACAAGTCTTGTTTTATTGGAATAAAATAAAACACCATTGTTACGACATCTAAACTCTCCCAATGCATTGTAGTCGGATGATCGAGAAACAATGTCAAGTGTTCTACCTCCACCAATACTGCAACCTAGAGCAAACAACAAATCGGAAAGTAGCAATCACGGCACCTTAAAACTAACGTGAAAACTCTTTTTTTATACAAGAACAACAACACGCACCTGCCCAACATTGAACAATATCGGAATCTTCCCACTGAGCTGTAGCAAGACATTTAGTTTTGTTTGAAACAGGCCTTGTTTTGTTGGAATACGCTAAATATTTATTTTGAGAACATCTAAACTCTCCCACTGAGTTGTAGTCGGATGACTGAAAAACAACTTCAAGTGGTCGACCTTGAGTGATACTGCAACCTGTAAATATGTTAAAAGCAATGCAACACCAATTCTCATTAAAGTTAATTGCATTTAAGGCGATTTAAATTTACAAACTATCTTAGCGCATACAAAATATAAGGAAGGAGAGGAGGAAAACAAGTAGCGAGGAGAAGTATTTAGAAAATCAAATTTTCCAAAAATGTTTGATATTTCTAAACGAAACGTTAAACAAAAAATGATTTATATTTCAATATGGGCGCTTTCCAATTGGTGGTTCACTAGGTATCTTAAAATCTATTTCTGACTAATATATTGCAAAATAGGTTCTTTATGCCTCACAAAATAAAATAATTTGTTCAAATTCACAAGGCTTTCACTGCATCTCGTCACAACAAAACTTAGCTAGACTATATATCAATGGTTTTCAAGGAGAGTTTCGCGGAATCCTAGGTTTCCGCCAGTTCAGTCCAGGGGATTCGCTAGAAGTTACACAAATTTCCATGCTATTTTATTAATTAAATTAGATGCTTTTTTTTGCAAACGAATTATTGCACAGGGATTCCTCCAGCCCCTGAAATGTTTGCTTGGGGTTCCGCTCCAGCAAAAAGGTTGAAAACCACTGCTATATATTATGTTTATTGGGTAAAATAAACAATAGCTGCACCAGGAAGAGAAAACTATCAAACTTATTTTTTTTAAAACTTGCAACATCTAAATAATAAAAGTATATATTCGTTAAGTGTTTCAGGAATTTGGTTATGAAACTTTCTAAAACAATGATACTCAGTTTGGTGTGCTTGCACCACACAGGGTGCAAAAAGGAATTTTTGAAAATGCAAACGGCTCTGCAATCTTGTAGCTTAATTCTATTACCGAACAAATATAAAGATATAAGCTACGTGTATGGCCCACGCAACTATCATCATAAAGTATGGTCCCACCGGAGACACTGTGCCATGAGGTGACACCTTTTTAGAAGGTTTTTGAAAGGGGTCACATTAATGCAGGTTGATTGACTGATTTCAACAATATAAACACCTGTGCAATCCAAACATGAAATTATATATACAAGTGTTTATATTGGTAAAACTGTTCGATCATTTAAAACACGATCAAAAGAACATCAGAGGGACATTAAATCTGTTAGTAATTGCCCAACTAACAAAAGAGGATTTAAATAAAAAATCTGCACTAGCAAAACACGTTTGCTTAAATTGGCAACAGATTGATTGGGAAAGCTCTGCGATTTTAGCTATTGAAAGTGACCATTAAAAATGATGTTTTTAGAATAATTTAATATACACAAAACTGATTTTGCGTTTAAGAACAAAAGTAACAGTTGTTATCCCGCACTGTACAAGTAAACAATTTTTAATCGACAGTTGTCGCTGCTGCACTTGTTTATTACCATAATTTTCTTTATTTTCTGCTCTTTCTGTTGATTATGTAATCGTTGTCTGTGATAAAAACATCAGTCAGTCCTGACAAAAAAACTGATTTTAGTTTTTCGAAACGTTCAGTTTTTAAGAATTTTATGTAGATTGTAAATCTGAATGAAGATCATTTTAACTTTTAGGTACACCAGAATTGCTGTATTGAGAAATTAGAAGATGCCTGGTGACAAAAGCAAAATATAGCTAACAAAACACGTTGACCTAATTATTCTTATAATTTCAATTTCTCTAGTACCTGTAGTTGATTGTTACCTTATGTTTTTGATAGAAACTTTGTTGATGGTTGAAAGTTGTTGAAACATCGATAAATTCAAGGAGATCAACGTAACTTTTAAACAAATACTTCAATCTTCTTCGCATTATAAATTTATCATACAAACTAAGACCAAATGCAGTAGTCAGCTACGATTTTCTGAGGAAAGGGATACGACATTATTACATTTTGGATCACATTTTTAAAAGTTGACGTTTTCATTATTTTTAATAAAAAGCAATGGTATTAGCCAATTCTAAAGACAATTGTTGAGAATAAGCTTACACGATAACCGTGTTTAGAGGTCAGTAAACCATTCAGTCAAAAACAAAACTTAATAAATATTTTGAGAGAGAAATTGTCTTTTATGCTTTTGTAGCTACTTACTTTGAGAAGATCAGGCGCTAGTTTGTGAGCAAACTAATGTGTGTTGGGAAAGAGAAAACATAAGGCATGAAATTAAATATTGGATAATATTTTAATTTATATCTTCTTCTAAAAAACAAAAACGGGCCTATCAGTTCGTTTTTCAACACTCAAACCAAAAATGTCCCACTTCAATACAGATTTTGCAGAAAATAGAATCTTGAATTCAAAACTGTTTTTTACGCTGTCATACCATTTCCTGTTTGAAAGACATCAAACTTTAGGCATTTAGTTGAGTAAAAGCGATAACTACTCGAGTGGAGTTACTTCCCACTCAATCTACTGTAATGAAAGTAGAAGCAGTTAAAGTGAAACCACTCAAGTAAATAGCTCTTCAAAAAATCTACCTAAATAGAACTACTCTATTACTGCCACTTATGAATAGCTACGCTTACACTTTTCTGTTTCATTCTAGTGATAACTTCTGATAAGAACTAAACAAGTTTTCTAACAACTAAACAATAAGTTCAACCTTTCACTCATCGCTTTGAAAAAGTGCAATAAATCTGTTCTCTCAAGCTTTATTCAAAGATATTTTGAAAATTTTTACCGCTAAACAACTGCTCAAAAAGTAAAACACAGAGAATATTTTATTTTACTCCAGGCGTTAAAAGCTTTTTGAAAGTAAGAAGTGTGACAATAACGACCCACATATAGTAACTTAGCTTGAAGTGTGACAATAAGGACCCCCTGATAGTAACTTAGTACACCATGCCTTAATAAGGTTAAACAACAGTTGATCTACTGATTAGTTTCCAAAGTTGGAGCAGAAAATGCCCTACTTCAGTACAGGGTTTTTAAAAACAAAACTTCAATTCAAAGCTTCTTTTTATGCCAGCATACTGCATTCTAATTTAACAGACATCAATTTTTTTACGTTTAATTGAGTAAAAGTTCCAACTATTCGATTAGCGCTATTTCGCCCTTGATTCACTCTAATAAAATTAGAAATAGCAAAAACTAAATCACTTAAGTAAATAGTTCTTTACTAAAAAAACCTACTTAACTAGTTTTGTGAGTAAAAGCCACTTCGTTATTGACCCTCTGTGGCTGAATGTAGATTCCAATTACGTAACATTAAAATAACGGTTTTCAAAGCTGCTACAACTTATTTTTGGTGGCATCCTTGTTATGCTTTTTGAGAATGACAAAACTGTTTTGCGTCATTAAAAGAAACAACTCGCGGTAATACTATTTTTGCGACTTTTCGCAAGTGTTTGGATTTTATTTAATTTGTTGGTGAAACAGAATTAAAGTGTAGCAGTAAAAATGTTTGTTTTGCACAAAGTTTTTCCTGACTCTGCTATCATCATTGGTGGCGATTATTGAAAACTGGTCATTGAGACCTTGGAACTGGTGTATTACGAGAGCCACAAAAAGCTCTTGGCCAAATTGTTTTTTAAGACTCTACATCAAGTTAAATGCAGCAATTTTCAAAAAGATATCAAGCGTTTCTCTCCTTTCCCTGGCAGCTATTTTATCATACCCACTAAATACAATGTAATCTAGCTAGGAAAATGTTGCGTAAGCTTATCTAGTAAAACCCGTTGCGAATTCATATAAATTATACGTGTTTGCTTAGCACTTCTTTTTGAGATAAAGGCACAAACAATTGTGTTGTGGTGTGCACCGGACACGCACAATAATCAAAAATAGGTTTACTGATCGAATTCACGAACATAATTTGTCTTCAGCAAGATGCAGACAGTGACACTGTTTCGACCTATCGGGTCTCTTCAGTGCAGTTGGTAACCGACAAGAAGCTAGAGGCTTTTAATAGAGCATAGCTTAGACATTATGTTTGCCTTTTCTTCAGGAATTGATTTCGTCCTATGACATTGAGATCTACTGCAGCTACGTTCCTAATCTTATGTTAGAAAGTCATAGATAAATATCTTAACATATCGATTTTGTTTAAAGTCAAAAACACGACTACTCATTGATGTCTTTGATGACAGGTCTGTTCTCAGCAGTTTCCACTAGTTTTAAGTGTTTCATCTGACTAATCTAATCGTTAAGCTGCTTAAATCTGTTTTGTTATATTGGTACCAAAATCAGAAAATCACTAATAATTAAAATCTTCATTTTTTCATTTGCAATCTACAAATCATCCCTTCTAATGCTTATTTGACTTACCTTTAACAATAACATTAATGGAAGCTATTTTTACTGATAGATCGCCATTTCGCTGATAAACAGTGAATGTAACATCTGTATCAAGCGAAAACATCAAAGTCAAAGAACTTATGATGTAAGTTGATCCTTCACATAAAACTTGCTTGCAAGTCACTCTGAAATCATTGCCACTCCTGCTATAACATGGTACAAATGGAGTGTAAATAGTAGTTTCAAATCGAGTAAGACCAGGATGAGTCCAGTAATAAAAATCATCAACCAGCTGAAATTTAACAGACAACTTCAATCCATTGAAATTTCTTGCCACTGTATTTTCGATCAAAACTGGCTCAGTTTGAACTGTGTTTGAAGGATCTGAACATACTGCTGCAAAAATTAAGAACCGTACTAATTACGCATTGGCAGTAAAATAAAATCAAAACTTGCTAAAACATAAACACTATGAAGAAACTTTTAATGTGCCATCAGAATTTTTGTAAAGGGGTTGGGGATACAACCAAAACTATAATGATACAACATTGTTTGAGCTGTTCTTCTTGTTTGACAAATATAATGAAAATGAGAGTAGCCACAAAAATTACTTGGAAAGCAGATTTTTTGGGATCTTACTAACACCAGCATGCCTATCCCAAATGAAAAAGATTACGACACTTTTGTTCAAGTTTGTCAATCTGTCAAGAAATATCATATTGCAAATGTGGGATAAAAGGGCGTTGACATAAAATGTGCAACTCTCCGTTACATGTGTATCAGCTGCTCTCACAAAGTTTTGTATTGCATGAGCTCGAGATGTAACTTTTGTTTGAAGAGTTGTGTGATCTTAAAATATGCTGTTGGTTTATTTTAACATTCTCAAATTTAAACAGTTTACGTAAAACGGCGTGTTGTCAAACATTTTAATTTACGATACTGAGAGATTTCCGAAAATGGCGGTACAGTTTCCTGCAGTACAACAAAAACAGCTTGCTGTGAAAGTCTAACAACGTAGTGTCCAGTTAGAATTTGATGAAACAAGGAGAATGTAGCTGAATACAATTTAACTAAGAGATAGATATATTTCCAAAATGTCAAAACTTTTTTGTGAGACGCAGTCGAAATTCGTGTTGTTTAAAATAATGTTATTTATGTTAATCTTTTATTTTAGTTAAATCAAAACATCTTTTAATAGAGATTTATATGGCAAAAAGATGACCACATCATGCGATTATAGGAAAGTATCTCTAAAAGTAAATCAATTAAAAATTTTTTTTGAAAATTTAAACTCCAACGGATGACTTGATTCTCTGTCATCATTGGTTGCGCTTATGAATTAGCTATTGCAATGGCGACGCCCACCACAAAATATTGAAGTAAACGTTTCAAATAAATTTTTGATTTTTTAAAGACATGCTCAAAATGTTCAACGCCTTCTTTACCTTTCTCCTGCCTCCAAATTTATTTGTTCAGTAAAATTGCGTATATAGTCTATACTTAGTACATTGCACACTAGGCCCGAATATTCAAGAAAAGTGAAAGAGCGTAAGATAACTGAAAAGATAATTTAAACATTGCATCATTTTCACCTGTTTCAACACGGTCGCTTACCTCCAGATGCCACAGAAATAGCCGCCATAGCTGCAACACATGCTTCAAAAATCATTATTGCTTTTCAAACTGCAATGATGTGCTGCAATATCGACTTGCCGTGCAACGAAAAATTGCACTTAATTTACCAACATTTATAGTCAATAATTGACTTAATTTTTTAAAGCCTGCTAATGGAAAATTTTGCTTAGATTTTAAAAGAGAGTTTTACATGTGTGCTACTTTTTACAAAACGCAGTTTATGATTCTACATTGTGAAATAATTGAATGCCATGTATTTTCTGAAAACTTGGGTTATGCTGCAATAGACTCTTAGACTTAATCTCTCGCTGTTGTTACAACAATTGCCTCAGATTTTTTTAAACAAAAAAGTTTCCAGCTGTCGGATTTTTTTGTGCTAACTAAAATCCAACGGTGGTCACTGATTCCACGATTTACGATCGCTTCACATTATAAAAGAACTTAATAAAGCTTTCTGTGAATCACAAGACCCAAAAACAATTAGTTTCGGTCGGAAACTGCTGCACAATTAATTATTCAAAATAGAACAACCTAGCAAACCTTAAAAACGGAAATGATGGCGTCACAATGATTATATGCTGCAATCATGGCCTACTTCTTGGCTGCAATAAACGATACGTCACAGGAAGACATCGCATGAATCAAATACTACCACAATTTTGCGTGATGATAAGACTGTTTATTTAGATATTGAGACCAAATAAACATAACTAAGAGTTGGGATGAAAGCCTAAATAAAAATACTAACGTGTTGGATTGTTGTCAAACCAGTATTTATCATGCTAGGTAAAAATATCTAGCTGTCAACAAACAAAAAGTGCACTTGAATTACTTGAAGGTGTAATCTAATTTATAACATTGTAATCGACTTGCGAATTGCAACACATTTTAATAATTAGATATAGAAAACATAGAAACATTGCAAAAAAACGAAGGAAAATACATTTCTAAAACATGATTTAAATAAAATAGATTTCATGGTTTACAGTTTTCTGGTCTTATCAAAGGAGTTGGTAACTGAAAACTGGCCTTAAGCTTTTAACTGAGGCTTGGCCTAGAAACGTGGTTCCAAGATTTTATTTCAAGCAAACCCAATTAAAACAATAATTGATGTCTGAGAGTATTTACTAACTGTTCAAGAACATTTGCTAATTAAATCAAATCATTATTACTTAAAATTAACGATTTTTTTTCTTTTTCAAGTTAAGAACTATTTTATGAGAAAATATTTAATGCTAATTTTTGGCTAAATTTGCGAGGCAAACCTGCTGCTATTGATGTATTTGTGTTGGAAGCATACCTCTATTATTTACAAAACAACATTAAACCCAGAAATTTTTTTCCTTCGGGTCACTCGACCCCACTTGGTTTAGCCACCCATATTGGGAAATATTGGCTTAGAACATCACATTTTTGAGACCTAAATCAGGTCAACTGTTGTGGAAAATCTATCAGTGCTTTGCACTACCGTTTTACTTAAAAATGAGTGGCTGTTGCAGCATCTATTTGAACACCATTTTCAAGTGGCTGCTATTTAAAAATGAATTCAATTGAAGCAGCAACATCTGTTTGAACGCTACACAAAATGCATCACTGTCACACATAATTTACTAAAATATATGTTGTACATTTTCATGCAAAAATTGTTTCCAAACCATGATAAAATCAATCTTTGACCGATTTTTTACGTTTAAAACCGGTATCTTGTGCATAATCTATATATGCCTTTTTTAGTGTGTGTTTTTATTTGGCTGCTACCTTACAAGTGCGATGGCCATGGCACTACCTTCAAATTTAAACTAAATGCTTTTCATGTGAATGCATTAACGTATATCGTTTTGTCATAGCCTCCTTTTCTTGTCCACTGCTATCAAATTTCATTTGCTTTGTATGCTGATTTGGGCAAAAATAAAATGATTGATTGGTTTAATGTATAAAATTTATAATAAGAATTTAATCAAAGCCATTTCAAAAAGATGTGGGCTAAAATTGAAAAACCTGTCGGAAAAAATCAAACTGTTTGAAAATTTTTTCTCGGAAAGCTTATCCAAATATCGATTACTTTGACGCTCGTTTGTTAGTTATTTGTTAATCATTTTCAAATTTCTCATCTTAAGTTAAATAACTGCTCTAACTGCAACAAATAACTATTTTTAATGCTAAATATTAAGGTGCTCGAGATAATGAAATGGAGATTGAGAATACAATTAAATTGTTATCAACAATGATTCGTTTGCCATCGTATCGTTGGATAAATTTTGTAATTTTGATTTGCTATTGAGCCTATAAATATAGCAGATTAACAAATTTAAGGGCATGTTTCATGTCCCTTGTTATGGTCATTACTATGATATTACCAATATGTTTTTCTGCACAGCTTTTGACAAAAACTGTTTGCAGTTATCTAGATTAGTAACGTTTTTAATAATGGTATGTACCCACTTGATTGCAAAAGTGAAAATAGATAAATAAACAATTTTTGACATAGATTAGCGTACGTCATAAGTGCCTTAAGTTGTATACACAACTAATGTTTTATCTTAACCCATTTTGGACCATTGTTCCTGTAAAGGAACAAATTATTCGGAAGCTTGAAAAACCATCCGGTTGCTTGGTATCGACATTATTTGCAGAGAAACCTAGTTCAATGACCTTACAAACATTATTCAAAAAAAGTTTTTCTTTAACTCGTTAAATTTCGTTGCAAACGTCATCGAAAAACAGCTATTTTTCTCAGGTGGATAACCTTGATTTGCGTAAAAATACTGAGTCAGCACATAAGTGTAAAATATTTTGGTTGCATTTTATGTAACTACAAAGCTTTCAAAAGTAATGGTTTATCAGTTTTTTACATGATTTTGTCGCTGAAGTAATCGTTTTTACGTTAACGATTTTGTTCCACTACAGGAATAATGGTCCAAAACGCTATCACCAGCTAACATTGCTCAAAAATTTCACTGCTTTGTTTTCTCTGGAAGCACTTTCTATTGCGGAAACACTCCAAATGACACAAATCAACGACGAAAATACCAGAAAAAAAACACAATTTTATTACTTATGGTAATTCAAGAAGCACATAGGATGCAAGCGAACACCACATTCTTGATATTTTTACAGTGTTATTTTTGCAGTTTGAGCAGCGTCCTTGAGTTTCCACGTTTACAGGGTGGTGCAGACCAACACTGGCGATTATTGTCCTTCTTCCATTAGGGTCTGAGGATGCAGAACAAGTAGTTTTCACCAAGCCACCTACAACCGATCGGATAAATTCAAGAAAATCTAAACGCGGGAAAGTTTCCTTGGTGACATGAAGCCTTCACGCAGCCACTGTCAGTATCTCTATACAGTTAACAAACAGCGGCCAATAGAGTAGACACCGCTTAATATGACCACCTTGGGACCAGACCATTTTGGTCTTAATATCCGAATGGTCATAAAAGCCGAAGCCTCCATAACAGCTCCTGAATCGACGCCGTAAACCACTAGAAGTCCAAACATTGTCAAATTCATCGTTTAACCGAAGTAACAGTGTGACGTTGGCAGTAAAATAAACTACAGTACTGTGACAGTACAAGTGATGGTAAAATTAAGTACAGTATGTAACAATACTGTATGTTGAAAAGGCGAAGTTACAAGTGCATCGTGGGAAAAAATACTGTACTGTAATAAGAGAGATGGAGAAAATGTTGGTCATATTATCCGAAATTTGGTCATATTAAACGGAGAATTTTAAATGGAGAAATTCCGGACCGTACCAAATTGGTAATCATTCGAACGGTGGTCAAAGAAGCCACACTCCTCTTTTTCAACACTTTTTGATGGTCACAGTGAGTACTTCATTGTACGACCTTCACGTATAGTCCCATGAGCCCCGAAATTCTTTTTGTGCAAATCTCGCAATAAATAATAAGATGTAAAAAAATTGTCAAAATAAATACAATGACAAGCAGGGTTTCAACTATCGAAAGAAGAGCAGACAAAATTTGTGGTTCAAGAGACTTGCTGCTGTCCTCAGTATCACACGCTCCGGTTTCAGTCTCAAATTTGTATGGGCAGCCATCAATTGATGCTAAAACTCAGTTTTTGTTGCCAAATCTGATTGGCTTGCCATGAATGAACATCTTTGCAGAGTGCCTACCAAAGCATGATACCATTTGTTCATCAATGGCCAGATCTTTTGCAAACACTCCAAACTGCTAAAGTGAAGCATTGACTCTATCCTGTAGAGGTCGAATTTTAGCAAGCTTATCTCCAGCAGGAAGATTATTGTTATCAGCAAAATGGATTAACTTCTTTATGTTACCTTTTTCTTGATGTTGACCTTGATGTCAGTGGGCAGCTGATATCATCATCTTTGCTCTAGTACAAGCTCTTGCGCGGTCGGTTGTTGTATCCTGTTAACAGAAGAATTCCAACAAAAGCTTCGATTTTCTGCAGTGTTAAGATGAATGACCTCATTTTGTTGAGACACATATTGCTCCGTTTTGCAAGCAATTAGGCTATAGATTTCCTCATCGAATAGTAATCAAAAAAGTGCAGGACTGGACCACCGATGCTTTCTCGTAGCCCGGTCCGTGAGTACGCCTGTCCTCCAAACTCGTATGGCAGACCGAAACCAAATCTGCCCAAACGGTAGGGCATCCACTGTTACCAATGTTCTGGCAAGGCCTTGTAAGTGGCAAACATCTTTTTCAGGGCGGGGCGACGTATCAAAACGCATCGTCAACAAGTTCCAAAGGATTGAAATTCTTCAGTTGAGCATCAAAAGCACCACTGCAAGCAAGATGAGCGTCGTTTACCATCTTGTTGCACAGCTTGAGGCACTCGTCATTCTACTCCAGGAGACCCACTGCACGTCTGCACAGAAGTTAGTTCTACCGGACTACCAACTAGCTGGGTTGTCCATAAGCAGAAAGCATGGTCTTGCTACGTTTGTCCACGAACGACAGAAGTGGACTCTTTTTGACAAATTTCCATCTACATTGGATACTGAGTGGTTGTGCGTTGACGTTGATGGATACAAGATAGTCAACGTTTACAAACCTCCACCGATTCGTTTGCAAGTATCCGATCTCCCAGTATTCCCAAATTCCTGTCTATATGCTGGCGACTTTAATTGCCAGCATGTTGACTAGGGTTATGATGCCAACAGTGCAGATGAGAAATGCCTGGTTGGCTGGGCAATTACCAACAATCTTGTCCTACTCCATAACTCAAAGGATGCCGCCAGCTCCCCCTCTGGCCGCTGGAATACAAGTACCAACCCAGATCTTGCATTTGTCGACATTGATTCGGACAGTCGTTTACCCGACAGACAAATCTTAGAAAAGTTTTCAAGATCTCAACATCAACCCTCGCTTATTGCTCCACCCAGGTGTGCTCGTCCTGTACCAAGCAAGCCTGTAAAGCGATGGAACTTTCGCCAGGATAAGTGGAGCCACTTTGCCTTGCGAACAAACTTTTCAGGACTTTGCCGCCAACTAATTCGCCTGATATTCGCCTCACCCAGCCATTTCTGAATGCTACCACGTCATATTTTTACAGGAATCTAGATATTACCAGAACCTTGATATTAGCGAAAGCAAATGGATCAAAAAATTAAAAGCTACAATAAATATGAATAGAACTTTATTACCAAAATTTTTTTGACGCTTTTTTCAATGCCACTGTTTAGTTATTACTCTTTCATTTTGCATTATAATTTTATTGTAATGGTTTCTTTATCTATATAAACTGTTTGTTGCGCCGGCAGTATTTCATTTTTACATTTTTAAGTAATCTGATTATTAGTAATCCCTTGTCATAATCGTTATCATATGTATTACTCTGGCAACCTGTTAAACTTTCCAGTTACTTAGCAGCTCCGGTTAGAAAAACTTCATGTTTTTGTAACAGTTTAAAGTGTGGAGTGTTTTCTTATTGCAGTCAGTTCAATCAATTATAGAGTTAGTTTTGTGAGCCTGTCCGTTCAACATGGCGTAAGTATATATTATTTATTTGTCATTGCGTTTGCTTTACAGAACACTGATGATGCTATTTTAGTGAAATCGATTTGTTAATAAAGTGTGAGTTCTACTATTGACTGATTCCAGTCACAACTTTACTCTATAAAGTTTCAGTCTAAACAAATGTATTGAGAAATTCTGAAAAACAAGTTTTTTATCTGATGCAATAAAATTGTGTAATGTGGAGCTCTTAACTTCAAAATTCTGAAACGAGGAAATTTTTTTTCGAAACAATTTAAATTCTCACAGGAAGGAATTCTTTTTCGTTAGGAACCACTGATATACATAAAAAAGTGTTTTTGTTGCTTTTAATGAATCACAATAATTGAAAATCAGATTTTTGCATGAGTTTGACAATCTTCATCTACTTCTTTTATTTAGCTCTACTATTTGAAGATACACGTTTATTTATTCATGCATATCAGCTTTTGTTCTGTTTTCTTGACTTTAGCCAGACTTGGTTATTACAACGAGTGCAATGTTCAACCTCTCTACTTGTCTGCTTCACAAAGATGGAGGAACTTCGTTTAGTGCTTTTCCCAAGCGAACTACAAGAAAGCTTGGCGCATTTTCTCCTCACTATTTGTTTTGTAAAAAGCGCTAAGTAAGTGCCATTTTACAAAGTTTTTAGGTAGAACTCGACAAGGGAATTGAATCCAGGTCTTACTAACTGCAAAGCGCACATTCTAATTGCTGTACCATCGCCCCTGTAAAATATACAAACACGTTTACGCGATACAACGTTTAAAACAAAATCCTTTGCAATTTAGAAATTAGCACAGCGTGATTAAAATTTTACTGTTTATTCAAACATTTCTAAGACTCACGCAAAAAATATTTTTATTTGGATTGGTAAAAGATGACCAATGAAATTATGCAAGATTGCGTGAGTGACATCAAGAACTTTATTCAATGGATTAATGCAACCTTTATTTTTCAGGTGAAGAATCAACAAACAGTTGAGTGAAATATTGCTTGATCAGCTAGTAACAACAAAAAGCCAGTAGATAACTTGAGATGGAAGAACTTTAATTCTTAAAGTCTAAGAGGAAAATGGGTACGTTGAATATCCCAATAGTAAATCCTGGTATCTTTATGTGGTTAGGTGTTTCACACAAAAAATATAAAGTACTCGATAGAATAAAATGAAATTGTTTTGGTCGCCATCTGGTGATCCGAACTTGCACTGGACATCACGACTATGAAGCTACAACATTGAAAATTCTAAAGTAGACCACATATTGAAAATTCAAGAGCTTGATCTTGTCCTAATCAGTGTGCTTTGATCATAGATTACGGTATTACAGTTTTTTGTTATTTTGATATGATGATTGTACTGTTATTTTATTTAAAGAGAGATCACTAGAAGCAATGCGATTGCCTGGAAAAATGTGAATTGAACGGTGATTCAGCGTTCACACAAAATCAAGTAGACATATTAAAATTTTTACAATATTCATTGAACAGTTTGTGCTTATACTTGCTTCTTAATTGTTAGTGCTGCATATTTGGGGAGCAGGCTATTACAACAAACATCATATTTGACAGCAGATCACACCTTTTCAGCCACAACCAATAGCTCTTCTTGGAATTTCACCATGGACTGGTACACTACTAAAACTAGAATAACTCTCCGTCGGGTGAAATGTTATTTTTTGCTTGTCCGGGCGCACTGTGAAAAATATTATTATGAAATAAGAACTCAAGGACATGCGCTTGCATAATATCAAAATTTTGTTGTAATTCTTTAAAATACAAACTCTGCAGCAGCTTTAATGATTTATTTTACTTTTAACGAAAGAAACAATATCTGAGCACAATTTGCAAAATACTATGCATCTGGCATCAAGCATGTTCTTCGAAACAATCAGTTTCATGAGAAGTACATTGTCTTCACACAACTTTACCAAGGTTTACTTGTTTTGTCTGTAAGTTCGTTTCATAGCAAGACTTGCAAACTAAAGTGGCATCCTCCAAGCTGATGAAAACTTGAAAGTAAAATACAAAAAATCCTTCTTTGGCTCTTACTGCATATGCGGGTGCAATGTATCCAAGAGATCTCTGACGCTGTATCAACTTTTCACGTTATTGAATCTGCAATTAATTACGACATTTTTCACTGGAACGTGTTAGTTGTGAGCAGAGCAGAAGCGTGTTTGACTTAGCCAACTAGACCACGAGATATACGAAATTGCGTCATCCATGTGCCAGGCAGATTGGGTGCGCCCGACGGAGGAATAAATGAATTAAACTAAGAAAAAGACACCAGCACCAGCAAAACATTTCAAAAAAGCGGTGCAGCTTAGGCATTTTAGGTAGATCAAAAAAATATTTTAGAGGGAAGTCCGTTTAAAGATCTTTGAAAAATGAGCTTCCTCCTAATTCAGGTTTAGAAGAATCCTTTCACCAGCAGTGAATGATCAAAAACCCAAGCAGGTGTGTGGTGCCGCTCATTGTAAAGGAGTTGTCTGTATTATCTCATTTTTCCAAACAAATCGCACGGTTTTCCATGCCGCAAGTTTGGTCAAGCTGACGACACTGGAGGCATTGCATTTGAAATGATAGCCATTAAAGGGATTTTCAACAATTGGAAAATCGCCTAAGAAAAAAAAAAGAAAATTGGATAGAGATAAAGCTTGCTAGGCACATTAGAATCCTACAAATGCGTGAATGGGAAGGTAAAAAGAAAAAGAAGCAGGTGAGCTTCCAACACCATTTATGCATTAGAAACACACAATGCAGTTGGCTAAGTGCTTTGCTAGCCCCTTGCATTACACAATAATTTCAATATATACTTAGAGTTGCTTGCGGTAGGCCTATCATTGTGAACCTGGTTTGCTGAAAAACTTTGTTCGCAAAAGATTTGTGCCACATTTTTATTACTGGCAGTTACTGAATATGAATACAAACAAACAAGTAAATAAAACACAAAAACTTTAAGAGTTGAGGGGCACATGTCCACCTCGTTTCTTTTGACAATAGGTCACTGCCTACCAAAAAAGAATTCTCAACATTAAGTCGTGTTAAAGAGATATCTTGTTCAAACGATGGGAATGACAATAATATCGTGTTATTTTGAGCAATTTTTGCCAAGCTCACAAATTTTCTTACGATCAAGCACTAAACGGACCTTGCGTTTCCTCTTTCCGACTCTTTTACATGGGAGCTTTGGGCGTCAAGCTTTAGACGTCAAGGACAAAGCTTGTTTTCACGTACATTTTTTTCACAAGCTGCATAGCAAATTGCTCACGTTTAAAGTTTAATTATTGACTAAAACTATAATTAGGCTACTTGCAGCCCACTCGGTTCAACTCTTTTGCATTGGATTACTTCCATTGTTTTTGTTGATTAGGTTCGACAGTAACACAATTTCTCACAACCACAGTTGTAAATAGAAACCGATATTACTTAAAGATTTCAACAAAAATCGGACAGTTTCTTGTTGTCAAGGAACATTTTCGGAAAGGAAGCATTGAATAGTTTGTGAATAAAGATTTTGATTATAGTAAAAACAACATCACTGGAAACATTGTAAACATGGTAAAATTTACTGCCGGATAACAGCCTCAGTTTGAAAAGGCTGTATATCAATTCTTAAAACGGCAAATACAATTCATACCTAATTCGAAATAAGGTTTTTTACGTAAATAAGACATAGCGCAAGGTAGGATTTCAAATCAGCAATCTTTTAAAAGGATCTGACAGATTTTTGCTTATAATCCGACGCTACTCAAGAGACCGTCAGCAGTGAAAATTTATCGGTTATTGTTCGTTACTCTGCAAATGCGACTTCAGATGAGCGTCTTATAGTAATATCTCAACTTAGCAATCTTTTAGCTATCTACATCACGCAGCAAATTCTTCGAGATTCGCAATAAATCGGCAACGATCCTGAAAACTTTTCTTGCACTTGCTTCGACGGTGCAGGTGTTATAAGCGGATCAAAAAAGGAGTTCGTGCTTTATTATAGAAAGAGCTTCAAGAAGAAATTCTGTATACCCATTGATTACATTATCAGCTGCCCTTGGTAATGAGACATATATCAAGAAGAACTATAGAAGTTCCTGACGTGCTTGGATCGCTTGTACAAATTTTTTAGCAGATTTGAAGTTAATTGAGTGTACAATACAAAGGTCAACACCTAAAGAGACTTTTGAATATTAGATGGGCTGCTTATGTAGCTACGTGTAAAATTATTTAGAAAAATTTGTCAAAAATGGATGAAGTGCTTACAGTCATGCATAAAAATTCTTGTTATTTGCCAGTTCAAGACAAATATTATTTCGCATCAATTACTTTTAAAGACTTCATTTTCTTTGGGAAGCAATGCACAGTGTTTTGAAAATTTTCGCGCCAGCTGATTCACAAAAAAGTGTTCTCAAAACTGGAATAGATCTCATTGCTGCTTGTTCGCAACTACTACAAAAAAAAGAATTTATGTGACGAGTTGTGTACAGTAGCAAAGCTTGGTGAAAAATTCTTTGTTTTTTTTGGGACAAATCACTCCGAAAGAGAGACTTGCAGAGAAAAAAGACCAGAACAATACCAAACCATTTCGATAACTTTGCTGTGACGGAAAGAATGCCAAGAGCTAATGCTTTCCAGTAAGCGTATACAGAAGCAAAATGAAGTAGTGTTTATCGAGAAATCGTTAGAGTCGCCGAAATGAAAATCAATAAAAGATTGTCGGGGAAAAATTCTGCACTCTAAATGGTTTTCAATTCGGTGCGCGCGATGGATTTGCTTAATTTTTGAAAATGTGTTGTATAACAAAATTAATTTGGTTGATGAATTTTCAAGAAAACGTACTGAACGGAGAGGTGGAAGCTTTTTGCCGTTTGCTGGCCTTTGAAAAATGTGATAGTTTCAAAGGAATGCTAAAGCTGGCCCGCAAGTGTAAAGCGGCATTTCCCGAAAGCTGCGAATTACTGTGTGGAGGGCAAATCAATAGTAAGCAAGCAAAGACTGAACAGGACGTATGACAGAAAAAATAACTTGATGATATTGGCTTATGAAAGTCGCTTGACAAACAACATTAATCTTGAAAGTGTTGTTAAAGTTTTTAAAACCAAGCACCCTCGAAGCTTGAGTTTATAATGGTAGTTTGAGGTCTAGCCGCCTATTCTAAGCTTCTTTCATAGCATGGATGTTGAGATGCTGACCACTGATATCGCCTGAAATTGTTCTTCACGAACCTAGGGAATAATTATCTTGTTAGTTTTATGTTGTGACTTTTTATCGCACTGCCTTTGTTTACGCTCAGGTTAGTAGGTTTGGTTACTCGATATGATCATCAGCTTTGATAATTGGCCGTCTTGTTGTTTTTTTTCTGGCCAAAAATTACAACTTGGTAAAGTTGTTAATATCCTCTTGCTTTGCCGCATTTTTCAGCGCAATATTTATTTATTTTAGTCGCTAGTTAACTTCCAATAGAATAGCTTATGGCATTGTTTCAGCCGAATACAATGGTCTGCTAAAATTTAGTGGAGAACACAACAGGCTGACGAATAATAATTTGTACATAGCTGTGGTGCACTCCACTTTTAAAGGTGTAGAGAGTATACCAGTAAGAAGCATTTTTGTAAAATAGGTTTACAACCCAAGAGTGTACCAAAATCCATTTATCGCTTGAAAGAATTTTATGCATGACAGTTTTTGATCGATAAATTGAAAGGGCGAACATTTGTACACATGTTTCCCATATTAACTTAGCAATCAATGGTCCCCGTTTAAAACATGCCCTGCGGGCGACGCCCGCAAAGCCGGCTAGTTAAGAATAAAAATTCCGTGAAAGTTTTTTTCGTGTGAGTACAGTAAAAATAGGGGCTACATAAACAAACTTTTTGCTATATTCTGGTGAGCCCCTTCATGAAAAACTGAATCAAAGTTTTTGTTTTTTGGCAATCTCGTCTCGTGTAATCTTTTCAAATATATAATGGAATCCTAGCTTTTCGTGGATCCCACTTTGGGCTGACTAAACACACGATTTAATATAAACTGACACTCAATGTTGCTTTCATATAAAACGTGTAGATGAACTAACTTGATAATTGTACTATACAACTAAAATAAAATGATGGGAAGCACTTGTATTTGCACCAGCTGAGTATTGTGCCCCTGTGTGGTGCCAAAGTACCCACACAAAAACACTAGACGTACCTTTGAATGAAGCAATGCGGATCGTCTCTGGCTGCATCCGCCCCACCCCTTTGAATTTTTTACCACCACTCTCGGGAATACAGCCACCAAGCTGTCGCCGGAAAAACTCTGTAAACGCTTATGCTACAAAGTTGATAACACTGACCATCTTCTACACAACATCTTGTACAGCAAAACCCCTCCCAAAAGGCTTAAATCTCTTCGCCAATTTCTGGAATCACTACAAGGCTATGTCCCTCAGCAAGAACCAATACCACATAAACTGCAACCACACATCCAAGACTGGTCAAACAAACCCCTAGGACACTGCCTTTCACGAAAAGCCTGGGTCCAACTAAATAGATTACGAACCGGAATAGGAAAATTTGGTGACTCAATGGTGAAATGGGGATTTGGTAATGACAATCTATTAAATATAGCAGGCATTCCTCGTATGTCGAGTGTAACGATATTTCAATCAGATCACTTCGTTCTTTCGACAAATTTTCTATTCAAATTTAACGTTTCGCTCCCCTTAGTTACCGGGGAGCTTCTTCAGAACACGGTAGATGTTAATAATGTGACATACAAACTGTACAACATAAAATTACAAAGACTACCTGTATTACTAAACACTAAAAATTATTTATCAACAGGGCAGGCAATCACGTAATAACAAAAACATTGTTACATCACAGATACAGGAGTGGCCAAGTGAAAAGTGTTGTGAGAAACATAAGACATTACTTATTGGAGACGAACACACTATAAACAGTCGGAAAATTCGCACCATCATTGCGATTAATAACATTACATGAACAAGCCTTTTGATTTATCAAAAAACTTTCCGCAACGCGACGTCTGTATGCATGTGATTCTGACTTCAGAATTTTGACATTATCCCAATCTATTCTATGATCGAATTCCATAACATGTTGACTCAGCGCTGACTTTTTAGTGTTAAAAGTCTTGACCGCATCAACATGTTCCCGTTTTCTGGTTCTAACGCTACGTCCTGTTTCACCTACATACACAGCATTGCAATCCCGGCAAGAAATTTGATACACCAAACCACGCTTTTGTTCAAAATTAATAACATCTTTAGGTTTGCGAAACAACGAAGACAACGTGTGATGTGGTTTTAAAGCCACTCCGATACCAACTTGAGTCAAAATTCTTGTATCAAATTCTTGTATCAAAATTGGTGTATCAAATTTCTTGCCGGGATTGCAATGCTGTGTATGTAGGTGAAACAGGACGTAGCGTTAGAACCAGAAAACGGGAACATGTTGATGCGGTCAAGACTTTTAACACTAAAAAGTCAGTACTGAGTCAACATGTTATGGAATTCGATCATAGAATAGATTGGGATAATGTCAAAATTCTGAAGTCAGAATCACATGCATACAGACGTCGCGTTGCGGAAAGTTTTTTGATAAATCAAAAGGCTTGTTCATGTAATGTTATTAATCGCAATGATGGTGCGAATTTTCCGACTGTTTATAGTGTGTTCGTCTCCAATAAGTAATGTCTTATGTTTCTCACAACACTTTTCACTTGGCCACTCCTGTATCTGTGATGTAACAATGTTTTTGTTATTACGTGATTGCCTGCCCTGTTGATAAATAATTTTTAGTGTTTAGTAATACAGGTAGTCTTTGTAATTTTATGTTGTACAGTTTGTATGTCACATTATTAACATCTACCGTGTTCTGAAGAAGCTCCCCGGTAACTAAGGGGAGCGAAACGTTAAATTTGAATAGAAAATTTGTCGAAAGAACGAAGTGATCTGATTGAAATGACAATCTATGCCAATGTGGAGAACCCCAAACTGCATACCACATTGTCAATGACTTCAAATCAATAGGACCTCCCTGCAACCTAACAGATGTTGACAACCCTATGCTCAAACGATATCTGATGAACTGCAACTTCTGATGAGATTGTCATACGAACGAACGAACGAACGATGGGAAAAACTAAAGATACAGATACTTGTGTTAGAACATAAAACCTGGTGTTGTGATGTAATAAAGGAAAATGAAGCCAATGTAAGATTACAGATTTATGCTTTTGAGGGTAGCATAAAGGCATTAAATACGCAACAAATTATTTGAATTTAGATACACGTTATATCGTGGAACAGTTTTTCATTTTAAATCTACGCTCATGGCTTGTGCTATTTTTTGTTTAGGGTTGTCCTTTGGAATGCCTTTATAATAGACAGCTTTTTGGTTAGAAATAAATTGCATCAATAGTAATGCAAGAGGCTAGCGATGCACATAGCAAAACTGCAGACAGTGACACTGTTTCGACCTATCAGGTCTCTTCAGTGCAGTTGGTGACCGACAAGAAGCTAGAGGCTTTTAATAAAGGTCTAAAGCTATGCTTTATTAAAAGCCTCTTGCTTCTTGTCGGTCACCAACTGCACTGAAGAGACCTGATAGGTCGAAACAGTGTCACTGTCTGCAGTTTTGCTAAATTGCATCAACTTTCTACACAT
The DNA here is from genome assembly GCA_963675345.1 of Trididemnum clinides. NCBI lineage: Eukaryota > Metazoa > Chordata > Ascidiacea > Aplousobranchia > Didemnidae > Trididemnum > Trididemnum clinides. The sequence goes on from OY776294.1 coordinate 25,926,281, forward strand.
CTATAAGATGGTGCCTGTTTGATTATCTTCCATTTTAGTTTTTGTACCTCGATGTCCGAAACTTGTTAGAAAGTGCTGTTGCATTAAATGTTTCTCTTTTTTTAAATGGTTGTTTCAGGTTGTATTGCTGGCAGACTTTAAATTCAGTATCGCAAGATTCGATATAAGACTTTGATATTTGTTGTCATGGTAGCTTGATACACTATTGATCGTTGTCGACAATAGTCATTCATAGAGCAGTTCGCTTTGGTTCTGCAATCACACGGTGACACTTGTTCTGCTTCTCTAGATAGTATCCGGCTTATTGTGGGTATTAATAGTTTCGGCTATGTTTGGCATGTAGTTGTAGTTTATTTTAAAGTTGTTTTTATTGCATTGTTTTCCTAATGACATCGCAGTTGTAGGTGCGCATCGTGTTTCACAAATCTGCATTTGTTTTTGTCTTGAATGCTTTTGAATCATAAAACAACTGTTGGAGTGTTTTGCTCTTGGTATATACCATTTTTTGACCGAAAAACAAGGTTGACAGATAGTTTTTGGCAAGTGTCTGCTGATATTGTGAATTGTTGTGTTCGTAGGATTGATTGATCTACTTTTTGGGTTATGTGGAAAGTTGGCTGGTAATCTTTTACAGTTATAAAAGCGCTTTGTTCTGGAACCTTTTTCATTCTATTGTCAAGATTTTGCTTCGCTGCAATCAACTTAGCTTGGTTTGTTATTTGTGGGCCTATTACCAACATTGCTTTCAGTCTTCGGAGATTACGCAGTTACGTTTTCAAGTTAGTTTTCTTTAAATTTTAGGTGGCTTTGTATGCGACGAAAAGAATGTAGTTGGATGATTAAATAACCTTCAAAATCTCACTTAACTGATTCTAAAAGCGTTTCACATTTGCCTAAATTTAATTTAGCGAGTTAGTTCATAAAGATCCTTTTGAAATCGAGTAAGGACTTCTTGCTGCAAAGGTCAACACTTAGAACAGAAACCGCTGTTTTTGCTTTCATGCTTGTTTGAAGCGTTTGAGTGTTCAAAGAAAAACTCTCCAGCCCAATCTTTTGATGAAATTATCTAGTTTGTCAATCATACACGTCCTACATTCATTTTTACTTAAATTGACATGTTTTTCAGTAAATATCCAAGTTAACTTCTTCAAATTTCATAATGTGATCTTACGCTGAAATGTAGCATAACCACGGCAAAATTTTACAATGCAATGAAGTGCACTAACAGCAAAACGTTTTTTCTTTTTGATGTATTCATACTACCCACATAAGTATAAGGCTTAAATTAGTTTCATTTTTTTATTACATCACAATGGCAGTTTTTTGTTCCAAAACTTGTAACTACTGTATATGTTTAGTCTTTTCCATAGCTTTACTTTAATTTCTTTTACATAAGTATCAAGTTAGTACATCAATACGTTTTATGCAAAAAAACATTGAGTATCAATTCCTGTTAAATCCTTAATTTCCTCAGCTTCGCAGTTTTGTTTTTATAGAGTATTGATTGTTCAAGTAAGTGAACTACAGGGTAGTGACTACATATCCCCATCTAGCAGTCTGCATAATGTTATTGCACAACCGATTCTACTTCCCTTCATTCTTGCAAAAATAACATTCACAATTGTACCGTACTCATTCAGCTAATATTTGGTGCATTTTTGCTTTTGCATTTGTAGATTTTATGCATGCCTAATGAGTCTTCAGGCGAAACAGCTATTACGTGAATAATTTTACCAAAATCTGAAATAAATTTTGTTGCTTTTCATAATATTAATGATTATAACAATATTGATCATAAAAATTATACATAATAGCAGGCTTATCTATACTCTAAAGCACAATTATGTCAGTGTGTCCGTGTGCTTTGATTCCTTGGGAATAATGAGCATACAAGCATGAAACTCCGTACTAAGATGTGCATCTACAAGTGGTGAGTGCTGTGATAATGGCTTCGCAATGTAAGATAATTTTTGAAAATTTGCATTTCTAAACTGATGAAAGCGGTTTTTTACTCACTCGAAAGCCGGCGCTTGACTCACCTGACTTACCAACTTTAAGAAACTTACTTCATCTAGCATGTAAGAAAATGTCATAGTTAACGACATAAAATGAAATTATTATCTGACTGTGAGTAAGCGCAATATTGATTGACGAGTAGGTAGGTCGACATTAAGAACATAGCCTATGAAATTTAAAATATGGGAAAAAATCCATGGAAAAAAGATATGTCAGTAAGTTTTTACCGCTGTTTGAAATCGGACCGCAGAGGTAATTTGTTTGCTTAAATACGAGTTATTCGACCAACCGGATGATTGGATGTAAGACATTTTGGTAGAGGGATAGCCTTTGTTGCCATATGTTGGATCTGAGGCACATAGGTGGAACCCAGGAACTTGAAGTTACTAATATCATTACGAGTAAGATTACACCAACTAGTGAAATACCTCATCCCCAAATTACTCATTTGCGTGATAGTTAAATGTCTACCATTGCGCACCCAAACCCAACTTCGATTTTTTGCTCCGAAATGCATGGTGAGCTAAAAGTACGGTTACAATTAACACTTAAATATTTTACACTTGTTAGAAATTTATTTACACATACAATGCATTTACATATTAGACGCTTTACATTACATATTAGACCAGGAGTGGCCAATCCGCGGCTCTTTGCCTGGTTTCATGCGGCTCTTTTTCACAAGCCTTGTTTGTTCTATCAGCAGCCTGGTTCTAGTCAAAATCTACCTGCAGCCTTGCTAGTTCTGTAGTATTTTTTGTACATGTGGACAGGCTAATTGTGTTTGCGTTTTTTTTGGTTTTGGTATATTTGAGAAATAACTTAGTATATTTTAGTAATAATGGCGGAGAAAAAATGCACAGCAAAACGAAAATATGAGGATGAACACAGGACTTCTTAACAGAGTGCGAGAGCTTATATTTTTTTGTTGAACGTAATAGCAAGCAATTCTGCCTCAGATGCTAGGCGTCATTAGCGCATTTCAAAGCTTCAAAGCTTCTGCGCCATTTAGGTCACTCCATGCTAACATCAACTGCGAATTTCCGGAAGGGACTGAACTTCGCAAGCATAAGTTGATCACTTTAAAAATCAAGCAGAAAAGCAGATACAGGTTTTCCGAAAATTCACGAAGCACTCAGAGACTGTAACGCTTGCGTCGCATCAAGTGGCTTGGTACATTGCACGGGCCAAAAAGCCATACAATTAAGAGGAGTTCGTTAAAAAATGCCTCTGTGACATTGTTGAAATCTTATCTTCTGAAAACGACAAAATGAAAAAAATGTTATCAGATGTTCAACTGTCCCGCCACACTGTTGAACGCAGAACATCTAATATTAACATAGTTATTGAATTGCAGTTGCACTTGACTTCCAAGCTTGCGAGTATTTTAGTGTCTCATTAGATTAGAGTTGTGACATACAAGACAAGCCTCAATTGGCAATATTTGCACGATTTATTTCGACGGACTGTTTGATCAAAAAATAGCCCCTTAGTATTGTACCATTAAAAGACAGAACCCGCGGCATAGATGTGAAAGAAGCAATGATGGCTGCAATCGAAAGAACCAATCTGCCCATAGCAAAACTAGCTGCAAAAGTCACGGACGAAGCGCCAGCCATGATTGGATCTGTGAACGGACTTGTGGAGCTGTGTAAAGCTGACCAAACATTTCCTGAGTTTTGGAGTTTTCACTGAGTCATTCACAGGGAGCAACTTGTGTCTAAATTATTAAAGTCGGACAACGTCATGAAGGCTGTGATGGAAAACGTCAAGTACATCTGCACACATACGCTTCACCACCGACAATTAAAAAATCTCATTGCTGAGCTAGACCAAGGGCTTTCAGGTGACCTGCCGCTGCACTGCACTGTAAGATGGCTGTCAAAAAGCCAGGTACTCTCTCGCTTTTTTCAGCTTTTAGATGCTGTAAAACTGTTCGTGAAAGAGAAGAACAAAAAGTATCTTGAGCTCTCGGACGTCGAGTGGATTATGGATGTAGCTTTTTTGGTTGACATGCTGGGTCACTTGAGCAGATTAAACCTGAATTCTCATGGTAAGTTGAAATTGCTGCCTGACCTAGTGCAAAGTGTGTCTGCTTTTGTCAACAAACTGAAGCTGTTTAAGGAGGATATTGAAAGGGAAGATTTGACGCATTTTCCCACCGTGCTAAAAACCAGCGGGCAAGTCACTAACACCACCCTGAATAAGCAAAGAGCTAAATATGCAACACTTCTTGAAACCCTGTAAGAAAGCTATGTGTTGCGGTTCGATGATCTACAAATGAAAAGGCCGCAGATTATGTTACTTGTCGACCCATTCAATTTCAAAGACTGTTTGAAAGCCCCTCTAGTCTCAGATGAAGCTACGTCTGAATTGGAGATGATCAATCTTTGTGAGGAGGACAAACTAAAACCTGCTTAAAGGGAAGGGACCACTGAGTTTTGGAAATGTGCCAATGGAAAAATACCTCAGTATCAAACGGGCTGCACTTAAGGTACTCTCAATATTTGGGTTAACATACGTATGCGAGTCTGTGCTTTCTACCCTGAATCTCGTGAAATCAAGGCATCGATCTGTACTGACTGACACCGTTGTGAAAGAGTTGCTTGGAGTGGCAACAACGGAATACAAGCCCGATTGAAGAAGATTGTTAAAGAAAAGGAGTGCCAGAATTCTCACAGACTAACTAATCAGCATGATAATAAATAGCTGATGTTTATGCGATCATTATATCTTGTGTACGATGTGGCTCATTGCAGAAACACGGTATGAAATGTGGCTCTTGGTTTCTGAATGGTTGGCCACCCCTGTATTCGACGATTAACTGTAGTCCTAATTTTTATGTAAAACTTGATTGCGAAGGTGAAACAGATAATGAAGTTACTACAAATCTACTTTGAAGTTACTACAAATGAAGTTACTACAAAAACAGATAACAAAGTAACTGCACTCCTACTTTTGGCTTACCCTGTACTTATTTAAAAAAAGCATAGAATTTATGAAATGAGTAGGTGCTATGTGGGCAAGGCAAGTCTTGATCAAGCGTATGATGATGGGGATTAAGCATTGAGGCAATGTTCTCATTATTAACAACTTTTCGTTTCTGTTTTTTTAAATATTGCCGGCGCACACGACTAAAATATATTTCTTACCCAACGTAACCGACGGAAACCCTGGCAGGCCACGCAGCAAAGACGGCCAGCATACTATAAAGCGTGTTTGTTAAGAAATTGTTTTTTTAATTTGAAAATAAATCGTTTAATCGAAAAAGAATGTTGAATCTCAAGGTTGATAAAATTCCATCGTTTTACACCGCTACATGTTATTAATCTTCGACAACGGCTCGTTCAAAAACAAAGAAAGTGTTTGGTTTACTACCTATGTTTTTTGAATAAATTTCATTTAGGTGTGGCATCATTTTGCTTTTGTAATTGGACGTAAATATTGCAAGTTGTAGTTTATGAATGTCTTCAATTTTTAAAACTGTATACTTACAGCAAAAAAGTGTTCTAGAGTCTCTCCACTCAACCTCAGCTATAGCTTTAGTTGCATTGTTTTGAAACACATGTAGATTTTTCAAGTAAGAATAGTAAATCAAACAAAACCAACACAACTCATCACACAGAGAAAATGAAAGGTGAATAATATAATTGTTAAAGATTATTAATACTGAGACAAAGTTCCGGTTTGCTTAAAACACCAGCTGATAAGGAAGATGAATGAGATGTTGAGAAACAAAAATTTATCTAAAACTACTTATTAAGCGATAATTTCTATCAGCAATAATAACAAGAAAATTTCTTTGCATCGTAAACATAACCATTATGTTGATATGTAATGTATAGGTCTACAAAGAAATATGATTCGTTTGTTTAAGAGGAAGAATAAAGTGGAAGGAAGTAACTACGCGCAATAACCTAGCCCACGCATAAAGATAATAAACACCGTAAAATATGTTTTAATAAATGATATTAAACAGATAGGCATGTCAATTCATTGTATGGGGAAGCAGGCATAAAGCCAGGTAAAGACCTATTTCTGTTGCCATTTCAGCTCCAAGCTAAAATGAAGTTTTTTTTGACGTTCATCTATTTTATTGACAAGTTCTTATTTTTCTAATTTTGCACATTTTTGTCTTTTTTGAAGTTTCTGAAAGGGCACTGAGAAAGTCTGAAAAATTCTGGGGTGTTTTAGCGCACCTATTTTACGCCTATTTTGAATGGCTATGGTGTATGCATTTTATTGTACAAAGCTTCACAAACAATAAGTTTTCTTGCACAAACAATACTATTTCTTCCATTCTTTCAAGCGACGTCTTATTCTCCAATATACTAGCTGCAATATGATAGAAATCACCGAAAATACAATCGCAATGCTGAGACAAATGATAGGAATAGATTGATTACAAGCAGGCGATTGTGTTCTTGGAAATGTAGCAAGCATTTTGGTAAATAGTAAGTGATGAAAAATAAAAATTTCAAAAGATACTTTTGTTTCATCAAATCCATTTGAGTATAGAGCCAGTTCATAAAACCCGTCAAAGTCCATGTTTACATAGTAACAGTTAATTTTGTTATGCTTAAACCTTGCTTAAACAAAGTGTGGCATGCCTACCACTAACCATACCCATCAGTAAGTGTTTTTTATTCGATTGCAAATAATTCTAGCGAATTTTCTATTAGTTCATTGTTTTTGATGATATCATATACCAATAATTACCTCATTATTCTTTTTGAGGATGACATATAAGTTTGACCCTTAAACGCTTATTGCAAAAGCAATCAACCACAGTCACCTCTATACTGATGAAAGTAAAGTATTGGTGGATTGAGGATGATTTGACCAGGTAGTTTTCATCGCTTGAATCGATGATGTCCGTTCCTAAGTAAGAACTCTACTATTCTACAAAAGTAACAATTTTTGTAAGCAATAAAACACATTGCTCTATACTTACAAAGTACATACTACAAGTACAAAAGTTAACTTTTTTTTTCGGTTTGCACCTAAGCATATTTTATGAATTTACAAATTACAATTTTTTGAAACACTAAAGTTATTAATTGCGCGCCTAATACAACCAAACAAATTACCATTTAATAAAACGGCTCTGAATTGTGCATGTGGATTAGATTAAAATGAAATGTTATAAACTTCTACAGCATTAACTTTCCACAAGCGCTGTTGCGATAAAAGCAATTACGCCCGATCTGAAATAATTATCAAAAAACAAATCCAACTCAAATGATTGTATTGTCAATATTGTTGCACTTAATTTTGTAAAAGTATAAAAAGAATGCGTAAAAATTTTTATAAAAATAATATTGGCATATCTGGGGATAGCCATTCCCTAAAATATAAACGTTTGCTTATTTTGAAATTTAATTGCATTTTTTACCTTACGTTTTGCTTTGTCCATGCACAAAACATTGAGAAACGGTGATGAAATCGACGAGACGATTGATTGACAAGTTCTGCGTAAGGTGATTGAATTAGACAAGAAACTAATTGATTATGCATTGCTTTCTGACTGATTGCTTTCGACCCTAAAACAATAAAATATTAGACGCTGTGTGCATAAAACCTTTTACCGCTTTCAAACTAGTAACATAAAAGATTTTTTGATTTACAGTAGTACATTTTGACCGGGTGTATAGTACACCCAAAGCAAAGCCCAGAAAGTACCAGAATTTTTTAAGAATTTACAAACGTGATAGAGTGAACAGAGATATACCTAGTTTAATGTATACCAGCGAAAATGAGAGTGCGAAAACTGCTACCTCCAAAAAGTTGTCACCATGACAAGATTGGAGTACAAACAGGCGAAAACGAGTGTGAGAAAACAGCCACCTCGAAAAAATGGTCCTGCCCTTAAAGGCAAACAAGTCAATTGTGGAACAAAACTTTTGTAAATTGAAAGAAGAAAGAGTTTCCTGGGTGTAAACTCAAATAGATTTTGACGGAACATTAGCTACTTGGGATTTGCACTATCATCAACAAATCTTATCTTAATAAATTAGTTGCTGGTATGCAAGTCTTAGAAACTTAACACACATTTCCTGCAAACGAAGCGCGACTTTTGTATTTGAACTGTAATTAACACTGCCGTTATAATTCTGTTTCGCTGTCTTTCTGTTTAAAATAGATTTTAATTTGTTAAGTTGAGTGATATTTAAATTCAAAGTGTCAGGTTATAGAAGTTTAATTACAGTTTCTAAATTCAGTATGAAATAACATATATATTATAAATTGACTTTATCGTACCTTAGTTTTGTTTACTTAGATCGATAACTGTAATTCAACATTACTGCTTAATGTTTAAATTGCCATAACTCAACAAAAATACTGCTGAAATCGTCAAAAAGTTGAATGATGCATATCCTAAATTAGTTTATACCGTTGTACATTTCTCTTCTATTCCAGTAAAGTTTCAGATAAGCCGTTATCATGTGTACTGTAGTTAACTTAGATTGTTATTGCTATTTAAATGTTATTTGCAATACCTAATGCATTGAAATTTTTTTATAGAAAACTGCAAAAGTTTATCAACAATAAATCGAGCATAAAGCAAATCTGTGTAAGGCTCTCCTTAAGTCAACCAAATTTTTATAGCTGCCAACTAACAATTAATCGGCGGCTATACGCAATAATCAGATTTTTTAAAAACTGGTTGAGATTATATAATTACAAAAAAGGTTGAAGACCACTGATCTACCCGAATACGTAAAAACTACCATGAGAAAACTCAATGATGGAGTAGCAACTCTGCAAGCATCGGTTAAAAAAAATGCCGTTTCTATGAGCAATCGTCATTTTTATAATCATATATTTTGTAGCAATTTGCGTTTCTTAAATATTTCTAGCGGCGACGTAATGTTGTAATTAGCGGATTATGTTGCAAAGAGTAGACCAAAGTTTGGATGCTGAATTGGGGTTATACCAAAGACGCCAAAAGAAAATATTAACAGTTCCTCTGCTTTGTGCACAGCACCAAAGGTTTGGTGTAGTAAAAGTAAACATGCCATGTAATACAAACAACTGATCTCATACGGCAGTGGTCCCCAACATTTATTTTAGACCAACCAATTTGGACAGAAATCTAAGTCTGAACGGCCAGAAGAGTAGTACACTGTATTGTTTGGGGAAGGCCTGAAAATATTTTTGTCTCAAAACAAACTCGAATTCCATTCAAAATTAAATCAAGCTTTTAAGATCAAATTTTTAAAACCGTAGTGACCTCAAGAAGATGGCAGGCAACCGAACTTGAGATCGCGAACTACAACTTTGTGACCACGGCCCTACGGTGACTTGTTTTGTGCAATATAGCCCAGGCGCATGGCCGAAAGAATTACGAAACGGAGATTGGTGCTGTGCATAATGGTCCTACGGTCGCGAACTACTAATGCTCAGTGCAAACTAAGAAGCAAGTATGGTAGCACTTCAAACAATGCAAAAATGACTAGGTAATGCCGTTAATATTTTACGTGTACCAACGAAGACCCAATATTCTTCTCAAAAATCTGTTTATCTTTTTAAATATAAGTTGTGGTGCCATCAAAAAAAAACAAAAAAACATTTGAAGGCGAAAATCCTGTTTGATGTTTGGATTCCAAATTGATATTATCATCTTTAGGGAGTGCCATTTTTTCATGAACAGCTACATCAACAGAAAGTAAAAAGAAGCTCAGTCAAACAACAGGCAGTTAGCAACATCTATTAGCAAAAAGCTACGAACATCAAAAATTGTGTCGAAGCTGCAAGTATGAATTTAGTCTTTATGTTACTGAGAAAAGGTTTGATTGATTTAAACTCTTCCGTTCCTAAAACTATTTTCATTAAAGAATGAAAATAAATCAAAGATTTGCTCTTCGGAAGAATGCAAAACCACAAGTATGACGGTCTAAGCTATGCTTTATTAAAAGCCTCTTGCTTCTTATTGGTCACCAACTGCACTGAAGAGACCTGATAGGTCGAAACAGTGTCACTGTCTGCAGTTTGCTAAGTGCATCGCTAGCCTCTTGCATTACTATACAAAAAAATGTGGTTTTACTTTGTGAGGGACTTAATTATATTTTTGAAGATACATAAATTACAAGAAAAAATTATTGCTCTGTTACCAGAGTAACATTCGTTCGGTTGCAGACAACACATCTCTCCAATGCAACAAAATGTTCGTATCATTCTTCATTACTGATTCAAACATTTTATTGCAAACAGAAAAATATAAAAAATTGGAAATTGGTTTCAATGTTAAAAGCGATAACTCATGAAAGTAAGGCTATATTTACCGAGTCGTTTTAAAGTCGTTTTACTCGTTTTATTAAAGTCAGTCCCCGTTAATTCGAAACCTAAACAACCAGAGTTTCCGTTATTCTACACAAAACTGAAGAAAACAGATTCTTTTCATTTATTTTTTTCCTTACATCCAAAAACTCGGACGTCGGACTCCGACATTAAAGTTTGGAATAGATGAGCTTAATCAACACATCAAAAATTGGATCAACAGAATTTTGAAGAGCAAAGAGAATGAGGTAAAGTATTTTAAGTTAGCGACTTATTCGAGCAAAAAATTTGCTTTTTAAAATCACGTACTTCATAAAGATATATTTTAAGCTTAGCTACATGAGCTAAACTATTGGGCTGTGGTTATAAGACTGTCGGTTTAATTCTTTGCGTCGTGCGCTTAGGGAGTCGCACTAAACGGCACTTTCCGGTACTTAATTGCACGTTTGCATTAGAAATACACTTTGCGAGCAATATTGATAACTCCGAAGAAAGTTTGAGCCAAAGTTGTTCTATGTATGACACAAGGATTTTCCATTGAGGGGAAAAAGTAGGTATAATTTTGAGTTCGCAAATAAACGAAAAACTATAAGCGTTTCATTTACTTATGTAGTATTCAATGGATCTGTTTGCTCTTTTTGACAGCTCGTCTCAACAGTTATTTTCACTTTCCCGGAGTAAGAAAATTCGGTTAGTTTTACTGTTTTTAGCATGTTGTTACAATCATTCATGCGTGCGATATCTTGTTTACTATAAAGCAGAATTCTGCCAAGGGGTGCGTGTTACGTGCGTGCGTAAGTGCTTTTGTTTAACTTCTCTAAAACTGTTCAGCGTGCAAAAGTGAAACTTTTGCGCCGCTTGTCCGACGCATGTTTGCTATTGCACATGGAGTTTATGTTATTGCAAATAAAGGGTTTGGTTTGGGGGACGGGACAAGCCCTGCTGAGGAGTCCAAAAGGACCAAACGCGTCCAGGGGTGGTCTCGTCAATTTGGGTTGGGTACATTGTTTGCAATACACACTAAATTGTTTTCAATGTAATGTTTGTGGTTTGTGTCGGTGTGAACCTTCCAACCAACCAAAAATGAAACTCGCCACAATTGATCACTGCTCACAGCTGAGTGTCACAAAAGATTGTTGACGACATGATGACGCCCTTCAAGAATTTGTCTTGAAGTTGCTTTTAAATCCAGCCACTACCTTACCAATTTGAATAGGTTTACGTCTTTGCGGTGTAAAATGATGTCGCAATTAAAGCTTGATCAAAAATTCATTTCTTTGTTTTCTCACATACTGATGACCATAGACATGCGGTTAAAATTTTTTTAAAGACATATCAACTAATTCTATTGTTAATAAATTAACATCATTTTGATCCATTATCGCAAAATTTTTGCGATAATGCTCTGGAACGACTTTATTTATACCAGAAGCAGGAAGAAGCTGTACTTAGCAAAACTGCAGACAGTGACACTGTTTCGACCTATCAGGTCTCTTCAGTGCAGTTGGTGACCGAAAAGAAGCTAGAGGCTTTCAATAAAGCATAGCTTAGACCGCCACACTTGCGGGATCTACACTAGATCCACTTGGTGGATGGTCTGTCAGTACTCTGCGAAGCCGTATCACTCGTGAATGAGTGGCGGTTGCCGCAGGTGCACTAAGTCTAACAACTGTTAGAACAATAGTGCTGTCACAGCCTAGTGGTCACAAGGTCTTACATGTATAGTAATGCAAGAGGCTAGCGATGCACTCAGCAAAACTGCAGACTCAATTTCATTATAAACGCATTTTTTGTGATGATTTCACTTGTGAAACAGATGTGATATATTCAATATTTTAAAAATAATGGAACTCCATGGATCAGTTGTCATGGGATCTGGTTATCAGTTAAACAATGTACGCTATTTGCGAAAAAATAATTTTAATTCATGAGTTTTGGCGCACACACGCAATTTTGTGATTAGTTTTCCTCCTTGCGTATAGCGATAGAAATGAGCGAATAATTGTAATCGGTTCACTATTCGTAAGTGAATAATCTTGATTAAAAGGTAAGAAGGTTGGAATCAGGGACAAAGTTACGTATAACAAAGTCCCAAGTTGAGAAAAAAATCAAGATAGAGCAATAGGCCAAAATATTTTTGTTTTAAAATAGTCTAATAGGCGTAATGAGATAGGTCGCATTACTTGGGCAGAAGGCGTGATCTCTTTTTCGCTCAGTCGGAATCAGGGCAAATAGCGCAGCTAAAAAATTTATATCACCAAAGTAAACCTGAAAGAGGTAGGTTTAATCGTGAGATAGGCCCACCACTAAATATTTTATTTCTGTAATTGTAAAAGAAACATCATTTGGGCGCTACCATCTTATTTTTGACTTTGTTCCGCCCTGTTATTTTTTGGAAAGAACGAATAACAGTCATAAAATCATACTTTGTTTGTAGTATCAGTCTTAATGAACAGAGTAAGATGCTTATTATTACTGGAGCAGAAACTAAGATGTCCTTTTGCTACAACTCTTGATACTGCTCTCATAAATATTTTTATGATAACAACTGGCGTTGATGCCTGAAATAATATATTCTCAATTTGCATAGCGATGGCATTTTTCCTGCTTGGTTAAAATCGCACCATATTTGGGGTAAAGATTTTACTATTTTGCTTTAATAATAGCATTATAGATTTCTCATGGTTAAAGCTAAAAATTTGGAGGAAAGGCAAGATTCTTTTTCACCCCCTGGTTACCCCGAAACAGAGAGCAGGAACATAAGGCATAGCCAGCTGGAAATCAAATACTTTTAAAGAAATCTGAAGAAAACAGTACTCCTGTGTGAAATTGCACTGTACTGAAGACATTTTGGCTATTTTAATTTGAAATAACTTTAATAGGCCTCACACAGTCGAAGGTAAAAGCTTAGGGAAACGTAAGGCTACCTTTGGCCCTAATTACGTACAATCAATAACCATGCCACACAGACCTAAGACGTGATCACGACATCGAAGTCATGAAATTAATTACAAAAAAGGAGCGTTATTATTTGTAAGCGCTAAATTAATTACAAAAAGCAAATAGTCATGAAATAAATTTACTACTTAACATCTTTTTTTCTGTATTTTTCAAACAATTGCTACTTTCCACTGCAATTTCCTCATAATAACTTAAATTGTATCTACGCTGACTACTTGTTTAAAGGAGTAGAGAAATCGGGATTATGGAAATAAGAGCTATGCCTATCCTGTCCCTAATTTGTTTTACTCGATCACTTTTCAAAATACGCTCGATTTCGGAACAAGCATTAGATGAGCAAAAAACATTAACTTCGCTTTACTCTTCTCACAACTACACGTTGGATAATGGCGGTGCAGCCGACTGAACTATTATTCCTAACCCCTACGTTGCTTACGAGTACCGTGGGAGCGTCGTCGTCGGCGGAACAAGTTGATTTAGGAGTTTTGCCGTATTTATTTGTTGCATTCCATTTGTTCCAAAAACTTCGCTAAATTGACATTTTGTGACAAAACAACGTTGTCCGGATGAACAAGGTCAAACTGATACTTCAACTTTCAAAAACTCTGCAACACTCACCGATGAAGCACTAAACGACTTTGGAATCTTTCCACTGAGCAATAGCAAGGCATTTAGTACAGTTTGAAACAAGTCTTGTTGCATTGAATTAAAATAAAATTTCGTTGTTTCGACACCTTAACTTTCTTACTGCATTACAGTCTGAAAAATGAGAAACCACGTCAAGTGATTAACCTTGGTCAGCGCTGGAACCTGTAAAAAAAATAACAAGCTGTAAGGTGGCCATCACGTCTTTCTAAAACTAACGGGAAAATTATTTTTTATAGAACAGCAATATGCACCTGCTTAACATCGCACAACATAGGGATTCTCGCACTGAGCTGAAGCAAGGCACTTATGTTTTGATGAAACAAGTTTTATTTTGTTGGCTTAAGCTACATGATTAGTGTCAGGACAGCTAAACTCTTCCTCCGCGTTGTAGTCGGATGTCAAAAAAATCCTTAGAGTAATTGCCCTGGATTGATACTGCAATCAATATTTATGTATAACACAATGCAATGAGAATCCTCATCAAAGTTGACTGATTATGTGACAGTTTAAATCAGGGGTTCCCAACCAGGGGTGCTCGCACCCCTTGGGGGTGCGAAGCAGCATCCTAGGGGGTGCGAGATGGTCATTCAGATTTTTCAAAAATTTGTCACAGGTTATTAACACTCTGAACTGAAAAGAATGATCAGCACAGGTTTGATCCCCCAAAAAAAAAAGGCGACAGCTGAAAATGTCACCAAACTTCACGCCGGACAAGTGATGACCTTTTTTTTTTTTTTTTTTTTTTTTTTTTTGGAGAACACCGCTGAATGTGGCCTGATTTTGACTTCAAAGCTTCAAGACATTGCTACACGCTCGAGGGCAATGACAAGTTATGAATGTCTGCGTGGCAGATGCGCAGTCAAAATAAGGCCACATTCAGCGGTGTTCTCCAAAGAAAAAAAAAAAAAAAAGTTCATCACATGTCTGGCGTGAAGTTTGGTGGCATTGTGCCGTTTGTTGGCACATGTTAAAATACTATAGGGGTGCGAGAACATATTAAGATATTTTAGGGGTGCGAGAACATATTATCACAATATAGGGGTGCAGGCCATTAAAAAGGTTGGGAACCACTGGTTTAAATCCATAAACTATCGTAGTGCACACAAAATATAAGAATTAACAGGAGGAAAAATAGTTGCCAGAAAAAGCATGCAGGAAATCAAATTTTCCAGAACTTCAAAATATTTCTAAAGGATGCACAAAGCATGATTTATATTATAATACGGCGCTTCCTTGTCTGTGGTCCGCAACTTACTGATGGTACGCAAAGCGTTTTAAGCCCAATTTCAGACAACTGATCTCCGAAAAAAGGTACTTTTGTAATCATATTGGGCAAAGTAATCGTTAAGATTTTCATAAAAAAGTAAAAGAATATTGCTTTCGCGTAGTTGATATCCAATAAAAATAAGGTCTCCAAGTTGATAGTGATCCCAAAACAACGTCACTGAAATGTAAGTCGCGAGTTCAAAAAAATTAGTACAAATTGTTTAACACAGATCTTCTCAACTTGAAGCTAAGAGGTCACGAAACAAATTCAAAACAAATTAGCTTGATATATTGACATAAAAGTTTTTGTAACGTTCTCATATACAGTAAACGTAAACCTGTAACAAAATCATTTTTTGCTGCACTTTTGGAGCAAACATCGTATTTCACGTTATCGGTTGTAAACTATAAGTTTAAGTCTGACTGAGCTATCAAATAAAAATAATTAACCAGTTACCTGAAAGTATCCTTTTCTCGTTCTAATTGTTGTAACGTGCGAACTGATATTGCCCTTAATGCTCGGGCTTTTACTTAAAAGAACATCTCTGTTTATGAAAAATGACAAATAAGAAATTTGAATTACCAGTTTCTTATTTGGGATGTTACTCTAAAAGTCATGCAAAAAAATTAGCAGAAAATAACCAAAACAAGGAAATTTTCTACGAAGAACTTTACAGAAAAATTGTTGAAAAATGTTTGAATGGATATTTCCTAATTTTGTTTCTCAAAATGAATAAAATCACTGTAGTCTCCACTTATTAAGGCCAAGAATAAAAACTTTACGTGCTTAAAATTGTCCGGTCCGCAATCGCTCCATTTATTTCCCCAATAAAAAAGCCCGCTTTATAAACCAAAAACCTCGCTTAATAAGCCCCATTTTTTGACACATTTGCATAAAATTGGAAAAAACGCATGACAAATTACACTTCTTGGTCTTGCTTTTGACCGTTTCACTCTTGGTTGCGCTTCTGACCAAAAATTAAAGCCAGTGTCTTGAACAAGGTGCTCACTCCACATGCAACAGGGTAGTTATGGGTTGGAGTTCCCACCAATTTTCTGTTAATCACTCCACGAAATTAGTTTGAACACAAAAGAGAAGCAGATAGGCAAAAAATAATTCCCAATATCTTGCTGAGCTCCAAGCAGAAAAGTAAACACCGTTTTGAAAGCGTTTGGTATGACTGGGCATTGGAATTAAATCCAAAGTTTGCAGACTGCTAAGCGGATGCTCTGACCACAACTCCTCGTCATTACTGCCCCATGTTTTAATGAATTGTCATTCCACTTTTACTTGCGACAATATCATGGAGTTGGTTGGAAACGTTGTCGAGTAGGTTAGAGCGCTGTTTATGCCCGCATGATTGAGAGATCGAACCTCACGATGATCACGTTGTATCTTTGTGTGATTTCATGGGGATTTCCCAGCTTGGTTGCAGACTTGTGGTAGAAATGCGATCAGCCAGCGGCACCAACAACCACAAAGCAGAAGCGAACACGAGATGTAAGCACAACCGCCAAAGCTTTACCGTGACCAAAAAATTAAAATAAACTATACAAAAAAATGAGGCCCTAATAATTGCGTTGGAATAAAAATAAAAAGAATGTGCTCAAAAAAAGTCTTTAGCAGAACAGAATAAGTGGAGAGATGTCTGAAACAGAGTAATTGCAAGTGATGCACAAAGTTAATTTCTGAAGAAATAGAGTGTTCATAAGAAAATGGGGCCATATGAAACCAAATTGAAAGAGACTATAGAGCGCGTAATGAAGAAGCAAAAATTCTTCACAAAAACTGAGGGTACTTGTATTTTGAAAAATTTAGAGTGGACAGTACGCCCCCAATCCACGAGAAAAAAAAAGTAAAAATCATAGATGAGAATTGGGAAGATGGATAAATGAAGTAGCGCAACCCATTTAGGGGAAAGTTGCTAAAGATTGGACATTACACGAAATGGGATTTCGCGATTTCTTAAAATACAACACTAGACGGCAACAAATCAATCACTTTAGATTTAACGCAGATACACGTGCCAGTGTTAGCTGAAATATCATTGAAATCAGTCTTAGTTTTAGGATCAAAAGTTTGGTTTAAAGATTTCAATTAATAAAAGCAGGTTTATTACAAACTTTAAATGTTTTTTTAGAGCGTTTAAAATAAAAGTACAAGTCTGTTTTTTAGCTGGTAAATAGTCTGATAGCAATGTTTAACTTGAAGAAAGTTTTAATAATTTGGATCGCAGTGCTGACTGGAAGGTAAGTCTAAATTTAAACATGTCACAGTTTCCAAAGATAGGAAACTCATTGTGCAGTTACAGATAATATGTGTGTACTGTGACAAAACACTGTGACAAAACAGTTTTATATTGTTTTCAGGTGTGTTACATAAAAAATAATAAATCATACCAGGCCTTACCTGTGTCTGTGCATTTAACAAGTCTGCAAAGCAACGGAGGAATAGGGGTCAGTGGGAACAACCCTCCACGAAAAGAGCATGAAAGGCCATGAAGAGTGAGAAAATGAGTTTCAGAAAAGCTTCGAAAAATTACTGTATAAGTTTCCCAAAAGCACTTTGGAAAGACACGTCAGTGAAAAAATAAAACCGCCAGAAAATCCACGAAACATTTAGGAAGGCATCCGTCTCAATTTTTTTCTCCGAATGAAGAAAAGCATATAGTTAAGTATATTTTAGATTTTAAATATGTAATGGCAATTTCGCGGAGTGAATTAGAATGATTTCAGAAAACTTGTTTATGATTTTGCGGAAAAAAATCACATTTCGCACCAATTCAATCCTTTTAAAGATTTGGCAGGTAAAGAATGGCTCTGCGCCTTTCTATGATAAAATCCATCAATTTTTCCGAGATCATCTGAGCCCACTTCTTTGGACAGAGCAATGGAGTTCAATAAACCTGCTGTATCCAAGTTTTTTGGCAATGTTGAGAAAGTTGTTTATGAGCGCCATTTTGGTAGATCTCGCATTTACTTGATTCAAATGAAATTGGGCTTCAAACTGTACAGAGATGATGTTCCAAAGTGTTAAGTAGGAAAGGAAAACACCAAGTTGAAGCACTAATTTGCGCAGAGAGAGGTAAAGCCATAACGGTTATGTGTGTGATGAACTCTATGAGAACTTTGCTCGTCCATCATTCATATTTTCTCCAAAGATTAAGGGATAAACCCTGACTAAATGGATCATACCAGTTGGTTGTTTAGATTTTGCCAAAAGAGTGCATGAATGGACTGGGAACTGTTTGATAAATATCTCAAACATTTAAAAGCATGCAGCTCCAAGCAAAGGCAACCCTGTATTATTAATATTGGACGATCATTCATCACACACGAAGAATTTACAGGCTTTGGAATGTGCTAGTCAAAATGCCATTCTAATAATCGGCTTATTCCCGGACTTTACGCACAAGCAGCAGCTTCTCGATGTCGGGTTTATGAAACCCATGCGCCCTTATTATGATCGAGCCATTGGGTGCTGGCTTCAAGCAAATCCTTTAACCCTGTGCGGAATAATGTAACATATATGTTACATGATTGTAATTGTTGCGTCATTATGACGTTAACCAATTTTTTGAAATTCATTGTAATTTTCTTGTTACCTAAAAGTTAAGGAATTGTCTCAAATCTTATGAATCAGAATCTCGTGATCCTCAAAGGGTTAAGACGATTCACTGAATACCGAGTTGCTGAAATTTTGCCCTCGCTTATAAAAAATAATAAGTTATTGAATTATTTCTATGCACTCATGTTATTGATACCATTGCTGCACTCATGCCAACTTTTTCATTTCGGCAAACAATTATTTTGTTGAAGACTGCTCAACTCCATTAGCTCTCTACTGCATGCTACCGGCATTAACATCATATCTGCTCACTTTTTCTCTGCTTATATTTTTTCCACACTCAATCGTTTTGACCTTTGTTTCTTTTTTTATCTCGCAATTTCTTTGTCACACGTTTTGAAGTATTTGGCATCAACTCTTCATCTTTACTTTTCAGCCGGTAAAGCATGAGGGTAAAAACGTTTTTCCCTGGCAACGACACGATAGGAATTCGTAAGAGAAGAAGGTCGCCCGAGATGGTACAGGTTTTTTAATTTGTTGCTAGTTGCTACACGCAAACCTTGAAAATAAACTTTTTACCGTAGAAACGTTTTGTGCTTATAATCATTTTGCAAAAATCTAAATCTCGTAAATTGATTTTTAGTAATGTGATGAGCAAATAAAGTCTTTGTTTCTCTCCCATCTTTTGAAACCACAGTTTCCCAATATGGGACAGATAGAATATTAACAAAAGCAAGTAGTATCCTATGTTAATCATATGTCAAACCATGGCTCAAACAGCAACTGGAGTAGTGCAGTTTTACATATGTTATGAGCATTCAATGATACCTATGAAAGCATGAACATCGGCCATTTTTATCTTCCTTCTGATACCAAGATTTACCAATAGCGTTTGATTCAGAAAACAACCCTTTAAAACACTGATGTTTACTGGTGCAAAGTTTGCATTTTAACGCCATCAACAAACAAAACACGAAAAAAGAAAAAATAAAGCCAGCGATCAAATTTAACGATGCAACGCAATGAATGAGTTATAAACAGAATCAATTTCGTTTTAAGAAGGAAGTTCAGTGCAGGCACTAATTACAAATGAATTGAGGGGAAGTCAAGTCGATACAGCCTTGGTGAACCCAGTTTTTGACAACAACGCACTGTAACAAGTCTTTGCAGAACTCGTAATAACTTTTTTTACAAATGATACAAAACCATTCTTCTGCTGTTGGTTGGAACAGTGTCTTGTGAATTCTTGTCAGGATGGCTTTTGAGACTGCAAGCGATCTTTGTAGCTTTTTGTTTTATTAGCTGACGTCTAAACTTGTCTTCCCGCTGCTTGGTTCTATGTTGCAAGCTTCTTTTGTACGGAGAGCTGGTCAAAAGCGTGGCCGACTGGACATTATTTTTGCGCTTTCGCTCCTTCGGTTTAGCGATTGGTGGAAGACTGATATTCCACATCGTTACTGATGGACCGGCGCTTTCATCTTAATGTGAAGACTCGATCCATGCAGGTCTGTTGCTATTTGCTCGAGTTTCACTATCCACTTGTGTGTGTGTTGGATCGGAGGGATTTTATCGCTGCTTGCGATGCCGTTGCTCTCCATTCAACTACAGGAAACTTGCTCCATGTTTTTATATAACTATCACTTACAGACAAATCGTTTGCTTCGTAAGTGATAGAGGCGAGCGGCTCTGCATCGCAAGTGGTAGAGGCAAGTAACTCTGCACGGTCTGCTCTAGTTTGGTTTGTAGTGGGTGTAATGAAGTCTGTGGTATTCATAGGATTCTCTGTAATTGCTCTGTCAACATATTTGTGCTCCTCAAACGCCTCAAAATTTAAAAGCCACAGACCCCATTTTCTAAAAGCATTAACCACGGTTGACACAGTAGCTGCTTTTCTATATAAGCGAGGGCAAAATTTCAGCAACTCGGTATTCAGTGAATCGTCTTAACCCTTTGAGGATCACGAGATTCTGATTCATAAGATTTGAGACAATTCCTTAACTTTTAGGTAACAAGAAAATTACAATGAATTTCAAAAAATTGGTTAACGTCATAATGACGCAACAATTACAATCATGTAACATATATGTTACATTATTCCGCACAGGGTTAAAGGATTTGCTTGAAGCCAGCACCCAATGGCTCGATCATAATAAGGGCGCATGGGTTTCATAAACCCGACATCGAGAAGCTGCTGCTTGTGCGTAAAGTCCGGGAATAAGCCGATTATTAGAATGGCATTTTGACTAGCACATTCCAAAGCCTGTAAATTCTTCGTGTGTGATGAATGATCGTCCAATATTAATAATACAGGGTTGCCTTTGCTTGGAGCTGCATGCTTTTAAATGTTTGAGATATTTATCAAACAGTTCCCAGTCCATTCATGCACTCTTTTGGCAAAATCTAAACAACCAACTGGTATGATCCATTTAGTCAGGGTTTATCCCTTAAATCTTTGGAGAAAATATGAATGATGGACGAGCAAAGTTCTCATAGAGTTCATCACACACATAACCGTTATGGCTTTACCTCTCTCTGCGCAAATTAGTGCTTCAACTTGGTGTTTTCCTTTCCTACTTAACACTTTGGAACATCATCTCTGTACAGTTTGAAGCCCAATTTCATTTGAATCAAGTAAATGCGAGATCTACCAAAATGGCGCTCATAAACAACTTTCTCAACATTGCCAAAAAACTTGGATACAGCAGGTTTATTGAACTCCATTGCTCTGTCCAAAGAAGTGGGCTCAGATGATCTCGGAAAAATTGATGGATTTTATCATAGAAAGGCGCAGAGCCATTCTTTACCTGCCAAATCTTTAAAAGGATTGAATTGGTGCGAAATGTGATTTTTTTCCGCAAAATCATAAACAAGTTTTCTGAAATCATTCTAATTCACTCCGCGAAATTGCCATTACATATTTAAAATCTAAAATATACTTAACTATATGCTTTTCTTCATTCGGAGAAAAAAATTGAGACGGATGCCTTCCTAAATGTTTCGTGGATTTTCTGGCGGTTTTATTTTTTCACTGACGTGTCTTTCCAAAGTGCTTTTGGGAAACTTATACAGTAATTTTTCGAAGCTTTTCTGAAACTCATTTTCTCACTCTTCATGGCCTTTCATGCTCTTTTCGTGGAGGGTTGTTCCCACTGACCCCTATTCCTCCGTTGCTTTGCAGACTTGTTAAATGCACAGACACAGGTAAGGCCTGGTATGATTTATTATTTTTTATGTAACACACCTGAAAACAATATAAAACTGTTTTGTCACAGTGTTTTGTCACAGTACACACATATTATCTGTAACTGCACAATGAGTTTCCTATCTTTGGAAACTGTGACATGTTTAAATTTAGACTTACCTTCCAGTCAGCACTGCGATCCAAATTATTAAAACTTTCTTCAAGTTAAACATTGCTATCAGACTATTTACCAGCTAAAAAACAGACTTGTACTTTTATTTTAAACGCTCTAAAAAAACATTTAAAGTTTGTAATAAACCTGCTTTTATTAATTGAAATCTTTAAACCAAACTTTTGATCCTAAAACTAAGACTGATTTCAATGATATTTCAGCTAACACTGGCACGTGTATCTGCGTTAAATCTAAAGTGATTGATTTGTTGCCGTCTAGTGTTGTATTTTAAGAAATCGCGAAATCCCATTTCGTGTAATGTCCAATCTTTAGCAACTTTCCCCTAAATGGGTTGCGCTACTTCATTTATCCATCTTCCCAATTCTCATCTATGATTTTTACTTTTTTTTTCTCGTGGATTGGGGGCGTACTGTCCACTCTAAATTTTTCAAAATACAAGTACCCTCAGTTTTTGTGAAGAATTTTTGCTTCTTCATTACGCGCTCTATAGTCTCTTTCAATTTGGTTTCATATGGCCCCATTTTCTTATGAACACTCTATTTCTTCAGAAATTAACTTTGTGCATCACTTGCAATTACTCTGTTTCAGACATCTCTCCACTTATTCTGTTCTGCTAAAGACTTTTTTTGAGCACATTCTTTTTATTTTTATTCCAACGCAATTATTAGGGCCTCATTTTTTTGTATAGTTTATTTTAATTTTTTGGTCACGGTAAAGCTTTGGCGGTTGTGCTTACATCTCGTGTTCGCTTCTGCTTTGTGGTTGTTGGTGCCGCTGGCTGATCGCATTTCTACCACAAGTCTGCAACCAAGCTGGGAAATCCCCATGAAATCACACAAAGATACAACGTGATCATCGTGAGGTTCGATCTCTCAATCATGCGGGCATAAACAGCGCTCTAACCTACTCGACAACGTTTCCAACCAACTCCATGATATTGTCGCAAGTAAAAGTGGAATGACAATTCATTAAAACATGGGGCAGTAATGACGAGGAGTTGTGGTCAGAGCATCCGCTTAGCAGTCTGCAAACTTTGGATTTAATTCCAATGCCCAGTCATACCAAACGCTTTCAAAACGGTGTTTACTTTTCTGCTTGGAGCTCAGCAAGATATTGGGAATTATTTTTTGCCTATCTGCTTCTCTTTTGTGTTCAAACTAATTTCGTGGAGTGATTAACAGAAAATTGGTGGGAACTCCAACCCATAACTACCCTGTTGCATGTGGAGTGAGCACCTTGTTCAAGACACTGGCTTTAATTTTTGGTCAGAAGCGCAACCAAGAGTGAAACGGTCAAAAGCAAGACCAAGAAGTGTAATTTGTCATGCGTTTTTTCCAATTTTATGCAAATGTGTCAAAAAATGGGGCTTATTAAGCGAGGTTTTTGGTTTATAAAGCGGGCTTTTTTATTGGGGAAATAAATGGAGCGATTGCGGACCGGACAATTTTAAGCACGTAAAGTTTTTATTCTTGGCCTTAATAAGTGGAGACTACAGTGATTTTATTCATTTTGAGAAACAAAATTAGGAAATATCCATTCAAACATTTTTTAACAATTTTTCTGTAAAGTTCTTCGTAGAAAATTTCCTTGTTTTGGTTATTTTCTGCTAATTTTTTTGCATGACTTTTAGAGTAACATCCCAAATAAGAAACTGGTAATTCAAATTTCTTATTTGTCATTTTTCATAAACAGAGATGTTCTTTTAAGTAAAAGCCCGAGCATTAAGGGCAATATCAGTTCGCACGTTACAACAATTAGAACGAGAAAAGGATACTTTCAGGTAACTGGTTAATTATTTTTATTTGATAGCTCAGTCAGACTTAAACTTATAGTTTACAACCGATAACGTGAAATACGATGTTTGCTCCAAAAGTGCAGCAAAAAATGATTTTGTTACAGGTTTACGTTTACTGTATATGAGAACGTTACAAAAACTTTTATGTCAATATATCAAGCTAATTTGTTTTGAATTTGTTTCGTGACCTCTTAGCTTCAAGTTGAGAAGATCTGTGTTAAACAATTTGTACTAATTTTTTTGAACTCGCGACTTACATTTCAGTGACGTTGTTTTGGGATCACTATCAACTTGGAGACCTTATTTTTATTGGATATCAACTACGCGAAAGCAATATTCTTTTACTTTTTTATGAAAATCTTAACGATTACTTTGCCCAATATGATTACAAAAGTACCTTTTTTCGGAGATCAGTTGTCTGAAATTGGGCTTAAAACGCTTTGCGTACCATCAGTAAGTTGCGGACCACAGACAAGGAAGCGCCGTATTATAATATAAATCATGCTTTGTGCATCCTTTAGAAATATTTTGAAGTTCTGGAAAATTTGATTTCCTGCATGCTTTTTCTGGCAACTATTTTTCCTCCTGTTAATTCTTATATTTTGTGTGCACTACGATAGTTTATGGATTTAAACTGTCACATAATCAGTCAACTTTGATGAGGATTCTCATTGCATTGTGTTATACATAAATATTGATTGCAGTATCAATCCAGGGCAATTACTCTAAGGATTTTTTTGACATCCGACTACAACGCGGAGGAAGAGTTTAGCTGTCCTGACACTAATCATGTAGCTTAAGCCAACAAAATAAAACTTGTTTCATCAAAACATAAGTGCCTTGCTTCAGCTCAGTGCGAGAATCCCTATGTTGTGCGATGTTAAGCAGGTGCATATTGCTGTTCTATAAAAAATAATTTTCCCGTTAGTTTTAGAAAGACGTGATGGCCACCTTACAGCTTGTTATTTTTTTTACAGGTTCCAGCGCTGACCAAGGTTAATCACTTGACGTGGTTTCTCATTTTTCAGACTGTAATGCTGTATAAATGTCATAAGCGAAAACCTATGATAGCAAGACGATAATTATAAGGTAGGCGCACGATTTTTCACCTATTTCATTATAATTACATTTCACGTTAATGGGAAATCCGAACAACCAGGATCACCTTTACCCGACACAAAACTGCTGGAAGCGGATTATTCCAATGAACAGAGCTCTTTAAACCAGGAAACCCTGACGTTACACTGCAATGCACACGTTCAAAACAAATCTTTCAAAAATTTTTCTAGCTGTGTTGTATATCGGGGTGTCAAATTGGCAATCTCAGCCTTTTTCATTTGGAGCACTGTAATCACACTGAATGCGTATGTTAAAGCTTCTAATGTATACGGTGCGAGTTGATTTGTTTCAAAGTAATTAAGTTAGTGCATTGAAATGATTCAAATTTGGTAAAAAAGCAGACCAAAAGACGGTCAAGATTAATCTTTAAATGATTATTTGCTAAGATTTATCAAAGAAAAGCAATATTCTGTAGTCATAATCACATAACACGTTTACAGTAATTTATTGCACAGCATAGTCACGCCACTCACATTTGTGTTTAGTCAGCAAAGAAATTACTCTACTCGTTATAAAGGTTGCTAAGCATAGTCTACTAACATGTGAGTGAAACTTTGACTTTTTTGGCCGTAAAATATCTACTTATTTATTTTGTAATGTTTAATTGTTTCAAAACCCTTTATACTCGGTTTCATTTATTCGAGAAAGAATAGGATGCATTTCACATCAGTTCGCACACCGAATCAAAAGAACCCAAGCTGTTTTTAAAAAAATCTACCCCCACAAATGTGCTTAGATTAATCAAAGATTGGACCATCCAGGTTAAAAATTGCGAAGTAAATGCATTACAGAATTATTGGTTATCGTCTTTATGTCGAGCTAAAGTTTTGCTTTCTTACATCACATCTTTTGTTCAGTGCTTGCATTAATCAGCGGCGTAGGCCAATGCAGTAAACCACTGCCTGTCAGTAATGTGATTGCGAGTTCAGAGCTCATGTGGTTGCGTACTGTTGGGTTCTCTGGAAAGACGTAGTCTTGTGGAAGAAATGCATTGGGCGAGCAGTCTTTGATAGCCACAAAACAGGTTGTTCAATGCGGAACTCAGAGGTTTTCCACTGACCAAAGCAAAATTATGATAATAAAAAAGATAACCAATATTTTTGAGTCTGCCAATAAACAAAAAACTATAAGCGTTTCCTTTCCTTATATTGCATTTATAGCAACTGCTTTTCTTTCTTTACAGTTTGTTACTGCAAGTTGTTTTTCTTCTTATTGGGCATCATGTTATGTGAGTTCTGGTGTGTGCAGTACATCGTTATATTCATGCTTATTTTTCTCATTGTAAAAGATTTTACCCGATTATTGCTTTAATTCAGTGGTTCCCAACCGGGGAGGAATTCCTCCCCAGGGAGGAATTTTACCTTCATAGGGGAGGAATTTTCATCTTTAGTTTTTAAAGATTTTAAATTTTTTGCACTTAGGTTAATATTTGTGTTTCAGAATTCTTGCATACATTTTATTAAATTAGTTCAGTGGTTTCCAACCTGGGAGGAATTCCTTTCCGGAAAGATTTCTACCTATTTGGGGAAAAAATTTCGACATTTTAAAGTTCATATGATTTCAGTTTTGTTACATTTAGCACACCATTTGTGTTTCAGGATTATTCCATAAATTTTCTTAGCCTAGTTGTTTTGCAATGCGATGCCATGAATATATATTCTCACATTCAGGAGTGTTGAAAAATTCCCAGGACAGTGGATAAGTTTTGTTGAAAGAAATACTTTATATTTTTTCACTGGCATTTTTACTTCACGACAAAACTATATACGAGGCTGCATTATAAGTATACCTCCAAAAAATAGATCGCTATCTCAAATGAAAAGAAATATAAACCTTTGATGCAAAGTAGCCTCCAGAAGAAAAGTCTTCATCCTTAAACATACAAAACCGACTCCACTAAAATTTATTTCAATGGCATTCAGAATTTTCTGTAATTCACAAAATTAAAAAAATCACTTAAAAAATCTATCATTTTTACAAGAGCACTTTTCCCCCTCATTCACTATCATTTCATCCCTCAGAAATCAAACGCTTTATACTACATGTTATGAGATAATTTATTTTGCTCAGTTACTTATCAAGAAGCATACAATTTTGCCGTTTTTCTATGCTGCTTGGCCACAGTTTCATGCAATGTCCTGCCCGTGTATTGCAGACTGTACTGTGCTATATTTCTAGTTGGGCTTGATGTCAGCAATTTAAGGAAAACAAGAAAATGATGGACGTCCTCGAACGCAGAATCGCACTCGCAGGTGATGAAAGATGTGGAAAAAGCCCCACTATTCCTGGGCTACTGTTTGTGCGGCCAACTCTGCTGAGGAAGCAATTGAAGCATTTCTATTTGGCTCAGATTGCATTATGGGATGGAAGAAAAAATTAAGAGGAAGGGATTCTCATGTCCTGGCTACGGAAATCATGCTCAAGTGCCTCTATCCAAAGCATGTCATTCTTCGGAGGTGCAGATTCTCACTGAACAGAGATGCTTGGAAGTTACTTTCAATGTTTTTCGTAAGCTTTATTATGGATGTGCAGGGCTTCGGAAAATACTATTTGCCAATTTTAACAATTTTTGAAGTTATCGACTGCATTCAAAAAATGTGTGGAATTACCGCCTCTGAAGCTACAAACCGAGAGATAATAGCACTACTAATACTGCTGACGAGAAGCTTCATAGTCCTAGCTCACTTGAATCTGGTGTTATTGGGCTTTTGCGAAAGCATTTTGTATCGATTTCCTAGTTCAATGTTGTGTTTGAGTGAGTAATCACAGTGTCGAACGCATCGGATAATTGGCAGTAAGGTTAAAACCAAGCCATTGTTGATTGCAATGGCTGTCCTCGCTGCATGTCGTCCGCACAGTCCGTACAATTTGTCATCGCTGGTTTGTCTCGACATTCTACTGAGCTGACAACTTTCTTTTTGATCTAGGTTAGGGCAATGCAGGATAATATTGGATTTTTGCTATTGTTAGAGTTGAGGTTATTAATTATGAGACGCAAATGTTGTTGAGGGCTGATTAGAGTTTTACGGTGTGGCAAGACATTTACCATACTGGTTAGATATATTCCTCGGTTGAGTACCACATGGTGTTGGCATAGACGTTGCTATGGTTTGGCTACAGAAGCCATAAGTCCCTCAAAGTTTTTGACTTTGATCATAAAATGTAGGCATTTTAAGCCAAAAACAGCAAAATAAATTGGTTCAAAAAGTTGATTTTCAAAACAATGTGATTTCATCTTCATAATGGCCAAAGATAGAAGAACAACTGCTTTCAAAATGTTCACCTCCACCAAAAAAATCATCCAAAAAATTTCTATTTTTGATCTACCCAGAATAGGCCTCGCCACTAGGCGAGAGCTGTCGATTAGAATAGATATGACTAGGCATCCTACTTCATCAGAGTAAGTTTTTTCAACTGGTGATTTCTTGCACCAACCTTTGCTATGGCGGTGTCAGCTGTCGTTTCAAATAAAAGGCTTCGATTCAGTGTTACACTAAGGTATGTTGAATTGGAAAAGTATCTAAAAAGTACAACATGAAATCAAAAAGCCCCGAGTTTTTTGTTTTATTTTGAAAAGGGGAGGAATTAAATGTTTTAAAAACGTGAAAGGAGGAATGTATCAAAAAAGGTTGGGAACCACTGCTTTAATTGTAATTATCGGATGACTTCGCTAAACCAAAGTTTTGTGATAAAAGGAAATGGTCTAGATTAACAATATCTGAAGGAAGTTTTACTTTTAAAAAACTAAACAACACTCACCGGTCCAGCATTGGACAAGATCGAAATCTTCCCACCGAGCTGTAGCAAGACATTTAGTCTTGCTTGAAACAACTCTTGTTTTATTGGCATAGAACAAAACACTGTTGTTACGGCATCTAAACTGTGTTGGATTATCCGGATAACGGTTAACCGGTTAACCGATTAACCGGGAGTTTTTTTGCTATCCGATATCTGGATATAATTCTGTCGGTTAACTGGATAAAAGAATATCGTTGCTGATGCTTTAACACTTTTTAGTAAGTTTCAACATTCTTTGTTATGAGGAGGCTGACTCCCGCTGAGCACAATTAAACTTTTGTTCACACTTTTAATATTGTCTATATTTTCAACTACTCAAAAATGCATGAGTGAACTTTACTCACACGTCCCAAAGAAAGCCAAGCAAATGATTATTTTAATAGAAGTCTGCATTTGCATTGTGAGGTGAAGTTTGTGAAGTGTGCTGGGTTTGGCTGTAAGAAGATTTCAGTTAAACTTGAAAAGCTTTGAATACAACCTAGTTTAAACTGACTAAATTTAAGAGATGGAATTTAAGTGTTTTAAAAGTGAAAATCCCGTGTGGGGCTGCTTTCTACGATCAAGAAATGGTGATAGGGCAAAATGTGAAACCTGCGAAAGCACAATTTCTTGTAAAGGCGGATCTACAGGAGCAACGAGAAACCACCTTTGTCAAAAACATAAAATTCTTCTCGAAACAATGAAGGCAAAACAGCAAGTTACTTTGGAAAACGCAAACAAAAGTTCCACGAGCACCAGCACGATTGAAAACTGTTTTAAACCAACCAAAGCGTCTCTGGAAAGAATTGTTGCAGAGCTAGCAGCTGTGGACATAATTTCTTTTAATACCGTATCTACTAGTAAGCAACTATTACAAGCATTTTTTGCAAGAGGATATAAGCTACCACAAACGGTGCAAAATGTCAGAAGTATTATCATATCTTTTTCCCAAACTCTGAAAAGCGATATAAAGAAAATGATTGAAATAAAAAAGGGGGCGAGAAATTTTTGTTCTGTCACTCTTGATGAATACACAAGTACAAGAAGCAGAAGATACATGAACTTAAACCAGCACTATGATTCAGACCCTCTTGATTTAGGAATGGTAAGAATCAAAGGTTCTATGCCAGCTGAAAGAGCAGAGAATTTGGTGAAAGAAAGATTGCACGAGTTTGGCCTCAAGAAGGAAGACATTGTTGCAGCTACGACAGATGGAGCTAGTGTGATGAAGAGTTTTGGAAGAATGATTTGTTGCGTCCACCAGCTCTGTTTTGCGTATGGTTATCATTTAGCAGTAACTGATTTCTTGTATGCAAGGCAAAATCTCTTTGAGGGACTAGAAAAGAAAGGGAAAATAATAATACTGGGTCGGATTCAAAATTTTCTTCAGAAGAGGAGATGGAAGAAGTTGATGAAGCTGCTGTAGATTTGTGGAGACAGAAGCAATTGGCCTAGAACTTGAACAGTTTGTTGCGGAAGTGATAGGGAAGGTTAGAACATTGGTAAAGATGTTTCGCAAAAGTCCTCTTAAGAACGAAATTCTTCAAAAGCATATCCAAGCACAATTGAACTCATAGCTGAAGTTGATTCTAGATTCTAAGACTAGATGGAACAGTCTTTTAGAGATGATTAAAATATTTGTAAGAGCAGAAAAATGTATCAGAATGGCTCTTATCGAAATTGGAACTTCTACCACCATTACGAACGCAGAAATAAAAATTCCCCAAGATTTGATTGATGTCCTTGAACCTGTCAAACACGATGTAGATGGACTTTGCAGGAGGAACGCTACACTTCTTACAGCTGAGCGGATTCATGATTTAGTTCTTAAAACTCTTCCTAATTTTAATTCTGCGAACTCGGCATCTCTTAAGTCTCATCTTGAGGTAAGAATCAAAGACAAGAGAAATGTATGTCTTGTTCATCTACTTGAATATTGGCATCTTCCCAATTTTCTAATGGAGAACATGTTTGATATTTTTGGCGAATACGGAAACAAAAACAAGATGTAGACTCTTGCTTCAACCCTAATGCAAAAGCTGTTTGGAGTACTAGAGCCTGGTCCTGGAGAAGAAAACCAGTTTGCGTCATTCGCTTCTACTTCAGTATGTAGAGACCCATCACGTGCGTCTCTCAAGGAAGAACTAGAGCGAGCTATCACGTCAGCATCAATTCCAGCTACTCGTCCTTCCATTACTTCAAACCTTAACAGAAGAATGGTCCAAAAGGAATGTGAAGTGTTTGAACCTTCTGGGATACGATCTGCCAACCTTCAGACTCTCTATGAAGCTCTGCTTACTATTCAGCCCACTTCTATGGAAGCAGAAAGAGCATTCAGTGCATGTGGACTCTTTGTTACAAAACTCCGGTCTTGTCTACACGATTCCACAATCGATGCATTGTGCTTTATAAGGAATGCGTTGCAAAAACTTTACATTAAATCTGCGTGATTTTTTTATATTCGATTGTACTGCGCGTGTGCTTATGTCTATAATAAAACTGTACAATACTTTTCATATTTAGCAGTTATTATCCGGTTAACCGGTTAGCTAAATTCCAAGTACACGGATGTATCCGTTATCCGGATAATAAAAATTGTTGATATCCGAACTAACCCTATTCTAAACTCTCCCAATGCATCGTAGTCGGATGACTGAGAAACAACTACAAGTAATCGATCTTGACTGACACTGCAATCTATAAACATGTTAAACGCAATGCAATACTAATTCTCATTAAAGTTGATTGCATGCAAGGCAATTTAAATCAACAAACTATCTTAGCGCATACAAAATATATGGGAGGAAGGGAGGAAAACGAGTAGCGAGGAGAAGTATCTAGGAAATCAAATTTTCAAAAAATGTTTGACATTTCTAAAGAGAATGTTAAGCATAATATGATTTATATTTCAACATGGCATAAGGTCACAATAAAACTTAGCTAGACACTATGTTATGTTTTTTGGATACAGCTAAATAGCGGCACGAGGAAGCGGAAACTATCAAACTTATTTTTTTAAAACTTGGAATATTTGAGTAGTAAAATATAAAGTAGTTTAATGTTTCAGGAGTTTTGTTATGCAATTTTCTAAAACAGTGATACTTAATTTGGTGTGCTCACACCACACAGGGGGCAAAAAGGAATTTCTAAAAATGCAAACGGTTCTGCAAACTTGAAGCTTAATTTACATTACCGACCAAATATAAAGATTTGGGTATTGTGTATGGGCAGGCAATAGCATCACTACAAAATAGGGTCCTTCGTGAGACACTATGCCATGGATTGACACTGTTTTTAAAAGACCTTTAAAAGGGGTTACCTTAATGCTGGTTGATGTCTTTCGTTTGAAGAAAACTTTGGAAATTTGAGTTGCAGACTTTTTTCTGGAGTACCTTATTTAATGTTAAGGTGACACGTTTGAATTTCATGCCGGTGGACACAAACTTCGATTGGAAGCAGGAAAAAAAGTTGAGTTTTTTATTTCAGGGAGTGCAAGATACCTTACAAATTGAGCTCTGTTAACGCTTATCTAAATGTTACATCATAATACTGACACGCTGACCTGATAATTTCTAATTTCTCCAGTCGGTGTAGTTGATTGTTATCTTATGTTTTTGATAAAATCTTTGCTAATGATTTTAAGTCGTTGAAACGTGGGTCAACTCAATGAGGTTAACGTAACTTTTAAACAAAAACTTAGATCTTCTTTGCATTGTGAATTTAGCAAATAAATTAGAGCCAAATACTGTAGTCAGCAACAAATCTCTGAGGAAAGAGATGCGACATTTCTACATTTTGAATCACATTTTTAATGATGACTTTTTTATTATTTTTGGTAACAAGCAATAGTATTAAGCAAATTCTAAAGACAATTGCTGAGATTAAGCTTACAAGATAGCCGAGTTTAAAGGGCACTAAAGAATCCGGTCAAAAACAAGCCTTTATAAAATCTTTAAAAGTGAAATTGTTTTCTAGGATTTTCTGATTACTTACTTGGCAAGAGCAGGCGCTGGTTTGTGAACAACCTAATGTGTGCTTGGAAAGACAAAACATAGTGCATGATATCAAACATCGCAGAATATTTTAATTAATATTCTGCTCTAAAAAATTAGAAGTATTTGTAGAAAATAGAATCTTGAATTCAAAGCTGTTTTTTACGCTGGCATACCGCATTCCTGTTTAACAGACATCCAAGTTTAGGCATCTACTTGAGTAAAAATGATAACTACTCAAGCGGCCGTACTTCCCACTCAATCTACCACATAATGGATAATGATGTATAATGAAAACAGAAGCAGTTAAAGTTAAACTACTCAAGTAAGTAGCACTGAACAAAAAAAAACCTACCTAAATAGAACTACGTTATTAGTGCCACCTCTGAGTAGCTTCGCTTTCACTTTTCTATTTCATTCTGGCGATAACTTCTGAAAAAAGCTAAACGTTTAAGTTTTCACTGATCGCTTTGAAAATGTGCAATAAATCCTTTCTCTGAAGCTTTATTCAAAACTATTTTGAAATTTTGAACTGCTAAACTACGGTTTAAAAAGTAAAACACTGAAGAATATTTTATTTTACTCCTGGCGTTAAAAGCTTTTTGAAACCCAAGAAGTGTGACAATAACGACCCAATGGTAGTAACTCAGTGCACCATGCCTTAATAAGATTAAACAACAGTTGATTTATTGATTAGTTTTTAAATTTAGAACAAAAAATGCTCTATTTCAGTAGTGGATTTTTTGAAAACAAAACTTCAATTCAAAGCTTCATTTTATGCTAGCGAACTGCAACCTAATTGAACAGACATTAAGTTTTTTACGTTTAATTAAGTAAAAGTTCTAACTATTTGACTAGCGTTATTTCGCCCTTGATTCACTCAAGTAAAATTAGAAATAGTTAATACTGAAACCACTTAAGTAAGTAGCTCTTTATCAAAAACCTACTTAACCAGTTTTTTGAGTTGAAACCACTTCGTTACTCTGTTGCTGAACATAGATTCCAATTACTAAACATAAAAATAATGGTTTTTAAAGCTGCTACAACTTATTTTTGGTGGCAACCAGATTTATGTCAAGCTTTTTGAGAATGGCAAAGCTGTTTTACGTCGTTAGAGAAACTGCTTGCTGTGATATTATTTTTTGCGACTTTTCCTCAAATTTTTGGATTTTATTTCATTTGTTGGTAAAGCAGAATTTGAGTGTAGCTGTAAAAATTTTGCTTTGCACAAAGTTTCTCCTGACGCTGTTATCGTCAATGGTGGCGGTTATTGGGAACTGTTACCGGCGCGATGGTATAGTGATTAGAGCGTCCGCCTTGCAGTCGGTAGATCTGGGGTTCATTCCCTAAGTCGAGTCATACCAAAAAGTTTAAAAAATGGTA
This sequence comes from Trididemnum clinides, assembly GCA_963675345.1. NCBI lineage: Eukaryota > Metazoa > Chordata > Ascidiacea > Aplousobranchia > Didemnidae > Trididemnum > Trididemnum clinides. The sequence goes on from OY776294.1 coordinate 25,960,460, forward strand.
TTCATATCTTCCCTGCTGGGCGCTCAGCATAAAAATGAGGAATAGTGTAGAACATGCCGGCAAGCTTGCTTGTTGTGTCCTTGGGCAAGGCACTTAATGGGATGCCTCCGTCTTTATGTGGCAGACAGGGGGCGTGCCCGTACTTCACTGGGTTACAATTGTGAAGTTGCTCACCCAGCATGTCGTTGGAAGCGACTCTTGGATGCCCACAAGTGGCAGTGCGCCTTGTTGTTCGTGGGTTAGAAATGGGCTGCCATCTTTCTCCTAGCCCAATTTGAATTAGATTGACGGCACGAATATGAGTTGCCGTTTGTGCCGTACCTCCATCCCGAGAAAGAAAAGAGATAATCAAAACAACAACATTATTGGAAACTGCTCATTGAGGCCATACCACTGATGTACTACAAGAGTCACTAAAAGCTCTTGGCCAAATTGTTTTTTCAACTTCATATTAAATTAAATGCAGCAATTTTCAAAAAGTTATTAGAAGTTTCTCCCCTTTCCCAAGCAGTTATTTTATCATACCCTCAAAATATAATAATGTCTACATAGTTTAGCTGAGAATTGTAATGTAAGGTTAAGCAGTAGAACCCGGTGCAAATTTATACAAATTGTACTTGTTTGCTTAGCACTTCTTTTTGAGATGAAGGCATAAACAGTTGTGCTGGGGTGGGCACCGGACACCCATAGTAAATAAAAACAGGTTTAGTATTCGAATTCACGAACGTAATTTGTCTTATTTTACATTGTTTTTGCTTTTTCTTCAGAAATTGATTTTGCCAAAGATGTTGAAATCTAGTGCAGCTACGTTTGCACTTATGTTCAGAGAGTCATAGAGAAATAATTAAATGCGCTCGTATATAAGCTTTGTTTAAAGCCAAAAAACCAAAAAGCCATAAATGAAAAAAACAAAGCCAAAAAAACAAAAAAAACAAAAAACAAAAAGCCAAAAATGAAAAAAAACAAAGCCAAAAAACCAAAAGGTCAAAAAAACCAAAAAAGAAATTGATTTTGCCCATGATATTGAGATCTAATGCAGCTACCTTTGCACTTATGTTCAGAGAGTCCAAAAGACATAATTAAATACGCTCGTATATAAGCTTTGTTTAAAGCCAAAAAACAAACCTTTTTTATTTTTGGCTTTAAACAAAAAAGCCAAAAAACCAAAAAACCAAAAAAACAAAAAAGCAAAAAAAAAACAAAAACCAAAGAGTCAAAAAAAACAAAAAGCCAAAAAAACAAAACAGCAAAAAATAGAGTCAAAAAATTAAAAAGCCAAAAATGAGTAGTCGTCTTTCTATCATTAAAGACCACTACTCATTAACGTTCTTAATGATAGAACTGTTTCAGCAATTTCCTAGTTTTAAGCCTTTCATCTGAATATCTCAATCGCTAAGCTGCTTGAATCTGTTTTGTTGCATTGGTATCAAAATCAGATAACCATAGAAGATCTATATTTTTTCATTTATAATCTACAAATCATCCTTTCTAATACTCATTAACTTACCTATAGCATGAAAATTAATGGAACCTATTTTTACTGGTAGAGGGTCATTTTGCTGATAAACAGCGAACATAACATCTGTATTAGGCGGAAACATCAAAGTCCAAGAACTTATGATGTGAATTCATCCTTCATACAAAACGTGTTGGCAAGTTTCATGGAAACCTTTGTCAATCATGGTATGACAAAGTAAAAATTTATTGTAAATAGTAGTCTGAGGCACTGTGAGACCAGGATGCGACCAGTAACAAGAATCACCAACCAACAGAAATTTAACTGACAACTTTAATCCATTGAAATTTCTTGTCAAAGTATTGCCGACCAAAACTGGTTCAGTTTGGATTGTGTTTGAAGAATCTGAACATACCGCTGCAGAAAGTAAAATAGTACCAATTATACTTGCGCAGTAACATAGAATAAAAAGTTGCCAAAATGCAAGCTGCATTAAGCAAATTCATGTGTGCATCAAGGATTTTTGTAAAGGATATAGGGGTGCTACCAGAGCTTTGATAATACATTGTTTGAGTTACACCGTTTTGTTTGACAAACATCATGAGCAAGATAGGGGAGTAGCCACAAAAATCTTTTGGAGAAACAATTTTCCAGGATCTTACAAACACCAGAAAATCTACCCCCAAGGAAAAAGATTACGATATTTTCGGTCAAGTTTTTCAGTCCGTCTAGAACAGTGATTCTTAACCTATGGGTCGCGACCCAAATTTGGGTCGCGAAGCCATTGGAATGGGTCGCCACGGATTTGTTGAGAAAAAGAAAGAATTTTTTGTTATTTTACTGTCAACTCAAATTTTCTTGAAGCGGTAGTTGTACCGGTCGTTCTTCCTCACTATCGATTTTTTTTCTACTTCTCATTGCCTTATTTTTCAATTAGGTTGCTTTTTGGTATTAAGTAATTATGACTAAGAGACTGTACAAGGATGAATACCTTAATCTGGGTTTCACATACATATCTCAAAATGGCATAATTAAGCCACAGTGTGTTATTTGTGCGGAAGTTTTGAGCAACGAATCTTTCAAGCACAACAAACTAAAACGACAATTAGAAGCAAAGCATAGCCGACTAGTCAACAAACAGCGGAGTTTTTTCGAAAAAGAAGAACAGAAACTAAAAAGGCAGAGACTGGATGTTCCTACCAACACAGCGGTTATGCGCCTGCAACAAACAACACTTGCTTTGTACCTCGTAGCCTGGAGAATCGTAAGAGCTATGAAGCTACATAACATTGGAGAAGAATTGTTAAAGCCTGCAGCTCTCGATATGGTGGGCACAGTTTATGGACATGAATTTGCAAAAAAAATTGAAGTTGTTCCTCTGTCAAACGACACAGTTAAAAAGCGAATTCAGAGCATGTCATGTGACATAAAAGACCAGGTGATTGAAGCCATAAAAAGGAGTGGTCAGTTCAGTCTTCAGCTGGACGAGTCAACTGATATTAGTGATGACGCCCAACTTTTGACTTATGTACGGTATCAAGGTCTAGCAGAAATGGAAGAAGAGTTTTTGTTTTGCAAGCCATTGCAAACCACAACAACTGGAAAAGATATTTTTGTGATGATTGATTTATTCTTCAAGTAAGAAGAACTTCTCTGAAGGCAGTTTTACAGTGTTTGTTGTGATGGTGCACCAGCAATTTTAGGAGCATGCCAAGGCTTCACTGCGCGAGTTAAGCAAAAGAATCCGAATGTGGTGATTGTTCACTGTTTACTCCACCGTGAAAATCTTGCTTCTAAAAAGTTGTCACATGAGTTTCAGAAGGTGGTGCAGGAAGTAATTCAAGTTGTTAATTTCATTAAATCTAAGGCTCTCAACTCACGGTTATTTGCTCAGATGTGCTCTGGTTTTGATTGTGATCATATAAATCTTCTGTACTACTCAGAGGTTAGGTGGTTGTCACGAGGAAAGGTTCTTCAACGATTGCTGGAGTTGCGGACTGAAACTGAGATATTTTTGACGGAAAAGAGTCATCCATTAGCCTACAAATTCTCGGACTCAAAGTGGTTGATGCAAGTAGCCTATCTTGCAGATGTATTTGCTGAGATTAATTCCTTGAACATTTCAATGCAAGGTTGTGATCAGACATTAGTTGGACTTGCCGAAAAACTCTCAGCGTTCAAAGGGAAAACTGAAATTGTGGATGAACAAAATTAAAGATGGAAAGACTGCATCATTTCCATATCTGAGTGTACTTCTGGAGAATGAAACTTTTTCGCTCATCGAAGTCAAAGACATTATCGAGGAACATACTGTATATCCAAGCTAATTACAGAGTTGGATCGTTACATTCCAGAAAATGCGCTGAAATACAGTTGGATAAAAAACCCTTTCAACACTGAAGCTGAAGACCTACCTGATGAAATTGCAAACATCAGCAAACTTCAGGAGCAGCTTATAGACATCCAGAATGACCAAATACTTCGTTACGACTTTCAACAAAAAAAAGAATCATTGAGCTTTTTTGGATTAAAGTTTATCAAGAAAAACGTATTCTTGGAGGAGAAGCCCTGAAAGCACTCCTGCCCTTTGCTACAACTTATCTGTGCGAAGCAGGCTTTTCAGCCCTCGCAGTCACGAAGACAAAGTACAGAAACCGTTTACAACCAGAAGATGACCTAAGATGCAGTCTATCATCAAAGTCACCCAGATTTGAGGAGCTGATCAAAACAATCCAGTGCCAAGGCTGTCATTGAATACGTATTGTATTAAATTATGTTGTGTTGTGTTGCGTGTCCAGTAAACTATTTTATTTGTCGTGGATCATTACACCGATATGCGTCTTAACCTAACAGTAATCAGTATCTCGCATTTAATATTTGTTTCAGACACAAAATGTTATAAGCGTTGAATATCGATTGCTGTTGCTTTCTGTTACAAATTAATTTTAATGACTTTGTTGAAAAGTAATCAATATTAACTTGTAGCTGTTATAGTAGTAATTAGTGTCGCATTGCTTTCTTGAAACGTTGTTTATTCTCCCAAATTGATAACTTTTAACAACTAGAAATGAGCATTTCTGCAACATGTTTGTGTTAACTAAGGGTAACTCTTCCTAATATAAAATGTTTTCTTTCGCGATTCCATTTGAATATAATTTACTACTGTGATATACTGGTAACAATAAAAGTTTGGGTCGCCATGATCGATCTGGATTGGAAATTGGGTCGCCGTCAAAAAAGGTTACGAATCACTGGTCTAGAAAATATCATATTGTAAATAACTCTTTCGCTTTCGCGATCATCATGTGATGATCTATTGTTTTAGGGATTTCCTCAAGCTTTTTTCCATTGAAGTTACAAAATTAGATTATTAAAAAACAAATTTGTGACTTTAATTCTCAACCGATTTTCATAAAATTTGCAAAAGATTACATTTAATTCCTCACGCATCGGAAAATGTAAAATTTGTGCATTAACTATTTTGATTTTTTTACCAAAGAAGAGTTAAAAAAACCAAAAACCTTGTTGCAGACGACGAAAATCGCAAAATTTTCAGCAGACATGTGCAAAAGCAAACTACCTTGAAATCAAATTGAGATATTCATGTTCACCACAAAACCAATGCCTTTACCATTAACGCAGTGTGAAAATTATTCTTTTTTTTTATCTTCTGAGAAAATTTCAAACAATTTAAAGTTAATCAACCCATTAAAATTTTCAAATTACTTGGGGGTCTTAAAACACCACCCAAAAAATTTGTATGGTTAGTGATAAAAGTAGATTTGATTAATAAAAAAATGATATGTTTCTAAATTCTAGTCTCAATTAAAAGCTTAGAAAATTTCCTTTCCAGCAATATATAGCTGTTAAATGGCTTAGACTAACCGGTATGTGATATTTACTGATCAAATATAGTAACTGTATATTATATCAGTACAGACCACCCAAAATTTTTCAACATGCCTTCACTAAATTATACTTTTTAGTAAAACTAAACCGTTAAAAAAGATAAAATCTTTTGCAAACATTTTACCACTAAAGTTGCTGTTTTGTATTAAGTTTCCAAGGATATTGAATTTAAAAGACAAGTTTAAAAGTAAGAAGAAATTTGGCTTCTTTAAATCAAAATTTACCGTATCCCCTTTGTTTTACAACAAAAGGGAGAGGTGTAAAAAAGCTTCTGTTTCATGTTTAGCAGTAAAATATTCTGTTTAAACTTGATATCTTCTGAATCTTGAAGAAATTTATTTTTCAAAAATACATAATATTACATGGTATAGGCTAACCTCTAGCAGATAATAACTGATTATATTTTAGGTCTAAATCTCACTAACAAAATTTTGTTCCAATCAATACCGGTCAACAAAAAGCTTATGGGTCTCAGAAAGTTTCAAATTGTAGAGAAACTAGACTCTTAGGTAAGTTTTAACTGCTTTACCTTGAAATTTTATTTTCTTAGCATCATCCAGCGACATTCCTAAAAAACGTGGTAGAAAAATAAAGTTAGAAGTAATTTTTGAGATGAGGTTCTGTAACTTCGAAGACAACCTGACACCTTATAGGGGTGATAAGCATTAAATTTGCATAAATTAGCAAAAAATTTAACATAAAATTTGATCTTCACACTAAATTTTTTTGTTTATAAACTTTGAAATTTTCAAGAAATAGAGATTTCAACGATCTATAACAATCGACGTAAAAGTAACTATTTGAGTAATGATTTACAAACAAACTTGGGGTATTTTATCGCGATTAATTATGACAAATTATTACAATTATTTGCACTGCCACCTGACAGAGAATATTTTTACAAGTTGCATGGTAGAGAATGAGAGGCATGAAATGGTGTTGTCATAAAACATACAACTCTATCTCACACGTGTTTCAGCTTCTTTTAACAAATATTCTGATGAACGTGTTTAGGATGTAAGTTTTGTCTGAATAGTTGTGCGATTTCAAAAAATGTTGCCAGTCTATTTTAGCAATCTCGAACTTATACATTTTACAATGTAAGTGAAACCACGCTTTGCAAAATGTTATGATTTATTCGGCTTTAAGCTTTTAAAATTTAGCAATCCAGTTTTCTCAGATAAAACGCAAACAGCTTGTTGTGAAAATTTAACAACGTATTGATGTTTGCATATGTAATATCCAGTCAGAATTTGATGATATAGGGAGATTGAAGCTGAATACAATTTAAATAAGAGATTCCTATATTTCAAAATGTCGAAACTTTTTTGTGTGGCACAGAAAAATGTGATGCTAACTAAAATAATGTTGTAAATGTTAATATTTTAATAATCAAAGCATTTCTTAATGGAAATTTATATTGCAAAAAAAGGTCTTCATCCTGCAATTGTCAGTTTAGTATCTCAAATACTAAATCAATTAAAAAGCTATTGTATAAAAATTTAGGCTTCAACTGTTCACTTGAATCTCTTTCATTATTGTTTGCTCATATGAATTAATGAATTCAAGGGGTGATTCCACCACAAAATATTTAAATCAAAAATTTTGAATAAACTTATGAATTTTTAAGACACGCTCAAAATTCTCAATGCCTTCTAATAGCCTTTTCCTGAGTCCCAAAATACGAGTATTTGTTCAGTAAAACAGAGCAAATAGCCTATACTCAGTAGATGACAAACCATTTCTGAGTGTTCAAGCACAGTGAAAGAACATAAGTTAAGTACAGTACATTGTATAAACAAATCTAGAATTGTATTATTATTCACCAGTTTCAACTTGGTTGCTTATCTCCAGATGCCACAGAAATAGCAACCATTGCTACAACCTACAGTTCAAAATTCATTGTCACTTTTCAAACCGCAATCATGTGCTGCGATGACAACTTGTCATGTACCGAAAAATTATACTTAATTGATCAACATTTAGAGTCGATAATTGATTTAATTTTTTAAAGCCTACTAACTAAAGATTCTGCTTAAATTTTGAACAAAAATTTCACACATATGTCACTTTTCACAAAACGCAGTTAGTGACTCTGCATTGTTGAAATTATTGAATGCCATGGACTTTATAAAACTTGGGTTATGCTGTAGTGGACTCTTTACTCGCCATTGTTGCACCAATTGCCTAAGGTTTTTCAGATAGAAAATTTTGTAATTGCTGCATTCTTTGTGCTGACTTTCGCTGATCATTGATTCCGTCATTTGCGATCACTTCCCACTATAAAAGAACTCGATAATGCTTTGTGTGAGTCACTGGGCCCAAAAAAGTCATTTTCGGTTGGGAACCGCTGCACCAAAAATTATAAAAGAAAAAACAACATAGCAAGACTTAACTACAGAAGTGATGGTGTTATAATGATCATATATTGCAATCATGGCGTAAAATATAAACGCCTCGGCTAAAAAAAAAACGATGCTTCAAACAATTTATCATCAGAATCAAATGTTACCATAGTTCCATGTGACTAAATATACAAGAATAAAAGTTGGCCTTGAAGCCGCAATAAAACTACAAACATGTTGGATTATCGTCAAACCAACATTTATTATGTAAAGCAATGTAATATAGCACCCAATAAACAATAGATACTGCACTTGAATTGCTTTAAAGTGTAATTGGAATAATAACCTTGTAAAGTATCCGCCGTGGTGTAGTGGTTATGATGTACGCTTCAGAGCGAAAGGTCTGGTCAGGAAAGGCATCCAGAATTTGAAGCGCTACTTTGCTCCAGTACAAAGTCTGGTTCGAAATCGAGTGTGTAATGGTAGACATACGTTGAATCAGCACGTCTGAGCCTGCGAAACGCGGAAAAAATGACGCAAAATGGACTTTGTTTTTAGTAATGCACTTGCGAATTGTCACACATTTGCATGATTACGAACAGAAGACATAGAAACAGTGCTAAGAATATAAGGAACATACGTTTCTAAAACGTGATTTAAATAAAATAGAGCTCACCATTTACAGCTAACAGGTCTTATCAGAGAAGTTGGTAACCAAACATTGGCCAAGGGTTCGTAACTAAAGTTTGGCCTAGAATCGTTTATCTAAAATTTTATTTCGAGGGATTTCAATATAAATAGAAATTGAAGTCTCCGGCTATTCACGAACTGTTGAAGATCAAATTGTTTGTTAATCAAAATTAATAACTTTTTCATTTCAACATATACATCATTTTTTGAGATAAATATTTAGTGCAACCAATTTGGTCAAATTTGTGAGGCAAAATTATTGTTACTGGTGTTTTGTATAGGCAACGATTTTCTATTATTTACGAAATGTTTATATTATTTATGAAACAGCAGTCAACATTACTTATTTCTTTTGCTGATCGTTCATGTTCAAGATTTGCAAACTCTGATAAGAATCTAATCAAGTAATTTCAAAAAGGTATAAGCTAAGATTCAAAGGCTTTTCAGAAAAAGCAAACTGTATAAAAATTTTTATCTTGAAATGTAGTCTAAAATCGCATGTTGCTGTTGTTGTTGTTGTGATTACCCCTTCTCCTCCTTGGGATTGAAGTACTGCACGAACGGCAATTCAGGTTCACGTCGTCAACCTAATTTAAATTAGGCTAGAGGAAAGATGGCAGCCCATTTCCAACCAGTTATGAATGACTGATAGTCCCACCTTGATAGTGTCACCCCACGGATTGCCATTGGTGGGTGCCCAAGAGTCGCCTGTTGCGACATGCTGGGTGAGCAACTTCACGATATTAACCCGGTGAAGAACGTGTACGCCACCTGTCTGCCACATAAAGATAAAGGCGTGCCATTAAGTGCCTTGCCCAAGGATACAACAAGCAAGCTTGCCGGCAGGTTTTCCACACTATTCCTCATTTTTATGCTGAGGGTTAAGCAGGAAAGCTGTAAATACCATTTTTTAAAGTCTTTTGGTATGACTCGACAAGGGGAATAAGCCTCAGGTCTATCGACTGCAAAGCGGACGCTCTAACCACTACATCATCGCACCGGCTAAAATCGCATTGCTATGACACTCGTCTATTAGTTTTTTAGTAAATTTCTCATCCAAAGTTAAATAATTGCTGTGATGCTGTAAATTATAACTGTTTTTATTCAGAATATTATGGTGCATTGAGGTGATGTAATAGAAATCGAGAACGCAATTAAACAATTTTTACCAATAATGCGTCATTGAATAACTTTAGTTTATTTAGTTGGCATGCAGGCCAATGAATACGGGAGATTAAAAAATTTGAGGGGACACGTTTCCTGTACACTGCTACGGCCACATCTACGATGATATTCCCAGCATTATCTTCTGAGAACCGTGACACTAAAAACTTTTGCAATTATCCAGATTACAGTATTCCTTAGATTACAGTATTCAGATAACGGTAGCTTAAAAGTAAATGAAACAGCAATTCATTCAAATTTCACACTTGACTACAAGCGCAACAACGGTCAGCTATGTTAACAACGATTCAATTAAGTACAACGTTTGACAGAAGGAAAAGCTTGGTTAGAAAAGGCTATGACGTTATCCAAAAATCAAACAATAAACGACGAGGCTCGCGAGAAACAACGTCAAATAAAGCATCAGATATAGCAAAGTAAAGCTAGGCGATAAACAAAATAAACCTTCTTGGAGCTCAGCATATAAAAGGGATAGTGTGGAGAACATGCCGGCAAGCTTGCTTGTTGTGTCCTTGGGCAAGGCACTTGACGGGACACCTCCACCTTTATGTGGCAGACAGGTGGCGTGCCCGTACTTTACCGGGTAACAATTGTGAAGATGCTAACCCAGCATGTCAGACGACTCTTGGGTACCCACTAGTGGCAGTCCGCCTTGTTGGTGGTGGGACTACCAGTCACTCAAGACTGGTTCGAAATGGGCTGCCATCTTTCCCCTAGACTAGTTTCAATTAGGTTGACGGTATGAACCTGAATTGCCGTTCATGCCGTACCTCCATCCCAAGGCAGAGGAGGGGTAACCACAAACAACAAACAAACATAAATAAGAGAAACCGGATTCGAAACTGGTGACGACTTAAAAGATAATACTTGCTTTGACGCAAGAAAATATATGATGTGGAAGCTACAAGAGGAAGTAATATTGGAAGAAGAAGTGAAGTGTAGCAATCTTCGTTTGACAAAATTAACTCGTTTAAATATTATGTCAATCGAAACTGCTGCGATGTAGAGAGTGATGTATACAAACTTATAACATGAATACAATATTCATTTCACAGAAATTGTCGGCAACTACAGCTAAGTGACAAGTTGCTGGTCTAGCAATCGAAAATTCACGAGTTCAATGCTTGTGAGAGTTAATCGGTATGGTAATAGGGTGCTCTTCAAAAGACGTCATCCTTGTAATATTGCAGTGCATGCGGCAATAAAAAATAAGTAGTGATGGCAATTCAGAAGCAAGTATACGCCGAACTGTTAAATTCAAAATGCAAGAACTTTCAGATTCTTATTTAATTTTGTGTTAATACTGAATCACCGCCTCAAGTCCAGTTTTTCCAGACAATCGTAGTGTTTCTGTTCATTTATCTTTGATTAAAATAACAGTACAATCATGACAACAGAATAACAAAAATAACTAAAACAAACTCTAATATCTTGCCCCATGATCACAATACATTGATTGGGAGAAGATCAGGCAGTTACGTTTTGGATAAATTGTCTATCTAATGATTTTCAATGTCTTTGTTTCACTATCATGAAATCCAGTGCAAGTTTGCATCACCTGGTGACGATCAAAACAATGCAGCTTTGTTTCATTTTTTTATTCTAATATGGCGCTCACCGTTTCCATGCATGGCGCGTATCATAGAAAAAATAACGAGGAGAATAACCGGCAAGCTAGGTATTTGTGCCCTTGGGAAAGGCACTTAGCGGAATTCCTCCATCCTTTTAAGGCAGAGAGGTGTTTGGATTACGCATTTTATACGTCATAGCAACCCAGCGTAAAAAAGGTGATGCAAACAGAGCAATACCGATACGCATGAATAAATAAACGTGTATGTTCCAATTCTACAACTTAACAAAAAGAAGTAGGTTCTTCTTCGTTTGAAAAAGATGTTTAGTTTCAGAAGGCAGTGTAGTAGATGGTCGGACATGTGGCTGTCAGCCAAGGCATCAAGCTCTTGTCAACAGCTGAAAGAACGCGAGCTCCATGCGGATAGTAGTTGATGGGGCAGAATGTTATGCTATTTATCTGTTTGCTCCTTTACGCCACAATCACAAGCCGCAGTAGGAGCAACATTTCATTTGTGCATTGTTGAATAGAATAGCTTTGCGCCAGTTGGAAGGCAATTATGCCGCACCCATACAGGTCTGCGAAAGAACATTCCCGATGGTAGGCCAACTAAACTAACATATGGAATAGATGGATGGAGTCAGGATGTGTTTTCACGCCACTTCATGTTCAATTCGTAATGCATTCATTGTGCGTCAGTGGTATGTGACTGAACGAGGTGGTTCATCAATTCCAGTACTGCTGGAGCAAATGGCTATTTCAATTTGAGTTGCCGTAGATGCCCACCAAATGGGGCACGAGCTTTTCGTGGAGCAGATGTTCTGTGCCATGGGCGTGCCAACCTAGACATGGCATGGCTTCATAAAAGGTGATGCTTAATTAATTTAATGCCTGCTAGAACAAGCAGGATGTTCGTTGGAGTGGGATGCAGGCATTCATTCGTTATCCGTAACGCGTCATTAATTGGCTTGTCGATGAGATGAGTGTGAGCACTACTGCACCATACAGGCTCCTGTTATTCAGCAGTAGAATAAATCATGGCAAGGGTGGCTGTGCGTAATACTTCCGCTCTCGCACCGCAGTGTGATTCTGTTGGTCGCTTCAAAAGCCAAAGAAAAGTTGTTAACGTCTTGCCTAATAACTACAAATGTTGAAGAAACGTTAGTGCCCTGTCTAGCTTCACACCGAAGTAGGTTGTTTTGGCACAATAAGGTTGATTCTTAACTTCGACAAAGATTTGAACCTGACCCGGTGCCTCCTTGCAGCAAAGGCGGAAGGCTGCCCACATTGTTTTTGTTGCACTGAGCTTGAACTTCCATTTCTTGAGATAAGTAGTTCGAGTTGCCATGTTCTGAAAAAGAAATCTCTCAAACGTCTGCCATTTGCGTTTAGAGTGCAAAATCATCAGATCGTCAGATTGTCAGCACGTACGAATATTCTCGCTGTTATTGCTGGCAGGTCGTGTATTTTGATATTAAACAAGAGGGGAGCCAGGAGTGATCCCTGTGGGACGCCGTTTTTAAGGCGTTGCAACTTGCTTTGCTTTTCAAAACCGGTGGTGAAGATGAAACTGCAGTTGAAAACGGCCATAGATAAGTCTCCGCAGAAACTTAAACGTGATGCACAACAAACTTATTCAAATTTGGCATAAAAACCACTAATGCTCTCATCCAGATTTTACGAAGCTTGAGTTGGCTCATGCACAAAGACAGGAACTTGTTTAACCAGACCTTCAGGGCAGCACCTGCATGAAGTATTAGCTGTAGGCATATAGATATTACGGCTCGGAGCTTTTCCAAATTTTTGCAGCTAAAAGGCACTGATCAATTTCTATGGAGAAAAATCTTCTGATAGCCCTATACATTTGCCAGGAGATGTTTGGAATTTTGAAAGTTCGGAGACCTTTTGCTGCACTAGCCTGGCTTACTTGCTATCCTTCCTCTAATAAACCCCATTCTGCACCAACTGTGAAGCAATCGAACTGGCATAAATGGAGCCAAAGCAATGTAGATGTTTCGGCTTACTAGTCAACTTGTTGATAGCATTCCATGCTAGCCGATTGAAGTGCACGAAGTCAATAAAATTGAGAGCTTCAGATCGTTTATCTTTTCGTTTTTCGTCAAGCCGAGAAAGCAAGTTGAATGCAGCTGTGCTATTGCTTCACTCTTTCCTGTCTGATAAAAAATCTGGTATAAGTGCTGGCATTCTTCTTTCCAGCACGGTGTGGAGCTATTTCTACGACAAAATAATGTTGATATTTTTGTTGTTGCAAAGACGGTATTGCAGAAGTCCTGGTGTATGCCTTGTCAACACAGCAAACTCAGAGGGAGGAAGTTGCTGAGAAAGCTTGTTGGTGATAAGACTGTACAGCTGCCAGTTGGTCTTCGGAAGTTCCAGCGCTTATTTCGCTTACTTAACCCATATCTTCCTGAGATCGCAAAATTTTTATTTTGTTTTTTAAAATGAAAGATTCTATGCTAAAACCACAGAAAACAACTTTTTTTGAAAAAAAATTTTTTTATTGGTATAAATGGCAAGAATCCAAGCGTCAGTTTAAACTGACATCAGGAAGAAAAGGTATGAAAAAAACAAAAAAGCACACAAGAGTTAAAACACGCTTGATAACATAGTTTAAGCCAGGCATCAAAAGTTGATAAAATCATTCGCTATCGTCATTAGCTGTATAATTTGCAACCACAAGTTGATAACTAATTAAATTTGTACAAATGAAACTTGGAGCACTGTGGCTACTTGTGACAAATTGTGTATTCTATTTGTTTCTCTTTAGACACACACATCGTGTTCTTGCATATACGTAACTTCAGATATCATGTAGATTACTCGATGCTTGTATTGTCTAACATGTGTGATATGCTTTGAAGCCTTCTGGATGCAATGCAACTGTGCACTTTTCTCAACAATATAGTGTCGTGCCCTTGCAAGGGTTATTTTGGCACCTTCGCTGCGTTGATTTTTTGATCCAGTGGCCGACATTATCATACCGTACTTCATTGCTCTGACACATTTGAGGATGCTTGAAGAGCCCAGACGAATCTTTAGTGTATTTCTTGGAACAAACTTTAACAATAGCTCGCCTAAAGCCAAGGGAATCTAACTTCTTAGATACCCCTCTTGCTTGAAGACGATAAATCTGATATGCATTTTGTACCGCCAAGTCGACACAAAATTGGAAAACTGGCCACCACCATTTCGTTGATTGCTGTGTTATCATATATGCAGCAATGTTTTGGTTAAAGCGATCAACACCACTCATTCCGTAATTATTTTCTGCCACTATATTTGGTTGTGTTATATTAACGTGCTTCTTTTCTGCTTTTGAGTACCGCTGGACTTTTTAAATGGGGTTTACTCCAGTGTAGGTTGACGCCATTGTAACCACCTTACTATCTTTCCATTGTATATGCCGGTGTCTTTGTTGTTGTCAAAGCTGTTGCAAAGTAAATATCCAGCAGTCCAAGAACTACTTGTTCAGCCTGGGAAAACTTTGTCCGACCACTGCGTGAATTTTGCTTCATTCCTTTTCCTTTGTAGTTGTTGCAAACCAATTTCTTTAAGAGACTTGTGAGTGTGGTAACTGTCTGTCCTAGCGTGATTGCATACACAAACAGCTGATTATGGCGATTTTCCCATCAAACACGAGAAGAAAAGTTGAAAGACGCCAATAACATGTCGCGAATACGGTTCATAGCAAAATTCATTCTTTTGCAAAAAGTGAATAGTGGATCTTTCTGCTGTCAGTTTAAACTGACAGCAAAAAAATTGAAATAAATACATCAGTGCGAAGTTGAATAAACATATAAAAATTAAAAACTGTTTAAGATAGTCCAAAAAACAAAATTCCAAGGTTTGGTAGTTCTTGCATTTCTTTTTTCGTTGGTTACGTAAGCCAAAATGTCAACATATCAATTTTTTTAACTTTTTTATAAAGTTCAAACATCTACTTTTTTTAAAGAAAAAATAAAACGAAATATCAAATCATGTTGCAAATTTACCACTCAACCATTTTCAATCACAGCATCACTGATTTTTGCAACAGTTAAAATTTTGGTGACCAAAAATAAAGTGTCAGTTTAAACTGACACCAGTAAGATATGGGTTAAGACTGTTGCCGGATTTTTTGAGGCCATGATCATCAATGATCAATTTTAAAACTTAGGGAACTTTTCTGAAGTACGTCTATCCAATTTCAAGCTGTCAAGGCCAGCACTCGCGAAAGCCAGGTCTGGATTGGTTCCAGTGTTCCAACGATTAGAGAAAAAGCAAGGGTTATCCTTAGGATCGTGTAAAAGAATGAGGTTGGCCTTGGCTATCTAGTCAACCAAGCATTCTCCATTTGGACTGGTAGGATCATAACTCCAGTCTCTGTGCTAGCAGTTACAGTCACCAGCATAGTTACAGGGTTGCTGGCATTGGAATGGCTGTTGGCATTAATCTCAAGGTTGGAGGTTCATAGACGTTGATAATATTACAACTATTGACGTCCACCCACAAAAACTCAATTGCTTACCTTTCTGGAGAGGATCAGTCAGTGCCCAGCTTAGCTTCTGGTGAACAAACGCAGCCGAGCAATGATTTGTGCTTGAGACCAAACCAGGCAATGCAAAATGTAGGATCACTGGCTGGTCTGCGTAAGTTCAGGGTGTCTCTTGTAGAAGCATAACAAAGACCTTATATCTGGTGGCAAACCGACTGACTACGCAGATCTTTCTTGCTCCTTGGTGCTTCATGTTTAGATGCAGTATCATGGGTACAAATGTTCTGCATTTACCATCTTTTGTCCGCCAAGTCTCTTTCGCTTTCGCTTCTGGGGTCGATGGTCTAACCTCTTATCGTTCCGGAAGCTGGAAGCGCCACGAATTCATCGTCATTCGTCTGGTCATATGCCAGTTTCCAGAACTCGCCGTGTGGAGGCTGATGATATGAGTGCCAAGGAAGCAAGTAAAAAATCTCAAACACGAGCAACAATCTCATTGTAAACATTTTAATTATAAATCATTAGAAGCTGACCAAATCTTTTTTTATTTTAACCAGTAGCTTCCAACCTGGGAGGTATTTATTCCAGTGAAAATTGAAATCGTTTCGTTTGGGAATTTCCACATTTCTGGGTTTGCCAGTTAAGAGTTTCACATTATTTAATTTTTTAAATTTTAGTAAAACTTGTACTACATTTGCTTAGCTTATTTGTTCATTGATGTGATGTCATAAATGCATTTGCACACATAAGGACGCAGAAATTGTCAACAGTCGAGAAATGAGCTTGAAAAACGGCATTTTTCATCTTTCAAAAGTAAGCTTTTACTTGGAGTCAATTTATTTGGAGACTGTTTTAATGTTTACATTGCAAGCCCATACCTACGTAGGAATTATATTGGAAGCCCCTTCTCCCTGAAATGAGTTCCGCCTCCCTCAACGTGTACTTGACACTTACATCATTTATCTTCAAAAGAATTCTAAATATTCTCTTTAAGAGCAATAAAATATCGTTGACTGCAATTCAAAATGAATCTAGCTTTAACCCCCACTCTCTCCCAACTAATGTATTATAAAGTTTTTAAACTCCTTCACATGTAACTCGTCATATAAAAAATAAACAATCAAACAAACTCGATTTATTGGGATTCGCCGCACAAACCTGTTTACTTAAATATTTGATAATTTAATTTATTTTATTGTAGTAGAAAATTTATCACGTAACGATATTTCTTATCCTCCCCCCCACCCATATGACACCAAAATGACGATTTTGCTTTCTCCTTTTTCCCTGTAAGCGTCACCTGATATTTAACACTAGAACGGCGAGAAAAAAACTGCACCTAGAATGGCGGTGGTGTCGAAATCGACACCAGTTGCTTTATAAGCCTGATATGTAAAGCATATGCTTGTATTTTGATACATATTAAGAAAAAAAGCTAGGAGAGCACGATATGATAACATAAACAACAAAAATTTCAAAAAAGTTAGTATAATTGCTAATTACAATTAGCATTAGCAACTGCAACGGAAATCGACTTATCCAGAATAGCATAGAGCCGTAAAGGAAAAATTGTTTTTGTTTCGTTTATGCCACTTATTTTGATGAACAAGCATGGCATTCGGTAACCTTGTACGATGCACTTCCACATTTTCCGCATGTGGGTTGTAGACAAAGCCGGCAAGTTGTAACCATTGCATTATTGCAATTTTTTGAAAAGCATTTTCGGCGTTTGCCTAAACGGCTCTCCAATGGAATATCAACTCGAAAAGATGTGTTTTTTCGCTGTGCCACATAATTTTGTTTTAGGCCTTCTATGAGATCCAAAATGAAATCACGGCGACTAACTTTACTTCCAGTTGTTTTCCGGAAAATGATCCAGGCGTTCAAGGCAGCTATGTCTAGTACGTTGGTCCATACAGCTAATGGCCATCTCCTGCTTGCAGAATGCGTCGTATATTGTCTGGCCATTTGATCGAAAACATCAACCCCGACTTTGGTTTTATTGTAAAAGTGAATTACAAGGGGCTTCTTTTTTTCAGTATTGTCTGTACTAGGTGCATTGTGCATGATGGATAACAAATTCACATTTTTTTTCTTCTTGCATTGGTAGTTGACAAATAAGCACTCATTCTGTTCATTGTAGTAAAATTTGCTGCCATACATGTCATTTCCACATTTTGTCATTTCTTTTGTCAGGCCCTTGCTGTTGTTTCGTACCGGCCCAACGATTGTAATCTTTTTTTGTTGTAATAAGCTTGCCACATGAACACTAGTAAAAAAATTGTCAGTAGTTACGTTGTAACCAGCTTTGTTATGAATGCTCTCAGTAAGTTTCATTACAACATCTTCAGCTAAGGGCTTACCGCTGCGCTGTTCTTTTTCAAAAGTACCTAGATAAGGTAAAAGATTGTATACATACTTGGATTCTACTTCCGTCATCACCCAAAATTTCATACCAAATTTGTCTGGTTTATTGGGCATAAAGACAATGAAAGGACATCTATTTTTCATTGGAAATAATTGCTCATCTATTGTAAGACTCCATTGTGGGGTATAGTTGAACATGCAATTAGCTACAAACTTTTCCAGTGGTTCTCGAACATGAGCAAATTTGTCATCAGCTAGCCTCTGGCTTCGACAATCTTTGTTGTCAAATCTGATATAACGTTTCACCTCTCGAAAACAATCTCTAGGCATAGTATCGCCAAACAATCTAGAGCCGTATGTTTTGTTCCACAGAAAGTCAATAGAATGATGTTTACCGTATATTTCCCGAGCGTATTGCAATCCAATAAATGCTTCTAACTTGTCCAGTGACAGAGTAAAATCAGGATTAATTTTGATTGCTTCTCTACAAGTGTGCACTTGAATAGATTTCAACATGTTATTATCCACGAACAATTTCCAGCAGTCGTAAGCACCAGCAGCAGCCCTATTTCGTATTGCTGGATGAACTCCAGTTTTTATACGAAAAATGTTAGGAGCATTTGCTTGTCCCGGTCTGGCTCTAAGTAAAGGATTCCAAGCTACACCATTGTTAGCTTGTTGTTGACCACTTGGAGTCACTGTCAAATCTTCCTTCTCATCTTCAGAAGAAGAACTGCAGTTGTCTTGGTCATCAGAGCAGTTAGGCTGTGGAGGGAGAGCTTTTCTATCGCTAACGTTATCACTAGCTTGGCTTTGTAAAAATGCTTCTGGGACATCAACATCGTCATCAGAATTATCTGAATACTCAAGCAAGTCATTCGCTTGTTCAACTGTGTAGAAGCACTGAAATTTGTCAAAAGACATAGTTACTAACCTACTGTATTGCAAAAACACTACTGCTTACAAAACTACAGCTGCTCTATTGGTTATTACGAGTCGGAACGAGAAAAAAGAAAACAATCATTATGACGCAAACAGTAGGAAATGAAATACAGCGGGAGAGTGCTTACGCGTCAGAAAACATGTCGGCATGATAAACTGCATGTTGTGTCAAATTCGACACCTTCGCCGTTAGAGGTATATTCTCAATTTATATTTTAGAGAAAAAATCTTATTTGAAAAATTTAATCAATTTATCATTTATGGTCACTTTTGATAATTCTCAGGTAATTTTAGAGCGTACCTTCAAAAACAAAGGGAGCGGTTACAACTGAAAAGTAGGGGTCGTGTCGATTTCGACACCTTCGCCGTTCTAGAGTTAAACGGCCGCTCACGAGATCGTATTGCAAGATAGGTCTAATCTTTTTTCGTTTGTTACATTCTTGTAGCAAATGCAAGCTCAAATAAATAGCTAAGGTTTTGCACTAGGCACAGAGGCGAATAAACATTGTTTTTGAGAATCACCTTTGTACATGGTATGAACAAACATGACGTCGCTTATTTGCGTTTGAGATTCAGTTAGGTTCAATAGCGGATTTATGGTTTCAAAGGCGGAATTGGCGGAAGCCAAGGGCCCCGAAAGTTTTGTAGTTTTGTTACGCATATAGATATGCAGTAATCATTAAAAAGTATACTAGTTTTGTTAACTTTTGATCAACTTTTTTGAAGTAGATAATTCAATGTTTTACTGTTAGATGGATAGTAAGTTATGCTCGGCTACAACCAGCTTAAATGATATGGCAGACTTTCAGGTGCAATCAAGGCAATAGAGGCAGAATTATAGCATGCAGAACCCATTTCAACTCGTCAAACAGTGATTACGCTCTAAAAAAGGTCTTCATCTTAATGTTGAGGCCCTCCAACTCTGCAGTTAAACCCACTCCACCACCTAGTGGCTTAAATCTCAAGTGATACATCTAAGTGAGAAAAAGGGTCTTGTAAAAAATCGGCCGTAATTATTAAAGTAACTATTAAATCCTAATTCTAACTTTAGCTGGCTATAACGCTAACCCTAATTTTAATTCTAACCATCATTCCAAACCTAAAACGATAATGCGCAGTGTCTCTTTTTAATAGCATTACGTTCCACATATCCAGCAAAACATCTGATTCTTTACTAAATCCTGCAAAACTTCACGTTTTTGCAGCAGTTCATACCTTTTCAAGAAAGCTGTGTAGCTAAGGCTTTTCAGGCAGTTTAAAAAGATATTTCAGGTCAGTCCACAAGAAAGTCTTGCAAAACATGAACTTCTTCATGATTCAGGTTTAGAAGAAAACTCTCAGCCAGTAGTGGATGCTTAAAAAATCCAGGCATGTGAGAAGTGTTATTTTTGTCAAGGGAGTGGTTATATTGCTGTGGTTACCAACCTTTGTAATGGTTCGCACCCCTAAAGTATTTTAATATGTTCTGGCATCTCTAAAATATTTTGACATGTGACGAATTCATAACATGTCCCAGGTCAAAATGTGGGCCAATTTTGAAATCAAAGCAGAAATGGCGTGTTTTGACCTTGCTCTTTTTTTTAATTTTTTTTTGGAGATCAGCTTCATCTCGGGCTGAATTGAAGGCCGTGCGCTAGGCATGCTGGAATTAGACACAGGTTTTGCATAACAATTAGCACAATATGAACTGAGCATGACTGTACAGTAATGCAGCACAAAAATCTGAATAAACATCTTGAACTCCCAAAGATGCTGCCTCGTACCCCTAGAAGTGCGAGAACTCCTAGCTGGGAAATCTTGCTATATTGGACGGAGTTGGTTGAAGCATTCCGTTTTTCGCGACAAAGCAGATTGTTTTGCATTCCGCGGTATTGGTTTAGCTGCCAACCCTGAAAGAATGGAATCTGGAATGGCAATTATTAAAAGGATTTTCAACAAACATAAAGCCGCCTTAGAAAAAAAAGAACACACTTGAATAGACATGAAGCTTACTAGGTGCACTAGAATACTATAAAAGTGTGGATAAAAGCACAAAAGCGAAACGAAGGAGGTGATAGAAGCCTACGATAATCACTTTTAAAACTTATACGGTAGGCTACCTGTCATGGACCTAGTTTGCTAAGAAATTTTGCATGGAAATCGTATGCACATCACTGGCAGTTACTGAATAGGAATACAACCACGTAAGTAAATTTATCACAAATCTTTAAAATTTGAGGGAGATATACCGCCTCCTTTTCCATGAACTTAGGCCCCAGCCAAGAAGAAACATTTTTCAACTTATCAAAACAAGTTTTCAATTTAAAGGCGTATTAAAGTGACATCATGTTGGATATTTTTCTGGTGGATAAAAATAACTTAATATGTTATATTTACTCTTTTGTTTGAATAATGGCAATGATATCGTTTTATTTTGAGCAATTTTTGCCAGGCTTACTAGTTTTTATACGATAAAGTACTAAATGGGCCTTACTTTGCCTCTCAGCAACGCTTTTACGTATGAGCGTTTGGCGTCGGACAAATGCTGACAAAACATTTTTTTCGTTTATTTGTTTCATACGCTGCATTGCAAATTGCACAGAGTTAACACTAGAAGGACCAAGCTTTTCAACTACCTACAAGGACCAAATATGTCAATTGACTTTTGTGTAGAACAATGCAGTATTGAGGTCTTTAAAAATAATATTAATGCGAAAATAACTTTTTAACAATTTAAGAGTGATTTTAATGTCATTTGCTGGTCTCTCTCTGCATTTTTCAGACAATGTCAAAATTGAGAAAATTTTAAAAAATGTAAACAGTTGATTACAATTTAGCAAACAAACACTTATATTGGCATATAATAGAGTTACTTGGTTTGGCCCACTTCGAAAGTTATTTGTACTTTTACATCCAAGGTTTTACGAATTACAACGCATTCAATGGAAATTAAACATTACTAACAATCTAGCAACAAACGTTTTTATGACATGCACAATCGACATTGTTTTTTTTGCACATTTTCCGCAAACAGGTTTGACGCAATTGTCGCAAACATCTGTTGTTTTGTTTTTGCATTGCCGTGTCGAGCAGGTTCTGCGACATTTAGCGGGTGGAGATTGAATATTTGCTTCTCTGTTTTCTGTTTGAGTGCTGTTGGGAACATTACCAGTTAACTCTTCACTAATCTTTTTTATATATTTTCTGCAAGGGATGCTCGATTTGCAAACGTTTTTATAGACAATGCAACAGTTTATAAGAGCCAGGTCTATTATATTGTAAAAAACGTGTATTGACCACCGTCTGCTTGCGGCCTTCAACGAATAAATTCTCGTCATTTGATCGAGAACATCTACTCCAAACTTCGTTTTGCTGTAGAAAAGAACAGATTTTGGTTTTTTCTTTCGATTATTTTCTTCGGGAATAGAAATGCTTGAATGTAAGGTGCTCAAAATATTGACTGATTTTGATTTGTTGCATTGGTAGGAGGTGATGGTCAAAGAAATATCTTCTTTTGATTGTACAATGACGGCGTCGTGCAGCTTTCGCTTAGTTTTCAGAATATTTGAAATTTCTCTTCGATTTTGTCGAATTGCACCAACAAGACTGCAGTCGTTCTGAGGAAGTTTCAAAGAAAGAGACAATGACGTAAAGCAATTGTCGCAAGTGACATTGTAGCCCTTATTGAATTGCGGAATTACAAGTTTTAGTACGACATCAGTGGGTACACTAACATCATTACTTCTGGCTTTATTTTTCCTAAATATGGAAAGCCGTTGTAAAAATACTTACTTTCCACATCCACAGTCATCCAAAACTTCAAGCCAAATTTGTCTGGCTTATTTTCCATGTACTGTATAAATTTACAGCAAGCTTTGCATGGCAGTAGCTGTTTATCTACAGTAATAAAAACGTTTGGAATGTACGCTTTTTGGCAATTTTCTACACAAGGAATCCATATAGAAAATGCCAAACAAAATTTATCATGCTCCAAATTTGTTCTTCTTTCACTTTTTAAGTCAAAACGAAGGTATCTTATAATTTCCAGAAATTTATTACATGGCATTGTGCTATTGTACAATGGACAGCCCCAAACGCTATCCCACATGCTTTTGATAGGCAAGTTTCTCCCACCAATTGCCGCTCGATCAATAATCAAGCCAATAAATTTCTCTAAATCGTCTAAGCGTATTGTCTAGTTCGGGTTTTTTGTGACTCGCTGTGCTTCAGCTTCAGTGCATTTTTGTATGTTTCTCAATATCGGCTCATTAATAAATATTCACAAAGACGAAAGAGGATCGTTGAGATTTACTCGGGATACAGAGTATGCAGTAGGCCCTGGTCATATTTTGACAACATTTTGTTTTTGCATGCGGCCTTGGGAACGTTGAGAAGGATCCAATATTTGCCAACGTGATCCATCTCGACTAACCAGGTCTTCATCAACTGCAACAATGACTTTACTTGGGCTTTCATCATCTTCATCACTAGAGCTAGATTCATTTCGAGGCTGAGTAGCATCCATGGCATCTTGAATTGGCGAGGGCGCAGAATGTAAATCAATTTGTACCGTTTGTATTATGTCCTCAATGTCATTTACATTACTTTTGGAAAATTTACCGTCTGAAGCATCAGAAGAAATATCATGAAAAACTTTAAAGCCTTAGTTACGCTAAGATTACGTGCCATTTTCATTTAGATGTAAAATAACTGTACACCTGCGAAAATGCAAAGAGTTTATTTTCTGTTGTTTTTTTTACTACTTAGCGTCTTGTTACCCTCTCTACTTTTGCCATAAAAGGCATGACAACCCAAGCAAATCTAACCCGCTCAATGAATACAAAATCAAGTCTTCGGTTCTCCTGTATATTTTGGTCCTAAGTTTTGTACTGCATTGCACGGTCATTGTAGTTCAGTACTACGAGAATCAAAGAGCAATAAATTAATTTTAGCTTTACTGAGTCAAAAAGTTTTCTACATAATTGCCAGTTGTTGGACAAAACTTCAAGCTGGAAAAGAACAAAGCAAGGTATCAACACCCAACAATAGCTGTCGGCCACATCAATAGACTTTTAATCGGTTTTTTGATGCTGCAGGTAACAATTATTGTTTTCCTTTTTGTTTGCTAATCGTTTGGTGTAGCTGATAGTAAAAGCTGGTAGTTTTGCTTCGTATTGTTTCTTGTTTGCTTGATTTTTAAGAAAAAATGCATCTGGCGTCAATCGACGTACTTGGTCCTTCTAGGTAGTACTACGGATTATTTTACAGCTGAACAACTCAAAGCGTTAAAATTAAGGGGAATTAAGCACTTCATAGAAAAATAAAAGTCAGCAAAAATGAAAAGAAAATATTGCAATTGCGCCAATTTATCAGCATTTGAAATCTAAAAAACGTCAATTGACGTACTTGGTCCTTTTAATGTTAAGGCTTGGTCATTGACTAGGCTAGTTGCAGCTCACTCGCTCCTAATCGTTTGCATTACTTAAACATTACACTACTACTCACAACTACAATTGCAACAGCAAACGATATCATGTAAAGACTTTAACAACAATTGTGCAGTCTTGTTGACCCTTTGAGCCCTGACGGAAATTCCAGTTCCCATCTTATAATCCTGCCTATATTTCAGGAATGTAAGCAAAAAATAGTCTTTGAGTACTGAAAGGAACCTCAGTATTCAACACTTTAGGCATATCACCAGTTGCAGTATAAAAGATATTTCTCATTCCTTCGTAATTTTTACATGAATTTGTTAACCTTGGAGAATTTTGTTGAAAAAAATATCTGATACGCATTGCCACATATCGCCATATTTATGTTGCGTTAGTGTTTTTTGTATGTATGACAAAACCTAGCCAAATAAGCGTGCAGAATGTTCATTTTCAGTGATGAAAATATACAGGTATGTTTATTACGTAATCAATATGATCATATGGAAGAAATGTAAGACTCTGCATGGCGAATAATTCCAATTTTTAACGTCTAAAATCCTGACGGGAATTAGAATTCCCGACCCCTAAAATGACCCCAAAATTCATCTGATGCACTTCATGACAATAAATATGTTTGATGCCATTTCGAGCAAAAATATCCATAACTTCAAAAAATTTATGGTACTTTAGGTAAGTCAGGGCTGAAAGGGTTAACGAACTCTATCTTAGAGAAAGCATTGAATAAATTGTAAATGAAGATTTTGATGGTAGTTATAGTAACAGCGCTAAAAACATAATAAACATGGTAAAACTTTTTGCCGTACAAAATCCTAACTTAAATAAGGTTGCAATCTCAATTCCTCAAAACGGCAAATATACCTTAAGTATAATTCAAAATAAATCATTCGCACTCTTACTGACGTGTTGCAAGGTACAATATCAAATAAAATAATCACTCAAAGCAACTTCACCGATTTTTGCTTAAAATTCGACGGTACCAAAAAGCCGTCAACAGTGAAACTTAATCAGTTATTGTTCATTCTTCTGCAAATGCAACTACAGTAGACGCCGCTTATTAAGCCCACGGTTTATGAGCCCACCCGCATATTAAACCCTAATTCGTTCGGCCCAGAATTCTTCTATTTAACTGTGTATTAACAAAACTTGCTTTATACGCCCGAAACCCGTTTAATAGGCCCAAATTTTCTACGCAATTTTTTTAGATTTGTTTAAAAAGCTTCATAACTAACAAATTTCATTACGCAATTCTTGATTTTTTTCTCTGTATGGAAAAACATCAAGCATTTTGGTTAATGCCTAAAATTCTTATGTTTTGTCGCAAACCCTTCATGTCTAAAAACTAAATATGTTTTGCATAGAGTAGGCTGCACCTGCACGATAAAGCGAGAAAAAGGGATCTCAATTAAACAATGAAACAACGTCACAATACACAAATTTCGGTCAATTACTAAAGCGGTAGTTTCGCCACTTCTTTACAAATTTCTGTATACAATGTAATTAGCTTTAAACATTTCATCTTTTTTACAGTTAGCCACAGATATTTTAGCTCAAAATATTTAGAAAAAATCGTCCGTCGGTTAACAAGCCCATCCGCTTAACAAGCCCAAAATCGTCCGGTCTCGAGGCGGGCTTAATAAGCGGCGTCTACTGCATTAACAAACGTGTACTGACAATATCTTAACTCAGCGGTGTGTTAGTTATCTATATCACGCAGCAAATTTTTTGAGATTCGAAATAAATTGGTCTCAATCTTCAAAATTTTTCATGCACTTGCTTTGATGGCGCAGGTGTTGTGAGCGGATTAAAAAAAAGAGTTCGTGCTTTATTACAAAAAGAGCTTCAAAAGGAATCTCCTTATAGACATTGTCTTAATTATCAGCTGCACTTGGTGATGAGCCATGTATGAGGAAGAACTAAAGAAGTTGCTGACGTGCTTGCAGCATGCAATCGTTTGTACAAATTTTTTCGCAAGTTTGAAATTAATCGGGTGTTCAGTACAAAGGTCAACAACTAGAGAGGCTTTTGGAAATGGGATGGACTTTAGCGACGTGTAAAATTATTTTCAAAAACTGATCACAAATGGTTGAAGTGCTTAAAGCAATATCTAAAAATTTCGGTAAACAGCCAGATGTATAAAAAGTATTAATATATTTGGCATCTATTTCTACTAAAGATTTTGTTTTTTTTTTCGAAGCAATACACAATGCTTTGGAAATTTTAGCGCCTTCCAATTTAAATAAAAGTGATTTTCAAACTAGAATCAATTTCGTGATGCTTGTTCTTAACTGCTTCGGAGAAAAAGGAATTTATTTGCCGAGTTTATAATACACAAGCAACCTTGATCTTTATACTGCTGTTGAATTTTTTAAAGCAAGCATCCGGGGTGAACTACTGATATCGCCAGATAAATTTTTCTAATAGGTCTCGGGATTAATTATTTGTAATTGTTATGTTGCAACTTTTATAGTATTCTGTTTATTTACAATCCAGCTAGAGGGTCCATCTACTTGGATAAGTTCATAAGTGTTGATGATTGGGCGTCCTGTTTTTTTGGGGTCAAAAAGACAAACAATTTGGCATTGGTGTTAAAACCTTGCTTTGCAGAATTTTTTGCACAATTTTTATTTGCCTAATTTTATACGCCATTCATTTTGCAATGAAACAGCTTATAACACATTTGAATAGAATGGTGTCCGAAAATTTAGTAGAGAATACAACCGACTCTCGTATTGTAGTCTTGTACAATGCTGTAGAGTCCCGTAATTTTAAAGGTATTGTAGAGCAGGGGTGTCAAACTCGTGGGCTTCTGGGGGCCAATTTGCATATATGAGCAATGGTGCTGAGGGCCACATTGCATATGGGACCAATCGTGCCGAGGGCTGCCTGTGGTTTTGGATTCGGAGATCACCATCTCTCTGGGCAACGACCTCTGAAATATACTCCAAAGTTGGATCGATCTCCAAAAAAAAAAAGGTCATCATCTTTCTAACATCAGAAAAGTTGCCTCTGAATGACAAAGATTTGTACCTCTACAGTGTGGCCTGTGATCAGAACTTCAAGCGCTTGTTCGACAATGATCCGTTGCAATACTGCCGAAGTTCATTAGTAATTTCAGAATCGTCTCGGGGGCCGCACTGAGAAGCTCTAAGGGCCGCGAGTTTGACACCCCTGCTGTAGAGCATACTGGAAACTAGCCTTTTATGCAAAATGGGCTTGCACCTTACGATCCAAAAGCGCAGTCAGGCCTTTTTTGTTTAAAAGAATTTCACGCGTGACATTTTTTGTCGATGTAATTGATAAGTCGAATATTTTGGCATATTCCTCTTAAATGGTCTCTTTCGCTGTTTGTATAATAATGGTCTCTGTTTAAACACGATCCTCTGATACATGCAAATTGTTTTTTTTTTGTTAAGTAATTGGGGAACTTTCTGGAATCCCTGACTGCATCAGGCTTGTTTTAAATGGCTCCGCATTATACTTCTGGCTAGTTATTTTATAATGACACTTCTTTAAACAGCTTGGTCCCTCCAAAGAATGCCTGGTTCTGGGGTTGATTATTGAGTGCAACTCCATAAAATAGGAAGTTTTCTCCGACGAAAGAACGCATGAATCCTGTTTCAATGTATTCTTCAAAAAAAAGATCTTTACAAAATAGCGGACATTGCTATTTCGAGTTATCCTCGTAAATGGCACGCATGGCACATGCTTTGACCTAGGGCGGGTCGTGAGTACACCTAGCAATTGGAAAGTCTCTCTAATGCTCTTTGGAAACCGAATGTGCCCACCCGGAAGGGTATCCACTTATTCCGATGTTCAAGGGCCTGCTAATCAGCAAACATCCTTTTCAGGACGGGATGATGAGTGCGTTGCACATAAACTGCCCTTTACAGGGCACATCATCAAAAAGTTCCGTGGGCCCTCAATACTACAACTGAACATCGAAGGCCTCACAGCTAGCAAGATGAACGTTCTTCATCACCTTGCTACTCAGCTTGAGGCGTTCGTCATCCTTCTACAGGAGACCGATTGCATATCTGCAGAAAAGCTAGTGCTATCAAACTATCAACTAGCTGGGTTCTCCCTAAGCAGAAAGCATGGCCTTGCCACGTTTGTCCATGAGCTGCTAAAATGGACCTTATACTATCAATCTCCCACGACATCGGAGACTGAGTGGTTGTGGGTGGATGTTGACGGCTATAAAATCGTTAACATCTACAAACCTCCACCAACGCGGTTGCAAGTATCCTACCTTCCAGTGTTCACTCACCCTTGTCTGTATGCGGGTGATTTCAACTGCCCACATGTCGACTGGGGTTATAACACCAACAGCGCGGATGGAGACTGCCTACTGGCCTGGGCAAGCTCCAATAATCTTGCCCTTCTCCACGATCCCAAGGATGAACCTAGCTTTCATTCTGGGCGCTGGAACACTGGCACTAACCCGGATCTTGCCTTCACCACCGTCGGTCCTGATAATCGCTTGCCTTATAGACGCGTCTTGGAGAAGTTTCCTAAGTCACAACATCGACCTTCACTTATAACACCATTAAGGCTTTCCCTTCCAGAACCGGGAAGGTCTGTAAAGCGATGGAACTTCCACAAGGCCAACTGCAGCCACTATAATTCCTTGACAAACAAGTTTGCAAAGAATTTGCCATCACCTGATTCAACAAATGTGGATCAGGTCTACCAGGACCTTTGCAATACCATCAGCAAAGCAGCCAAGAAAGCTATCCCACGCGGTCGTCGTAACACCTACATACCGTGTTGGGACGCTAAGTGTGAGGCCCTCTACCAAACGTTTCTGCAATCTCCTGCTGGAGACCAGTCAAGCAGGGCTGCTACAGCCCTAATAACTTAACTTGACAAGAAACGCAGAGACCAATGGTCGGAGGCAGTCCGAAACATCGACTTCTCGCACTCAAGCAGAAAGGCATGGAGCATAATTAACAACCTTACTGGCAGGTCGCGACACAGCCCCCGTAACTGTCCCGTTTCAGCTAACGCCATTGCTGCTCAGCTGGTAAGAAACGGGAAATACGAGGATGTTGATAGTAAGTCGTCTCGACTCATTTCTCAAGAAGTGTCTGACCGTTGGAAGGCTTTGATACCATCTCCAGTGAATCTCTCTGGCGACTTCTCGCCCAGAGAATTCGCTGCCGCTCTCCAACACGTTAAGCCAGGGAAAGCTCCATGCCCTGACTCTATTTGTCCGGAGCTTATAATCCATGCTGGAACTGCTTTGAAGTCCTGGTTACGTGGCTTCCTCTCTTCCTGCTTGTGCCAACTCAAAATTCCCAAAGTCTGGAGAAGAGCACTTGTAGTTGCGATCCCAAAGCCAAAGCAACCTGTAGGGGACCCAAAGAGCTACCGTCCCATCTCCTTGCTCTGTGTCCCCTACAAGATCCTCGAACGACTGATCTATGCTCGTATTGAACCTATTGTCGACCCCCTGCTCCCAGGCGAGCAGGCTGGGTTTCGACATGGTAAATCGACAGTGGATCAAGTTGTCTTGCTAACACAAAACATCGAGGATTCTTTCAAGGCAAAAAAGAAGGCGGGTGCTGTGTTTGTAGATCTGACAGCTGCATATGACACTGTCTGGCATCGTGGCCTCACCTGCAAGCTGCTGAGACTTCTCTCGGATAACCACATGGTTCGTATGATCATGGAACTTGTCCGGAATAGAAGTTTCACCCTTACTACCGGTGACAGCAAGCGAAGCAGGTTGCGACGTCTGAAAAACGGCGTCCCACAGGGATCGGTCCTGGCACCCCTTCTTTTCAATATCTATGTTTACGATCTTCCTTCAACGGTCTCCAGAAGGTATTTTCATGCCGATGATCTGGCACTGTTATACTCTCCTGATGACTGGAAGGACCTGGAGGAGTCTTAAGCCAAGACATGACTACAATCTCAACATATCTCCACACTTGGAGGCTACAGCTCAGCCACACTAAAACGGTGACGACGGCCTTTCACCTGAACAACAGAGAGGCCAAACGTGAGCTTAATGTCTACAACAATGGCAAACGCCTGCCATTCTGCCCAGTCCCTACCTATTTTGGAGCTAAACTGGACAGATTACTCACGTTTCATGACCATCATGAGGCATTGCGCAAAAAACTAACAACGCGCGTTGCACTGATGAGACGACTTGCAGGCTCAGGTTGGGGCGCTGGAGCTAAAACACTGCGTACAGCCACCCTATCTCTGGTCTACTCCACTGCGGAGTACTGTGCACCAGTTTGGTGTCGCAGTGCACACACTCGCCTCATCGATAGTGTTCTCAACGACGCATTGCGCATTGTCACTGGATGCCTGAGTCCAACTCCAACAGACTATCTACCCGTCCTCGCAGGTATCCAGCCGGCTGAGCTTCGCCGATTAGGAGCAACGCTCTCTGTGGCATATCGTGGCAGCCTGGACCCTGGCCATATTCTCTATGAATTATTGGCTGGGTCCACACACGGCTACAGAAAGAGAATAAAATCTAGATGCCCCTTTGTGCCCGCTGCATGGAAGTTACTGCAAGATCTAACTGAATTGGATATTCGTGCAGCTCAATGGACTAACTTTAAATGGAGCACGGAATACTCGGAGTGTTCATCTAATCTCCGTGCTTTCATTCCTAGGACAAGCACTAGGCCAATGGGGATGGGCCTGCCCAGATCATCATGGGTCAGGCTCAACCGCTTGCGGACTGGTGTTGGGTGTTTTCAGTCGTTCATGCACAAATTGGGCCTTGCTCCTACATCGAATTGCGAGTGTGGCGCTGCAGAACAAACCGCAGAGCACATCATTCTGACATGCCCCGTACATCGGGCACCTACAGGAATACGTGGACTGACGGTTTTGGATGTCGACACACGATGCTGGCTGAGTACCATCACTGCCAGCATCTGAAAATGTGGAACCATCCCAAAAGAAGAAGAAGAAGATCCTCGTAAATAAGTTAAAACTGTGGTTCTCAAAACTGGGGTCTGTAATGAATGCTTTGCTGTGAGAAATTCTTTTGTTTCGGTTATTTTGTTGGCTGTATATAAATTATGAATTAGATAAGTCCACAAGGAACGCTTCGGCACTTGCCCAAACAAGTGGTTCAAAGTAGTGAATTGCGTAAAACTGGCGCATATTTGTTGAATTAGTTTGGCCAACCAATTATAAATCATTGCAATTGTTATAACTGTGTGAATTTATATAAGATTGGCAATTTCAACATTTTGAAGCAAAACTACAATGATAAAAATATTTTCTTCTTTTTCTAAAAACGCAATTGCAGTCTTTTTTTGATTTTCTGTCACTTTTTATAAGAAAACTAAACTTGATTGTTAAAAAAATTTAGGCAATTTTGGAATAGTTCTACGGCTATAGCCGACAGATGCTTTACTTATTCGTCGGGATGAGTATTGCAACGTGAGTGATGAAAGCCGAGAAAACCAAGATCACAGTTTTAAACGTATCAACAATTGTAGAAAAAATATGTTTAGTTTGAAGGGCAAACTGGTGGTCCACCACAGTTGAAATGGTTCCAACAGAAGTGATGTTGAAGATCAATAGAATTCTAATTATGACGCAGGGCGGCCTAAGCCAGGTTCAATCACAACAAAGCTCTCGCTTGGTGCAGTGGCTCTAAAATTTTGCCTCAATACCACCTGGAGATAACAAAACTAGATTTAGGGGATATCGAATATTTTCTTTGCAGAACAAGAGATGTACTAGATTGCACAGTACTTGTAAAGTAAGCGGTATCCAAACTTGCGCAAACCTTTTTTGAAGCATTGGGATTAAAAAAAATTAAAAACTGCTGATTTAGAACGTAGAAACTCCAAGAAGACGGAATGTTGTGTGACCATTATATACATTGGCAAAAACACAGTTTCTCATTTGCCATCAATACATGTTTTTGCCTATTGAAAGAAGATGAGTAAGAACAAAGGCAATCATATGACTATCAAAATAGACAAAACAAGCTTTAGCAAACACTGTCGCAACTACACATCAAATAATAGGTCGTAAATGTGATGTTGGGCTGCGCCCTACTGCTTTAAAATGTACTAAAATTACAACAATTTTGTGCTACGTGTTGGTGTTAAGTGCGATTCTATTTTCATTGCTTTTCCTTTATAAAAGATGTGATAAAAAAGTGATTTATTTTCACGTGTAAAAGAAATTCTCGACAAAAAATACTTTCAAAATCGCGTTTACTTCCATCTGAAGTCTAGTGACAGTAAATGCTGCACAAAGCTAATTTTTGAAAAGAAAGAGGTACAAAAGAAGATGGTGCCATTTAAAGGAAATTCGAGAGAGACCATAGGGCGCGTAATGAAGAAGCAGAAATTTTTTAGTAAAACTGAGGGTACTTAAACTTTGAAAAATTTAGAGTGACTAGCACGCTTCCAGTTCAAGAGAAAGAATTTAGTAGAAACGGGAAATGAAAATAAGGAAGACGGGTAGATAAAGCAGATACTTGAAGCAACCCATTTAGAAAAATTTTAATGTGTGGTTGTCAGAGAAACACGTTTGCACCGCTAGCCGATCGCATCGATTCGATTAACTTTAAACTACTTTACATTTTTCAAGAAGCCCGTGCGTAAAGAAAAAATTACGTAGCACTGTTTTTCTCAATTAGTTTTCATCTTAGTTCACTCTGTAAATTATACATTAGCATTCATTTTTAATTTGCGTATTTAACAGTATGGCATATATAAGATTAAATTAAAAGTCAAAATTGCTATAGCTTATCTTATTTATTTCAGCGGAACCCTAGGTTACTTTTGCAAAAACTTAAATTACGGGAAACCTCGATTCACAAACGCTGTTGCAGATGAATATTGCAACATTCACTTATGAATTTCTTTAAGTCGTAAAATGTTGCACTTACACAAATAGGAGTTTCAGACTTTTTCCATCTGCTTTCACCTGTAACTTCGCTTGTTTCATGTTGAAGAATTTGTTGACTTTTCATTTTAGATTTCTGAGTTGAATCTTAAACTGATATATCACAAAAGAACATAAAAATAAAACGTGGAATAATTTCGTTATCGGAGGCAATTGATACCAAGATAAAATTTGGTTTGTCAAATACACCAACAGTTCTGCAAAGCTTACAACGAAGATGATTGAGATGTTGAAGGAAAGAAAGTTTGTAATCTAAAACTTTTGTAAAGCGACAGCTTTCATCAAAAATATAAACAAAAAATTTATTGGGATCGTAAACAAAATTAAGAAGTTGGTAATTAATAAATGCAAAAAAATTAAAAGATTATAATAAAAGGAAGTAATGACGTGTAACAACACAACCTATGTACGAATATATTGAATAACCCAAAAAAATCTTTAATCAGTATAATACTAAAAACACTGGCGTAAAATTTCGTTTCGTACATGGTAGTTGAAGTCACAAAAATGCCTCTTTTTTTTGGAGATAAAGCTGTGGAAATCAAATTTTTTGCTGATTTTTTGCTATTTTACTACATTTTCCATCTTTTTTACCCATGTTTCAAATTTCTGGGCAATAAAATAACAAACTTTAGAGGCTAAAAAAACTCTACTTTTACGCCTTTGACTAAAAGGAAATTGTGTGGTATGTATATGATTATTAAGAGATAAAAAATAGATATCACAATTACTAGACGGCTGTTGTGTATGCATTTTAACATACCCAGTTGCACTAGATTAAGCGTCTTTACACCATTACAACAATTTGTTTCATTCTTTCAAGCAATATCTTTCCCTCCAATATACTATCAGCAGTGCGATAGAAATAGTCGAAAATGCAACTGCAATGCTGAGACAAATGACGGAAGTAGACGAATTGAAAGAAGGCAATGGTGTGATTGGAAATGTAGCAATTATATGGGTAAATGGCAATTGATCAACAACAATAACTTGAAATGGTATTTTTGTTTCGCCAAATCCATTTGAATATAAAACTAATTCATAAAATCCATTAAAGTTCTGGATTACCTGGAAAAGTAAATTTTGTGATGCTTTAACGTTGCTAATGCAAAGTGTACCATGCCTACCACTAATCATGACGACTACAAACTGCCTGTTATTGCATTCAACTATTGATAGCGAGGGAGATTTCAATCTCTTTATTTTTTTGGAGATGAAGTATATTGCGTGCGAATGCATATGTAATTATTCGTTGTGAGTGTGGCATAGGCCTTATGCCTACATGTTTATTGCAAATGTTTTTAAACACAATTACCTTCTCTACGATGAAAGCAAAGTACTGTTGGATTGATGATGATCTGACGAGGTAGTTAACATCGTTTGAATCGGTAATGTCGGTTCCTGAGTTATAAAAGTAACGATTTTGATATGCGATACAATGCAAATATTGTGTTTTAAACTCTATCTGTCAAAACATATAAGCTATGAGCTAAATACCGTATCCAATCAATTGAATTACCATTAAATAAGATGGATCTGAAGTGCGCCTTGGGATTAGCTTGAAATGAAATGTTACAAGTTGCAGAAGCATCTATTAACCAAGTGCATGTTTGTCGTGAAGTTGCGTAAGGACGATCTGAAACAATCATTTAAGAACAAATACAACTGTTATGGATGCATTGTAAAAAGGTGGGATTTATGTATGTAAAAATACCAAAACAATACATAAAACGTTCAATAAAAATATTTGACATATCTTGTAGTAGCCATTTTTTAAAAATAAAAACTGCCCCTTTCAAAAGTGAATTCGTCGTTTTTACTTTATATTGTTCTTTCTCTACACATACACAAAACATTGATAAAACGTTGCTGTGATCGACCAGACGATTGATCAACAAGTTCTGTGTAAGAAGATTGAACTTGACAAGAAACTGATTGATTGTGCATTGCTTTCTGTACGTTAGTGATTGTTAAGGTTCCACTCTAAAACAATGAATTATTAAACACCATGAAATATGATACTTTTTATGGTTTCCGAATACCAAAGCAGTGAGCAAAATCTGGTTTAATTCGCTCGGCTATGTAGAAACTATCATAAATTTGCTAAGTTGCTAACCGAGCATGTCGTAAAAGACGACTCTTGGGTACCCACCAGTGGCAGTCCGACTTGTCGGTGGTGAGGCTACCAGTCACTCATGACTGGTTCGAAATTGGCTGCCATCTTCCCCTAGTTAAATTTCAATTAGATTGACTGCATGAATCTCAGTTGCCGTTCGTGCCGTACCTCCATCCCAAGGAAGAGGAGGGGTAATTACAACAACAACAACAACAACACGTAATATAAAAGTTAAAGCATCCACGTTACAAGCGTTTGACCTGGGTTTGAATACCATGTGAGATCATTGCATGGGCTTGAAAATAATGTTCACAGCTTTACTGCTTTGCTTTCTGCACAAATGGATGAATGTGGTGAAAGTAAACATGGAATCTTATTTGAAAAGCTAATATTTATGGCAGTGATCCCCAAATCGTTTTTTAAGCCACCGAACGTGATCAGAAGTCTAGATCTGTTTGTATTTGCAACGCAGAGAGTAGGCAGAGTAACACTTTGTGTTGTCTAGGGGAGCTGATGGTTTAAGGCAAGGCTTTTAAACACTTTTCAAAGATCAAGATTTTTGATACCAAAGAAAGTGCTAAATGACACCATTCACAATTTTGTGACCACCATTTAACACTGACGCGTTTTGTGAGATATAACGCAGCTGCGTGGCCGAAAGAATGACAAGACAGGATTGGTGTCACCCATGTAAATACTTTATTTTTAATAATCAAATCTTCACTGCTTTGCTTTGTGCACAAATGATTAGCGTCGTGAAAGTAAACATGCAATTCTATTTAAAAAGCTAATATTTATGGCGATGATCCCCAAAAATTTTAACCACCTAACATAATCAGAAGTCTAGATCTGTTAGTATTTACGACCCAGACAGGAGGCAGAGCAACACTTTGTATTGTGTAGGGGAGATGAACATATTTTTGTTTTAAAGCAAATTGTTTAAATAATTGTTTGAAGTTCAAGATTTTTGAAATCAACGGAAATTCCCAACAACACCACTCACAATTTTGTGGCCTCCAATCTACGCTGAAGTGCTTTGTGCGATACAACGCAGCTGCGAAGCCGAAAGGATTACGAGATAGGATTGGTGCCGCCCATGCGAATACTTTGTTTTATATAATTCCTAATGTTAATGATATTATTGTATTTGCGCTTGTAGTTGGATAAGCTTTTGGATGAAACGTCACTGCGATAGCTACGCATTGTTGCATTAAAATATTGAGGTTGAAACAATGAAATAGCAAAAACCAAATATGCATTACTGTTTTTCCTTGTTTTTAATCAACTTCTACTAAGCTTGCTTTGAACAAATATTTCAACGCATAAAATATTTAAATTATATAAGTGATCATATTTACTGTACAGTGAGAGTGGTCTCTGGCATTTGATAATCAGGCCCAACCAAAAACAGGTATCGTACACCAATGAGGTGAAAGTTGCAAAACATGTGCTTAACACTTTCAATAACTATCCAATAACATCTCAAACACTTGTTTACCTCCTGAACATAAGTTGCTGCATTATTTAAAAAGAACAAAGAACCGTTTGAAACAGGAAAACTTGATTGATGTGCACATTTCAAGTTGAGGTTATCACCTTCAGCGACTGCCAAATTTCCGAAAACAAATACTTCTAAAGGAGCTAAAAAAACGCTCAGTTAAAAATAGCTACAGGAGTCGCAACGTCTTGTAGAAAAAATCTGTAGGCATCAGAACGTGCGTTGAAAGTTGGGAGCATCATATTACCTTTCATATTACCGAGGAAAGAACTGATTAGTTTAAACTCTTTCACTTTTTTGAATGTTTTCATAAAATTTGCCCTTACAAAGAATGTAAAAAAACCAAAAACGTCGTTTTACCTTGTGAGGATTTTTATTTTATTTTTGCAAATAACCTAAAACGACATAAACTGTCCGACGCGATGACGTAGTGGTTAGAGCACCCGCTTCGTAGTCGGTAGACTTGGGGTTCAAGCCCTTTGTCGAGTCATACCTAAAGGCTTTAAAAAATGGTATCTACAGTTTCTCTGCTTGGCGCTCGGCATTTAGGAGAGGTTGTGGAGAACAAGCCGGCAAGTTTGCTTGTTTCTTTCATGGGCAAGGCACTTAACAGGACGCCTCGGCCTTTATGTGGAAGACAGACGGGCCAGGCCTGGAGAGGGATGGGCTCCGCCAGGCGTCTTAGCCTAAGATTCGCAGCATGATGAACACAATCAAAACAAATTGGTCATCTGCAGCGCCCCAAAGACAATCGCCATGGGACGAGAAGTGAACATAAACCACAAAAAATTGCTCTGTGGCCGGTAAGACATTTCTTAGGTTGTAGACAAAAACATCACAGATGTGACAAACTCTCTTTTCACTTTCTTGACGGCTACAGCGATGCACTTTTTCACTAGCAAAGAATTAAGAAAACACAGCTTGAAAAGTATTTTTAACTAGTTGGCTTTGCTGGCGTCGCCCGGCAGAGTCCCCATCAGTAACGTAGGGGTTAAGTAGTTTGGTTGAACGGCTGTGCCGGCTTCAATAGCTTCATCTATCAAACACTTCATTGAAAAGTAACAAAAATTTAATAAATTGCATTCACTGCCACAATTACTGCACACGTAATGGTAATCATCTTGTTCTCTTAATTTAATACTGGTCATGCTCGCAAAAAAGAATAGTGCCACAAAATATCATTAATATTTTAAAAAGATGTGAAGGGAAGAGATTGAAACAGAATCAAAAATGATGGTGGCGGCCAAATGATGGTTGCTGCACAATGACAGAATTAAACTATTTAGTGGTAAGCCTATTTTGCGATTTAGTGCGGGGCTCATTTCCTATGTATATTTGTGGCATTAACGCTATTCGCCTTGTTTCCAGCACAGCGAAAAAAGCGTCTGTGCCTTTGCCAAAATTCATTCACCATATTCTAGTAGTAACCTCTCGGGCTAGATGTTACTAGCGTAACATACAAACTGTACAACATAAAAGTATATGTTATATGTTACACTAGTAACATCTACTGTTTTCTAAAGAAGCTCCCCGGTAACTAAGGGGAGCGAAACGTTAATTTTGAAAAATAAATTTGTCGAAAAAACGAATTGATCTGGTTGTAATACAGCGTAAAATGTTATAGAATTACTTTTACCAAAATTAACTTTTCTAAAAAAGCAATTGATTGAAAATACATTATGGGCGGGTATGTATAGCCACACCATGTCTCCCACGTTAATCGCGTGCTGGCACGTCTTATTTGCCCTGTTTTCACCATAAGCGTACTTTAATTGAACAGACTTTTATTTGTTAAATTCAGCAAGTGCTTGAAAGCATATCAAAGTTGTAGAAAGGCGCCAAAGTAATTAATAGGTATTTTTAGATTAAGTCGTTGAATATTAGGAGCGCTACGTGTGACTTTTTCGTTACTGTAGGCAAATTTGCGTGAGCTAACGCCTGTGGCAGGGGGCATGTTGCTTGATCCTGGCATAAACTGAGCCTTGCAAAGAGCAAACTAATCCGTAATGAAGCACTCACAGTGAAGTTATTGCAATACCACAGCTATCATTAATAATGTCGATGTTAAGAACATCAAAGCAGCTGGGAACGCCAATCTCACCCAATTCTAACAGAAATATAGCTTCAACGTTTAGATGCTATGTAGCTCGTCAGCAATACTTTGTTGCAAAAGATTAAACAGGATCATCTTTATTCTTCTCCTCTATTTCTTGGGATATCACCAAGTGTTTGGCTTGGAGTAAGCAAAATATTTAAATTTTAGAGACTTTATTTTTAGATGAATCTTTTTGAATATTTTGATAAATAATTCAAAAGATCCATGCTATGGTGTTAGAATAATGAAAATGTACCAAAGTGCTTAGTTTTTCTAGAAATTGCAATTATGTAAAATGCAGGCACCAAAGTTGTGTTTCTAACCTGTAAGCTCTGTTTCATAAATGTTTTGAGACTTCATTTTTGATGAATCTTTTTGAAAACCTAAACAGATTATGCCAAAAAACTATGATTATGAGGAAAAGTAGTCAAAATGTACCAAAGAACAAACTTTGTCCGACAATTGCAAGTTTGTCAGATCAAGTAAAATAATTGTTCAACCAAAAATAGTACATGATGTATGACAAGCAATTTTTGATAAACCATTATATTCAAATTATTAAACTCTAATTAAAGACACATATCACTTGACAGCAAATCTTCTAAGCTTTCAAAGCTCAGTGATTGTTACTACTTTATCATTACTTTTTTGTATCAATCTTACCTGTTTTTATTCAGTTTACCACTTTTTGGGAGGAGTGAAAAGTTACACTACAAGAGATAAAGCTTAACTTTTTTAGTATAAAAACAAATGCTAAAAATAAATACCATATACTATCGGAATTACTTTAAAACACCCTTTGATTTAATAAAAAAATTTAGAAAATTGTTAAGAAATGAGGTCACAAATCAGTTTTTAATAAGCCGATTTTGTAAAAATGCTGCAATTTTTGAAAGAAATGATATTATGATCTCATTTAGCAAAAGACTGTGTTAATTGTACCAGCAGCATTATGAAAATGTAGGGTGCGTTGTAAGCGAAAAAAGAAAAAAGAACAACATGCTTAAAATGCTTAAGTAAAGAATTGCTCGTTGCATGGTCAAACAAGCTTTTGTTGTTGTAGAGTTGCTTTAATTGAAGTCACCTCATTAATATCTCCTAAAAGAGCGTTTAATCACATTTCTACAATGAGTAGTTTTTGATAATATACAGATATCAAGTTGCGCAATTTTTAAGCGTTGATTGTAAGGTCATCTTAAACCCTCAAAACAATGAAAATTTTTGTAAGTTGTTAAGTCAGAGACTGGCTTTCGTTTGAGCAAAAAATGGTATGCTCTATCAAGAAAAGTAAATTTTGAAAAACTATCTTTGGTTATGACGTCATGAGACATCACGAACCTCATTGTGACACATTCCACGTGTCACGAATAAGTAAATTTGCGTGAGAAGAATAGTTTTTATATATGTGTAGTTGTTGTAATCTGTTGCTTTATTTTGCAGTGATCATTTTATTTGTAAATCTGAGTTGTCTGAAGCCCAAAACTTGCTAAACTATTATCGAAAAAGACCTTTCTTTTCTTTCGCATTTATTTATATTAATAGATTTGTAACTCACACGCCTTTTCTAACGTTTCAATGGTTTGATTACGTCACTAAGTTCCAATGTATTCGAGTAAATCTTGTTTCTTCTGGAAGATTTTTCTTTTTTATTATTGTTACCGATTACATAATTTATTAACGGCGTTTTTTCTGTGTCATGTGATGTTCGTGACACAGGAAAAACACCGTTAATAAATATTTGGACTTGCGCAATTTTTGCCGAATCGATAGACTAAGGCACTTTTCAGCACAAACGATGGACTAAAGGCACTTTTGTTACAAAGCTCATTCGTCATAGCAAACCAAACCTGCTTGATTACTAAGAATTTACAAAGCGAATTTTCGATCCATAAGTAAAATATATGCCAAGTTTGCTCTTGCTCATTGTAACAATAATAATCTTGGAAATAGTCATGCCATTATGTCTTATCGACATAGTTTTTTGTTTTGGCAATTATTTTAGTATTCCCTCATATACTAACCCTTCCTCATTTATTTTATTCTCGATGCAATTTCGATTGGTAGTTGTTTTCGGTACTCCCCTCACAGACAAACTCTTTCTTGTTTATTTTCTACGCGTTTATATTGGTTGTTTGTTTGGGTAACTCCTTTCATATTCCCCCGTCTACAAACCTTTTCTTGTTAATTTTAGTTTCTAGTAATTTGTATTGGTTAAACTCTGGAATTATTTCTCTTTTACGTTACGCATGAAAAGTTCAAATATATACATATATATACATATATTAATATACATATACGAGTGGGTAATCTGCAAAAATGAGAAAAAAGAAGAGAAGGAAGAAAGGGAAGTGAAGAGACAAGAGAGAAAAGTGAAGAGTTAGAAGGCAAGGGCCAAAGCGCTACTGTAAGGGGAGGAAATATCCGTTGCTATAAGAGTGGTGTCGGTAATTGTCTGCGTGCAACAGCTTATGCATTATTAGAGTTGTGTTGTTAAAGAGTGGGCTGGTAATCTAGCTTTTCAAGCGTAAGTGCTTAGGCCGAAAAATAGGGCATAGAAGATAGCCGTTGAACTCTACCGAGCTAATTTTCTAGTCGCCGAATTGTCATCTACCGGTCACTAAAGTATTAATACATGGCGGGTGATTTTACCGTATTCGGCGATACTCATTGTCTAATGACTAGTTGGGGACATAAACAGGTGCGAAAAAACATTTTAGGGGAAAGTTTAAAGAAGTTGATAATAAAAGACAAAAGCATAAGTTTTTACAAAAAAGCGAAATTTCTTAAAAGCGGTTGAACACTTACTCAATCACATATCATAAACAAATCGTACTTAGCGATCACGAATTTGCTCTAAATTTACGTTATTAGAGCACTTTACCTAAAAATTCATCTTAGCTATACTGCTACACAAAGGAATAGTGCAGTAAGTAGATTTCACTTTACTCAGTTTCCTCCTCATTAAGAGCTGTAGACTCAGCATCTCGCAACACACCATAAAATGTTACATGATCTGGCACTAAAACATACTGAAGCAGGTGTTTGGCATCTAAAATTTCACTTTTTTAATAAGCAAAAACATTGAATATGCATCTTGCAGCAAATAGGATGCAACATATCAATAACAGATTTGATCTTTCTTCCTCGCTTTAAAGTAGCAATGGGAATGCTGCATTCACCTGTTACGGAAATCCTGCATCTGGGCATAACACCTTTTTTAAGAAACCGACCCCTAACGCTAGCAATGTTGTTTGAAGGTGTTAAATATGGATCAAAAACAGCC
This sequence comes from Trididemnum clinides, assembly GCA_963675345.1. Classification (NCBI taxonomy): domain Eukaryota; kingdom Metazoa; phylum Chordata; class Ascidiacea; order Aplousobranchia; family Didemnidae; genus Trididemnum; species Trididemnum clinides. Next base: position 26,002,744 of record OY776294.1, read on the forward strand.
TTGTAGTTTTTGCTTTAAGATTTGGAGTAGAGTCGTTCTTTAAATCATCCGTAATGGGATGCTCTACAAGGGCAATCTTAACCCATTAACGCCCAAATTATTTTTTTTGATAAAAACTCATTGATATTCTAAAATTTTATTTCAAATGCCATATTTTTTGATGCTTAGTAGAATTTTTTGAATATTTGTTGTAACTTCGAGAAAAATTTCTGTCCTATAAATAGGGCGCTGGGCGTTTGTGTGAAGTAAATGCGCTTATGTAAGAGTTTTGGAGTAACTGCCGCTAGTGCGAAAAACATTCAAAATTTTCTAGTGTTTTTGAGACGTTATTTATTGGAATTCAACAGTTATGACTGAAAAACCTTGTCACACCATATCTTGTTGCATTACTGGTGATACTTTGGAAAGCAAGATACGAAAAAAGTTACTTAACTCTTATTGCAACAAGTTAGAGGTTTGCCCTTGCATTTTTGATATTGACAACGCCTCCGTTTGTCTTTATTGCTAAGCATATAATTTCGCTTTTCAAGGCGAATGTCATGAGCAACTTGTCTCCTGGATGTTGATGGAAGACTCAGAGGGCGTCCCCTTATCACTCTTGACCCATGACCTAGCTTTAAATAAGTTGTGGTAATTGCCCTGCAAAAATCTTTTATTGAAATTGAATTGGATCCATGAATAAGTCTGTATGGTACAAAACTATTGACCACTGCCATGTCAAGGATTCTCGTGAATATAGACCAATACCATTTTTTTCCTCTAATCGAAACAAAATGTTTTTCCAGGAGCCAGTCGTGGTGGTCTACTCCACCCATGTAATTATTGTACGTGTGAATCACATAAGGCTGCACAATTGGGATGCGTGATTTGTTTTCACTGGACCAGCGCTGAACCGAAACTTCCGGCAGAATCGTATCAAAGTTTGATGCAATTCCAACAGCTTTGTTATCTTTCCATCTAACTGTCAGCACTTCATCATTGATCTCAAATCTGTAATCATATGACCCGCGTGTCATCTTTTCCACTTGTTGGGGCGTTTTTAGTAGACGTCTGTTGGTTCTGTTGTCGCGAATGGTCCCAGTTGTCCTGAATCCCTTTTGTTGCAGCTCACAAAGTAGAGAGTAGCTAGTAAAAAAATTATCAAAAAATATAACATAACTAGATGGCTCTTCAACTACAGAAAACAATTTATGAATAACTCTGTTTCCAAGTGGTGCAGTCGATTGACTTTCTTTCGGTTCTTTTCCGCAATACAGGGAGAAATGGAAACAAAATCCACTTACACTGCACAGTGCCCATAACTTGCAACCAAATCGAATTGGTTTTGCTCTAATAAATTGCTTTAGCCCATGATTTGCATAATAACGAATTATCATTTCATCCACCGACAAATATTTTTTGAAAACTCCGCATTGCTGAAACTTTGCGTTGATTTTATCAATTAGCGACCTGACTTTGAATGCTTTATCGTCTTTGCATTCACCAGCTTTTGAATTATCCTGGAAGTGAATCATTGCTTTCAGAGTTGCATTAGCGTTTCTGCTGAAAGCATCTCGGACGATACCCAGTCCTAAATCATCGTTTTCACTCCAATAATCTCTTTCAATAGGAAGTTGGTAATATTCGCTTAGAATTAAAAACCCTAGAAAAATCTTGATTTCCATTGTAGCTATGTCAAAGTCGTGTTTATTCTTTTGAACTTTGGCATATCGAATTGTCTCATCAATGATTAGCTGTATCACATCATCAGAAAAATTTTTTTCAAAAATTTGTAATGGTGTTGCATTCTGCAGTGACATTGCTACGCTTTCAAACTTTGTTGCTGCGTAATTGCCATGTGCTGACCTTTTAGTATATCTGGGAATATTTTTCTGCCACTTCAATTCTGATTTTGCTTTTCTTGGCCTTTTCGATGTTAAAGGATTTTGTTGTTCATCAAGCTCTTCGTTGAAATCAACAATTTCTATTCCTCCAGTTATATAGCAATTTATAGATGCATCCAGGTTTTCCTCATCAACTTTGTCTTCATCCGTAAGTTCATCAACATCGGGCGGAATAACAGTCATTGTCTCACTAATATCTGAACCAAGTAAATAATCCTCTGCATCTTCGATATTTGCAAAGGCTTTTCGACTCATCACAACCAATGAATGTAAAAAACATGAGAGGGTGAAGGATAAAGAACTACAGTTCCTAAATGCCTGATGCACAGAAATATTTTTTATATCGTTATTTTTTTTTACCTGTCCGTAAGATTGTAGATGCTTGGAACGTTATACTTGTCACGAATTCAATAAATTTGGTGCAAAGTTTTGTTCACTAACTAACACTGTCAAAAACTTAAGAAACTGCATTGAAACAGAGAAAAAAACAAGTGAAAGATATCAAAAAAGATGTTTACAAAATCCATTTCTAACCTAAAGTACAAAGCCATGCATAATACGTACACTTCTCTAAAAGTAGCTACTGTGTAGCAATTATACCTATCTCGTTGATTACTTCTGATTTCTGAAATCTATGCCAAAATTACAAGCCAGAAACTGTCTATCTATGCTTCTGTGTTTATACAATGTCCTTGCACGCAAAGAACAAAGGCGTAGCTAATTAAGCAAGACGCAACAAACGTAGCTCGTAAATCACGATAAAAGTGCTTATAACCGCCCAGCGTCCTATTTATAGGACAATGATGTTTGCGTTTCTATTACTTGGTAACAAAAAGAATTTTTCAAAATCTTTTTTATCAGTAGTCTAAAACAATTCATAAAGAAGCCATTTGTCAAGAAATACTAACAATTTTCTTTTTCAGATTTTAAATACAGTCCCAAAAAAAACTGATGGTCAGCAAACAAAAAAACTGCTACTTTTACATCCACAGAATGCACATTATAAAATCACAAAATTTGCTTAAACTTTATTGACGTGAAAGCCAGAATGGTCTTGTCATACAATACATAAGTTTAAAGTGCAAAGTTTGATTATAACCTTGTAAAATTTGGACATGTATAACTGTCCTATAAATAGGACGCTGGGTGTCAATGAGTTAAATGGGTTGACTTGATCGGTGTTTCTAATCAATTCAACCCATTGGGAGGACATAGTAACTTTGTCTTTCTTTCTTCTGTTCTTTTCGAATCAAGCAAAGTCCCTGTCGCAAGAAATGCGATTATGGCTTGGAAGTGGGTGTGAGGCGTGGATTTTATCCAGCCTGATGTTAGCAACTGCATACAGATATGATAGAGCTGTTTTGATTTTGAGAAAAACAATTGTCTGAAACATAAATAGCTTGGCTATCTTAGAAAGCAGGGACCTTATACAAAAATCCACACAAAAAGGTACCTCGTTTAGTATTTTGCCAGTATAGTTTTTGGCATAAATAATCATAGTTGCCTGGTCTTGTACTGTGTCATGCATGCAGAAATTTTGAATCCAAAGTTGGCGTCTAAGTATTCGTGTGACATCCCGGGCCAGTGGCAGTGGCATATTCTTTTGATAATCCATTGCAATAACTGTAAATCTGTGCATGTTTTGGCATTTTCTGTAGCATCTTGAATCTGTAGTCTAGAAGCATCTGCTTTTTGATGATAAAGCTCAATTTCTTGCTTAATTTTTCTTTGTAATTTTTTGCCACCAGCAATTTGTGCTTTTTTCATGTCCACTTTTTTTTTCACACAAATCGCAGATACCATTGCGTGAATATCCAAAACCGATATTAACTCATAATTAAAGATTAGATGATTAAGTTGTCATAACAAAAATCTATCATGAGTTATCATGATAAAAACCTAGCCTGCCAGCAGCATTGCTATAGGCATAACTGCATTAGATTACATTAGCTAGCCCTTATTTTGAGATGGGGTCAATTTTCAAATCTTTATTTACATGCTGAAAGGTCTTTAAAAAAAGTTTCTAATATTATTTCATATTTCTCAAGCTGTCCACATTTTTATTGTACTCATAATCCTTCATCAACTAACTTCAAAGCTTCTAATTCAGTCGGCTAAACTGGCCGTTTCTTACATTTTATCTAAATTCACTAAACTATGTTCACTCTGTGCTTACTGCATCTTTCACTACTCCTAATAGCCAAGCGTTTCAGCAGAGCACTTATTATTTTTTAAATCCTTGATATTTCTAAGCTGAAAATCAAACCTAGTTTAGCAACTTTTCGTACGAATGCTCTTACCACTAAGTAGCAACCAAGCAGATCTATATTTCAAACAAACAAATTCCAACTCAAAATAAAATACGGTTACCATAGCACGTGACTTAATATTACGGCGTAATTGGATGAAATGGACTTCGTCACTTTTAAATAAAAACAAAGAGACGTGGTTATTTTCAGCAAATTTTCCAAATGAGCTGAAAAAAATTTAATGCATTTGGCAACACTTTGTTTTGAAAATATAGACTTCGGAGATTTTATTGTAATTAATATTTTGCTCGGTGGTTAAGGACATCGAAAGCAACCTGCTGCAAGGACTAACTCAATTCGGGTGAAAATGTGACTTCGTTACTTTTTGTTGTAAATCCTTCATAATAGACTAGCCATCTTTGCTGGTATCCTCCGGCAGGGCTACCAGTCTGAAATGTCGGAATATAAATATGAATTCAACTGGCTGCGCCAGTTTCAGGCAATTTACAAATATGAGAACAGCAAACATAAGTTATGGTAAGTGAGGCCATCACTCCTATGGCCCCGATCCAGACTGACGTACCGATCCTTTAAATGAAGATTGGTCTTATTCAGTAACTCTTAATCATTTCACAAATTCTATTTGTCCCTTCGAATAAGCAAAGTAGCATAAGCCAAAATTAGGAGTCGATACCGTAATGGTTTTGGCTAGAGACCACAATTGGCCATGCTAGCACTATATTGTTCTAGCAGTAAGTTAGACTTAGTACACCTGCTACAACAGCCACTCATTCACAAATGATACGGCTTCACAGAGAACTGATAGAACTTCAATTACAGTGGACATATTTAGGCTCCACAAGTGTGACGTAGTAGGTTATGCTTTACAAAAATCTCTAGCTACTTGTCAGTCACCAACTGCATTGAAGAGACCTGACTGGTCAAAGCAGCGTCACTGCCTGCAATGCTTTTTATTTTACGGTTACAGAAAAAAAGCGTTAAAGCTACATTTATTTGAGGACTTGCTGCGACCTCCTTGTAACGACACTTCTGACACCAAGTTTCTTAGCTGCACTTATGTGCCTTGGTGTCGGTATAGCGTAAAAGGGTCAATACATCAGTGGCAGATCCAAAGGGGAGTGTAATTGATGCGTTTCTCCCACCTAGATTTCTTGGTCCTGGTTTCATGAACTAATTTGTTTGTATTTATCTTAAGGAAAAATTTGTTAAAAAATTAAACTTTGAAAGGGGTATCACCGTCAATGATATTAACCAATTTAGATTTTTCTTCCTCCGTATAAAAAATTTCGTGATCCGCTACTACTATGCTTATTACATTCTACATCAGGTTGGCCTAAAAGCCCATTTCTCGCAATATATTTTCCAACCTATGCACGATTGTGTAGTTAGTGACCACGATTTCACACAGTGGTGTAGACTTTGTTTATCTCCACTTAAACCTGAAATTTCATAAATTATGCCGATAATACCAAGCTTCCTACTAATAGCAAAATTAAAACTATGCTTACTTATAAACAACAACTAATTTCACAAACTTTCATGCGTTCATTTGACTATGTGCATGGGGTCATAACTTCAAAATCGTTGGACTCTGAAATGATCAAATGCAATTAAAGGAAATAAACTAGAAAATAATAAGCCTAATGCTTATAATCTTTTCGTAATTGTAGGCCTACATGAAAAATAAAAGCGTCTGGCTACGGGTAGGTAACTTGCTACCAGAATGAACGCAGCCCCTGGAGAGCACAGTTATTCAGAGCCCAAAGTAACCGCTTACCCCTCAGCTGTTACAAGACGTAATCAGGAGTCTCACTAATTTGATGAATTCGAAATTGTCGGAAATGTCGGAAAACTCACTAATTTGATGAAGTGTCGGAACTGTCTGAAACGTCTGAAATGTTGCAAATCTAATTTAAGGAACAGTCGGAATCGTCGGAATAAAAGTGAATTCTGATCAGTTTAACCTATTTGTAACGAAAACAAACTGCATGATTATATAACACTGTCACAGTTATCTCAGTGCAAATGTAAATATTTTGAGCATTTAAAAAATTTCTAAATTATAAAAAACAAGCAAACAAAAGAATATGGGAAATGAAATTCATTCACAAGCCCTTTGAACAACAACAAAAACGTCGAAGGAATATATTAATATATTTTTCAATGGAAATGGGCTACTATGTGTCAGAAATTCATCTACAAGCCTCTGCATAAAACTAATAAACGTGGCAAACTCATTAAAATGCTTTTGAAACAAGGCAATAAGTGCACAAAACTCATAGAAAAGCATCTGAAACCAAAAACTAACTGTCGCTAATTTATTTACAAGCATCTTAAATACGGGAATAAGTCTAGCAATATCAATTACAAGCATCTGCAAGCACTTAACAAGTGTCGAAATTTCATTAACAAGCATCTGAAACACGTCAACAACTCTTGGAATTTTATTTAGAGGCATCTGCAAGCGAGTAATAAGTGTCGGAAAATCACTTAGAAGCATCTGCAAGCGAGTAATAACTGTTGGAATTTTATTTAGGAGCATCTGTAAGTGAGTAATAACTGTCGAAATTTCATTTAGAAGCATCAGTAAGCGAAAAACAACTGTCGGAATTTTGTTGAGAACCATCTACAAACCAGTAATAACTGTCGGAATTTTGCTTAGAAGCATCTGTAAACGATTAATAAGTGTCGGAAATTCAATTACAAGCATCGGTAAGCGAACAGCTACTGTCGGAATTTCATTTACAAGCATTTGTGAGCTAATAATAAGTGTCGGAAATTTACTTAGAACAATCGGCAAGTGAGTATTTTTTGTGTCTGAATTATATTTAGAACCATCTGCAAGCGAGTAATAACTGTAGGAAATTCATTTACAAGCATCTTCACGCGAACAACTACTGGCAGAATTATATTTACAAGCATTTGTCAACTAGTAATAGTGTCGGAATTTTGTTTAGAAGCATTTGCAAGCGAGTAATAAGTGTCGGAATTTTATGTAGAAGCATCTGTAAGCGAAAATCAACTGTCGGATTTTCATTAAGATCCATTAGCAAGCAAGTAATAAGTGTCGGAATTTCATTTAGAAGCATCTGTAAACGATCTACTACTGTCAGAATTATATTAACACTAGAAGCTCGGACCGGTCATTTTTGACCGGTTTTAAATTTTGACGCTTCGTATTTCTGGCATTTTTGCTATTTGATTTTTCATCCTCCTTTACTTTTCCCAAATTTGGATAATGTTTTGGTAAGTCAAACAATTTTTTTTTATAGCTTTTGTAAATGGAGCATTTTGCATATCTACCTATAAGCCCGAACCGGTCATTTTTGACCGGTTTTAAATTTTGACGCTTCGTATTTCTGGCATTTTTGCTATTTGATTTTTCATCCTCCTTTACTTTTCCCAAATTTGGATAATGTTTTGGTAAGTCAAACAATTTTTTTTTATAGCTTTTGTAAATGGAGCATTTTGCATATCTACCTATAAGCCCGAACCGGTCAAAAATGACCGGTTCTTTAAAACGGTTATAATTTATCTTTGAGCTGATGAATTAAAGCATAATAGAAGGGTGAGAAAAGTTTGTTTTTCTACAAGCAATGCCTCAGGTGACAATAAGATTACGATTGACCACTGCTGCAATATATAATTGATAAGCAGTAACTAAAATAATTACTATTTCTGCTGGCTTCATCGAAGTAAAGTTGAATTTTATTTGCTGTCTCGAACAATGGCTGGTCATTGAAAGTTCTAATGTCTTTCTTAGTAGCGTAGAGTTCATCAGTGGTGTGTGCAGATAAAATAGATAGCTTATTACAGCGTATTGACAACCTCCTAAAATCTCTCAAGTTTGTCTTACATTTGAAGAAATGCATATTGTATAAATAATGTCTTAGGTATAGGAATTTTGTTACGAGTTTTTTCATCGTTTTTGGCAAACTGGTTTTTCTAATCATGAATCGTGGCAACAATTATTATGTCCAGCAAGTACTTCAGCGGTTACAAACTGATCAGCTTGATGACTCCTGTGATGTGAATGAAGAAACTGAATTGCAAGATAAAGAATTTGTTTCTAATTGTTGTGCTGGTGTCAAAAGTTGTGACAGTGATACCGACAGCGGTGAAGACGAACAAAGCTCTGCTGCTGTTTCTATAGATTTTCTTTCTGAAAGTGATCAATCAATATCTCAAAATACTGCCGGACAGGTGAACGCACGAAACGGAATTGTGTGGAAAACGTAACAGGTGCTCCAGGTCTGGGAAGAGCATCTTCGTCCAATGTGTTTTCGGAACGTCCTGGCCCACATTTTATTGTCACAGATCTGTAGTAAACGGTAGCCCTTACAATGCTTTTCATTTATTTATAAATGAACATATGCTCAAGTGTATTCAGAAATACACTATCAACCACGGAAAGGAAGATAATGACAATTTTGATTTACATGTTGATGAGCTGGAAAGTTTTATGGGTCTTCAAATCGCTCGAGGAGTGTTGGTCGGGAAGAATACGCCAGTAAAGCAACTTTGGAGCAAGGAATGGGGACAACTCATCTTTCAAAATACAATGAGCCGTGATAGGTACCAGGAAATCATGAAACATTTGAGGTTCGATGACTTTTTTAGTCGGACGCAAAGGAGAGAAGCTGACAAATTTTGCTTGATTCCCGAGGTGTGGAATTGCTTCATAGAAAACTGTAAGAAATGCTATGTACCAAACTGCGCTTTGACAATTGATGAACAGCTTTTCCCATGCAAAACCAGGTGTCCTTTTATACAATATAGGGCTAACAAGCCAGACAAATTTGGAATTAAGTTCTGGCTTTTGGCTGATGCTCAATCAAAATACTTGTGCAATGGCAAACCATATTAAGGAAGAGATCCTAGCCGAAGCAGATGTAGCGACCTTCCAGGTGATGTGTGCTTGACCCTTTTACAAGCTTATTATAAAAAGGGCTACAATGTCACCACCGACAACTACTTCACCAGCCTAAAGCTAGCGGAAGAACTTAAGCAGAAAAAAACTACAATCCTTGGCACTATACAGAAACAGCGACGAGAAGTGCCAAGCCCTGAGCTGATAATGGAAGACAAGAAATTATATACTTCTGAAATATTTTCTTTGCCATCCGGGTGCAGCTTGACAATATACAAAGCAAAGAAAAAGAAAGTTGTTTGCATCCTGAGTTCAATGCACAGAAACGTAAATATTGATCAATGCCACAAGAAAAACTGCCAGAGACAATACAGTATTACAACAAGTCCAAGGTGGGCGTGGATGTACTGGACCAGATGGCTCGATACCGTACCAGCAAGAGTTTCACTAGAAGATGGCCTGTGGCTGTATTTTTTAATATTCTCGACTGTGCCTGCATAAATGCTTACATTATTTACTGCCTTACAACGAAATTGAAATTATCAAGAAGACAGTTTATGCTTGAGCTTATAAAAAGAACTTTGCAAACCAAAAGATGGAGTGGGCTCAATACCTCCTTCTCCAGCAGTGGATCACATAGTCAGCATTGCATTGCCGGGAACCAGTGGTTTAGCACACCAAGCTCGGAAAAGAAAAGAGTGCCAGTTTGTAGCATGTAGAAACAAATCTAGCTCTTTTTGCCAAAACTGTGGGAAAGTGTGCTGTGGCAAACACACATCCGAAAAAGTAACAATTGTAAAATGCAAAAATTGTGATCATTGAGTGTCAATAAATTTGTATACCTTGTATTTCTACTTAATTAATTATAATCATAAAAATGTCAAAAAATTAATCAACAAAATGTCAAATACGCAAGAATAGTTTCTTTGTGCTTTTCATACAGTATATGTCGAAATTAGTGAAAGAAAGAATCTATTAAAACCGATTTACAGATAACCGGTCAAAAATGACCGCATCCGTCCTTATAGGTAGGGAAATAATTTAGGGCTTCTAGTGTTAAGAAGCACTTGTGAGTCAGTAATAAGTGTCGGAAATTTATATCGAACCATCTGCAAGCCAGTAATAAGTGTCGGAATTTCATTTAGAACTATCTGAAAGTTAATATTATGTGTCAAAATTTCATTTAAAAGCATCTGTAAGCCAAAATCAACTGTCGGAATTTCATTTACAAGCATCTGCAAGCAAGTAATAAGGGTCGGAAATTCATTTAGGAGCATCTGTAAGCGATCTATCACTTTCGGAATGATATTTACAAGCACTTGTGAGCCAGTAATAAGTGTCGGACATTTACTTAGAACCATCTGCAAGCCAGTAATAACTGTCGGAATTTTGTTTAGAACCATCTGAAAGTTAATATTATGTGTCGGAATTTCATTTAAAAGCATCTGCAAGCCAAAATCAACTGTCGCAATTTCATTTACAAGCATCAGCAAGCGAGTAATATGTTTTGTAATTTTGTTTAGAAGCATATGAAAAACGGAAATAAGTGTCGGAATTTGGTTTACCCCTTTTTTTTCGTTAATAAGATATTTATTCATAGAGTTTCAAACAACTGCTTGTTTCTTTTGTAGCAACAAACCTACAATGAATTTCAGAAAATTGTTTATGACTTCATAGTGACATAGCAAGTAACAATTATGTAATATATGAGTTACATCATTCCTCAAAGGGTGTAGTGCTTGTCTATCGGTGGAACACGCGTCGAATTTGCCAACAAATGGTTCTGTATAATATTCCTACAATTATTACTGACTCACAAGTGCTTCTAAATATTATTCCGACAGTAGCTGTTCCCTTACAGATGCTTGTAAATGAATTTCCGACACATATCACCAGCTTGCTGATGAATGTAAATGAAATTTCGACGGTTGATTTTCGCTTACAGGTGGTTTTAAATAAAATTCCGACACTTAATACTCACTTTCAGATGGTTGTAAACAAAACTACGACACTTATTACCCGCTTGCACATGCTGTGCAGACGACACTTACTACTTGCTTAAAGATGACTGTAAATGAATTTCCGACAGTTGTTTTTTGCTTAGAGATGCTTGTAAATATAATTCCGACACTTATTACTCGTTTGCTGATGCTTTTAAGTGATTTTCCAACACTTATTACTCGCCTGCAAATGGTTCTAAATGAAATTCCGACACTTATCACTCGCTTGCAGATGCTTGTAAATATAATTCCGACACTTATCACTCGCTTGCAGATGCTTGTAAATATAATTCCGACACTTATTACTGGCTTGTAGATGGTTCTAAATGAAATTCCGACAGTTGATTTTCGCTTACAGATGCTTGTAAATATAATTCCCGACAGTTGTTTCTCACCTGCAGATGCCTCTAAATAAATTTCCGACAGTTATTACCGGCTTGCAGATGGTTCTAAGTAAATGTCCAACACTTATTACTGGCTCACAAGTGTTTCTAAATATAATTTCGACAGGAGTAGATCGCTTACAGATGCTCGTAAATGAATTTCCAACACTTACTACTGGTTTGCAGATGCTTTTAAATGAAATTCCGATAGTTGATCTTGGCTTACAGATGCTTCTAAACAAAATTTCGACACTTATTATTGGGTTGCTGATGCTTCTAAATAAAATTCCGACAGTTATTACTTGCTTGCAGACGGTTCTAAGTAAATTTCCAACACCTATAGTTAGCTGACAAATGGTTGTAAATATAATTCCGACAGTAGCTGTTCGCTTACAGATTCTTCTAAATGAATTTCCGACACCTATTATTTGCTTGCAGATGGTTCTAAAGGAAATTCCGACAAATGTTTTTCGCATACTGATGGTTCTAAATATAATTTTCGACAGTTATTACTCGCTTGCATATGGATCAGTATAATATTCCCACAGTTATTACTGGCTCACAAATGCTTTACAATAAAATTTCAACAGTAGTTGTTCGCTTACAGATGCTTGTAAATGAATTTCCGGCACATATTACTCGCTTGCTAATGGATCTTAATGAAAATCCGACAGTTGATTTTCGCTTACAGATGCTTCTACATAAAATTCCGACACTTATTACTCGCTTGCAAATGCTTCTAAACAAAATTCCGACACTATTACTAGTTGACAAATGCTTGTAAATATAATTCTGCCAGTAGTTGTTCGCGTGAAGATGCTTGTAAATGAATTTCCTACAGTTATTACTCGCTTGCAGATGGTTCTAAATATAATTCAGACACAAAAAATACTCACTTGCCGATTGTTCTAAGTAAATTTCCGACACTTATTATTAGCTCACAAATGCTTGTAAATGAAATTCCGACAGTAGCTGTTCGCTTACCGATGCTTGTAATTGAATTTCCGACACTTATTAATCGTTTACAGATGCTTCTAAGCAAAATTCCGACAGTTATTACTGGTTTGTAGATGGTTCTCAACAAAATTCCGACAGTTGTTTTTCGCTTACTGATGCTTCTAAATGAAATTTCGACAGTTATTACTCACTTACAGATGCTCCTAAATAAAATTCCAACAGTTATTACTCGCTTGCAGATGCTTCTAAGTGATTTTCCGACACTTATTACTCGCTTGCAGATGCCTCTAAATAAAATTCCAAGAGTTGTTGACGTGTTTCAGATGCTTGTTAATGAAATTTCGACACTTGTTAAGTGCTTGCAGATGCTTGTAATTGATATTGCTAGACTTATTCCCGTATTTAAGATGCTTGTAAATAAATTAGCGACAGTTAGTTTTTGGTTTCAGATGCTTTTCTATGAGTTTTGTGCACTTATTGCCTTGTTTCAAAAGCATTTTAATGAGTTTGCCACGTTTATTAGTTTTATGCAGAGGCTTGTAGATGAATTTCTGACACATAGTAGCCCATTTCCATTGAAAAATATATTAATATATTCCTTCGACGTTTTTGTTGTTGTTCAAAGGGCTTGTGAATGAATTTCATTTCCCATATTCTTTTGTTTGCTTGTTTTTTATAATTTAGAAATTTTTTAAATGCTCAAAATATTTACATTTGCACTGAGATAACTGTGACAGTGTTATATAATCATGCAGTTTGTTTTCGTTACAAATAGGTTAAACTGATCAGAATTCACTTTTATTCCGACGATTCCGACTGTTCCTTAAATTAGATTTGCAACATTTCAGACGTTTCAGACAGTTCCGACACTTCATCAAATTAGTGAGTTTTCCGACATTTCCGACAATTTCGAATTCATCAAATTAGTGAGACTCCGTAATCACTATGTATAATGACTTAAGTGAATAAATCACCGACCAGTTTTTTACGTTAAAGGCGAGCATAATTCTTTCTAAATCCTGCAAGATTTCATATCAAAACTTGGCATTTTGACCCTTCACTACACCTGATAAAGATATGTTTGGAGTTAAAGGTACTAAGGCGCGTAACTTGACTGTTCTACATAGATACTCTAACGTGGGGTTCAACTGCAATTAAATGTTTGTACTTGCCATTGCATTATAAAAGAACCAGATTTAAACCGTTATGTAAATGGGCCTACAGTGATTTGTGATTCTACTTGATAAAGAGCATATTTCAAAAAAGTTTACTATTTCCTTTTGCTTTAATAATGACTATGGATAATAAGTACAGTTTGTTTCTGCTGCTATTTTTACTAAAATGGTACCAGATGGCTTCATGATGCCACTTAGCACTCTGACGAAAGAAGGTTCTTTGGAAGAGTTTAAAAAAAAAAGAAAAAATCTGCTTAAAAATCGGCTTAAAAGCTTAATCGCTAGTTGCATTATCGATGTAAGCCACTTTGCAAGAGAATTGATTTTATCGGAAGCACGTTGTCAAAATCTTTTGAAGAAGCTTTTTACCGCGTTTGTGTGGTCATTATTTTTTGAGAAAATAAAGAAATTATATTTTGCAATTAAACTTTAAGTATGACGCTATTTTATATCCTGAAAAGTGAAGTTTCTTGAAGTTGGTAAGTCGGGTTCTGCCTTTGGTTTTAGCAATAAATTGCTTTCCTTTGTTAAAAAATTTATGCAATTTTGTGAAGTTTATTTTCAATTGTGACCGTCGTCATGAGGTCATGAACTTCTGTATGACGATCGCTGTGAAATAGAGATCAATTGTAACAAGTTTCATGTTTGTAAGTCCAGTAGTTTCGAAGGAGTTAAAATACAGCTTCTAATGTATACAGTGCAGGTAGGTTTGTTTCAAAGTAATTTAGTTGGTGTAATGATTGCGCATTGAAATGATTCACATTTGGCAAAAAGCAGACCAAAAGACAATCAAGAGAAATCTTCTAATAACTTATTTGCTAAGCTTTATAAAGGAAAGGCAATATGGTGTGGTCATAATTACATAACACGTTTACATTAATTCATTGTATAGCATAATCACGTCACCCACAATTGTGTTTATTTTACCAAAACAATTACCCCATTCCTTTTCAAGGTTGTTGAGCATAGGCTACCGACATTTAAGTGAAACTTTATTTGGCCCTAAAATATCGACTTGTTTATTTTGTCCTCTTTGCATATTTTAACCAGTTTTACTCGATTCATTCATTTGAGGAAGAGTGGGATGCATTTCACATCAGCTCGTAGAGCGAATCATAGAAATCCAAGCTATTATAAAAACAAGCCGCGTCTACAAAGGTGCTTAGATCATAGATCAAAAATCAGATCGGCCGGTTACAAACAGCGAAGTAAATGCAGTACAGAATTATTTGTTAGCGTCTTAATCTCCAGCTAATGTTTTGCTTTCTTGAATTACGTATTTAGTTCAGCTTCATCAGCAGCGTAGCTCAATGCAATAAAACCTCTGCCTGGCAATTATGAGATTGCCAGTTCAGAGCTCGCATTGGCTTTTTGCTGCTGTGCTTTCTGGAAAGACATTCTACGGCAAGTTTTCCGGCTAAGCTACAAGAATGTGGTAAAAATGTGTTGTGCCAGCAGTTCTGATAGCAACGAAGCAGGTTTGAACCTAAGTTGTTGGATGCATGAGACAAAAATTTTTCACTGACCAAAGGCAAATTTTAACAATAGCAAACGCATACAAATATTTTTAAGTCTGCTAATAAATAAAAAGAATAGGCGTTTCCTTTGCCTATGTTATATTCATAGCAGCTGTTTCTTTCTGCAAGTTGTTTTTCTTGTATTTTGGCATCAAATTAAGTGATCTCAATTGTGTTCAGCACAATGATATATCTATGAGTGTTACCAGCATTCATTATAAAAGATTTCCGCCAATTATTGTTTTAATTCCAATTGCTCAAAAACTTCGCTATACCAGCGTTTTGTGACAAAACAAGCCGATCCTGATCAACAATGTGTGACTCATGTTTTACTTTTAAAAACTCAACAACACTCACGAGTCCAGCACTGAACAACATCGGAATCTTCCCATTGATTTGTTGCAAGGCATTTAGTTTTGTTTGAAGCAACTCTTGTGTTATTGAAATAAAATAAAACACCATTGTTACGGCATCTAAACTCTCCCCATGCGTTGTAGTCGAATGATTGAGAAACAACCTCAATTAATCGATTTGAAGCAATGCTGCAACCTAAAACAAACAATAAATCGGAAATAGCAATCAAATGTCACCCTAAAAAAACTAACTTGAAATTATTTTTTAAACAAGAACAACACGCACCTGCCCAACATTGAACAATATCGGAATTTTCCCACTGAGCTGTAGCAAGACATTTAGTTTTGTTTGAAACAAGTTTTGATTTGTTGGAATAATAAGCTAAAATTTTATTGTCAAGACATTTAAACTCTCCTTCTGAGTTGTAGTCGGATGACTGAGAAACAACTTCAAGTGATCGACCTGGACTGATAGTGCAATCTATAAACATGTTAATCGCAATTCTACACCAATCCTCATTAAAGTTGAATCCTCATTAAAGTTGATTGCATGTAAAACGATTACAAATTATCTTAGCGTATACAAGATATAAGGAAGGAGAAGAGAAAAAAGAGAAGCATTTAGCAAATCAAATTTTCCAAAACTGTTTGATATTTCTAAATAAGATGCTAAACCAAATATAATTTATATTTCAATGCAGTGCTTCCAAACCGGTGGTTTGCGAGACATTTTAAAATCTATTTTTGACTGTTGATCTGCAAAATAGGCCTTTGTGCAAAATAATTTTTTCAAACTCACGGATTTCACTGCATAAGGTCACAATAAAACTTGGCTAGATTCTATATTATGTCTTTTGGTGCAATAAAAAATAGCTGCATGAGGAAGAGATAAACTGATAAACTGCTTTTGAAAAACTGCAATTTTTAAAGTAAATTAGATCTAATATTTTGTTGAAAAAAGCATTTTCGCCAGAGCTTTTTAGGGACGCTCTCTACTGATGACAGGGAAACGAATAACTTTTTACCCAACAAATTCTTTCGAAACCACATTATATTTCTTTTACATAAACAAATTAAATGAAATCTAAACTTTTGAGGAATAATCACAATGAAAATAATAGCTCCATGTGAAATTTCTCCGAGGGCGCAAAGAATTTGTGCCAATGTATTCAAAAAACATATTATTCGAATTGAGATGAAGAAATTCGTGTAAACCAATACTACTAATAGTGCTGTCAAAATCTCGTAAATTCATCCAAAGTGAATCACATAAAGCTTTGAATTCTTGTTTGAATTCATGAACTAAATAGTCGCTTAATTATTCAGAACTCAATACAACTTTGTAAAATGTTGCATTTTAGCAAAGGTTTTTCAAAGGTAAATTGAAACTTGATACTGGCCTACGTAAAATTGCAATTACCTCTCAGAAATGAACTCCAGATTTCTTAAATTCTAATGTTAAAACATCGCAAATAAGAAAACTGTGTACTTCCACTAAAATTAAGAAAAAAGTTTAATTGAGTTGCAATAAGGTGAAAACAATAACAAGGGGATAATTGAAAAATTTCTTATCTATATATATAAAACTCAAAGTTTGTCTGTCTGTCCTCTATAGAAATAAAACTGGAGACATTTAGATACAAACAAACATATGAATCTTACATAACTTTTTCCAGGGAAGCCAAGTACAGTATTTTGATTTCGATCAGAATCGTCTATGGGGGGCTACGAGCCTATGGGGCTCTACTATAAATATTTGTTAGGTGCCACAAAAAAAAAAATATTTTTTGCAGTATATAACTATTACCCATCGTTGATCGGGTAAAATGTAAAAACCTTTGTCACGTAATAGTGCTAACTTCCTTTGTCACGTAATAGTGCGTCTGTAATTTTAATTTTGATCGCCTCATACCAATACGACCGAAATTTTGCACTTCGCTATTCAGAAGGATTAGACTCTACATTCAACACGAATTCAAATATAATTGCACCATTTCCTACATTACTCTTAAAACTGAGCGCCAAGCAGATCTGTAAATGTCACAATTAGTTATCCGTCATTAAAATACTACAGTTGTCTAAAGTTTTTGTTAGGTACCAAAAAACAGAAAAAAAATTGTGACAAATAAAAATCCAAATTTCATGTTTATGAGCAAGACTGTACCTTTAGGGATCACTAGCAGAAATACCCGTCGATGTCGGGTAAATATAACTTTTTCCAGGGAAGCTAAGTACAGTATTTTGATTTCGATCAGAATCGTCTATGGGGGGCTACGAGCCTATGGGGCTCTACTAGAGGCCTATTTGTACTGTTGTACGATGAAATAAAAATCATGAAAAACATTAAAATATGGTTATTCAATGTAAAAATTTAATCAGTCTTTATATTTTACCAGATCAACGACGGGTAAATCTGTTATCTATATATATAAAACTCAAAGTTTGTCTGTCTGTATGTCCGCTATAGAAATAAAACTGGAGACATTTAGATACAAACAAACATATGAATCTTATATAACTTTTTCCAGGAAAGCCAAGTACGGTATTTTGATTTCGATCAGAATCGTCTATGGGGGGCTACAACGACGGGTAATTCAATCAGTCTTTACATTTTACCCGATCAACGACAGGGTAAATCTGCTAGTGGTATATAAAACTCAATGTGTGTCTGTCTGTCTGTCCGCTATAAAAATAAAACTGGAGACATTTAGATACAAACAAACATATGAATCTTATATAACTTTTTCCAGGGAAGCCAAGTACAGTATTTTGATTTCGATCAGAATCGTCTATGGGGGGGCTACGAGCCTATATTTATTCAACCTATATTAAAATACTAGAGTTGTCTAAAGTTTTTGTTAGGTACCACAAACGGAAAAAAATTTGTGACATATAAAAATCCAAATTTCATGGTTATTAGCTAGACTGTACTTTTAAAAATCACTAGCAGATTTACCCGTCGTTGATCGGGTAAATATAACTTTTTCCAGGGAAGCTAAGTACAGTATTTTGATTTCGATCAGAATCATCTACGGGGGGGTTACGAGCCTATGGGGCTCTACTAGAGGCCTATTTGTACTGTTGTACGATGAAATAAAAATCATGAAAACACATTAAAATATGGTTATTCAATGTAAAAATTTAATCAGTCTTTACATTTTACCCAATCAACGACGGGTAAAACTGCCAAGTACGGTATTTTGATTTTGATCAGAATCGTCTATGGGGGGCTACGAGCCTATGGGGCTCTACTAGAGGCCTATTTTTACTGTTGTACGATGAAATAAAAATCATGAAAAACATTAAAATATGGTTATTCAATGTAAAAATTTAATCAGTCTTTACATTTTACCCGATCAACGACGGGTAAATCTGCTTCTATATATATAAAACTCAATGTGTGTCTGTCTGTATGTCCGCTATAGAAATAAAACTGGAGACATTTAGATACAAACAAACATACGAATCTTATATAACTTTTTCTAGGGAAGCCAAGTACGGTGTTTTGATTTCGATCAGAATCGTCTATGGGGGGCTACGAGCCTATATTTATTTTCCTTCTCTTTACATTTTACCCAATCAACGACGGGTAAATCTATATTTATTTTCCTTCTCTTTACATTTTACCCGATCAACGAAATAAACCTGGAGACATTTAGATACAAACAAACATATGAATCTTATATAACTTTTTCCAGGGAAGCCAAGTACGGTGTTTTGATTTCGATCAGAATCGTCTATGGGGGGCTACGAGCCTATATTTATTCCACCTATATTAAAATATGGTTATTTAATGTAAAAATTTAATCAGTCTTTACATTTTACCCGATCAACGACGGGTAAATCTGCGGTATTTTGATTTCGATCAGAATCGTCTATGGGGGGCTACGAGCCTATATTTATTTTCCTTCTCTTTACATTTTACCCAATCAACGACGGGTAAATCTATATTTATCTTACTTCTCTTTACATTTTACCCGATCAACGACGGGATAACTTTTTCCAGGGAAGCCAAGTACGGTGTTTTGATTTCGATCAGAATCGTCTATGGGGGGCTACGAGCCTATATTTATTCCACCTATATTAAAATATGGTTATTCAATGTAAAAATTTAATCAGTCTTTACATTTTACCCGATCAACGACGGGTAAATCTATATTTATCTTACTTCTCTTTACATTTTACCCGATCAACGGCGGGTGGAAATCTGCTAGTAAAGTAATAAATTAGTAAAAAGCAATCTGTGATATGATGCTATAAGAGAAAGCATAAAGTGGGTGGAAAAAGTGACATGAAATTGCCTACGTTTGACAGTAACGACTTGTTTACAAATGCTTTTAATCAATGCTATTGCATAATGTATATAGAATTATAGCGTAAATACAATATTCATTTCGTGATGTTTGTTGGCAACAATAGCTTTGTGATACGTCGCTGATAACTGATGTGATGAAGCAAGTATAAGCACAAACTGCTCAATGCATTCTGCAAAAATTTTGATGTGCTTATCTAATTTTGAGTAAACACCACATCACTTTGTCAAACCCCGTTGTTCCAGACAATTGTATTTTTTGAATTTACCTATCTTTGATTAAATTTACGGTTCAATCATCACATCAAATTAACCTATTAGCAGAAAGTAACTACTGTGATACTTTGAACTGTGATCACAATACACCGACTGGGAGAAGAGCTCGCAATTGATTTTTTGATATATGGTCAACCTAATGATTTTTAATGTCTTTGCTTCGATATCATAAAATCCAGTACATGTTTAGATCACCTGGTAACGATCAAAATAATGTCGTTTGATTTTATTTTTTTAGTGTATTGACTATTTTTTTTATGTTAAACTTCCTAAACACGTAGAGACTCTGGTTGCTTGATACTCGGTGTTCACTGCACCCATTTCTATTAGTAACTACTTGAACAAAAATTCCTCTATCTCAAGTTATCTATTGGCTCGCTGCTGTGACAGGCCAATTAAGCAATATTTTATTTGATGTTTATTAATTGTTAAATTCAAAAACAAAATGTGCATTAATTCAATTAAAAAAGTTCTTGACGCCGCCAATAAAAACTGGCATGTTTTCATTACTGGTCCTCCGTCAATACAAATAAAATAATTTTTGCTTGAGTACGAGGAATATTTGAACTAACTGTAAGATCTTAATTACGCAAGGCTAATTTCTAAATTGCAAAATATTTTGTTTTGAATTTTGGTGACTTTAAAATATTTGTCTTGCCTCTGAGTTTTCATGACACTGTTAGTCATCAGTGGTGGTAATCATGGACACTCATCGTTAAAACCCCACCACTAATGTACCACAAGCATCACCAAATCTTTTGAGGAAAATGTTTTTTAACCCATTATTAGATTAAACTTACTGTCAATGCAGCAAGTTTCAAGATAAAAATTAGCAAGTTTTTCCTCTTTTCCGGCAGCTACTTTATCACCCCTACTTGATATAATATATACATAGTCTAGCTAAAAAGTTGTAATGTAAGCTTATCCAGTAGAACTTGGTGCGGATTCATACAAATTATACTTGTTTGTTCTCCACTCTTCTTTTTCCAAATGAAGGCACAAACAGTTGTTTTGCGGCGGGCTCCGCACACCCGTAACAATCAAAAATAGGTTTAGTAACCGAATTCAGGTATATAAATAATATTGTTCCTTATTTTTCTGAGAATGATTTGGTCTCGTGACATTAAAATGTACTCCCGCTACGTTCCTACTTATTTCACGTTTAGAGAGTCATAGAGAAATATTTTGGGGCACAAAACTTTAGTTTAAAGCCGAAAAGACGACTACTTATCGATGTGTTCAAAGACATGCTTGTTTTTGACAATTTCGACTAATTTTATTTATTTCATGTGAAAAATCTAATCGCTAAGCTGTTTGAATCTGTTTTGTTATATTGGTATCAACATTAGAAAATCACAAATAATCTTTAGGTTTTCATATGTAATATACAAATTGTTCTTAATATTCACAAACTTACCTTTAACATCGATATCAATGGAAGGTAAACCAATTGAATTGCTATGAGTTCGGCCATATACAGCAAATGTAATATTTTTATCAAGAGGAAGCATCACAGTCAAGGAACTTATTATAAATGTTGATCCTTGACAAAAAACTTCTTGGCAGGTTACCCAAAAAACAGCATATTCACTCCTGTTACGACATTGTGCAAGTGAAGAGAAAAGAGTGATTTCAGATGAAATGAGACCAGGATGCGTCCAGTAATAAATATCACCAATCAACTGAAATTCAACCGACAACTTCAATCCTTTGAAATTTCTTGCCACAATATTGTTGATCAAAACTGGTTCTGTTTGAATTGTGTTTAAAGCATTTGAACATACTCCTGCAAAAAGTAAATACGGCGCCAATTACGCATTGGCAGTATAATAGTATAAAAAACTTCTCAAATTTGAAGTGGTTAGGGGTGCAACCAAAACTAAAGTAATATAGCATCGTTTGAGTTATACTGTTTGCTTGACAAACATCATGAATACGACAAAGAAGTAGCTACAAAAATCATTTGGAAAGAAAATTTTTCAAGATTCTAAAAATCACCAGTAAATTATCCCAAATGAAAAAGATTGCGATATTTTCATTCAAGTTTATCAGACTGTCTAAAAAAACATCATATCGTAAATATAAAATAATAGGGCTATGACATAAAATGCACGAGTCTCCTTCAAACGTGTTTCAGATCTTCTTAAACAATTTTCTGATGAACAAGTTCAAAATGTAAGCTTTATCTGAATAGTTGTTTGATCTCAAAAATGTTACCAGTCTCTTCTAGCACTCCTGAACTCAAAGAGTTTACGTGAACAGGCACGTTGTCCTACATTTTGATTTACCCTGCTGAAAGCTTTTAGAAAATGGCCGTTCAGTTTTCTCAAATACAACACGAATAGCTTGTTGTGAAAATCTAACAATGCATTGATTTAATTAATGAAATGAGAATGAAACAGGGAGCCAGAGCCAGAAACAACACCAGCCAGAATTAATGAAACAGGTAGAATGAAACTGAATACAATTTGAATAAATGATCCATAAATTTCGAAAATGTCAAAAACTAGTTTGTAGAACGCAGAAAAAATTCGTGTTGACTAGAATAATGTGAAAAATAATAATCTAGTGTTTTAATTTGATCAAAACATCTTTTAATAAAGATTTATTTCGAAAAAAGAAGACTTCAGCCCTGCGATTGTTTTGTAGTTTCTTTACTAGTAAATTAATTAAAATGCTTTTTTATGAAAATTTATGCCTCAACGGATAGCTTGATTTTATCTCATCATTGGTTGCGCATATACTGTAGATTAGCTAATCCAATGGATGCGCTCCTCTCATGAGTAAAATCTTTAAAAAATTGCGAGTTTTTTAAAACACGCTCTAATGCTCAACGTCTTCTTTCTCCTTCCCTTGTTTAATAAAAATGTGCATACAGCTTTTACTCAGTATATCACAAACCAGGTCAAATATTAAAGCAGAGTAAAAGAATATAAGTCATTTAAAAAGATAAACTTCGTACCATTTTCACCCGTTTCTACGTCGTTGCTTACCTCCAGATGCTACAGAAATAACTGCTATAGCTGCAACATATAATTCAAAAATCATTATCGCTTTTCAAACCGCAATTATGTGTTGCACTGACGACTTCAAATGTATCTAAAAATAATGCTTACATGTACCAACATTTAGAGTCGATAATTGACTTCTTTTCTTAAAGCCTGCTAATGGAAGTTTGTGTTAAGATTTTATAGGAAAATTTCACACTTGTGTTATTTTTCACAAAACGCAATTTGTGACTCTGCATTGTTGAAATTATGAAATGCCATGGATTTTAGGAAAACTTGAATTATGCTGTAGTGGACTTTTTGGCTTAATTACTCGCCATTGTTAAATCAATGGCCTGAGATGTTTTCAGACAAAAAGTTTCTAACTGTTGGGTTTTCCTTGTGCTGACTGGCCACTGATCACTGATTCCGCAATTTGCGATAGCTTCCCTTAACAAAGAAATTCACTAATGCTTTGTGCGAACCCTGGACCTAAAAAAATACTTTTGGTTGGGAATTGCTGCACTATTGAATACACAGGAAAAACCAACTTAGCAAGACTTAGTTACGGGAAATGACATGCTGCAATCAAGCATAGTATACAAACGCCTCTGCTGCAATAAACGATGCGTCACAGGAATATATCATATCAATCAAATGCTACCTTAATTTCATGTGATCAAACAAATAAGACTAAGAGTTGCACTGAAAACCACAATTACATAATAAAATATTAGATCATTGTCAAACTAATATTTTTCCTGTAAAGCAATATAATGCAGCAGCCGATAAACATAGAGTGCACTTGAATTACTTCAAAGTGTAATTGAATTTATAACATTGCAATGCATTTGCGAATTAAAACATATTTTAACAATTATATACAGAAAACATTGAAGCATTGCTAAGAAGATGAAAATATACTCTTCTAGAAAATGATTTAAAGAAAATAAAACTTACCGTTTCCAGTCATTAGGTCTTATTAGAGAAGTTGCTAACCAAGCATTGGCCAGAGGTTGTTAACTACAGCTTGGCCTAGAACCGTGGTTTCCAAACTTTATTTCAAGCGACCTAAATTTAAATAAAAATTGGTGTCTGCCAGTATGCACGACATGTTTAAGATCAAATCATTCTTTGATTAAAGTTAATCCCTTTTTGTTTTTAAGGTTGAGATCATTTTTTTGAGATGAATATCTAATGCAAACTTTTGGCCGAATTTGTAAGCCAAGCCAGCTGTTAGTTATGTTTTTGCGTGAAACAACAGTCGATTTATGAAACAGAAGATCTAAACTCTCCTGCTGAGTCGTAGTCAAACGACTGAGAAACAACTTCAAGTGATCGAGCTGGACTGACACTGCAATCTACAAATAAGTTAAAGACAATTCTATACCAATCCTCATTAAAAGTTGATTGCATGTAAGGCGATTTAAATTTACAAACTACCTTAGCGTGCACAAAATATTAGAGAAAAGAGGAGGAAAACGAGTTACGAGGAGAAGTTTTTAAGAAATCAAGTTTGCAAAAATTTTTGATATTTGTAAGTGGAATGTCTAGCAAAACATGATTTATATTTCAATGCAGCGCTTCCCAGCCGGTGGTTAGCGAGGCATTTCAAAATTTATTTCTGTCTGTAGATTTTCGAGAAAAAGGTCCTTGAGCAGAACAACTTGTTCAAAGCAACACAGAATTTCACTAGATGAGGTTACAATAAAACTTAGTTGGACCACTTACTGTGTTTAGTGGGTATAATAAAGTAGC
This sequence comes from Trididemnum clinides, assembly GCA_963675345.1. Classification (NCBI taxonomy): domain Eukaryota; kingdom Metazoa; phylum Chordata; class Ascidiacea; order Aplousobranchia; family Didemnidae; genus Trididemnum; species Trididemnum clinides. The sequence continues at coordinate 26,027,485 of OY776294.1, forward strand.
TGCAAGAGAAAGAGGAAAACTGATTAGTTTTTTGCTTTTTTTAAGGTTGCTGTGTTAAAGGAAATAAGTACAACATGGCGTCAAAAAAATCAATTTTCCTCAAACCTTTTAGTGACGGTTTCTGTATTGATAACTGGATCACACATAACGTTTTGCACAACTTTTTCGAAACACATTAAACTGCTGTTACATAAACAAATGAAATGAAATTCGAATATTTGAGAAAATATCTAAAAAAAATATCGCGACAGATCTTTCCGATGGCGCAAAGAGTTTATGTTATTAATCTCGTATGAAATGGGAAACTCGGAATTAAAAACCCGTAGAAATTAATACTACTCGTATCTTTGCGAACCTATAAACTGGGTTATCCTCCAGTTGGTTGGTCATCCTTGAGTCAAAAAATCTATTTCTTAGAGATAATCTCAAAACAAAAGATTATTTTGTTGCTAAAATGGCCAAAATAATCGCAGTCAACAAAGAAAAAGTGCCAACTCAGTGAGAATATGACCATGATTTGCTCATGAACCTCAAAAATTGGAAACGAGTTTTTTGTCGGACAGGTGCGTCTTGTAAAGCAAAATTAGCAGTTTGGTATTTCTTATCACTCTAAACACAACAATTGCTATGTCGCTTCAAAAGACGAAACTATAAACAGCACACAAAAAGTCAGATTTCCAGGATTGCTTTCTAAATTTTGTATGCTAGGAGTTGCAAACATTTAGTTACTGGCCAAAAATGAATATTGCTCAATCTCAGCGGGCAGAGAAAATTTTCACTCAAGCAAATTCGTTTCCTTCGTTGTTTTTATAGCGTTTAACATTGCTGATTTAAATCATTTTAAGGCGCTTTGTTGTGATTCGCAATTTGAAAGTCAGGAATTTACTTTAATGTTGTGAGTGTTTTTTAATTAGTTTTGTTCTTTGTTTTTGTCTAACAGAATGGTTTAACCACAAATTAGTCCTAAATGTACGGCCCACTGCCTTTTTAAATTGCTCTCAAAAGTTAGCTTGAAAGCAGTGGATGATTGCATTGTCAAATCGAAAAGAAGGTGCAAATCTTTTTTATTGCCATCGTTATTTCTTTGCTGACCTTCTGGGTTCCAAATGCTTATAACAAAAATTCGCACAAAAAAGTTTTTATTTAAGTTTTAGTGACTTCTTAAAATACTTCAATTTGTAATTTGGCCCATTAGGAAAAAAGATCGGACATCCCTGTTCTTACCATACTTCTGGCAATTTACAAGAAAATTAGAAAATAATGTTGTTGACAGCACAGCATTGGTGCGATTTGACTTAATGCTAAATAATTTGTGAAGTTATTTCCTACTACGTGCAAGCAAAAACTAAGGTTTACTTGCAGATGACCTAAAAACTAATCTACACAGTTATTGAGTATACTCGAAATCATATTTTGAAACTTTACGCAAGATTTGTAGAATGAAGCTACTTAAAGCATATGCAATTTAGCAAGGCAACAATTAGGCTTATGGAGACGAAAAAATAAGGGATTGGACAAGTAAATGACTTGGCTCAAAGATAAAGAAAAATTCACACTCTGACGATATATGTATTAAAGTTTACTGAGAAGTCGCGGGCGGGACAATTTTGTTTGGCCACGAGTAAATTGCCGACCCCTGCTGTATTTTAATCCGCTTTTGTAAAAGACTTTTCACTGATGGGGGATGTTTTGAGCGAGGTAACATATTTATCAGTCTGCAGTATATATGCAAGTAATTGTAATTGCAAACGAACACTCGTTGTCATAAACGCTATCCAGCATCGTTGACAGGAGGGCCTGGAGGGTAAAATACAGACCTGGGTCGGTTATCTTTGAGGATTCCCGGAATTTTCTGATGTGCACCTCTCTGAAAACAAAGTGAATGAATTTGATTTTTTTATCTTAACCTTCAAAAAGATGAACTAAGGGCGTCAGGTCGATAAAGTGGCAAAGCACCAATTTTAACAGATTTCAAAATCATTATGAAAACAGACAATGATAGGCGAAAGCTTTCGAGTAGTTAATCTCCAAAAAAGGTATTCAGTATGAGTGATGGAAACCGGTTTGATCATGTCGATTCGAGATTCTTGACCGGCCGATTAGACTGGCCAAAACTCTAGTTGAAAATTTCTTTTTCAAAGTCGAAAATTTGCTTCGAAGCCTCTTTGGTGTTTGGGGACTAAGAGCGCTTTTTTTGAAAATATTTGTCGTTGGCAAAGAAAATAGTTTTACTTAGATAAAATATCGTTTGGTATTTGTATTTAGCCTACTTCATTAAGCGAAGTTTAATTTGTGCAATACGCAACTGTTGCGTCACAAAGCATTCTGTTGAATTAGTGGATGCTGTTGTCGAAGTTGTCGTTTTAATACAATAAAACCGCAAAACAAAGCAAAAGTTTTGCAATTATTAGTTTAGTAGTTGTTTCCAAACCCTAAAACGGTAGACCATTTGTATTGCGAAAAAGTGGCAAGTTCTCAGTTATGTGATCTCTATTCGTCAATGTGATGGATGGGCTGGCTCCACTTTGTACAATTCATTATTTTTTGAGGCTTTTTGGAAGTGTCTTCCAAAAAAAAAAAAGTCAGCGCCTGTAATGTTGCCGCGATTGTGTCACTTACGGTCCATTTCATCGTCAGGCTAGAGGTAATATTCATAATTTTGCAAAAGTGGATTTTCGGAATTTTGTAGTTGGCCATTTTTTGTCTTCACGGACTCCCTGTGGTCCGCGGACCTCAGTTTGAAAACCTCTGGCCAAGATCTGTAGCACCCAAACTTTATTTCAAGCGACCGCAGTTCAAACAAAACTTGAGGCCTGTAAGTGTTTACGAACTTTTCAAGATAAAACCTTTGCTGATTTAAATTAATGATTTTTTTCCAGGTAAAGATCATTTTTTAAGATGAATATTTAATGCAATCTTTTTTTGCCGAATTTGTAAGGCAAACCTGGCATTATTGATATTTTTGTATAGACAGCATATTTGTGATATTTATGAAAAATAGGTCAAACCCGGAAAATCTTTAATCCCTCTGAGCCACTTGACCCCACTTGGGTTCGTAGCCCAAGATTTAGGAAATATTAGGCGACAACATCAGACTTGTGAGACGAAACGTTGGTCCACTGTTGTGGAAAATCAGTCAGTACTTTGAGCAGCTGTTTTACTCAAAAATGAGTGGCTGTTTTCGCAGATGCACTTCTAGCATACTGCTAAATCAACTGTGCTGCCCTAACTCAGTAATCTCAGTCTTCTAAATTCATACAAAAGACTAGCAATTTACTTTGTATCACTCTTGAATGAGTGGCAGTTGTCGCAAGCATACTGCTAAAATAAGAATCGGCAATCATTTACATTAAAAGAGTCAGTTAAGCTTCTTCTTTTTTATGGGAAAGATCTTTCATTTTTGGAAAGGCATCTCAAATTACGATCTTCTAAACAGCCTTTTTTGCAAGTCTTCAGTTGGACTGGGCCATCATCACAGGTAGACTACTAGGCCCCGCCACCTGTCTGCCATCTAAAGTTCAGGCAAAAGCAGGGCAACATCAAGTCTTGTGAAAAAGTTGTCATAAGTTACATTATAGCCACCTTTGAAAATCAGTTGCATCAGCTTTGTCACGACATATTTCGGCAGACTTACAGATGTGTCCTTGCTCTCATATTTCCAAAGATACGGAAAGCTATTGAGCAGATATTTTATTTCCGCGTCAACCTCCAACCAGAACTTGATTCCAAACTTATCCGGTTTATTCGGCATCTATTGAATTAAAATGCATCTAGCCGTACATGGAAGTAATTGCTCGTCAATAATAATGTAAGCGCCAGGTACATACCCCATTTGCCTGTTCTCAAAAAAGGTTCCATAACGAAGAAACCTGAAAAATTGTCATGTATCACCCTTTCATGCTTATCACTCTTCGCGTCGAAACGTAGGAATTGCATTATTTTTTCGAATATATGTCTAGATAGAGTGTTGTTGAACATTGGTAATGTCCAGGCTGATTCCCATAAACTTTCCACAGGCAAAACTCTCTGACCTAAAGTCCCGCTCGCAGTTATCAGTCCAATAAACTTGTTCAGCTCATCAAGCGTCACGTCCCAGTTTATTTTGTCAGAAATGCAACGGGCTTCAACTACAGTGCATTTTTTTATATTTCTGAGCATTGCCTCATCAAACAAAACGCAAAAAAATGATTGTGGGCTGCCTTCCATAATTTCGCCTGTCGCAAATGCAGATAGGCCAGGCTTGAAGCTTAGTATGTTTTGCTATTGCGCCCTTGTTGTACATGGGGAGTAGCCAAAGCTTGCCAAGCTGCTTCGTCTTTTACAATCAAGACCTGATTCACCTTTACTTGATTCTGTGGATCGTTGTCATTGTCTTCGCTGGCAGTATTGACGTCTAATTCTTCCCCACCTGAATCAAGCTACACTTCTTCTAAATCGTTATCTAATTCATCATCTATCTCGCTGTTGGAATCTTTACCATCCGAACAGTCTGCTGAAATATCGTGCAACTACAACAAAGCCTGTGGACTAGTAAAACTTCTTGAGGTAATGAATACGCTATTACTAACAAAACACGTTTCAAAAGCATGAAAAAACAAAGGCATGTCAACACCTGCAATATATCATAAAAACTTCTTAAATCATGGAATATAGCGCTGTTATTGACGATTACAGCAGTCACTGTACAACAGTAGTGCCTGCTTTTGTTTTTAAATGTCTACTGTTTGTAATCACTAAAAATGCCCGAGTTTCTACAGCGAAGTAGAATGCCTGCTATAAGCTCTCAATATTCAATTATTTCTCAGACAAAACTAGTTGTCATGTCGTCTGGTTTCTGAGATTGTAGTAATTCCGCAGATTTTTAACTTTTTGTAAACTCTAGATGAAATTTTTAGCTGTGAGCGTCAATTGAAGCGCTTGGTCGTTTTAGATAGATATACGACTAAATTTGTTGTTTTAATCGTAAAACGTTCAAAAAACGCACAAACTCCGCATTGCAATAATATAAAAACTGTCCAAAAGTTTCAGCAGAAAAACAAATTTGGTGGAGATACAGAAAATTAAATACTTCAATTGCGTCAATTGACGCGCTTGGTCGTTCTAGTGTTGAAGGTTTGCCATCAGAATGTAAGCAAAAGTTGTTTCATCAAGTAGGATCTTCTCGATAATTTCCTCTTGCTTCTTTCCTTTTTGATCACACCCTTTCACACCGCAGATTGTGTAAGAACTTTCCCTTATTTACGGTATTTTGAAGTGAGTTTTCATCTCCCACTAGGAAAAAGATATGGATAATTATTTGCAATAGACAGTCTGTTGGTACGCAACTCTAAATTTTATCAATTTGTAAGTATTACCCTACAGCTTAGACGGCGTAGTGTGACAAAATGAATGACTTTGCGAAAAGTCATGGCCCCTTTCTTTGCACTGCCAGAACTAAAGAAAATAGCGCAGCCAAACAACATCATATCACAAATATAAAAGCAAAACCAGAGGCACTAAGTTGTGCAATATGCCTACCGCAAAATGGATTATTTCTGTAATTGTAAAGACAACCATTATTTTGGAGACACCATCATTTTTGGCTTTGCTAAACCCATTTCCTCGTTTTTGAAAAGAACGAAGAATGGTTTGTGAAGTCATACTCGTTTTGTGAGTACTGCGAGCCGTAATTGAGAGAGAAAGATGATCACCGTTACTGGTTGAGAAACAATGGTCTCCATTTTTCAATACGTTTTCGTTGCTTCTCTCACAAACATTTGTACGGTTAACTCACGCAGCTTCAGTAACTCGTCATAGCTGATGACAAGCCCCGCCGAGGCAAAATTGCTCAATATTTGTGAGACACCTTTTTGCTATTTTGCATGCTGACAGCTTTGTAGGAACAAGGGGACCAAAGCTAAAAATTTGGAGAAAAGGCACGGTCTTTTTTTCATCCCTGGTCACACCTAAAAAACGAAGAGGGAACATAACGTGTGGTCAGCAGATACTTGAGAAAGTGTAAGAAGAAGTCAAAAAGAAACAGCACCTCTATGGAAATTCTCCGGGTATTAATAACATTTCTGCTAATATGCTTGAAAATAACTTACGAGCAAAAACGTCTTCCATTCTTTTAAATTAAAGAAAACGCATTGCCTCTTTTGCCCCCATAGCTGCACGTAAGCGATCAGCTGTGAACGTTGATCTGAGGCGTGGCCAGAACATCGAAGTAAAGTGCATAATTACGAAAAGTAGTGAAATACGCCTACCACTTAATATCTAATTTTTATAATTTTTTAAACAACGGTTACTTCGGCGCCGCTGTTCCCTAGTTTGACTTGAATAGGATCTCCATTTGCTACTCATTTAATGGAATATGAGATCGATAGCATGGGAATAAGTACTATGCCCATTCTGCTCATAATGTTTTTGACTCGATCACTTTTTGAAGTGAGCTTGACTCGAGAAGCAAAAATTGGTAATTGTAGAAAAAATAACTTTTCATTAATGTTCTTGCAACTACCCGTTGGGTACAGCCGGCTGAGCTGCTGTTATTACTGATGGGGGCCCTACTTGGAAGCCAGAAGAGCCTGCTAGTTTACCAACAACTTTCTTCAAAGCAAAGTTTTATGTCGTCCTTGGTAACCAACGGTAATTGGTATGAGAGCATGACAGTCATCGCAAGTCGCAACAGCACGTCGCAAGCGTTCTGCCGATTTCTCTCGGCGATCTGCACGCAATTGCAGTGTGCATCTTCCACTGTGTTACATGTCAGTCGTTTAGTAGAAGGAAAACAATGATTTTACATTGCTTCAAATTGCGTCAACGCTGACCCGATCAAGGTGGCCAAGTATTAGTGTCAAAACAAGAAAAAACTGAGTTCACAAAATTTTTTGTCTCTACCAAAACAATGAAGAAGTGCTGGGTGGAATTAATCTCGTTTGGTTTGTTAGTCAACTCCTACCGACTATCCAAGGAAAAAAAGGAAGAGCAAAATGGTCGCCTGTTAAATACAGTATCTACTCTCCCTCGTTTTATCTACCTGTTTTTGTTTCTTTTTCTCATTCCGTCTCAACGTCTCTTTTTCTTAATCTCCTTTTACCTCTTTTCTGTGGCACATATTAAACATGCCAAAACTTTTTCAGAAAAAAATATACAGCTATCAACAAAGAAGGTCGAAATTAGAGATTGCGATCATTGGGTGTAAAAGCACTTTTGCTCGTGCTATACCTTTGCTGTAGTGCTGCTGCCGCCTGCCGCCAGTGCCACTTATTTACGAGCTACAACCACTTATTTACGAGAGCTAAAACAACTTCCGATTTAGATGATCTAATTAAGCTAAATGACATAACTACAAATGTTATGTTTTAAGCTATGCTTTATTTAAAGTCTCTTGGCACTTGTAGGTCACCAACTGCACTGAAGAAACTTTACAGCTTGAAACAGTGTCACTTTTTGCAGCTTGTTCAAAATTATTTTTATTTTCAAAAACCCTTCTTCATTTTTCGGCTCATCAGATACACCTAAAACAGTAAGTACTTTAAAAACAGTCTAGAATTCAAGAAATCTTTAGTTGCAGGCAAATATAATAGATGGTGACTGAGAAAAAATATTTAAAAAAATTCAAGAATTTTTAGAAAATATCTATAAAAATTCGCTGCAGTAGTCTCACAATTCATCGGGAGAATTGTCTTAGTGGAATCAAGACGTGGCGTAGTGGTTAAAGCAACTATCTAGCACACTGCAAACCTGAGTTCGATTACCAGGTAGCTCATTTCAAAGACCTTAAAATAATAGCTTATTAGCTACTTCCTTACCTGTTTGGCATTTAGCACGTGGATATAACTGTAAAGAAATGCTGTGTTATTTAGAAAGATGATCCTTTGCGATCCTATTCCGTAACCGGTGTGTCGCAACGATGCTAAATCTGCCACAGTGTTACCGTAATCTAAAGATACTTTTTTGACAACAAAAAGTTTTTCATCCTTTGCAAGGCTAAGCGTTACAATAGCAAAACAAGTTGCAAATTCAAATTTCAACCTGGCCCGTACATTTATTAGGTCTTGTAAAGTTATAATAAATTGTATGTTTTTCCTTGGGAAAGTGTATTGTTGTCAATTAGTGATGTTCATGTAATTTTCAAGACCGTTCATGCTCTCGAGACGTCTTTTCTGAATTCTTGAAATTGGTGTCGGTCACGGGTCCCCACTCAATGTATTATTGTTGGTGTTGAAGCCTTGATGCCTCAGTCTTGTTCCTGTGGTTCCTCTCAAACTCAAAGATACCCTAATTGCAGAGTTTTTTGTTTTGGCGACAAATCTTCTTTTCTCATCATAACACCTTCATTAGTAAATAGAAGATTTCATGCTTACTGTCGATACCAATTATAGCAGCAGATGATAATCTTTCATTTGCAAAACTCTGGGCAATTTGTTCCTTGACATCAATATCAAATAAACAATTAACCGCATATTACACGATCATGTTTTTTTAACAATGTCAGCGGACGGCTGATTCTTTTTTTGTATTAGAGGGTGGAAAGATGCATTTGTTACGGCTTGCGAGCAAACAACTGCTCTCACTTTTGCAAGCTGGTTGGGGAACAACACTTTTTTAGCATTGCCAGAAATTTGCCAATCGAATAAGTGTCAGTAGTTGTCTTAAATTTTTTGGTCACTCACGCAGCATTTATGACTGCTGTTTTGAATCCGTACGTAAAAGAATTTCACAATAAAACTTAGTTGCAAGTTAATTTAGATGCCAGCTATCTAGAATTTTTGCGGAGTAAGTAGAAAAAAAGGGCAAGGTGACTTGTCATAAAGTTGTAGTTTACAGGTGTTTTAGATCGTTGTGATCAAGCCACTTCAACACCGGTAGCTGTCGATTGTATGGTAAATTGATATTAAACAAAGTTTTTTAGCAATATCAGGCAAAACAAACTTAATGGGATTGATTTCATAGGCCCTAAAGTAGCCTGAGTCACAAGAACAAATAACCGTAACTAAGTTAAATTTATACAAACAATTCAATATTATTTTCGTAAATCATTTTCTTTGTGTATTATTACACTGGCCGATAAAATAAGGCTTTTTCAACGATAACTATGACTGTCTATTTCCAGCATATCAGGTACGTAGAATTCAAATCTCTACATAGTTTTTCTATATCACACACGTTTTTAGTTATTTGCTTTTATATTATTGGTAATAGAGTTATTGCTATGCTATAGGTAACGCAGATAACGCACAATACAACGCTTTTTTGGTATCTATAAAACGGTATTAGGACCCTTACCCCCTGGACATTTACCCCCGGTCTCTTAGGTTAGAGTTGGGGTTACGGTTAGGGTTAGCGTTGGGGTTAGGGTTAGGGTTGGAGTGGCTGGGGGGGTGTATGACCGGATGTATGTGACCGGTGGTAAGTGTTCCAGAACCCAATAAAACTTTAGTGACGTCACGAGATTGATCATCATTTCTTCACAATTTACGACGCGGTCTGGTTGTGGTTACCACTTCTGCTAAGCAATCGGTAAAACCGGATTCAATTCTCTACTCGAGTCATACCAGAAACGATAAAAGTGTTATTTACATTTTACCTATTTTGCTCTTGGCACGAAAGGGACACTGTGGATAAAAAGTCGCTAGTTGTCCATCGGGAAGGGCCCTTAAAGAGATTCCTCGATCTTTATGTGGCAAACAGGTTATGGGACAAAACAGTCAACCCGTCGCTTTGGCCAAGTTTAACGTAACGACTTGCAAACAGAGCGTGAGCTCGTACGCATAATTGAGTTTGCAAACACAGACGTAATACTTTGTTTTGTGTGAGAAGATAGTCTCAAAGAAGTTGAATAGTTATTATTTTTGGGGATCAAGTTTTTGAGAGTCACTTTTTCCAGCTTCAAAAATGGGCAAAGTGAGTATTTTGCCCATCTTCAGAATTTCGGCAAAAGCTGACAATATTTTGTGGAGGCTAAAAACAGACTAAGAGCATTAGCACTTCTGCTTTTGCGCCAACAAAACAAAAGCTATAAGATATTAAGGTTTTAGCGCAAGCTTTGGGTATGTCAAAAATAATGAAAATATTGTTTTTTCAGATGCAGATATAAGTTGCGTTAAAGTTTACTCAGAAGGCTGTAAAATCGAATTCCTCCAGAATAGATTTTAGTCATTCCCCCAGCCAAATGACCCCAATCAGTAACAACCAAAAGTTGAAAATGTTCATTTTAATCTAAGTTTATAGCAAAACATTGCATTGGGAATGACGTGCCACAAAACCCGCTCCAAATTCCTTACTTCCTAACATTGTAAAGAAATAAACATCCATGAAATGACACAAAAATTTAAATTACCCAAGAAAGAATTGTATTGTACATTAATAAATGCGCTGGCAACATAATAATGACTTAATGAGCTACATTTTAATTGCAAAAAATTGAAATCTTAATGTGATGGAAAGAACAGATTAAAAGTTTGAATTAATTGGCTTTTAAGCACTCCTAATCGGAATTCTCATTTCCTATACTAACCTTGAGAGCAGCATTTTGAAAGCTATGTTATCGTGATATTTGCTATTACTAGGCAAAGTTAAGTTTGCTGTGAAAAGTTTTTAGTTAATATTTAAATTGTTATGTAGGTCATAGGCAAAAAAGTAGATGGGCTTAGACATCTCCCAAATCTTTTCTTGAAACCTAGAATTTGGGAAAATAGGCCAAAACTGGCAGGGATAAGTAACAAAAGAGCAAAAAATTACTTTGAAAAATTTAATTCCCGAAAAAAAGTTTTCTCCTGGCAATAAGGAGTTGGTTTACTTAAAATTTTGAAACACGCTTAATTGGTTTTCCTAAAAAACGGAATAGTTATTTATTTAAATTCAGCGAAATTATTTTGTGCGGTATAGGCTCATTGATAATGCCATCGACTGGAGCTGCAATCAAATTTATGTGCCCCTGCTTGGTTCGTACATTTTTAATCAAAATGGGCCAGTTATGCAGCCACTCGAAGACAAATTATTATCTTATGAGATACTTGCAATTATTATGTATCAAAAATACGATGCTGGTATGCAAAGGTAATGTCAAGCGTACAAATTTTTTGTGGCTTATTTGTGGCTTGAAATTTAAACATTTGTGCAGGTATGTTATTTTGATACATTGCAAAAATTTTTCGAAATCTGTGGTCTCGGTCTTGGTCTATCTAATAAAAGATTGTTGTCTAGAGGCAATAGTCTTGAAAACTACAGTCATGATCTTGGTCTCGGTCTTGAAAAAAAATAAGTCTTGGTCAGGAGCAAACCGGTCTTGACTGCAATAGTGGTATCAGTAGTTGTCAATCAGTTTTCAGTAGTAGGTGCATTGTGAGACCACAATTGTTGACCAATGTGTTTTAATTGTATTTTAATTGCTGGTGGAAACGATACCTCAACTTTTTTTAGTTAAAGAACCTAGGTAGAAACTTTACCATGAGTAATTATTAGGGCAAATTTTTATTGATCTATAAATTTGGAAAAATTGATTTTTCAAACTGTAGAAATTAATTTTATTGACCTATAGAGTTTTAATTTTAAATTAACCAAAATAAAAAGCAGAATGCGTATATAAAATGTGTTTGTCTTGATTTTGTTTATATTCTAATTTCGCAGTAATCCAATGCTAATCCTCACTCAACACAAAGTAAGTTCCTTCTATTCGTGATAACAATCAATAAATGATAAAAGCGGGCAAAACAAGTAAAGCGGCTATATTATTCTTGGAAGACTTGCAACAACAAGTGAGCGAAGCGGATGAATAACCAGCAACAATCATACAAGCGAGCAATGGAAACATATACAGTATACATTATGAGCTCGAATCACGTTACACGACACCTACACAACACAAGTACGGTTCTGCAAAATATTGATATTGACCTTAAATTAAAGCAAGGCATATAATCAAGCAATAGGTACAATGCAAACCAAATACATAAGCTACATCTACAGACCTTCTTCCCAGATTTTTGAAAATGGTGGGTCGATAGACGCAGGATTTTTAGAAATCGACCATATAAGAAAAACATGTTAAACATCAGAAGGGAATAAAAATAAAACCTTTTTGAAAGGTGGTACGGTTGTAAGGCAATAAAACCCGAAAGTTTTTGCAGTCTGCTGACTGTGGAAGCGGCAATCACATCTGCAAAGCTGATGACTGCTCAAGTCAAAAAAAGGATAATAATAGCAAAAACAAGAGGGTAAAAGTGAAAAAATTGATTTACAGCACTGAATTACAAGCAATTACTTCAGTTACTCTGGATTTGTCAGCTATAACATGGCAAGAGATTGTGAACGGGCAAGTTAACTTATGTGCGACCGATGGTTCCCACGTAGAGGTGAATTATTACATCAAAAATTTGAAGTATTTCCCATTACTATAAAATAAATCAAAAAAAATATCTCAAAGAAAAAAGTTTGGTTGAAGTTTTAAAATTGCAGAGATAACTTATGGGGATCTGTGTATTAAGTGTGTTCTTAAAGCTTATACCATTTTTTTAGGTATCAGAACTCTTGGTGTTTCCATGGTTGCTGTTGGCGGGTTTTGGTTGATAGTAGCTGTAGTTATTTTCATTATTCGTAGAGTTCCTAGAAATCCAGGCAAGCTTTTATTCTTTATCTTTGTGTATATATAAGGGAGGGAGTGCATTTTTATGATCCGGTAATACGATGATACTTACAATTTACGTTCAAGTTGATTTTCCAGCTTATTTCTACCTTTAACAGATCCGGTGCGATGGTGTAGTAACTAGAGTGTCCTCCATGCAATAGGTAGAGGCGTAGTTTGAATAAGCAGCCAATAATGCTTCTGGCTAAAGGTGTAGATTAAAAATTGAAAAAATAAGGTTTTAGGTTGCTGACAGAAATAGTCGCTGACTCACTAGTAGAGTTTTAGTTAGGAAAGTTGGAAACAAAGAACCATAAGGAACAAGCACAGTAGCAGTAGCAGTGATAGATTATATTGGATTGGTAAGGAGTTTTGGTTTTCCCGCTTTAACTTCAATTGAGACGATGGTTAATCAATGCATGCCGCTTTTTTTCACCGTAGAAAAGGGAAGCGAAAAGCTTATGTTTTATGTTTTGCTTCTACTTTATAGGACAATCAAGCTTAAGATTGGTATTTGTTGTAGTCCTACGGAACGGAGGGTTTGGCTGTATTGTCCGATGAACAAAAGTAGCAGCACTAGAGAAAACTGATCTTCCACGAGAAGATGATGAAACTCCAAGTATATGGTAAAGTAGCTTAACTTTTTTTCTAACCTCCTTCTCTCCATGACCATAAGAGCCCTACTCGACTTTATTCCTTTTTCTGCAGTCGCTTTTCTTCCGACAATTTTCTCCTCTGCTATTTTTCTCTCTTTAGTTTCTTCAAGCCTTGAGTTTAGATCACCACTCAGCTTTTCTAACTGTTTTTTTCTTCTTGCTGCTCTGTCCCAATCGCCGTTCTAATTTCGATTTTCATAAATCTCGTGATGATAACTTTACTCACTACATCGATTTGTACAAGACTTTTGCCAAACAATGCTTCTCAATGTTTTCATTTTTTTATTGCTACGCTTTTTATTTCTATGACACTGAAAGCGACTAAATCTTCCATTCGTTTCGACTACGTGAAACGCCAATCTAAAGCTCGGTGGTGTTCTAAGTGAAAGAAGCGTTAAAAGAAAAACACTAAGTTTTTGTTTTGCTCACTGAAATCATAAATAACAAGCTGAGTTTTTGAGTTTGAGTTTATCGGCCTCGTCTTTCATTGCCACATTTGAGTTCATCTGCATACCGCGTTCGTCATCGCCAAAGCCAAACCATGGCACGAGACATGCTCGTCTTCTAAATCTGTTATTAAATCATCTTCCTCTATTTTTCGGTCCTCCGTGGTTTTGTTTTTGTCTTCCTCTTACTTTCTCAACTGCTTTTACTCCGGGTAGTCGACATCAATCTATGCCAATTACATTATACCTCACTTTTTTTGTTTCAGGTGAAGGCTTTGCATAGCTGAGCCGGAGTTAAATTGATTTGAGCTTCGCGGGGCCTTCTGCCCTGAGGAGTGTCATTCCTTTTTTCTGCTCTTGTTTATCCATTAGCAAATTTTTGCTGCTGCCTCCAGTCCTTCTTCATTTACTGCTAGTGGCCCAAATAGAGTCGCCTAACTTAATCAGAAGTAACCCCGCATCCTATCACGGATCTTCACGATTTTAGTCCTTTCTAGTCGTTGCATTTTTGTCTTTTAATATGGAAGCCTTTACTCATTATTTTTACCCTCAGCATGAGAACCCTTCTCGACTCGTTTTTTCCTTTGGTCTGTTCTCTTTCGCTTCCTGCCTCTCAAAGCTGTTCAACCGCATCATTCTATTTTGTGTATTCTTCTTTCTGGACTCTAACTTTTTTTTTTTTCTTTGTCTGGCCGATTTCCGTTGTGTTTGGATTACTCTTGATCAAATTCTTTCATTCTCGGTTCATTTCGGATGGTTCAACAAACGCTAGCCTGGATGTTGGACAATTCTTGCCACTGCCAATTTTTCCAAATCATTTGACCCTGCCTGGCATCAACCGTCTCTGTTTCACAAGCTTATTTGTTCGATGTCTGATCTCTTCATCTACAATCTCCCTGCATCTCTACCTTCTTCCATTTGAGGTTATTTTAATTTTTAAGTTCTATCCATCTGGTAATCATTTTCTTCGTTACATGTAGCTGCGGAGGCTATGCAGGGATTTCTGGCTGGACCGAAGTTCTGGTCTGAAAACTGGTGCTTTTCTCAATTTGAGCAAATGCGAGGCCTATTTTTCGATCTACTCTTCATCAATTCACTTTTCAATGTCATCTCTCCTTTTTCAACTACTCTCTCCGGTACAGTTTTTCTGTACTCGTTCCTTTTTTGCATTTGCAAGTTTGCTGAAAGCTAAGTTTTTTCTGGTTTCAAGGGGTCACAGTTTATCTCTGTTTTCTGATGGAGCCTTGATCTTGGGGGAAATTATTAAAACGAATTGTTTTGTATTTAAACTTGTTTAATTTCAAAATCTGTTATGGATATAAAATACATCCTTTATCTTGGTTGTTGCTTTCTTTGAGAAGCTCTGATTTGTATTGGGCTAGTATAGGTTAGGCTAAGCATGTGCTGTCTGCAGCCCACTACATAAAATTTTGCGGCCAAAGAAAGATGTGACTTGCAGCATGCAACCATAGATTGCATCTATGAGTTGGGTCTTTAGAAATATAGCTGTGCTGAGACTGACCTCATAAGTTGATCTATCAAACATAAAATGTTTCGCTCGGACTTGTAAATGCGTTGAATGTCATGGCAATCGCGTGCGCGTCTCGGGAATTGGAATTTAAACACAAACTCTAGTAATAAGATCTTTTTTAATTTAGAATAGGCATTGTTGCTAAAATAAAAACAATAACTAATTGCCTCCAAATAATAATTATACAAACTAAAACAATAATTGATTGCTTAAAAACAATAACAATGCAAATAAAAACAACAACTGATCGCCGAAAAATAATAATACAAAGAAAAACAATAACTGATTGTCGAAGTATCAGTCTCCAAATAGTTTTACAGTTTAGGTAGCGTTCACAATGACTCCGCCGCTGTTTTTATCACTAATTTTTCCAAAAGTATGCAGGTGCTCTCCAAAAGGTGTGCAGTCATTCCCAATTTTTATAATCCTTAAATTTGTTCCTAAACTAAGGTTGAAGTGTACGTTTTCTTTTGAAATACTGCGCTCGTTTGAAAAATCTTATCAACTTATTTGACGAGGCAATAACTTGGGTTGTCCCAGTTGACAGTGAACCTGAGGCTATATACTAAACAAGAGAGGATAATAACAAAATTACTCTAAAGATTGCAAATCTGAAAATCGTTTCATTTTTCCCCAAACTGCGGATGTAATAGTGCGTTTACTTCCTGTGTACTTCTTTTGTGTAGGGGTCACTACCACTCAATTTGAGGAAACATATTGAGCTGACTTGGCCTGGCGTTTTGGCACTGAAACCAATACTTCGTCATGATTTGTTGCTCCTAATATTTGAAAATAATGCATAGCTACATCTTTTCATATGGCAAAACAATCGTGTACCCTAAGAGCTCTTAGAATTTGGGGGTCTTTGGTCTCCCTTCTTTTGGATAGCGCGGCTCCTGATGGTTCACAGTCTTACTCCAATCTTCTTCGTTCGGCTCTTCTCGTTAGGGGTTGCCACAGCAGATCATTTCATTTTTACCGTCAATTGTGTTCTCTTCATTCACTTCAGCTACTTTTATATCCTCCTTAATTGCATCCATAAACCTTCTTTTTAGTCTTTCATCTTTCCTTTTGTTTTTCACACTCATTATAATCTTACTCCAATATTCACTTTAAAAACTTTGACTAAACAATGGAATCTTTTACTAGTCTGAAAATAGCCTTTGGCAAAAGAGTTTGCACACCCATTGGTAAGGCTACCGTTCCGGTAAGAACATTAGCAGAGACGTAGCAGCCGCCGCCCAAACCCCCAATTGAGGGGGGCCCAGGCCAACTTTGGGGGCCCAAGTTAGTCTGAAATTGCTTTTTGGCTACGTGACTATTTTCAGTTCAGCAGACTTGTTTACAACCGATTTAAACTGTAGGAAGAAATTGGCTTGTGACATCATAAGTAAATGCAACGTCATTTTATCTCGCAGAATCTAGAATATTTCGATTGATTTTCTGGTAGAATCTTGAATATTCGATTGACGTAACAATGCCGTTGTTACGCAACAATCATAGAATGGTCTGGAATTCTGTTTGGCTATAAATACCGGGACAATATATATATACACTGCAGAGTGCAGATAAAGTATTTTATTGACATTGTATAGAATGAAACGTTCAAAAAGTGGTGCTCAAAAGAGAAAAGAAGCAGCCACTGCTCGAGATGCTGTAGCGAAATTGCCCAAGATGACAGATTTTTTCAAGATTACTGAACAGAGTAGACCTGGCACTAGTACCGAGAGGGATGAAGAAAACTATAGTGTACAAGAAAAAGAAGACTATGACGATCAGCATCAAAGTGATTGTGAATTTCCAGAAAATGTAAGTTGTGATTTACCTGCCAATACGCAACCTTCAATATCAAAAATATCTGAATCTCAATTTACCCCTATCCCTGATGATCCATGTAAATGGCCTGAAAGTATTTCTGATGCTCAACGATGTGATATAGTAAAGCGTGGACCACATCAACTAATAATGAATTTTCCATATAATAACACAACTCCAAGGCGACGTTTTTCCTCCAACCATTATAAACGTGTGTTACCTAATGGTGAAAGTGTTTCACGGTCGTGGCTAGTTTATTCTGGGGAATCAGATCAAGCTTTTCGCTTTTGTTGTAAGCTATTTGGAAAAACACTAAGCCCCTTTTGTAGTGGTATAAATACATGGGAGGGTTTTTCGAAAAAACTGAAAGACCATGAAAACGGCATTTCCCACCAAGAATGCTGCAGTCAATGGATGTTGCTAGCTGAAGGGATAAGAAATTCATCCACTATCGACAAACGCGAGATGAATATTTTTTTCAATGAAAGACGTTATTGGAGAAATGTTTTTGAGAGACTTATCGACATTGCCTTGTTTCTATCGGAAAGGAATCTTGCTTTTAGAGGATCTGAAGAAGTCTTAGGATCTTCTCACAATGGAAATTTTCTGGGTATATTTGAGCTTTTGGCAAGAAGAGATCCGATCCTAAAAGAGCTTCAAGACAGAATCAAGAATAAAAACACTAAAGATCACTATTTGAGTCCTACCATACAAAATGAACTACTTGAATTGCTAGCGACAGAACTTTGAAAAAGAAAATTTACAGCAATTGAAATTGGCAAAATATTTTTCTATAATTTTGGACTGCACTCCAGATATGTCACATCATGAACAAATGTCTGTCATTCTCCGTTATGTACTATGTAATGAAGAAGCTGCTGTTGTTAAAGAAACATTTTTTGGCTACTTGAGAATAAGTGACAGTACTGGGAAAGGCTTGTTGGACGCTTTCTTTGAAAAAGCGACCGAACTGCAACTCGAATTGTCTGATTGTCGAGGTCAGTCATATGATAATGGTGCTAACATGAAAGGAAAACATTCTGGGGTCCAAGCAAGAATGCTAGACATCAATCCCAAAGCTGTTTACGTGCCCTGTGCAAACCATACCCTTAACTTAGTTGTTGTTGACAGTGCTAATTGATCGACGGAAGCATTGACATTTTTTGGAGTACTTACAAGGTTGTATGTGCTGTTTTCTTCCTCTGCTCAGCGTTGGGAAATTTTGAAGAAACATGTGGAGCTGTCCATAAAGTCACAATCTGATACTCGTTGGGAAAGCAGAATTAAATGCATCAAACCTCTTCGATACAATTTAAAAGAGGTGTTGCTGGCACTGAAAGACTTGGAAGCCATTTCCATAGAAAGAAAAGATGGAAGAGCTGCCTCAGAAACAAAATCGTTGATAGCTCATTTATCAAAATGGAGTTTTCTTTTGTCGGTGTTTATTTGGTATGATATCCTATTCCAAGTCAATAAAGCAAGCAAGATTCTTCAATCGTATGGAGTCTCCCTTCATACAATGGAAACGGAAATCCAGGCAACTGAAAAGTTTTTGCAAAACTATCGCACAACGGGTTATGACAGTGCCGCAACATCTGCTGTTGAAATAGCACAGGAATTGGATATTGATCCTTCTTTTCCTCCGTCAAGAAGTGGAAAGAAAAGAAGATTGTTTGATTACCAAGGTGAAGAGGAACAACGAGCTACTCCTGAACTGAAATTTAAAAGCAACTTTTTCTATCCATTAGTAGACCAGGCTATTATGTCAATAAAGGAGCGCTTTAATTTGTTACGTGAAGTTTCTTCCGCCTTTTCGTTTTTGTACACACGAGACAAACTTTTGCTTGTGCAACAAGAAAATGCTCTTCTTACTTGCTGTAAAGAGTTCCAAAAAAGTTCGGTGACATTGATTCTGATGAAATGAGCGCTGAGCTACAGCGGTTTGTTTTAATTTTACAAAAAAAACGCAATCTCAATACGGCTCAAGACTTTCTAAACTATCTTCTAAAGACTCATTTATTTGAATTGTATCCGAATGTGTACATCGCACTTCGAATCTTACTAACTTGCCCCGTGACTGTTGCCAGCGCTGAAAGAAGCTTCAGCAAATTGAAACTGATCAAAACTTTTAATAGAACGTCTATGACAGACAGTAGACTATCTTCATTAGCCATGTTGTCAATCGAAAATGACTGCGCCCGATCTCTAGATTATGACAATGTCATAACAGCATTTGCGAACAAAAAGGTTCGCTCCAGACTATTTAAATGATACTGTGTTTTTATAAGTTTTTCATGTTTTTCAGTGTCATTGCTTTCGTTTCGCAGTGTCTGCATAAATGTCCTACTGAACTCTGGCATCGGTGCCGAATTTTTTATGACTTGCACCTTCAGTATCGGCATGCTTTATTTTGACATTAGCCTGTTTACTTATGTACAAATTGTGGTGTATTTTCTTAATGCAGCTTTTCAATTTTACACCTCTAAAGTGACATGACCTGTGCGCAGGGGCTCTTGCGCTTACTTTGGGGGGGCCCGAAGTTGGAGTGCTACGGGACTGAACATTAGTGTGCTCCTGCCACTGCGGTTACTAGATATTTTGTTTTAAATGTTTGCAATTGCTTTTAATCAACTTTTTAATCAATAGTACAAAAAGTTTTTTTGTTTGAATATGCTAATTTTATGCTAATTAGCCCCAATTGGTGCTGAGTTGTCTTCGAAGTTAAAGCACCCTTACCTCAAAGATCACTACAGATCTTATTTTCTACCAATTTTTTTAGAAATAGCCGCTAAATGATGCTAGGGAAATAAGTTTTCAAGGTACTGTACATCAGTCAACACTTACCTAAAAGTCTAGGTTTTCTACAATCTGTAACTTTCTGAGGCTCATTACCTTTTTGTTAACCTGTGTCAACCGGTACCAAATTTGTTAATTAAATATAGTACCTAAAATATAATCAGCTAAAGGTTAGGCTAAACCATGTAACATTAAGTATTTTGGAAAAGCGAATTTTAAGATTTAGAAAATATCAAGTTTAAATAGAATATGCTGTCACTAACAATGAAACAGAAGCTTTTTTACACCCCTCCGATTTGTTGAGAAACAAGGGGAATACAGCAAACTTTGCTTTGGAAAAGCCAAATTTCTGCTAGCTTTTAAACTTGTATTTTAGTGTCTGTCTCCTTGGAAACTTGATACGAGACAATCACTTTAGTGGTAAAAAATTTGCATTTTGTTTTATTGTTTTAAAGGGTGTAGTTTTTCTAAAAATCATAATTTAGTAAAGGTAAGTCGAAAACGTGAATGGGGGTTTTGAGCTGACATGATGTACGGTACCCATTTTTGATCCATAAATATCATGTCCCTTTAGCCTAAATTATTTACAGTTATAGATTGGTGAAAAGTAAATTTCCTAAGCTTTCAAATGAAATTGTTATGTAGCATCATATCATATCATATTTTTTCGCACCAAATTTACTTTTTCTACTTACCATACAAATCATTTTTGGGGGTTTTGGGACCCCTAAATAATTTGAAAATTTTAATTGGTAAACTTCAATATTATTGCTTGAAATTTTGTCAAATGATGCCACAATAGAGCAATTTTCATACTGTGTTAATGATAAAGGCTTTGATTTCGTGGTAAATATGCAATCTCAATTTGAGTTCAAGGTAGTTGGCTCTTGCTGAAAATTCGGCAATTTTTGTCCTCTGCACCTGGGTTCTTTGTGTTTTAAACACTTTTTGGGTAAAAAAATCCAAGAATATGGCCACAAATTTTACATATATCAATGCGTGAGGAATTAAGCGTGATCTTTTGAAAATTTTATGAAAATCGGATGAGAAATAAAGTCACAAATCCATTTTTTAGTAAACTAATTTTGTAACTCAATTTGAAAAAAAAATTGAGGGAAACACTGAAAACACAGGTCATCATATGATGATCGCGAGAGTGAAAGAGTTAATCGATTGCTTGTTAACTTCATGACTTAAAGAGTCGGTGATATCTGACGTTTTTTACGGCTGTGCTTTTAAGGGTAAAAAACGGTTACAAAATTTGCAATTGCTCCTTGAAGGTAAAAATCAGGTTGGGGAATTTTTGGTTGCCTTTTTCTAGTTTAAACAACGGTTGCAAATTTGCGGGTGCGATTTACAGGTTTAAAAAAATCAGTTGCGCCGTTTGCAATTTTTGCTGTGCTGGTTCAAGAAAAGGTTGCAAAATTTACGGCTGTGCTCTGCGATTATGCTTCAATTGTTCAAAAATTCAATTGTAAAATTAGCGAAGCGCTTAATTGTTTTTTTCGTTGGCTCAGCTCTGTAATTCTTTACATTTAACATACTGTCGTGTTGATGAAGTGATGCTAACAACAATTGTAGTGGTTCGTTAATTTTCATTTAGAAAAATATACTCTAGAAAAAATATAAAGCACGAGTCTTACTTTTAAACACTGATTTAATTGTGGTTTCGCCGGCTTTTAAGAGCTATCAGAGTTTCAAGAAATAGCTTTGTGACAGTATGCTTTTTCTTCGAGTAGGGAAGATTTTTCTTTTTGGAAAAGCTTCATCAAATTTTGAGCATCTGATTAGTCTTTTACGCTAATTTTCAGTTGGACTTGGGCCACCATGACCGGTAGACCAGAAGATGGAGCAATATCGTTAAGTGTCTTGCCAAACAAGCGAATTTGCCGGCTTGTTTGCCATGCTATCCCTTTGTTGCTGAACGCCAAGCAGGAACGCTTTGAATACCATTTTTTAAAGTCTTTTGTTATTGCTCGACTAGAGAAATGAACGCGGTCTACCGAGTGCAAAGCGGACCTCTTACTATTACGCCATCGTGCTGGTTACATTTTTTCTATTTATTTGTGTACCAAAAATGTCTTGTTCCAATTTGTATGGATCTGCAGCACGCAGTAAATGTAATTAAAAATATTGAGACAATCTTTTTAAACAGAAAAATTCGTTGCTATGACTTCGAACTACGCGTCATGTTGAAAATCGTCTTTGCCTCCGATTAGAAGAACGTCGTTAAAGGTAGATTACCTGCTGTGTGCTATGTTTTCACGACTTTTGTGTTCGTAATTTTGATTCTATTTTGCATGTCATTTAATTTCGTTTTAGATGATCAGTGATTGATCTATGGGATTAAGTTGCCTTTGAATTGTTTTGAAGTAAGGTGTATTTGAGTTTTGTTTGGAAAAGATTAAATATAGCACAGAAATGCTCAAAAGTAAAATGCATTTGAAATTTTTATAGCTTTACTTCAGCTGTGTATTGAGGTATCGCTAATCTGTCAAAGATAGATTAAGTTGATGTGACGTGGAAATAGCTAGTTTTTCTATGTAGTTCTGGCCAGACCTAAACTCGTTTGCCTCGGAGTTAGCCTTTCCCGCAAAAACTGAAGCCAACTGTCAACTAATTGAATGTGATTAACGATTTCTGAAACTCTGTTCGAACTGTTTCGATATAAATTAGCAGTGAACAGTAAAAACTGCGCCCTTTTGGTATGACAACGCAATTCACTGGACTTGAGACCAATACCTACCGACTGCGCACTGCACAACGCTATAAACTGGAATTAGTTTTAGTTACAACATGGCTAACTTATTTTTCTGTCATAGCATCAAAGCAAAGTGAAGATTAGATAACGTTATTCAAGGTTAGTCGATGGTTGGAAGGTTCACACCGACATAATGAAGGGTTTGGTTTGGGGGACGGAACAGGCCCTGCTGAGGAGTCCAAGAGGACGAAATGCGTCCAGTTATGGTCTCGTCAAATTGGGTTGGGTACATTGTTTGCAATACACACTAAATTGTTTTCAATATAATGTTTGTGGTTTATATCGGTGTGGACCTTCCAACCAAAAGTGAAGGCTAAAGGCTATTTTGCATCTAAGATTGTCCAAGATAAAAAATAGAATGATCAACATGAATCATAACCAACCGCAGTAGCAAGAGATTGCAATGAGCCGCAACAAAGCTGACAATCAAATGTTTTGGTCAAAAATGTTGCTGAGAAACCACAAACTGCTCTGCTGTGATATCGTAAAGCCAAGCAATTACATTTCAGATTAAATAAACAACATTCAGATTGTTTTCATTAATGTGAATCAACTAAAATGCAAAGAAATAATTATTATTTGCACAGTAGAGTGATTAAAACCAATGCTAAAAGAAAATTGTTCAGTAGATATCTTGTTGAACAATGGTAAATGACAACAAAGTCGATATTCTTAAAAACATCATTTCGTTGGTTATTAGACTTTAACCCTGGGCGGATTAAGAGTAAATGAGACCCTGAGCTAATCTAGATGAGTGGGACTCTTTAAACATGGAGAATGAGTTAATTTGCCTGGACGTAAATTATAGCTTTGGTTTCGTGGTAAATATGCAATCTCAATTTGAGTTCAAGGTAGTTGGCTCTTGCTGAAAATTCGGCAATTTTTGTCCTCTGCACCTGGGTTCTTTGTGTTTTAAACATTTTTTGGGTAAAAAAATCCAAGAATATGGCCACAAATTTTACATATATCAATGCGTGAGGAATTAAGCGTGATCTTTTGAAAATTTTATGAAAATCGGATGAGAAATAAAGTCACAAATCCATTTTTTAGTAAACTAATTTTGTAACTCAATTTGAAAAAAAAATTGAGGGAAACACTGAAAACACAGGTCATCATATGATGATCGCGAGAGTGAAAGAGTTAATCGATTGCTTGTTAACTTCATGACTTAAAGATTCTAGACACTTAACGATATTGCTCCATCTTCTGGTCTACCGGTTATGGTGGCCCAAGTCCAACTGAAAATTAGCGTAAAAGACTAATCAGATGCTCAAAATTTGATGAAGCTTTTCCAAAAAGAAAAATCTTCCCTACTCGAAGAAAAAACATACTGTCACGAAGCTATTTCTTGAAACTCTGATAGCTCTTAAAAGCCGGCGAAACCACAATTAAATCAGTGTTTAAAAGTAAGACTCGTGCTTTATATTTTTTCTAGAGTATATTTTTCTAAATGAAAATTAACGAACCACTACAATTGTTGTTAGCATCACTTCATCAACACGACAGTATGTTAAATGTAAAGAATTACAGAGCTGAGCCAACGAAAAAAACAATTAAGCGCTTCGCTAATTTTACAATTGAATTTTTGAACAATTGAAGCATAATCGCAGAGCACAGCCGTAAATTTTGCAACCTTTTCTTGAACCAGCACAGCAAAAATTGCAAACGGCGCAACTGATTTTTTTAAACCTGTAAATCGCACCCGCAAATTTGCAACCGTTGTTTAAACTAGAAAAAGGCAACCAAAAATTCCCCAACCTGATTTTTACCTTCAAGGAGCAATTGCAAATTTTGTAACCGTTTTTTACCCTTAAAAGCACAGCCGTAAAAAACGTGCGTAAATTATAGGCAAAGACCAACATGCACATTAAGAAAAATATCAGCTCATTGATTTTTATCAGGAAGCAAGAACATTTTTAGCTCGATACTGCTCTCGACGTAGTGCTTATTCAAATTAACCTAGGGCTGTTTTTTAGGAACAGCTTCCGCTTTCATTTGAAAAACTGTGGCAAAGTAAGCAGTCTCAAGAGGAAAAGCGTTTCCAAAATCAAATTTCCTCATTAAAAGAATACCTGTTTAATGGTCTTTATTATTGCTTAGATCCATCAATCTGTACACTAGCCTAAGTTTGTTGTTGATGTTGCGATAGGCAATAACACACGTTGTTTCAGTCAATCTGATAATAATTGACCAACAATGACAAAAACACTTTTACTTCGATGTTATTTGTTCGGGAAGGAGCGGTGTTTCCGCTTTCATCTCTTCATCAAAGAAACCTCCGTCGGCAGGGAACTCGTGTCAACACTTTTATTCTTCTGAACTTTAAATTTTTGCTTTGCTTTAGCTTCAAAGCTCTCTGAATTGAATCTTAAGCCGTTAAGAAATGTTGAAGAGATTCCAATAATTGGACTGCTGTGTGTTTACTCCATCTGCCGTTTGCTGGGACTGCTTTGTTTTGTGAAATCTATCAAAAATAGCATTCTATAGTTCAAACAGAACAGCAGTTCAAAGAGCTTTAACTTTTTCGAAAAACGTTTTGCTTCAATTTCACTTTTGTAAGATTGACTATCATCAGGTGCCAATTGCTTAAAACCCCTATGTTTACACTTTACCCCTTGTTGAACGCATACATAGCGTTATAGCGAGCAGACCATCAGGTATCGCATAGGGCTTCCTGAAAAAGACAGTGAAGCCATCCAGAAATTATTGATGCACTTGCCAACAGTGTGTGGATGTAATAATCCAAAAGTACCTAGCTTGTAAAATCTCAAAAATTTCCGCAGCAAAATGGCAAGATGTCACCACATTTTTGCGTAATACATTGAGAGAATGCGCTCTACCAGGTGCATGGTGCAACTCTGCATTTTTTTCAAATTAGTGTTTGACTACCCGATATTTACCGCTCACGTTGGGAGTGTGAGCGGTAAATATCGGGTGATCTCGACAGTCTCGACAGAATGATCTCGACAGTCTTTAATGTCGATATCGTGTTCGTACAAAATTTGTTCAACAGTTTCGGACATATTTTTGCTCCGGTGAAGAAAACATTAGTTAAAATTTAAGGAACCTTTCTACTTGACTTTCGTTCGTTACGTACCAAATCACTATCATTAGTTGATCCACATGCGCTCTACGTAATGTTGAAATTACAAATATTGACTATTATTGCGCCACTTTGATACTGTCAACCCTGATTAATAAATTTTTTCAGCCATTAATTCTTTAATTTCTTCACAGATTGTAGACGATAGATGAGATGGATGATCTCAGCCATTGTTTGCATGCACCAGCACATGTTCTGCAAGGAAGGCATCCGAGTGAACAATTTAAGATTACCCAAATTGCTTTCTTTGCTTGTAGAGACAATCAATTTATTTAAAAGCTAAACCTTGACTCCAAAAAAATTTTGCCACGCTGACATCTCTGAAAAGAACTTTCCTCCAATATTCCACTTTATTTTGGTATTGCTTTTCACATGGTAACAAATTTTCATTTTGACTGATTTTCAAGCAAGCATTGCTTGTGGCGAGATGTTGCCTTGATCTTTCAAAACTCATTAGTTTTTGTGAGGTTTTTCAAATGATTTAAGCCAGAGGTCAATTTAAACCTCTATCGGACATCAATTTTTAAATAAAACCAAACACTGGTCCGGTCGATTTGGAATAGCAAAGCCAACTTCTTCCAAATTTTTCTAAAGTTTGTAAATAAATTTTTGCCAAAATCGTCATTGTGCAAAAACGATAATGAGATCGTAAGTAATTTTCGATTCTTTAAAATTACTCTTTATGTCAACAAATGCTTGAACTATAATGTATTCTATATTGCTCAAATCATAGGTTCGTGTTGCTGGCCGCTAGCCAATATCAATCTGAAATAAGAAAAGCGCAGCAGCTGAACCAGTCAATGCCATAATGAAGCATTAAAAATACTGATCCAGAAAACTTTGTAAATTAAACCATAGCTTTGCTTTCGACTATTGAACTTGAGATGTTTGGTTTTGAGATGCTGGGGATGACAATAGTGTGAACTACCGGTATCAGTTTGTAATTGCTCTGCTTATTCTCCTTGCGCAATGTGATCGCTTTCGATACTTCAATTAACTTTAAGGAAGATTTATTTGGTGCTTTTTAAACAGTTTGTGTTTTTCCGAAGCTGCCGCACGTTTTTCTCTACTTCTAAGATAATTGCGTATCATGATGAATAACTCGATGGTGTTATTTACTACATTGCTTTGACTTTACAAAAAACTTTATCCTTTTATCTGCACTTTTGCAGAGTCATTACCGGTACAAATACCATACTAGTACAGTAGACGCCGCTTAATATGACCACCTTGGGACCAGACCATTTTGGTCATAATATCCGAATGGTCATAAAAGCCGAAGCCTTCATAACAGCTCCTGAATCGACGCCGTAAGCCACAAGAAGTCCAAACACCGTTAAATTCATTGTTTAACCGAAGTAACAGTGTGACGTTGGCAGTAAAACAAAGTACGGTACTGTGACAGTACAAGTGATGGTAAAACTAAGTACAGTATGTAACAGTACTGTATGTTGAAAAGGCGAAGTTACAAGTGCGTGGTGGGAAAAAATACTGTACTGTAATAAGAAAGATGAAGAAAATGCTGGTCATATTATCCGAAATTTGGTCATATTAAACGGAGAATTTTAAATGGAGAAATTCCAGACCGTTCCAAATTGGTCATAATAAGCTGCTGGTCATATTATCCGTGGTCATAATAAGCGGCGCCTACTATATCAATATTTGCTGCCTAACTGAAGATCTAAAAATAGTAGGCTTGTCAGTCTCTGGTTGATTTCTTGTTTTTTGGTAGCTAAAATGATTGTACGGCTTACTTCATTCCGCCAAGTTGAATCAAGTTTAGTAAAGTGTGTTATTCAATCGCGATTGCGTAGTGACTGACTAGGGTGTGCGAATCAAACCAAAAACTTTTGATTTCAGTTGTAAACACGTTTTTATCTCTGCCATGCTCTCGATGCAAAGTACTCAGAGCCCAAACACCCTCTGGCGCGAGGACAGCGAAGCCGTACGTGGAGGCCCAAAGCAGTGCTAAACGTAATAGATCTGGGAGTAAAAAGAGAAATTGAGAAAAATTCTCGTGCGAGCGAAACCTTGATTTTTCAAAAAATAAAAGTCTCAAACTTAATTTTTTAAATAGAGTTGCAACTCTGTTAAAAGCCAAAATTGACAGCTTGGTAGATCAAAACTGCAATACATTATAGCTACGGGCAAAACTCGCAGCGAACAAATGCTTGCACATAATAAAGTTCCCATCTTGACGTTCTGGGGAGGATGGCGTTGGCGTCGTCAGGACTTGGAACTACTGGAGTTGCCATGCATTATTGTACTGTTATGTTACAGTAGTTAGCAATAGCGATTTAGTTAATCACTTGGTGATAACGACAAATAATTTAGTTGAACATGACGATCAGATCGCAGCATCGAAGAAGGCGATCTACACTTACTTTAACGGTAGGCATGAACAAATTTTTTATTTACCCTTCCACGTGCCACAACCAGTCGTTATTATTGCAGTATTACAAAATAGGAATTAGGTCACTAATATTTACCAGTAATGCAAATCATTGTAATCAAATAATCAACATTTTAACGTACAGGACCAGCAGATGCGCCCAGGGCAGAATGACTAGATTGGCTTTTATTGAGCTCAGTTGCTTTGTATACAATGCAGCATTACGTTTAAATGATGTTCTTTTTTCAATTCAGTGTTAAAAAACATTAAATTGAGTCAAACTCATTGCATTACAAATGCAAATCTCGCAGGATCCTTCAATTTTTCAAAACCTTTGACTTGAGCCCCCCCTCGTTATAACTCTTGTCTATCATGGGGCCCAAAGTATTTCAAAAAGTTTGATATCTCAGCTCATACGGTTGCGGTAGAGTAAAAGTTTAGTGATTTTGTTCTAGATAGTTAGAAGATATCGTAAATCAATTGTTGTCAACCTTGAATGAAATGGTGAGTTGTGACGAAAGGTAGCATCTTATGCTATTTGGGGTCCAGTGGGCCCCACTCATCAGTCATTATTCAACAAAAATGCATTATCCAAGACCAGGAAAAATTATTTGATCAAAGCAGCAAATAGTAATACCGTTTTTGGTACGAAATTATTGCATTTTCGTATTCAATGCTTTACGTAATCATCAAATGAAGTAAAACAAAATAGTGTAATCGAGAAAATGGAAGCAATTAGAATTGCTAGTTTTCTCTCCGAGGAAAAGGCCAGAGCAATTTTAGAAATTAGTAAAAAAAATAGAAGTAAAACGTCAGAAAATGGAGAGATGATCTTGTCAGCGTTGGAATTGATGGTTATTTAGACACCATTGCTGATGCAGTAAATGGATGTTTAGCCTTTTGTGTGTCTAAAAATAGTTAAGAAATCTGATGTTCTACGCTATTACGCAAAGCACTCGCGCTAGAATACTGAGTGGTTTTTGGCATGAGAAAAACAAGTTACCAGTGTGCTTGAGCTGAAAGACAAATGTACCAGAAAAAAAATTAACATCTATGCCGTTGAATTTGATAAAGTTATGCAGGAGGATGTAAAATGATTTGCTAGTATAAGATTCTCAGGATTGACTTTACCAATATTATCATGTTTTTTTTGAAGTTCTCAATGTTAGCAAAAGTAAATTTTACTGCTTGCAATATTCAGTTTTATGCAGCAACAATTACGTGTGTGATTGCATTTGACTTAAAAAACTGCAAATCCTTTTTGTAATCTCATCAAATACACATTTCAAAGAGGTAACCTAATTATGCAATAGCGTCACTTATGCCAAGTAAATCGTTGAAGAGAACTCCCAGGCCTGCTTTGGGATGATGAGCAAATTCAGCATTGCGCTGGTATTATTTTTTGTTTTTTGGCTAATGGAAGCTTGCGTTATTGATATATAATGAAACCATATATATATACGTAGTCGGTCGATTTGGCACTAGAGAGCGCAAGAGAGAGAGAGAGCTCAATTTATATACACATATATGGGTGAATTTGTGGATATGATGCCACTGATGTAGTTCCTAAGCAGTGATTGATTGTTGCCGCTAGCAAGCGTAATTGTAAATGGCCCGTTGGAATGTTAAGGAAAGGTATTTATGACTATACTTTGCAGCATTGTAATAAAATCCCAAGTTTAAGAAAAATCAACATAAAACCATAATCTTAAAAATTTGCAAAACTGAATTTAGAGAAAACTTTTCTTTGAAAATGACTCGGCGTGGTGGCAGGCTACTACCATATGGTAAATGATTTTGAGGGAGTCCTAGCCGCCTTTTTTCTATGTCGTAAACGACAATTAGCGCTGCCAAAGGAACTTAATACCACCAAAATAAATAGGAAAGGGGCAGGATGACATTGCAAAATAGGCTTATCCCTAAATATTATTTCTGTAGTTGTGAAAGCAATCACCATTTTGCCGCTATAATCAATTTTGACTGCATTTCTTTGTGTTCTCTCTCACAAGTATTATCGACATTTTGTGGCAAGATTTTTTGTGAGCATTATCAGCCATTAATCAGAGAATATGATGATCACAATTTCGTGTGCAGGAAGAGTGAACGTGCATAAAATTTATTAACTTTTCGCTGCTGCTCACACAAGAACCCGATGGACGAAGCCGGCGGAGTCGGTTAAACTGAAATACTAAACCCCGACATTACTGATGGAGGACTGGTGCCGGGAGACGCCGGCTAGTATACAATACAGCATGGTCATATTTTTCCGCAATCAGACCCAGAATACATTATCAAAATGAAGGCTTTGGAATTGTCTTTGACTCGTACAAGACATTTGTGCCACGCCTAGAAATGCATGATCTTAACTCAGAATCAGGTTTGTTTCATCAAAGTTAAAAATGTTGCTGGATGGTACACCTTTAGCATGATGCTTTAGATTATCAAAATAACCAAAAGCAATATCGAAGCTTACACAAGCTCTGAAGCGTTTGATGTTGCGACAAGTTTGTTTTGAAAGCGCATTCTCGTGTCGCTTTAAAATCTTCCAGACCAATGCACCAGAAGGCAAGTTTTTTTTAAAAGAGGCACTTTTCTTTCAACAGCATTTAAGTAGGTTCGTGCCATCATCCGAAGATCCAATATCATAAAAAAGGAAATACTTACTGACCCACAATTTGATTATGCTCAACAAAGGAGAGTTCTTTTCTGCTGAAAACTGTTGGATGGCCAGCAGTTGCCATATGTTTGCTTTTCATTTTATTGCTCAGTGTTCTCATAGAAATGTCGTATGGTTCGGAGGCTTTTCGTAGAGACGTAGCTTTTGACTGAAATTGTCGCTAAGCTTTTTGCAATGTTTTATTGGATTAGGCTTTGTAACTCCTCATCTCAATTGGTCACTTGTGAGTCCAAACCATATTCTTAGATGACTAAAACACTACTAAATTAACTCGGTTATGCGAAGATAAAAATTGAGTTAAACCTATGAAATTTGAAGGAGGTAGATAATCAACTGCAAAATAATGTTTAAAAAATCATGCAGCATAGAAAATTGATTGATCGAGCATCATTAGCAATGGCGCCAAAATTATTCAAGCATTTAAAATTGCAGTGCTTTGAAAAAGAAATTGCAAATATTTTGGGAGTGCAAGCAGCTAAGAAGGTTTAAATCAATGAGAATCAGTTACACTAAGCTGCATCTTTGCATTGGTTTTTAAACGTTGTATTGAAGTCGCTTCTGTACCTCCTTTAACAGTACCGGTAAATCCAAATTGATTGATAAACATCATTTTTGTTCTCTCTTACCGCATCACTTTGAACAATACTCAAACAAGCTGTTTACAGTCTAACAAAACAGTAAGAGCTACTTTAAACAATGTTCAAAATTAGAATGGCCTAAAATCATTGCGGTAGGCTTATGAAAATCTACTGCTGCGCTATTTGCAAAATCCATGGCCATTATCTTTTAGTTACCTCTTCAATACCAATAAAGTTTTTGGCATTTTAAAGTTTAAATTATTCCAAAATCTGCAAAGATTCTCACTGGCTACATTAAAGTTTGTAGCCTAGCGCCCTAGCCACAAAAACAGTTATTTTTGCAACATTGATAGGCCAGTAAAGTATCGAATTTCTGAAAGCAGACTGCAACTTTATAGAAACGTTTAATTGTTTAAATTTTCACAATGTAAGGCATTTCAGGTACAGTAGATTCCGCTTAATTGGGCCGCCGGTTAATCGGGTCAGCCGTTTAATTGGGCCAAATTGTTAAGAACAAAATCCAATCAAAGATAATGCACTACGTTAAATCCGCATAATAGGGCATACACTGCTTTATTTGCAAAACCGCCTTTGTAATGTAATAGAACTCAATATCACAGAGCCAACTATATTATGTAACAATTGAAAAATACAGGCGCAAATTATTTTGTCATTTCGTGCCCTTGGACATGGTAGTTGTTGTGTTTTGTTGCAAATTTTGTGAAGTCCGGAGCAGAGATGCCACAAAAAGAATTAACAATTGCTGAAAGGGTTGTTGTCCTAAGAAAAATTAGAGAGCAACTTCCAAGCATTAGTCATCGCCAGCTAGCTGAGATAACTGGTGTACCAAGGACAACCAGAGACGTAGCAGCCGCCCCCCAAACCCCCCAATTGGGGGGAGCCCAGGCCAACTTTGGGGGCCCAAGTTAGTCTGAAATTGCTTTTTGGCTACGTGACTATTTTCAGTTCAGCAGACTTGTTTACAACCGATTTAAACTGTAGGAAGAAATTGGCTTGTGACATCATAAGTGAATGCAACGTCATTTTATCTCGCAGAATCTAGAATATTTCGATTGATTTTCTGGTAGAATCTTGAATATTCGATTGACGTAACAATGCCGTTGTTACGCAACAATCATAGAATGGTCTGGAATTCTGTTTGGCTATAAATACCGGGACAATATATATACACTGCAGAGTGCAGATAAAGTATTTTATTGACATTGTATAGAATGAAACGTTCAAAAAGTGGTGCTCAAAAGAGAAAAGAAGCAGCCACTGCTCGAGATGCTGTAGCGAAATTGCCCAAGATGACAGATTTTTTCAAGATTACTCAGCAGAGTAGACCTGGCACTAGTACCGAGAGGGATGAAGAAAACTATAGTGTACAAGAAAAAGAAGACTATGACGATCAGCATCAAAGTGATTGTGAATTTCCAGAAAATGTAAGTTGTGATTTACCTGCCAATACGCAACCTTCAATATCAAAAATATCTGAATCTCAATTTACCCCTATCCCTGATGACCCATGTAAATGGCCTGAAAGTATTTCTGATGCTCAACGATGTGATATAGTAAAGCGTGGACCACATCAACTAATAATGAATTTTCCATATAATAACACAACTCCAAGGCGACGTTTTTCCTCCAACCATTATAAATGTGTGTTACCTAATGGTGAAAGTGTTTCACGATCGTGGCTAGTTTATTCTGGGGAATCAGATCAAGTTTTTGCTTTTGTTGTAAGCTATTTGGAAAAACACTAAGCCCCTTTTGTAGTGGTATAAATACATGGGAGGGTTTTTCGAAAAAACTGAAAGACCATGAAAACGGCATTTCCCACCAAGAATGCTGCAGTCAATGGATGTTGCTAGCTGAAGGGATAAGAAATTCATCCACTATCGACAAACGCGAGATGAATATTTTTTTCAATGAAAGACGTTTTTGGAGAAATGTTTTAGAGAGACTTATCGACATTGCCTTGTTTCTATCGGAAAGGAATCTAGCTTTTAGAGGATCTGAAGAAGTCTTAGGATCTCCTCACAATGGAAATTTTCTGGGTATATTTGAGCTTTTGGCAAGAAGAGATCCGATTCTAAAAGAGCTTCAAGACAGAATCAAGAATAAAAACACTAAAGATCACTATTTGAGTCCTACCATACAAAATGAACTAATTGAATTGCTAGCGACAGAAGTTGAAAAAGAAAATTTACAGCAATTGAAATTGGCAAAATATTTTTCTATAATTTTGGACTGCACTCCAGATATGTCACATCATGAACAAATGTCTGTCATTCTCCGTTATGTACTATGTAATGAAGAAGCTGCTGTTGTTAAAGAAACATTTTTGGCTACTTGAGAATAAGTGACAGTACTGGGAAAGGCTTGTTGGACGCTTTCTTTGAAAAAGCGACCGAACTGCAACTCGAATTGTCTGATTGTCGAGGTCAGTCATATGATAATGGTGCTAACATGAAAGGAAAACATTCTGGGGTCCAAGCAAGAATGCTAGACATCAATCCCAAAGCTGTTTACGTGCCCTGTGCAAACCATACCCTTAACTTAGTTGTTGTTGACAGTGCTAATTGATCGACGGAAGCATTGACATTTTTTGGAGTACTTACAAGGTTGTATGTGCTGTTTTCTTCCTCTGCTCAGCGTTGGGAAATTTTGAAGAAACATGTGGAGCTGTCCATAAAGTCACAATCTGATACTCGTTGGGAAAGCAGAATTAAATGCATCAAGCCTCTTCGATACAATTTAAAAGAGGTGTTGCTGGCACTGAAAGACTTGGAAGCCATTTCCATAGAAAGAAAAGATGGAAGAGCTGCCTCAGAAACAAAATCGTTGATAGCTCATTTATCAAAATGGAGTTTTCTTTTGTCGGTGTTTATTTGGTATGATATCCTATTCCAAGTCAATAAAGCAAGCAAGATTCTTCAATCGTATGGAGTCTCCCTTCATACAATAGAAACGGAAATCCAGGCAACTGAAAAGTTTTTGCAAAACTATCGCACAACGGGTTATGACAGTGCCGCAACATCTGCTGTTGAAATAGCACAGGAATTGGATATTGATCCTTCTTTTCCTCCGTCAAGAAGTGGAAAGAAAAGAAGATTGTTTGATTACCAAGGTGAAGAGGAACAACGAGCTACTCCTGAACTGAAATTTAAAAGCAACTTTTTCTATCCATTAGTAGACCAGGCTATTATGTCAATAAAGGAGCGCTTTAATTTGTTACGTGAGGTTTCTTCCGCCTTTTCGTTTTTGTACACACGAGACAAACTTTTGCTTGTGCAACAAGAAAATGCTCTTCTTACTTGCTGTAAATAGTTCCAAAAAAAGTTCGGTGACATTGATTCTGATGAAATGAGCGCTGAGCTACAGCGGTTTGTTTTAATTTTACAAAAAAAACGCAATCTCAAAACGGCTCAAGACTTTCTGAACTATCTTCTAAAGACTCATTTATTTGAATTGTATCCGAATGTGTACATCGCACTTCGAATCTTACTAACTTGCTCCGTGACTGTTGCCAGCGCTGAAAGAAGCTTCAGCAAATTGAAACTGATCAAAACTTTTAA
Source organism: Trididemnum clinides (assembly GCA_963675345.1). NCBI lineage: Eukaryota > Metazoa > Chordata > Ascidiacea > Aplousobranchia > Didemnidae > Trididemnum > Trididemnum clinides. The sequence goes on from OY776294.1 coordinate 26,062,428, forward strand.
TAGAACGTCTATGACAGACAGTAGACTATCTTCATTAGCCATGTTGTCAATCGAAAATGACTGCGCCCGATCTCTAGATTATGACAATGTCATAACAGCATTTGCGAACAAAAAGGTTCGCTCCAGACTATTTAAATGATACTGTGTTTTTATAACTTTTTCATGTTTTTCAGTGTCATTGCTTTCGTTTCGCAGTGTCTGCATAAATGTCCTACTGAACTCTGGCATCGGTGCCGAATTTTTTATGACTTGCACCTTCGGTATCGGCATGCTTTATTCTGACATTAGCCTGTTTACTTATGTACAAATTGTGGTGTATTTTCTTAATGCAGCTTTTCAATTTTACACCTCTAAAGTGATATGACCTGTGCGCAGGGGCTCTTGCACTTACTTTGAGGGGGCCCGAAGTTGGAGTGCTACGGGACTGAGGACAACCCTGGCACAGATACTGCAAGACTTCGGATACTCGGGTCAGCCGCTTAATCGGGCCAAATGATGCTTATCCCGATGTGGCCCGATTAAGCGGAATCTACTGTACTTCGATAAAGGCTAATTTCATTAGGCGTAGACTGCGGCGTAGCGTGAAACATTTTTGGTTTTTCTATTTAGTTTTATGCGCGGAGCATAAAACTAAAACTAAATAGAGAAAAAAAAATGTTTCATGCTACAGTATTATAAGAAAATTGGTTAAACATGTTGCATTTTCAAAAGTTTATTCAAAGTTAAAACGCCGTTCAAAGTAGCCTTGTTTGACGGTACAAGCACTAATAGTAGATATTTTGGTTTAAAGTTATTGTAATTTTTGACTTAATTGAAACGTTGATTCAATGAACTAAAATTGTAGTGAGTTTTATAGATAAAATTAATGTAGTTTGAAGGTTTTAGTATTGAATTTATTGTACTTTTTGTAGTTTATGTGCTCGCGGACTCACCCCAAGCTTTCAAAAGAAATTTTACGTTATCGGGTTTAAACCCTGGATTACCACATCTGACATAGTATCACGAAGCGGTCGGTTTCAAGACCTTACCAAATGTTACATTTTTGTGCTTTTAAAAGTAATGAGTTTAAGTTTGAAAAGTAACAGCACAGATTTTTTGATTTTATGGTCACTAGCGAACACTTCAAAAAAGAAGTACTTTTTGCAAGCAGAAAATAGAAACACAAAAGTGGATCAGTAAAAATGTAATTGTTCTTAGCAAAGCGTCAAAATTGCTTTCCCGAGAATTAAAGAACAACATGTGGCTTTAGAGCCTTAGTAATTATACCGGGTGACATAAAATTTCAGATTTATTAAGAAGAATTAATGTTCTATGAGTCTACCAAATTTGACCTTCGAGATGCCACGGACTACTGAACAAATGGAATTTATAGTTGAGGCATATTTTTGGCAGAAATCGATCCACGCAGCTCAATTGCAATTTAACATCATTTCGTTGATAAATGTGTTTCCACGAATTGAAATCCGTTAGAAATTTTCTGGGGTTCTGATTGCTACTTGTAGTAGTACCATATGCAATGCAAAGATTGCAAAATAGAGCTTTTTTTCTTCACAATACCACAGCCATTATCGCTGCAAACAACCTCCAGAGTAATCAGGTCGAAAGTGCCCATTTGTAGCGTTGAATTTGGTTGTTTTTGGTTGATGTGGGTGAAACTCGAAATACTTGGTTAGATTATCTCATTTTGGTTTTACAAACCACGAGTGTCACAGATGGAATTATAGACTGATCTCGTTGAACTTCGGAAATTTGAGCGGATATTGCAGAATAGTCTGCTCATCGTTTCTTTTTCCATTACTTTGCATCACTCTCTAATATTGCTGAATAGAAATTTACAGACTGCTGACATTGACTTTCTAAAACTTGCGTTAGAGGAGCAGAACATACTTCAGGATTATCTTGGCTGAGGTTGTCTGGTTTTGGTTCATCAGTATATACAGTCTGGACTTCGCTTTCTGATCAGAGCAATTTTGATTTCCTAAATCTGATGCTGGTACATCATGATAACTTACAGACTGATGCTGATGTTCTAATAGCAAAGCGGGATTAACTGTCGTTTGGCATTCCGTTGAGGTGCTTGCTCTGGTAAATGCTTTCTAAATGTTCACACATTTAACAGCAATTTCTTTCAATTTGTTTTTCCTTCTTTTACGCTTTTTCTCAACTCCATCTTTCCGCCTTTTTGTTTCTTTTTCCATTACTTAAAATTTAGAGAGGCCTGAAAAATAGATGGTAAACAACTATGTTGCATATGTGATATCAGTTCTCCTGCGACTCTTTATTACGTCATTGTACCGCAAATTAGGGAAAGAAGTTACCACTGACGCCTTATTCATTATTTTACGTCTAGTCACGACAGTCATAAATCCCAATAAGAAAATTATAGATAGGCTATACAAAAATACTGTTACCGAAAAATAATTGCGAAATCATTATGTATGGAACTGGTTCATATTCTTGATCATTTGTTAGCTTTTTAAAGTTAGTTTTGATGCAGCCCGGTGAATGTTGACCTCAAGTCTCAGGCTACGCTTTTTGCGTCTTCTTTCTTGCATTAGCGTAAACAAAAAAATAATACGCAGTCATTTTTCCCCCACAGCTTCAGGTCTAATCTCGATTGGTCTTTAATGGGGTTCTCAAGCAAATTGTCAAAATGCATCCCTGTAGCAAATATGCTGCGATTTGGCACAGTCAGGCAGATTTTTTCAATTTTGTCGCAAGCATTACAAGTCCCTGGCTGAACCTTATGTGCCCTGTTCCCAGCTTAGGCAAAAAAAAGAGGTAAAAAAGCAATGGCAAAAATATGAGAAGAATATGGCTCTTTTTAATGTCCAGGGCTATTCCTATGTAAAGAAAAAATGACATAAAACGGGCCACCAAAATGGAAATAATTCCATACTGCAGCTGACTGTTTTTACAACTACAATTGCATTTTTGTTAATAATAGAATTATCAAAAGCCTTTGTTTTATTGCATAAATCATGCTATTACCTAATTGATGTTAAAAATGGTAAAGAGAACGCTAAAAACTAAAATCCTATAAGATAGATTTTCGGTTACAATATTTTCAAGCCTCTGCTATGACCAAAGTAAGTAGTTGTTTCAAAAAGGCATTTAAATAGTCATGTAGGCGCCAAAATTTGTCAAGTACAAATATAAAAGTGGGGGCCGTGTCCTCTCCCATACAAACTGCACAACTGATGAGCATTTATTTGAACTAATACGTATGTAGATAATTTGTGAGCTTCTGAAATTATTCGAGTACATGAAGTCACGCTGTTTGCTGTTCTTGGCCACATCGAGTCACCCAGACAGCTTTAAGCCTACCGCATATTTGCATTATAAAAGTGAAGAATTTTAGTCAATGACACAACAGACCACCTCGCAAGATTTTTATTCCCACCATCTTTTTTTGCCCAGAGTCATGTTTTGGAAATATTTTGCTTGATTTAGCTCAATAAAAGCATCCACACTTTTTAAAGGCTCACATCACAAGTGAACTCCAAAAAAGAATCACCATGCCACAAAAATAACAAAAGCAAGCTTACTATAGGTTTGCTTTCAATTTGTGAAAAATTTCATACAGCAAATTATTTACCTATCACAAATGCAGTCTAGATTTACAAAATTTTTCAGGAGCAATGTTTAAAATTTATCTTACTTAAATGGTTATCTAAGCATATCTTCTTAGTAAAAGAGCCGGCCTTGTTTTGGCATCTCTAGGTAAGTGCCCAGCTGAAAATTTGTGAACATTGATGCCATTTTCAAGAAATGTTCGTTGGTTAGTACCGCAACCTGATCGAGGTTTGAACCATCAACTTTTGAGACAGACTCGCTATCAAGCAAATTTAATCACATATTCATCAGCCGGTATGGCTGTTTCCTTGTAACGGACCGGTGCTTTAACCAACTTTACTGTGGCGTGTAGGCAAACATTGCATCCAGCAATTTTTAAACAATCGCTGTGAATTTGAACACGTGCTTGAGATATGCAGTAGTTTATATTAGTCGATTTACATTAAACAATTTGTTAAAATAAGAGAGTTGTATGGTTACAACACAGCCTACCAGTATCAGATGAGCCAAAAGTAATCTAAGTCTGTAAGCCTGTAAATGACGTAATTTGTATTAAAGCCGATTTTCATGAGATCAAACATCAATAAATTAACTTTTTGTCAGAATCATCAAAAATGAATGTTACTAGGCATTACTCCTAAATCTAGCTACCGATAATCGCATTGCTCTAAAATTTTGGACAATTGCGCGGATACTGTGCACATTAAAAACGTATGAAACAAGAGACCTGATAGGTCAAAACGGTATCACTGTCTGGAGTTTGCTCAAAGTGCATCGCTGACCTCTTGTATTTCTTCAAGATCTTATGACCACTGGGCTGTGACAGCACTATTGTTCTAGCAGTTGTTAGGCTTGGTGCACCTGCGATAACCACCACTCATACACGAATGATACGGCTTCGCACAGTACTGGCAGACCATCCACTACAATGGACTTACAATAAGCTCCACAAGTGTGGCGGTCCAAGCTATGCGTTATTAAAAGCCTTTAGCTTCTTGTCTGCCACCAACTGCACTAAAGGGACCTAATAGGTCGAAACAGTGTCACTGTTTCAGTTTGCTTGAAGTGCATCGAATGCCTCTTGTATTACGTAAGAAACAACTTTGTCTTCTTTTCTACGTTTTCGGCGCGTTCTTTTCGGAAGAAAACAGGCCAACGATCAAAAAGGTATACCGTGTGCACTTAATTCAACAGAAAATTGGGAGCAGAAATTCTAGAAGTTCTCTGTGAATTTCACGATCTCTTTTGACATCCGCTAATACAAAATATTTTATTCTAAGCCTTGATCAAATCAAGGTAGCTCATATGCCTAGTTTTTGGTTGGGCTAGCGACCTTTTTATAGTTTGTAAAAAAAAGAATGTGGGTTTTGTAGTCATGCAATATTTTCCGCAATGTTTTTTTCTTACATTCCAGCTACACCAGCCTATTTTCAGTGAAAGTATTGCTGTCTTCAAAATCGAATGATCTCCAGAATCGAATCTCAGCTTGATTTACTCTGCTTTGAACACAGACCCCATAATTCTTATTTGATAAAATAGACTGGAGAATCATTGATTTACTGTTCATGCAACAAGTTTTACGAGATTTTGTGTTAAGAAAATTGCTTCGATTACCATTAGCGTTTAACTTACTAATTAATTAAAAAGATTTTTGGTAAAAAATAATCGGTAAAGTTTGGATCTCGAAAATTTAAACTATATTTTTTGGGTTGCATCAAAAAGTATTTGCAGACCCCTAATCTAATAGACTAATCAAATGTTGCCGATTAGCAGTAGCAATATTGCTCACAACAAGTTACATTTTGGTTCTTATGCGTTTCAAAAATGCTAAAAAACTGTTTACTACAATCCGCAATCCAGTATGATAGATAAAACATCCACTTTGTTTCCAAAACCAAAACTAAGGGCTCAAAAGTTTTTTGCGATGACGGAACATTGCTTCCAATCAGGTTCGCATGTAAATTCCGCTTGTGTAACAAGAATTTGAACAAAATTAGCATTTGCGAGTGGCTGTAAACCGTAGCATACACAACAAGTTCAGTATAATAAAAAATTACAGTTTATTTCTGTTTGTTTAATTGTCTTCTTTATTTTAAATCAAAGCGGTAACGGGCAGCAATACTAAACCAACATTTTTAACGTTATGCAAAAATTAAATACAGTTTTTTGTCATCACAAGTTTAATTTTTTTGGCAACTGTACAGAAGTTTTTACATAAAATTCTCGTACATGGCTTTATTTTTTATCGATATTGAAGTTTGATTTGCAGCAAACTTAGTAAACTTCAGAAACAAAGTAATGTTGCCACGCTGTTTATACCTGACAGCAATTTAACCTTAGTAATGAGAAACATTTTGAAAAACTATCCTGAACAAATGTATTGTATGGCAAGGTAATGATCTGTAAAGCGATAAATTATACGTTAAGTTGTACTAATGATAAATATAAACTAGCTGCCGAAGTATAATCATGTTATATCAATACAAATCTATATCTAAAAAGCGATAAAATTTTCAATTCACATTCAAAAAATTTGTATGCAAATTCAAATCAGATAGGCTGCTACAAATTTTGTATAATGTCATGTTTTCACAATTTGTATGCAAATTCAAATCGGATAAGCAACTACAAATTTTGTAAAATGTCACGATTTTACGATCTTTTACTGGGTGTATTAGCAGATAAAGCAAATTTTAAATCGTTGCTGAGTTAAAAGTACAGTAAAGTATCAAAAGAACGAGGTCAAAAATACTATTTTGGGAAGAATCAAATTTTCAGAAATTTCCGATAAGATTAATGAGAAAGAGTGATAAAAATGATCATATTTTGATTCAAATATTTACAGTTTTAAGATATCTTTTGCATTATAAATTACCTGTAACTAATCTACGCAAATGATTAAGTAACTCTTTCTTTTTCATAATATAGCAAACTAAGAGAAAGCCAAACAATTTAAAGTGGGAAAGAAAATATTTTTTCTGGATATACGTGTGAATTGTTTTCCTTTTTATTTGAAGATTGCCGAATAATGAGATTAGATTAGAAAAATGTTTTCTTTCAATCTCTCCCAAAATATCCCTGCGTAGTATTGGTAAAAAGCAGAAAAAATTTATAGGCTTACGTACCTAAGGTAAACTAGAAAATTTCCTTGAAAATAATGAATCACCAACATCATACTGTACAACACCACATTCCAATACAACATGTCAATAACTGACGACCGGTTTCGACCTTGTTACGCGCCATCAGGCGGGTGTAAAATATGCACAAGAAGAACAATGTATTATACAACAGATATGCCTGTGTGTGCAAAAAAGATGATGCAATACAAAAATTGGTTTTGGTACAGTTTAGAATTAAAGCAAAGTTCGAAGATAAATTTCGGAAATGAACTTTATTTTCTGATACGTACGATGTACTTAGGTAAGCATACACCGGAAGAATTTTGCTTTTGTAGTGCAGATCTTCCATTGTTCATTCTAGCTCAGGCAATAAACTGAGGGGCTGCGCCTTTTTTACAAAATTAAGAAAATTTGTCAAAATCAGCGATTTGAAAACTTGATCATCAAAACAAAGTATTTGTATGTTTTCGGAGAGTAAATGTGGGAAAATGACCGTTTTCAAAAAAAATGATCTGTGAAAAAAGGGTGTTACAAATTAAGAGGGCTGCCGGTTTTTATTGGCATTGTCAAGAGGGCTGTGTTTAACAAACGTTAAGAACTCCTGTTTAAACGCGGAACCGCCACTGATGAGAAGTTTTTTCAAACTACATTTAACTTTGGTTTGTTTCCATTTTTAACTGAACATAATAAAATGTAATTTAAATAGAATCTTTATATTTCTCTTTGCTTTTAATTTTTGACTTCGGGTATTTACGAGAGTAGTTCAAAAAGTTCTGAGACGAATTGAAAAATACTTTATTTATTAAAATTGCAAAATTATTTTTCTACCCAAGATCCACTTAACTCAATACACTTCTGCAAGCGATGTTTCCATCGAGAAATTTCTTTTTGATAGAATTCTGGAGCTTGTCTGGTCAACCAGGTCACAACCTTACTCTTCGCTTCATTTATGGATTGAAATCTTGTTCCTTTCAAACGTTCCTTCAGTTACGGAAATAGGAAGAAATCATCCTTACCATCCTTAAATAGTCTGATCCAACAATGAACAACGGCTCTAGAAAGTTAAGAGTCTCCATAAACATTTTGCAAAGCTCCCATGATTTCTGTCGGTTTCAGTTGAAGTTTTGTTGGAAATTTGATGTTTGCTCGAACTTCAAATTGGCTTATTTTGGACAGTTAAAAAAGTTAATAATATAAAATGTAATCTGGAAAAATGATAAAAAATTTAGAATGCTGTGACTTTTCAAATTTGTTTTTAAGTCATCAGTGGTACAATTAAAGGTTATTTTAATACACTATTTGGACTCAGACTGAATTTATGTCATTTGTCTTAGTACTTTTTGAATACTTTGTCTTGGAACTTTTTGAATATCCCTGTTGTTGTTGTTGATTACCCAATCCCTTCCGAGGGATCGGTGCATGGCGGAAGACCATGGAGCCCAGAAGCCGGGCAATACTCCAGGGCCTGGATCAGAGGTTGTATAGAGACAAAGAGTCGCCAAAGAGTGAGCGGCGCAAAGAGTCCGTTGCTGGACAGTGCAAAATGAGATGAAAGGTGTCCTAGGACGAGTTTCCGAAGGGGCTGCAGGAAAGATTCTCTATTCTGCCAATCCTAGAGAAATAAGAGCTTAACAGAAGGCTGTGTCCGTTTCAGCGTAGACGAGAGAGAACACATCGAGCATGACGAGAGAGCACAAGTTCTTCAGTGGAAATTGAGGAACCTGTGTGTCGAAGAATTTTGATAAGACGTTACCCCTCCAGTCCGAGAAAAGATAAGAGTAGATACGAGAAATAAGACGAGAGAGACTACAAGAAATTGCAGAGGGCGCAAGTAGCGCTCCTCGTCTGGCCAGCTCATCAGCCGCGTCGTTTCCTCGGAGAAACGAGTGTCCGAGGACCCATTGTAGTCTGATAGAACAGGAGAAGAGAGGAGACAGTTCATGCCAGATCTGCCACAGAGTTTGAGATAAAAGGAAAGATGGAGAGGACAGGGTGGCGAGGACAAAACGACAGTCAGATAGAAGAAAAAAAGAAGAGAAATGGCAGACTTGTTGGTGCTGCCGAGACTAGCAAAGAGCGTGCAGAATGGCGCTATTGTCAAAAGGAAAAGGAACAGAGCCGTCAGTCCAAAGTACCAAATCACGAGGGGAGAGAGAGTCAAGGTGGGCGTGAGCCGCATTTTGGCGAGAGAGAGGGGAATCAAAGCGAGAGCATGGAGAGGAAAGGGTGAAATCCACAATGAAGGAAGGCAGATTTCAAGGGGGAAAGGGAAGGCAAGTAAGAAGAGTTTCCCTAGGAAAAGCAGAAGAAAGCATTTGCGGGTGAGTGGACGCAAAAGCTTTCCAGGGCGATCTGTAGAGGTTTGGTTTCACTCCAAGTCTAGCCAATTCTGAAATAGGAAAGGAGGTTGGAAGACGAAGAGCCAGCTCATAAAATGAAAGAGTGAAATGAGTCAGGGTGATTCGAAAGAAAGGTAGGGAAGCCTCAGAGTGAGCAAAAGTGGGATAGGGGAGGACGAGAGGCAGCCGGTGATGACGCGACTAGCCGCTCGATGGAGGCGTTCCAATTTGGTGGTATTGGTAATGCTTAAGAAACAAAACCATCCGAGTGAAGCATAAGTGAAAAAGGCTTGGAGAAAAGCTTTATACAGAAGAGAGAAGGACTCCTTAGAGGGGCCCCATGAGGAAGCAGAGATACAGCGTAAGGCCTTGAGACGTGAAAAGAATTTGGCCTTTAGCGAAAATACATGTTTAGAAAAGAAATAAGTGCGGTCGAAGGTAACCCCAAGAAAAGTTGGAGTGGGATTGAAACGGAGACGGGAGCCGGGTAAAAGGAGGTTGGGCCGAAGGTGAACTTGGTGTGGGTTTACTGAAAAGAAGGAAGCCTCATATTTGCTTGGATTGAGAGGAAGACACCAGTACTCATACCATCGCTCCAATCGAAACAGAGCTCCTTGTGTGGCCTCCACTGCAGTGGGGTCCGAGGGTGAGGAGGACCAAATGGCCAAATTGTCAGTGTAAAGAGAGCACCTGACGGAAGAAGGCAGAGAAGCCGGAAAATCATTGATGAAGAGAGAGAAAAGTACAGGGCCAAGAACGGATCCTTGCCGAACACCTTGACAAACTCGAAAGGAATGACCTTTGTGATTTTGAAAAACCACACAAGCGCGCTCATCGAAAAGGAAATATTGATTCCAACGAGCAAAGCAAGGAGGGAGGCCGAAATGAGTTTGTGAAAAAGGGCGGGATGCCATACAGAGTCGAAAGTATTAGAGAAATCAATAGTAGAGAGAATCGTCCGAAAGCCCGGCCTTGTTTTGTTAAACCCATCCGAAATAGACTGAGAAAGGAACAAAATTTGATGTAGACCGTTCAGGGTGGAAACCGGCCTGGCGGGGAGAAAGAATGGAATTAGATTCCAGAAAGAAAAGTAGACGGAATAGAATGATGCGTTTAAACAGCTTTGATACGCAGGAGATGAGAGAGTTAGGCCGGAAGGAAGCAGGAGAGTCGAGAGGCTTTCCCATCTTGTGGATGGGAATAATAGAAGATGTCTTCCATATGGGAGAAAAGAAATGCAAAGTCCAAGAGTCATTGAAGATGTGAAGAAGAAAATCCATGCCAGAGCGAGGAAGATACTTTAGCATAGGATAGACAACTTTGTCTGTGCCCGTGGCAGTGGAGGAGAAGAGATTGGAGACAGCCGCAAAAAATTCAGCTGGGAAGAAAGGAGAGCAAAAGGACGAATGAGACTCTTCTGGGCACGTGGCTCAGCAGAGCTCAGAAAGATAGCCTCTGGCTCTTCTAGGCAGAGCCTTGGCTGAAAAATGGAAAAGTGGAATCTCATTAAATATACTCTTGATTTTAATGTGTAATGGTTAAAAAGTTATTTTGTTTGCAAACATTGTTGCAAAGTTCCTAAAACCGCTTTTATAATATAGCGGAAAAACGTTCTAAGCAATCTCATTCACGTAACGTGGCGTAAATTCTATCATCAATTAACCGATAACAATGCTTTCTTGTTTAGTATCTCCGAAAAAATTATCTTAGCTGGGCTATTCAACTTGTCTTAATTTATTTTGTTAATTTATTTTGTGCATTGAAAGGGTATCTTTTTATTAAACTTAAAACTAAGGTCATACAGATTGTCAATTTGTGGGCTAAGATGTACGTGAACATTCACTGTGACGACCTATATGTCACCCTAATTGTATACAGCAATTATAAAAATAATAGGTCTGTACATGTACATGTATGTTCAACATTAATACAAGAAAACAATTTAATGCACACTTTAGTTAAAAAGTATACTTGTTTATGGATCCATTTATTGCAGGGGTTTCCAACCTTTTTCTGCTCATGGCCCATCAAACTACAAAGATATTGGTGGTCAAAATCACAACAGCACCAAATATTAATCAGCAGTTTGTTTACATAACTTTAATGAGAAAATTCTAGCTGCACCTTGTCAAGAATCCTTTGAATCCTGGGTGCAATCGATGAAAGTACACAACGTATATTGTCTTTAATATCAAGTCCGTTGCGCTGTTTGGATTTCACATTCGATGGCAAGGAGAAGGTTGATTCACACAGCCATGTGGTGGTGAAAGGCAACATTTTTTTTTAATGACCAAATCAAAAGCAAAGCGCATTTAAGACCATTTTGTAAAGTCTTCGAAGCTAACGCTTCCCGATAAATGAAACAGTGAGTGGTGACAACATTAGGTGTTTTTCTGCACCAGCGTCTGAAATCCGCTTATTGCTCCAAGCATTGCTGATGTGGCATCAGCGCACACACACAAACTCATTCAGCCTAAATTTCTTTTTTCAAAAAATGCTCTAGTTTTGACATTACGTCCTTTCACTTTGTAGTGGTCTTCAATTCACTAAAAATGAGCAACTCTTTCTTAACTTTTTCATTCACCACTTAACGAACAAAGAGCACAAGCTGAGATGCTGAAAAAATACCTGTGGATTTGTCAAGCTGAAGAGCGTACAACCCAAATTGTGACTTCTCTAACTTCAGTGATCACTTGCTCTTCTTTATCATTCGCCATAAGAGCAATTCTTCTCTGAGCTGTGTTGTCTGACAAACGGATTGTTTTTATCTTTTGTCACCCAGCACAATCCAAACCATGGCCAGAGAACTAGGCTTGACAAGGGCCTCACCAATGTTGTGAGCCTTTTTCTGTTTAGCAATGATTAAACAGACTTCCAAAGATGCCACTGTCAGTTTCTTATTAGTCTGTCAAAAAGATTTGGTCTTGTCAAGCGCTAACTTTTCAAATCTGCTTCCAGGCTTTTAAAATATTTGATATTTTTGCCCTCAAGACCAGAATGATTCTTTTCAAATGATTTTGATATTTGAATGGTCCTAGTGATTCATTGCTCAAAACACGGCAACATATGATCCCCTGACCTTTTTCCTCTCCTCGATCATTAACTGAGGTAAATTCATACTTTATATATTCAACATTGTCCTTTTTTTTGGCCAAACTTAAAATGAACCAAGTCTAAACAAGATAGAATATTGTCACGCTATTTAAAAAATGAATTTAGGGCATACAAAACGTCATTTCTATGTGAGAGTCAGCAATCCAGGCCGGCGCATTTAGAACAGCAACCTAAAAGCGAATGCTGTATTTTTATGACTCAAATAATCTCATAGATTTAACACTTCTTTAGCTTTAATAGCTGTACATTTATGGCATAGAATTTATGCCATAGCATAGCAATTTTGGTAAATACAGCTTTAGCTAGCATTGTAAATTAAAAGTTATGTCACAAACGTAACATTTTGGTCGAGTTTTTGCTATTATTCTATCCTATTTGATCATAATAACATTATTACACAAGTCTCATTGTGTTTTCATTCTGATTTATACCAAGCTCTGTGGCCCACTTTAAATAGCGTCATGGTCTACGACTGGGCCATGGCCCACCGGTTGAAAACCTCTGATCTATTGTCTGCATGGTTAGTGATTGCCTTAAATATTGGTCAAACAATTAAAAGTATAAATTTGTAGGTCTTCAAATAGAAGGCATGTTTATTTTTTCAAAGAAACTTAAAAATAAAATGCATAAAACATTTTGTAGTTGAATAAGAAATATGCTCAACAAGCACTGCATTTGCCAGCTTTAACCTATATATGCCGAAAGATGAAAATTTTAAGATTTTTTGCTGCGTCTTATAAATTGATGCTATTTAGGTCCAAGGAACACATTTGCATTAATTTTTTCAATTTTTGCATTGTAATTTTAAAAATACGAGCCGGCCTATATACAGAATGCTAGGCAAATCCACAAGCGTTTATTGCGTACATATCCTCTTTGGGTTCTTGCGCTTTTCTCCTTTCTTCGCGCACGATCTAACTGTCTGATGTATTCACAATTTATTTGCATTTGTGTTTGTATTTATGCAGTTGCTAGACTTAGTGCACCCGCGACAACCGCCACTCATTCATGAGTGATACGGCTTCGTCGAGTACTGACAGACCTTCCCCCAAGTGGATCTAGTATAGATCCCACAAGTGTGGCGGTCCATGCTATGCTTTATTAAAAGCCTCTAGCTTCTTGTCTGTCACCAACTGCACTAAAAAAATCTGATAGGCCGAAGCAATGTCACCGTCTGCAGTTTGCTAAGTGCATCGCTAGCCTCTTGCATTACAATAAAAACTAGTCTTATTTTCAACTTTTTCACACAGGTGCGATAACGAACAGCGTCTTACTGACTGTGATACCATTTGAAACATTTGACATGAAGATCAGTGTCACTTGTCTCACATCTCGTCGTTGTTTTTGTATGGCAATGTACACAGCGAGTCTGCTTTTCTTGTGTAACAACCCAGTGCTGGAGACAGTCAAATCGTATGTCTTTCAAAGTCTTTGGCGGTCGGCCCCGCATGCCTTGGTTAGGTGGAATTTCGCACTGGGTCAAGTACGTCCTTGCAATTTACCGGCAAAACTGCAACAAATCCATTGGAGTTTCCTCACTGTACGTACATAATTTGTGCAATTGCCAAGCATTGTTCACTGCTACGTCTAGCATATACGAAATCAAGCACCAGTACCATTTTTTTCTACATATTGCTATTTCATATTTTGTAACATTTTGGTCCATTTTGTCCACAACCCTCATGTTGTGGTCCATTTTGTCCATACTCCAACCGCATTTGAACACAAACTGACAAAGCTGTTGTCGTTCCATTTTCAGGCAATCATTCCATTTTCAGGATCAGTCTCGTAATCAAACGATCCTCTTGGTTGCTTTTCATATTGTTGCTTCTAACCAATGGACACTCCTTTGTTTTACTTTCTCGTATTGTAGCCGTCGCTTTGATGGATTTTTCCTTTAAGGCCGGCACAAGCTTCACGCTGGTGAAAAAGTTGTCATAACACAAACGATACTCTTTTTGTTCTTGATTCTGGAGAACATCTAAAAAATAAATAAAAAAAATTACAACTCTTTCTTGAGACAAATCGATGTGGCTAAGCAAGCTAAAGTCCTTTGGAACTTCGTGCTTGCCCCACTGAATGGTCATTCGCCCAACCGGTCAAACAGTACATTTTTAAAAATTTATTTTGCCTGACTGCGACATTCATTAGCATCTAAACCATCTTGAACATCACAAATTTATAATGATAGATGTAGAATTCTGCTCTGCTTCTGCTTACTTTCGGGTGCTCACTATGCACCTTATACAGTATAAAAAATGCGACAGGGGGCTGTATGCTGGATGATCGGTGGTCTACTATATGCTTAGTTTTACCTATTTTGTGTTGGATATCTGTTTGTGGTTGGTAGTTACTTCATCAATTTTGATAATACTGGGCCACTTTGATCTTGGAGATGTGAATAGTCGTCCAGATATATATGGAAGAGTAGTAACATAGTTACAGGCATACTTATTCTCGATATTTAGCCACGCGGCAAACACCTGGCAGACCATAAGATCGATATATATTTTCAGTTGATAATTAGCTTTTAGGGTTATTTACCCAATTAAAACTTTGATCTTTACGTTTGATAACACCTTTAAATTTTTGGTGCTGATAATTAGCTTTTATTTAGTACAGTGGTTTGCAGTAGTGTGTCCGCCGCGGGTTTTTCCGAATCCAAAAATTTTCGAAACCCGAAACCCGGGTATTTTTTGATGCAAAATCCGGATTTAATTACGTAACAAGGTACCAATAATATACCATAACTGTGAAATATTTAAAGTCAATGCAATGGCTTTTAAATTCCCACCAGGCGGCTTAAATTTGTTCAAACAGTAAAATATCTCACATAACGCGGCTTATACATGAGTTGCTAGTTGCTAGCCAGCATTTTTCAAGGTGATCTCCTATCAAGAGGGATCTGCCTCCAGAATCAAAGTACAATAGAAAAATTTGCTCAAAAATGATCACCAGCATCATACGGTACCATACAGCAATCCATTACATCATGTCAATAACCCGCGACCGGTTATTATTATTGACATGATGTTTTGACATGATGACATGATGACGGTTATTGACATGATGACATTGTTATTGACATGATGACGCTAAAAATTGAAGAAGTTCAAAGTGTTGGAGCGAAAATTATCAACAAAGTGATGCAGTTATTTGAGGCTACCAAAAAGATACCGGAGAATTTAGAGAAACTTTATAGTTCTCTCCTCACAATTAGACCGACTTCTGTAGAAGCAGAGCGGACATTTTTTGCTATTGGTCTTTTTGCTACCAAGATTAGAAACAAGCTAAATGATGACACTTTAAGCGTCACTTTTACAAAAAATGAAAGTACTATATAAAGTTTATTCATTCATGCGTATTAGCTCATGCTCGGTTAGCATGTCTTTCGCCAGACTGGGCCACCACGATCGGTAGAATGCTAGGCCTTACCACCACTCTGCCACATAGAGACGGAAGGGTCCCGTTAGATGCCTTGCCCGAGGACACAACAAGCAAGCTTGCCGGCTTGTTCTCCACATTATCCCTATGTGCTGAGCGCCCAGCAGGAAAGCTGTGAATATCATTTTTAAAAGTCTTTTTGGTATGACTCGACTTAGCCTTTTGAGGGATAGCGTAACACATGTGTTACATTATTGTTAATTGTTATATTATTATGACGTAACAATCATTTTTCTGAAATTCTTGTAATTTTGTTGTTACCTAAAAGTTAAGGAATTATCTCAAATTTTATGAATTAGAATCTTATGATCCTTAAAGGGTTAGAGAATGAACCCCAGGTCTACCGACTGCGAAGCGGACGCTTTTACCACTACACCATCACGCCGACAACTTGAGTAATAAGAAACTGCAAGTAATAATCTCACTAAATTTGGTTTGCTTTGTGGGAACAGATGCTTAGTCTTATAAAGATTTCGAGGTGCACTCTAGCCGAATAATTAAAATAGTGTCTACCGTTAATCAACCGAGTATTCAAATTTGACCTGCTCAGCCCTAATCATAATCATTAATTTACTGGCGTAAACACATAATCATTATTAGTAGGTTCAATTTCCCCACCTATTTTTGAAAGCCCTACGGCCTTTGCTGTTTCCTTGCAAAACAATAATTGAAAATTTTATTTTAAAATTTCATGGTTATTGCTACACTACACCAGCAGATTATTTTTAAAGAAAAGGAGGAATACGGAATCAAGAGTCATGCATTTTAACAAAACCTATGAGTGTATTTTTCAAAACTTTCCTAGGTATATACCCTTTTCAAAACTGCATCAGCATTCCCTTTTTAAAGTTAGTGAGAGAAATCTATCTCTTCAAAATATCCACCCCTTATACAAGGCTTCGACACTTTCAAATTTCTGGTAATATAGCTACAATAAAAGAATAAAATTTGCTATTGCTACCAGATTGACAAGAGCTTTACCGGAAGTTATGACCTGGTCTTTCACATAAGTGCGTTTGGTGAACCAAAAATACTTTTTCAAATTGACGTAGTTGATCAACCAATAGCACTGTCACCTGCTTTGCAATCAGCGACTCAACATCCAGTCCCATTTTCAACAATATTATCACCAACACCATCAT
Source organism: Trididemnum clinides (assembly GCA_963675345.1). NCBI lineage: Eukaryota > Metazoa > Chordata > Ascidiacea > Aplousobranchia > Didemnidae > Trididemnum > Trididemnum clinides. Next base: position 26,079,165 of record OY776294.1, read on the forward strand.
TGCCAACAGCTCAACCATCTGTTCTGACCATCGGCCTTGCTATTTCAAGTACATTTTCAGTTATTTCTATCATGTTGATGATTGTTATCCGGAAAGAAAAATTCGGGTGGAACATTACAACCATCTGCAAAGGCGGAATTTGAAGAAATTTTATAGTGTATTTAAATAATTTTTGTTAGGTAGGTGTCTTTTCGACTGTATATGACCGTAAAATAATTTTAACTACACACTACAGAAACAACTTGTGTGGAAACTAATTGCTTTAAAGTTGCCAGCTGCCGGAAAACCTCGTGCTGTAGCAAGCATTTAGATTAAGGAAGAAAAATTGCTGTAAGGCTCTCATTCCGAGAGCGCAACAGCACAAGAAGCCTCAATTACCAGCATAATTTTTCGATTGTGCGGGCAACCTTTATCAAACATTACTACTCAACAGACGCTTCATATTTCACTTTTACGCACAATGGTCTGCGATTTTAATACTACTACATTACGCGTATGAGCTCATGCTCGGTTTGCATGTCTTTCGTCAGATTGGGCCACCACGACGGGTAAACTGCCTGGCACCGCCACCTGAAGATAGAGACATCCCGTCAACTTCTATGCCCAAGGACACAACAAGCAAGCTTGTCGGCCTCTCGCGATGGCGTAGTGGTTAGAGCGTCCGCTTCGCAGTTGGTAGACCTGGGGTGCATTCCCTAAGACGAGTCATACATAAAGACTTTAAAAAATGGTATTCACAGCTTTCCTGCTTGGCGCTCAGCACATAAAGATACAACAACAAGAAAAATATTTTCAATGTGTTATAATCTTTTGTCTCACTTAACTTTTTTTTATCCACATCGTGCTTAATTTTTGGTATGCCATGTTAGCATTATATTGATTAACACTTTTGCTCTTGTTCTAACTGAGTTTGCGAGTTCGAACTTGAATTTCAACTCAAAAGAATTTGATGATTTTTCCGAACTTGAATTCAAACCATAAAAAATCGGTTTAATTTTTTAATTTTAAATTTCGATCAGTTTAATTTTGCTTATAAACATTGCAATTTTGAAAAAGAATAAAAGTAGTTTGCTGTTTTATGTAAAAAAATATTGCAGGCAAGAGTCAATGGCAGAAGAATATAACAAATTAAAGGTCAACTGGCATGAAATTTACTAGATGCGATTTGAATTGAAATTTTACATATTTTTATCGATATAAACTCATTTTTGACTTTTTTTCTTTCGTATTTTTGTTTGGGGGTTCCAGTTATTTACATTTAAACATCAAGTTTCTTTATTTCCTCTATTTTTTCCCACGATTGCGATGGCATCATTTGTGGACATCTGCTGGAAGCTTCTCTATAGAAAGCTCGTCGTTTCTAAGTGCAAATACTGCAGTATTCAAACATGTGGCATATCAGTGATGGAAACAGTAGAGTCATTGTTTCACGAATGTGCACTCAGAGTAGTAACTGATAGACCAGAAACTTGTGAAAGTTGTTTTATATAGCATAGGCGATTTAGATTTTATCTCAAGCTACATGGTTAGCTGGTCTCAGTTAAATGTTTGCACTATCTGACAATATGTTATCGTGTAGCTCTTCATAAGGTTATACATTGCTGTCAAGTTCTGTAAACATATTTAGATATTAGACCTACACTTATTTGCAGCTGTTGTAAGAAATAGAAAAAACTAGTTTTTCACTTATAAATATTCAGGTTTTGTAATATCTCATATTTTGCATCTTTTGTCTTTTTAGACTAATTAGTGAACCACTGTTATAATCTGTTTGTAATTGTAATTTGCTCTGTTGGAACTTGTAATTCCAGGTCTGGAAGAGACAAAAAGATAACTTGTTTTTCCTTTCCAAAAAAAGTGGACTTGAGACATATTTGGATATTAAAATGTCAAAGAATGTATTTCAGTCCGTCAACACACTCCAGAGCATGTGACGAGCACTTTGTTGAATCAGATTTTGCTTTGAACCGATCAATTGCTTCATCATTTGAATGTCAAAAAACTAAAAATATCAAGAAAATCTAAAGCTTCAGAGAAACGCCGACAATTAGGCTAGAGGTTTGTACAATGTATTGTATTCATTGTGATTGTGTTTGTTTGGTGTTTGAGTAGCACATGGTAGTTGTTGGTTATTGTTACCGGTAACTCTACATATTTTACAGTCATGAACAAAATTTTAAGTCCACTTGAAATTATTACGAGTTTCTAAGCACAAGGTAGTATAACACTTTATTTACATTTGGCAAATTGTTTTCTTTCGCACTTAATCAATCATAAACACATGGAAGACAGTACAATACAGTTTAAACAATCATATACAAAAAAATGTTCCAATTCTCAATATTTTGTGTGGCCTCCTCTGTTTTTGATCACAGCTTTGATTCCTCTTGGCATACTTTCGATCAAACTTTAGCAGTACTTCTTGGATATTTCTTTTACCCAGACTTCCTTTATCGCTTTTACCAACTCTGCGCCACTTAATGGTTGCTTTTCCGACACTGTATTTTCCATGTTGGTCCACAAATTCTCGATGGGATTTAAATCCGGACTGTTTCCTGGCCACTGGAGAAGGTCGATGTTGTTGCTATCCAGAAATTTTTTTGCAACTTTGGAACGGTGGCTATCCTGCATAAATATTTGGCAATTGTAAACTTGCAGGTGAAGTTTTAGTTTCTCTGAGAGCATTTGCACGTATTTTGGCCCATTTATCGTGTTTCTGGGGGCAGGAAACTGAGAGTAGCGACACCATTTCTGGACATAGCCCCTCAAACCATCTGACTAGGAGGGTGTTTCACTGTTGGTATGGTGTATCTCTCATAAAAACGTTTTCCAGTTAATCTACGGACGTGCCTCTATCAAACAACAAACTGTTGGAAGGTTGATTTGTCGGAAAAAAGCACTTTTCCCCATTGCTTGGCGGTCCAATGTTGATGGTTTATTAGCAAACTGTAGACACTTGGCTTTCTTAGCCCCAGTAAGCCTTGATTTTTGGCCGGTTTGTAGGACTTCATATTAAATTCTTTGGATAAACGCCTGGAAACGGTCTTATGACTAATTCGACGACCTATGCGCAACAATTCGGCCCTAATTTTCTTCATTAAATTTGTGGATGACCTGACAGCTATCCTCCTCATTGCGTTGTCTTCTCGTGCAGTGGTGACACGCGGTCTTCCAGTTCTTTTCTTATCGGTATAGGAGCCATCCTGTTGATACTTTCCAATCGCTTGATGCACTGCTTTTAGATAGATTTTAGCCGTGTAAGGCAACTATCTGAGCCCTCTGAACCTCGCTTAGAGACTTTTTCTTGCTCATTTTAGGTATCAAAAAAAATCAGTAAATAGCAAAAAAATCAACCAGGAAATGTGGACAGAAGTAAGAATTGGCGCGAAATGAAACACAACGAAGAAAACAAACTTATGATATAACAATAAAATATGGCTGATGCAATCACATGCTAAATGTTGAAAATCGTTACTTTTGCATAGTGGTCTTAAACTTTTGTTCATGACTGTATTTAGCTATGTAAAATCCGTTAGCATAGTTTTCTTTGGGCAATTTTTGTATAAGAAAACCTGCGATTTATGTAATTATCGTCATGTTTTTGCCACGGCACTTGTTAGGCTACTGAAGAAGAGTTGTTGTCTTCGTAAACTTTTCTAGTGCTTCTGGTATCAAAAGCGTTGGAAATTGCACAAAAGTGTTTAGCCTTCTGTTTAGCTGGTACACCATTTAACTGCATTGATGAGGGAAAGCCATGCTCTATTAAGATGTATGGTAAAAGTATGTGCTGCAGTAGATGTAAGATAATGCTCTTTGAACATGAGTTACTAAGCTTCAATCATGCGTTAATTTAGTTTTATTCCATGCTTTTCCTCACTGTCCTTAATTTTAATGAAAACAGCAATTGTCGGCAAGCTACGAATTCGCGAAGTTAACCCATGTTTATGGTTTCTTTTCCCAAAAGAAGAACCTCTCCTGAAGTCGTTGCTAAAGGAATAAAATTCCATTAGACTTCCAGTAAGTAAACCCATTTACCGTTATTGCGCAAACGTTTGTAGTTGATTTCCTACTTCCTATCAAAGAATGGCTCTGGCAGACAAGTAGATAATTTGTTTCTGTGTACTCGTAAAATGATGTTTCAAGAACATCTATCTCCAAGCAATTGGCTTGAAAGCCTGAAGATAGTGTTACGCACCTAACACTTTTTTTGTTTTTTTGTCAATCTCTATGACAGACAGGAAGCACAGACATTCTTTTTCGTTTGGCATATTCTTACAGTTTTCACAGCCACACCTTTTGCAAAAACACATATTGATTTTTAAGTCCAATAAACATAAAGGCCATATGCATCTCAAACACGTCAACGTTTTCGTGTAAGAAAAGCAGTGTTGCACTAGGCCAGTGTTACCATGAAAATAAAGTATGAAATAGGTTGGTGCATATGCCAACGCTACTCACAACTTACCAAATGTTGAAGTCAGGTACTCTCAGTTCATTTATTGCGGTATCTTCATCATTTGTATTGCTGCTCTACTAGCAGTCAGCTGTGTTGTGTAAGCAGCTAGAAGCTGGCGTCTCAAACTGGTACGGCATTACAAGCGAAGGTACGAGTATATTCAGTTCTTGAGCTTCGCTTATGCTGCTGTGGCTGCTGTCATTTGCATATTCCATATCCATTATGAAAGCACCGACTGTTCTCAAAATTAGTCCACTTGTGACATAGTAATGGTTGCGGTTTCTCTTAACCACGTAATCATTGTGCGACAGTGCGCGCATAAGCGCGCTTGATCTAAATGGCTTTTCGCTACAGATGTTCGTCGATGACGTCATCGCCCTTAAAACCGCCGATTTACGAAAATCGTGTTTTCCGCTCATTTACAACTTCCCACTTGCTCGTAATGCATTAAAAGTTGAAATTATTGTACCAGAACAAATTTTCTCTTTAAATTTGCAAAAAAATGTAAAATTTTCGTGTCAGTTGACCTTTAAATTTTATGAAGCTTATTGAGTTTTACTACAGTCCGGTTAGACCGATGTCAAGTGGGCATCATTAGCTTTCGACTGTAAAGGATAGCGAAAATTAATTTTTAATGCAACTTAAAAACTCATTTTGAACTAGAACTTGCATTTAAATCGATCAAGTTGGCAACTCTGTTGTGTTTGGAAAGGCTAAAACTGTCACAATATGTAGAAAAGCTGGTATTTCAAAAAACTAGCTGTGGCAGCAAACAACTAAAGATCAATGTTTGAAAAAGTTTGGTTGACTCACAGTTTATGCAAAAGAAATTCTTGAATGCGATTCTGATGTTGATAAATCGTATATATTAATTATGTGTCGCGACAACAGTCGTGTCCATATTTTCATTAAAAGTTGTTCAATTTTTATGTAGTTGAAAGATCGCAGTCTTCTAAAACTTTTGTCCCATTTCTGGGAGTTTGATATCAATAACTGAAAACTTTTATGCAACTGTCTGTTACTATGTAATATTTTCCTTTTTTCTGGTAAACAGTTGGCTGTTGGCCAGTTATAATTGCAAAACTTTCACCTAATTACTTTTGTTTAATGTTGAAAATTTTTATTCAAATCCAGTATACTTCCTATTTGGAGAGTGTGCATCTTCGCTTCAAATAGGAGCAAAAGCATTATTTAACATCTGTAATGAAAATTTTGGCAGCTACAAAATATCAACAAATAGCAGACAAGTGAAAATTTCTGAAACGGGAAAAGCCTCTCGGCCTACACGTTTCGTAAAAGGTTGAAAATTTACTCCAACCCATCCATTAAAATAAGTTGGCTACAAAACTATCATTCATATTTGTTTTCACCGATTTTGAATTGGGCAACATACAGATGGTGGTTCATCATAAAACATTAAATTATTCTTGTTTTGAGTTAACAAATTAGTTTTTTAATCTTGATAATTTTAAATTTATTTAGACCATTAATGTTGGGTAATTAAATACTTATTGACCAGTAGACAACAATTCAGCCGCCCATTTACCTGTGTTCCACTGAATATATTTTACCAACTTTCAGTAAGTCATTTTGTCGTACAAAGACTACCAAACCGACGTAGTTTCCGTTTTGTGGCAGTTTGTTATGGGTCAATCCACCCATTAACCAGACTAGTAGTTTCAGCGAGCGGCTAAACTGCTTAGTCCGGCCTTGTGTAAAAACAATCATAAAATCACGACAGGATATGATATGGCATCGAGATATTCGTTCCCAAAAACGTTTTCACTTCTTTACGCTCTATTTCAAACGGTTTATCTTTTTGAATCATAAAAAGTTTAAACTGAAATATCAAAATGTCATATATGCAAGCATTTGTAAATACGGTAGATGGGGACGGCAAAGACTAATAATTGTTCATAACCCTCCCTCACTCACCAACGTCATATTCCGGAAGATTTTCTTAGTTCAGCGAAATCTTGATCCAATTATTCTCTTGGAAAAAAGAAGGTTTACAGAGCTTCTTCAGGTGCCTAATAATCTATATTTTTAAAAGTCGTTGCTTCATCATCTTTCTCAAAAAAGGACTTTGTAAACACTCCTTTGCTTTTTTTATCGGTTTCAGATAAAGCTTCTTCATTAATGCCATCAAAAACTAATAACTATTTCACCTTCATCTGCACTCAAAAAATATTGTCTTCTTTCCATTTTTTGAGACATTTGAGAAGCAACCAAAGAGAAAATTTGACAATATTGCTCCACTTTCTTCAACAAGCATGTCTGAAATGAGCTGAAATGCTGCAATTTCGCCGTCGTGTGCTGCAGATTTCACGCAAACGCGGCGTGACGTCCGCGTTATGTTGTCGTGCGCCAGGCATGAAAGGAATGCAAACTTACAACTTCCCTCCGCGTCGGTGAAATCCTACCCAGAAAAATAACAGCTTTAGCTTAAAAAATAGGATTGACTACGGGAATCCAACGCTTTTTCTGTACTACAAGGACTACAAACAATCCATGATAATTACTAATGTGAAATAACAAAGAAACAACTGCGTTAAAAAAACATCGATAGCAAGTACCTTGGCTCCATATGATCAATCAAAAAATATAATTCAAACATTGAATTTCTGGTTCAGTTATACAAGAAAATCAAACACCGAATCTTTTGCACGGATCCTATCTATGAGTTTATCCAAAAGCCACAGTATTTTGCACTAAATTTTTTGTGCTGCACTTCCTTTTTCATGCCTTTTTCATGTCATGGTGTTATAGGTGACTTCCACCCACAAGGAGGATATTGGCGGCGGATGGAAGTGTAGATTTTAGATGTGGCACTTTTTTTATTAAACTTGCTAAATATTAGGCAGGTCTAATTTGTTGTCTCACAAGCAAGTTTGGCCAATAACCTCCAAATTTTGAAGTTTTATTTGTCTTGATTTTAGTTCGTATAGACTAATCACAATGCCTGCTTTTGACGTTTTAACGGCATTTTGTCGCAATAAAAGATTTTTATTTACTTTGTATTCTTAAGCCTGGGCTACAACGACATTATGACTGAGCCAAAATGAAACAAACAAACAGTTGAGCTGCGCCTTGCCGAGGCGTAGACTAGGCTTTATTTTTCGATTACAAAAACATTCGGCTGTTAGCATACAGCCACCTTTTGCGTCATGCGCTTCAAGTAATCGCTAACATGCTGCCTATTGTAAGGAGCGCAAGCACGTAGAAACCTGCCATAAAGCGCATTTTCCAAATGGACAGTATGGTAATCATCGTGAAAATTGAACGCATGGCCATTATATGATGGTTGCTATTGGCAACAGCGCTCCAACTTGGTCCATGGCATTGCCAATTGTTTTGTTGCATATGAAATATAGCGGTGGTTTTCAATCTTTTCATTTATGTGGAAGTAATCTTTTATCAACTGGTAACTTAAAAGAATAGTTACTCGACTGCAATAAAAACCTATGAAGTGATAAATTAATTTGACTTTTTTATATTTTTTGTTAATTTAACCTACAAAGTCCATTGGTGGACGAAAACCTTTTTAGTAATATACTGACGTACCTGCTCAAAGCGTAAATTACTCGGCATTTCTAAGTGCAGAGTCTGCATTCTGTGAAGAAGACAACATTTGTTTCGAAAACTAAAAAAATAAACAGCAGATAGATTTTCTACTAAAAATGAAGAATAGACTACTCAGCCTCCCCACTACCTGTCTGCCTGGTATAGGTGAAAGAATCCATGAACTGTTTTTTTTTTCCAGGAACAATGCAAGCAAACTTGCCAGTTTTTCCTCACATTACTATTTCGAGCTAACCGCCAATTAGGGAAGTTGTAGATATTATTTTTAAGAAATCTTTGGTATCTTCTGGTCGAGGGTTGAACCAATAACTTGAGATAGAAAACTCAATGTATAGTTAACAGCCTGTTGAAATTTTTTCAATTTGATGCAATCATAAAGTGCGCGAAGGCTTACGATTAGCTTCTATCAAAACCTGGTTTACACTGAGATCGAGTCCAGCTTTGCTCTTTTTCATTTTGAACACAGAAAATTCGTTGAGTCAAAATAAAACAAGCAAAGAATGGAGCCGCGTTTGGTCTCTACGTAGACCAGATTTAAGGTTGAAGCTGAAGGGCACGGAGGTAACAACCAGGGAATCGCAACACACTTTGCAGGCTTATTCCCCGCCCATTTCAACGTAATAATAGTCACTGTGAAAACAGGACGAAACACGTATAGCCCTTTACACTGGCTTTCAATATCAAGGGCCATAAAAAACGTGAATACTAAATATACTCAGAGTGCTTGTAGAGTAACAATCAACTAAATTAGCAACTTCAAAGCTGTAAATTACGTTAGAATTGCTGTGACAGGAAAAAACAAACAGATAGAAGTTTCGAATTTAGAGGCCTTTAATGATTTCAGATCAGCCATTTGCTTGGATTTAGCAAAAATTGTGTTGGCTGGTGTCATTTATTTTTTTGCGAACAAATAAGCCAATTCTCTCAAACATCTGATCTAAAGGTTGTACTTGTAATATCCCATGGCGCGAAAGCCCTTCCTAATTCAAAACTATATATTTATGGCACACACCTTTGCAACAACCGACTCTTTTTACTCTCAACAATATTTTAGCCTCTTATAATTATTTATTACTTCACTGAAAGACTTTTTTACAAACTGGCACGACGAGGGCAGTACTATAAACAGAGTGAAGCTGTGGCACGACAGCTCTTTTACAACTATAGCAGTGGTTGTTTTTGTTATGGAGAACCCTAACAGGTCAGCAACGGTAAATAAAGAAAAATTTTGATAAGGCATGGTGTGTTCGCTGTGAATAGAGCAGGACAGTGATGCAGCAATAATATCGTTTACACATTAACACTTAGAGCAGGCAAACCCGTATGACTAGCGAATAGAAGAAGTAGCTTTTAGATCGCACAGCCTACATTTTTGCATTTCTAATCAACGCTTTTCTGCTTACCTGACTTAATTATATTTCACCACTGTGCTTTAGGTTATAATGAACAAAATATCTGAGGCCACACTTTCCCATAAACTTTTGTTATTTGAAAAGAAAAAAATTGTTCAAAATCATCACGGTTTTATCCACATTTTACAATTTTTAAGGAAAATTTGCAATCCAATTCGAATTAAAAGATTTTGATGGCACGCTTAAATTATCGTTTTTATCCAAATAAAATACAGCAATGTCGTTCATCAATGATCATTAATTACCAATAAATTATAAAATTTTAGGTTTGGGAGAAATTTTTAACATGTACATATTTCCTTGGGCAATTAGCCAAAGACGCAAAACAAGATTGTTGCTTGTATAGTAATGCAAGAGGCTAGCGATGCACTTAGCAAAACTGCAGACAGTGACACTGTTTCGACCTATCAGGTCTCTTCAGTGCAGCTGCTGACCGACAAGAAGCTAGAGGCTTTTAATAAAGCATAGCTTAGACCGCCACACTTGCGGGATCAACCGCCACTCATTCACGAGTGACACGGCTTCGTAGAGTACTAACAGACCTTCCACCAAGTGGATCTAGTATAGATCCCGCAAGTGTGGCGGTCTAAGCTATGCTTTATTAAAAGCCTCTAGCTTCTTGTCGGTCACCAACTGCACTGAAGAGACCTGAGAGGTCAAGGCAGTGTCACTGTCTGCAGTTTTGCTAAGATTGTTGCTCTTTTGCTCAACAATTGCTCATTGGCGTGCAAAAACCATGTTTAATAATTTGGAGGGAACAGGATTTTTTTCGCAGACCCTCTGATTATGACGTCTATAACTGTGACTTCAACCCAAGAGAAATGATCTCTGTCTCATCACTATATTTTAAACGATTTGACAGTTTGAAGCTATTGTGATGGGAGGTGGAAAAAATCTCTAGCAGCCCAGCCAGCTTCACGCTAATGTTTACAAAGATGATTTAATACATGGTAATGCGTAATTCGGTTTCTATAGTAAACAATCAACAGTAATTAAATAGTGCATTACACTGATAAATGATAGATGAAACAAGCTAAAACTTAACAACTAGATGTTGCAGTCAGTCTCATCAATTTTTTTTTACTTTACTGATATTCGTATAAACTAGCCGGCTTTGCCAACGTCGCCCGGCAAGGCCCCCCATCAGTAATGTCGAGGTCAACAATATCGGTTCAGCAGGCCAGGACGGCTTCACTCAATGAATAGTTGTGAAAACAGTAATAAAAAGTTGGTGGTTTTTCACATAACCAAATCTCGTTCCGAAATGAAACTATTGTTTTTGAAAGGCAATCAATAAAAGAATATTTTTGTGGGACTGCGCATAGCCACTACATGCATCGAAGTTTCTAGAACCCTGGCAACGTCTTATATTTGCACTATTTTGACCATAAGCGTCCTTAAACTAAACCAAATGGTTATTCGTTAAAATAAGCTAGTGCTTTAATTGAAAATATATCAAATAGTGGAAACACGCTCAAGTAATTGGTATGTATTTTCTGGATTAAGCTAACAAATATTAGGCTCACTGCTTACAACTTTATCATAGCTGTTTGGGTAATTGTATGAGCTAACGACTCTGCATAGGTGCATGTTGCGTGGTCCTAGCATAAACGCAGCCAGGCAAAAAGCAAGCTAACCCGAAATCAAACACTCGCGGTTAAGTTGTAAAAATAGCACCGCCCTAATCAGTATTGTCACTCATCAGAACATGGGTTCAGCCGGCTTCACCAAATTGATATTTGTGAAAACAGCAATAAAAATTTATTGTGCTGTTGACGCAGCCAATTGTCGCACCAATATCAAAAGTACCGTTTTTTAAAGAAAATCGATTAAGCCTTAAAAAATCATTACGAGGGTTGCACATTGCCGCCATTATTTTTCAAAAGTTTCTAAAGTTTCTGGATACATGTTACTTGGTTTGTGATCTACATAGGAACAAAAATTGCTCGCAATTGGGACAGCCAGCGATTTGAAAATGTTCTGTTTGTTCAATTTTATGAAGTGCATCAAAGCAAATTTTCAAGGTTATGTGTAGGAGAGGCGCCAAAGTAATATACTTAAGTATTTTCAGGAATATCCTATTAAATATTAGAATCAGTTTTAACAACTTTTTTGTAGCAGAATGCCTATTTCTGCGACCTAAAGCCTTTTGATGAGTGCAGGTTGCTTGATCTCTGCATATACGCAGCTGGAAAGAACAAAGTAACTCGAAGTAATGCACCCACAGTTATTACAATAGTAACCATTAGTAATGAGAGGTTCAAAAATATCAAATCAAACTGCTACGTTGGCTACACCCAATTGCTAAGGAAATGGCTTCAACAATTGGATGATATGTAGCTCGAAATTAATATTTTGCTGCAATAGATAAAACAAAACCTTCTTTACTTCCATATTTTAGCATGGAGATCATTAGTTTGTTTGTTTGGAGTAGACGGCCGCATTTTAAAATGTTTAAAGACTCTATCTTTAGATTAATCTGTGAGAAAACAGAGACAGCTAATGCCAAGGAAGCACACTTTTGATAAAGAATAGTGAAAACCAAAGAACTAACTTTTTCTAAAAATTGCAGTTTTTTTTAGGTCTAATAGGAAAATTTTTCAACTAGCAACGTAACATGACATATTGCAACCAATTTTGATCAGTCATTATGAGCTAATGATTAGCTTTAACTGATTAGAAAAATATAATAGGGGAAAACAAATTTTTTCAGCTTTCAAACGACACTGAGTAAGTACCTTATCGTAACGTTAATACATGAAACTGAACTCTTTTTTACTCAGCTTATCACAGTATTAGGAAAGTAAAAAGTTACACTACGGATCTTAAAGTTGAACCGTTTGAGTAAAAAAACCAATTGTAAATGTACATGTCATACATTACCGGAATTGTTTTGAAATGCTCTTTAATAATTTTAAAAAAGTTTGAAAATCGGTTAAGAAATAAAGTAACAAATCAGTTTTTACGTAAACTGATTTTGTAAAAGTGTTGCAATTTTTTAAAAAATTATCAAATGATGATGTCTAGTAGCAAACGACTGTGCTAATCGCGCCAGGTAGCATTTTGACATCTTGAAGCGAGTTGAGACATGCACTTGCATGAGGCAATAAAGAATCTGTTGCTGCATTGCCAATCCATCATTAAATGTGGTAGATTTTTTTCATCGAAGGCAACTTGTTAAGATCTCCCACAAAAGCTTTTAATCGCGTTTCTACCATTGGCGTTTTTGAGTAAATTAATAAAAAAATTTAACAGTTAATTGTCACTAATGACGTCATGTGACGTTGTACAAAAGTAAAAGTTGTTATGTCGGGTACTGGCTTTTGTTTAAGCCCAAAACCACGTTTCTCCGTTTCTCCGATCATTTTTTTTTAAATTGCATTAAAAAAAATGATCTTTGAATTTGACGTCATCATGACGTTAAAAACCCCTTATGACCTCATCACGGGGTGGTGATCAATCGTGCCAAGTTTGATGCTTGCAGCTCTAGTAGTTTCAAAGGAGTGAAAACAGACAGAAAGACACACATAATTGCTCTTTTTATATTAATTGCAAATAACTAGAAAAAATAAATGATCTCACAAGTATGGCGGTCTAAGCTATGCTTTATTAAAAGCCTCTAGCGTCATGTTGGTCACCAACTGCACTGAAAAGACCTGGTAGGTCGAAACAGTGTCACTGTTTGCAGTTTGCCTAGTGCATCACTAGCCTCTTGCATTACTAAAAGTAAAAATATCACTTTTAAAGAGTTAATGTCCAAAAAAGCAAACGGTTTTCAAGTTTGTTTTAGAAAAAAATTGGTAGATTGTCTGTTTCAAAAAATAAGGATCTCCTTTCGTTAGCTCCCTCCTTACAACACAAATTGCTTCGCCTATCACCTCAGGGCACTGTGAAATCGGCGTCAAAAAGAGTGAGATCAGCCTCTTGCGAGAAATGTAGTACATTTAAGTTTGAGGGGCGTGTTTGATAACCACCGTAATAATAACAAATGTAATAGTAGCATTTCCTGCCAAGGATATACAGTAATATTTGCTCAAACCTAAACTAATGTTTAACATAAGAGTAATCGATTAACAAGTAACAAAAGTAGACTACATTGGGATAACTGTTTTCATAGCCATTTGCTAAGGCATCTTTCAATAGGTTTGTAAAGGTAATAATACGGGATATGTGATTTCTGAAACAGTTTTCCTAAAATACTCTTTGTTTTACAAGAGGCTACCGATGCACTTTGAGCAAACTGCAGATAGTTACACTGTTTCAACCTATCAGTTTTCTTCAGTGCGATTGGTGACTGACGGGCAGCTGGAGACTTTACATAAAGCGTAGCTTAGACCGTCACATTTGTGTTGTAGTAAAGTTGACATTTTGCCAAAATCAAAATGACATGTTGGTATGCAAAGTTTTATGTAACAAATGATAATCAAAAATCGGATAAGCAACTTTTCCCTAACAGCAGGAGAGATGTTATGCTTTTCAGTAGTCTGACCACAGTAATGCAAAGTGCGTGTGAACAAGAAAAAAAATTTCAGAGAATTCAAAAACAAAAGCAGCTTTATTGTTTCGTAGAAGCTAATCTTGCAAATAATTTTAGCTTTTATTTTTCAATCCAGCTTTTTATCGTGACAGAGAGGCCTTTTTTCTTAAAAACTTGTTTACAACAAACAAACGAAGACTTGTTTACAACAAATAAACCCTGTTTACAACAAACAAACATAATGAAACCAGCAATCATCCTTAAACCAAGAATTGTTTTTATATAAAGACACACTGCATAGACAAATTGGTAGCGTGACTCTGGGCTGCCCACTCGGGCATACACTCGCAAATTTCTTTATAGCTCATATGGAAAATCAACTTTTTTGCAATGACCCGAAAGCATCTCCCAAATTGTATCTCAGATATATCGATGACATTTTCACAATATTTGATAACGACCAATCATGCACCAAATTTCTGGAAAAGCTTAACACCCAGCACCCCTTATTAAGTTTACTTTGGAACAGGCTAAAGAACAATACCATTTTTGAATGTGGAAATAAAATTAACTTGGATAAATTTGATACCTGGACATGGAGAAAATCTTCTAACAACAAATTATTGTTAAATTTTAATGCTTTTTGTCCCAAAATTTGGAAAAAGGTCTTATTTTATTGTCCTATTATTTGAAATTTTTTTTTTACAGTAACGGTTATCCCATCCATTGTTTTAACAAAATTTTATGCCAATTTCAAAACAAAAAAAAGACAATAAAACCGGAAAAAAATTTATTAGTCTTTTATTATTCCCTACCTCGGAAAAATCTCAAAAGCATTCGGTCTACAAATTCAATCACTAATAAAAGAAACGGTTTGACACTAAAATTACAATCGTCTACAAAACAAATAAAGTGAAGGAATATTTCTCTTTAAAAATCAAAACTCCTCTAATCTTTAACTCAAATGTCGTTTATAAGTTTACCTGTTCACGTGATGTGAACGTCACGTACATCGTTACATCCGCAAGACATTGGAGTATAAGAGCAAAAGAGCACTTAAATGTTTCAAGGTCAGGTAAAAGCGCCATCAAAGAACATATACAAGAAAATGCTGTTTATGCAAAACTCAGCCGAATAACATGAAGCAATTTGAAATAATTAGAAAATGCCAAACATCCTACGAAGCCAAAATCCATGAAGCCTTGGTCATCAAAAGAAGTAACCCGGTGCTAATCAAACAACTGTATGCAAACGGAGCGTCATTTTCACTAAACGTGTTTTAATCAAAGATATTTATTTAATCATTTAACCAAATAATTTTGCACCGAACTTTACTGTAATTTTTATTCATTTGAAACAATTATTTACATAACCTCAAATCCGATCAACTCCTAGCAGACAAACGTTTCTATTACCAGATTCTTTGTTAGCAGTAACCAGGCAATTACGAAGACCGCAGAATGAAGCTTTACTGTTTTTTATCAGAACTATTTTTAAATGATTTTGTGTTTATTGTGCTTTCGTTCAACGAAAGTTTTAATGCTGTAAATATTTGAGTATAGATTCTGATGAGGACGATATGTAGCGCCGAAAACGTTTGAATTTGCTAAATACATTGTATTATTATGTTCAACGGAGTATTGCTAGTAGCAATAACAACAACTTGCATCCTTAAACCGATTGAGAGCTTATAGGCAAATACTTAAAAACAAAATAGCAGAAATACATCCCCAAAATTCCGGAGCATTAATTCAAGCTATTAAAGAAGTTTAGGTGAAAAATATATCTCAATCGTACTGTCAGAAGTTGATTTCCAGCGTGTTTCGTAGTAAGCAAGCTAAGATTAAAAACAAAGAAAGCCACACTAAGTACTAAATATTTAACAAATTTTGTTGGTAAATATTTTTACGTCATTTTATGCTGATTTTCACGCAACAAAATAAATGATTGATGTAAAGTTGATGTTTTTGTAAAGAGTTGTGCTGAAATTCCGTTAAATCACTTTCGGGTCTTAAACTTTTCCAAATGATTGCATTTTTTGATTGCAAGATATGCAATAAACAAATTCACCGATTTGCTATGTAAATCTACTGCATAAACTGCAATGTCATGTTGAGCTATGTTTATCGATCAAGTAGATCAGATAATCACTGAGAAGAATCCGGAACAATAGATGCGATCAGTTAAATACAAAAAAACCTGCAGGCTAATGCATTAACAGCAAAGCTTTGTAAATTAAGGAATAGAGTTGGTTTCAAAATCCATGAAGTGATTTGTGGAAAAAACACAAAGTAGGACTTTCTAAAGAGCTGCATGCTGTGCTAAGGATTGAAAACCGCTTGCTGTCACAGTTTCATGCACATTGATCATTTTCTGAAAGGTGCTGACCAATGGCAAAGTCACTGTCCTGTTTGTTGTTATTTCGTTTGCACGATCTGTGGGGTTGAGATCGGTGTGGACATCAACGCTCAGATCGCCAAGAAAATCACGTAGTTCTCCACTATTAAGTAATTCGGCCCAGAAAAGTGTCCTGTGAACATTAGGGTCCCTTGGATAGGTAAGCTCTCCACAAACATGGGAAAAGAAGTCAAAACCGCCGTAAAATCTGCTATGGATCCGTCAGCACCCGATTGGTTTTTACGTCTAAGCGCATGCTGCCAGTAGCCCGCAAGGATGTTCTACCTACCATTCAGAAACGTTTTGTCATATATGAATATAAGTGCAACTGTGATAGTCACTACTTTGGGCGAACATCTCAAAGGCTGTAGAATTGCATCAAGCAACATGTTTCGCAAAGACTGAGACAAGAATTGACTCGTCCACGCCGATCTCAACCACACAGATTGTGCCAACGAAACGACACCAAATCGAACAGTAACTCTGCCATTGGTCAGCATCTTTTAGAAAATGATCTTTTAGCACCAACATCAAGAGATTGAAGGGAAAATGCCTACTTTATTTTGCAGTCTTTATGTCCTTAAATAAGGCTTTTGGCAATTTGATAGAAGTCCCAAGCAACATTTTATTGTACCCACTGCCACGAATATGAATCTTACAAAGTTTAGGTCGGTAAAAATTGTGGGGGTCGAAAATAACAACTTTAAGTATGAGAACAGCTGGTTGTTAATATTAAAAATCATTTAGCCATTACGCCAGTGGCGTTACATGTTAAATAAAGTGCAATATTTCTCAGTTTTAAAGAGCATTTTAACAGCAACAATATTTAGGTTTTGAAGCTTACCTTGATCATGACTTAGTAAACTCAGTTTCGTAAATCTTCTTGTTAGTCGCCTGTATTGACGAGCAAAAAACAGTTGTGTCAGTACCATTTTTAAAATCTTTGTAATTGCCTGACAAGCAATTAAATCCAAATCCCATTCAGCGCGGATCCGGCGTTTTTGCCAATATACCATTATAAATGCATTGCTTTATCTCCAATATTCGTGCTTGGGCGATACGATGATAAGCAAGCGCGTAACCGCGCTTGTGCTAAGCATCATGTTAGATGTTTTGGTCAGCCAAGCAAACGGGATCATGCATTTTAAATTTAGATTAAAATGGCTTTCTTCTTGGAAAATTTTGAAGCATGTTATGCTTTAAGCATAACTTCGAACGAAATCTGTAAACATAAAAATATAAATTAAACGCTGAAACTTATTGAAAATACTTTATTTTGTCGTTTTTTAAGCCTTAATTGTTGTATTATTTTAGATCATGCTGTTACAACCCTTTTGGGGTTTTTACAGCAATGAACATTCTTGAATATTAGATAACAATTATTTACAAGAGAAAAAAACCATAGATAGCATTTTGATTAGATATGATAAGAGGATAAAAGATTTTTGCTACACAAATCAGTGCAATGAAAAGATTATTAACGTAAGTGATACAGTGGAATTCGGTTAATAAATCCACCTCGGGACAGCCGGTTTTGGATTTAATACGCGGCGGCTTTAATAAACGGCGTTTTTTAAAATAACGGGAAAGAATCGGGACGATTCCGTTCCAAGCAAATTGGATGTAATAAGCGGCTGGATTTATTAACCGTGGATTTATTAACCGAATTCCACTGTAGTAAACAGCAAGCAATAAAACAGGGGTGGTCAAACTTTTTGGCCCGTGGGCCAAATCAGCGGCGGCTGGGTCTCTGAAGGGCCGGATGCGACGCGATTCTCCAAAATAGTGAAAATAAAAGCAATTAAAATTTATTAAATAAAGAGTACAATGAGACCATCGTGCTTTCACTTTTATTTACGAAACACTTTTATTTATAATTTCACTTATATTAATGAGACAAATGCAGCTGGCCACAGTTTTGAACAAGTTTTTTCAAATCCGGAATAATATTTGTTGTTTACACTCTCATCATTGCTTGAACATTTGCCTTTGACAGTACACTTCTGTTTTTTGACTTGTTTTGATTAAGGCAGGAAAAGGCCTGCTCACAAATATATGTTGATCCAAATACACAGAGAATTCGAGCTGCCAAGTTTCTGAGATGAATAAAGTTTTCGGCTGATAACAATTTATAAAAATCTACTAATGAATCACTATGTTTAAACATCATTTGTAGTTCATTGTCTGCTTGCAAATCTATCAACTCCAACTGAAGACTATCAGGAGCTGTTTCAGCATCCGCACTGAAAGGAGAGGCCACAGTACTAAAAACTCGCTCTATTAATTTAAAATCAGAAAATCTTCTTTCAAATTATTGTTTCAAATCGAACAATTGTTTACTGTACTTTTCAGCAAGTTTGCTTGTAACATTGACTTTGTTTAGCAAAGCAAAGTGAGTAAAGTTATTTCGAAATGTTTGTTTGGAAAATAGCAAAAGCTTTGCTTTAAATGCTTTCATTTTTGTAAGCATATTGTGTGCAAAAAGCCCTTTTCCTTGCAACTCTAAATTGAGATTATTTAGCTTCTCAAAAACTTCAATTGCAAACATAAAATCACACCTCCAGTCATCACTTTTCATGTTCTCTCTAAAATCGCAATCAATCTTTTTTATTTCTAGAAAAATAAGAATTTTCTCTCGCAATTCATACACTCTTCGAAGTACTTTACTATGGCTGAGCCACCGAACACTATTGTGGTCAGTGATGGGATTTCGGGGGTTCGCACGGGTTCGTGCGAACCCGTTCTTGGAGTGTCGTGATAATCAGCGAACTCGTTCTTGTTTTTTGTTATAGCCTAGACCTTAGACGACCGCAGCAAATGGGCTTTCTAAAATGAGGGAACCTGTTGTTAGTGAGTTTGATACAAAAGAGAACCTGTTCTTAAAATTTTTAATCCCATCACTGATTGTGGTATAATACATCTTTGTATTGCACATCAATATCCTCCAGTAAAGTCTTGAACTCTCTCTGTGCCAAAGGTCTGGATCTAATAATATTAACTACCTTAACTAAAGTATTTATTACATGGCATAATTTTAGTGTTGACTTGCATAAACTTTCCTGGTGAATGATATAGTGAAATTTCCACATATCATGTTGAGGACAGTCTTCTTTAATCTTTTTTCGCAAGAGGCTAATCATACCTTTATTTTTTCCGGTTAAGGCAGGTGTACCATCAGTTGTAATGCTGGCTAATTTACTCCATTGCGATCCAGCTTCCTGAACACACTTGATAACGCACTCACACAGGTTTTCTCCTGTAGTTGTGCCTTTCAACTGTTCAACAGATAGCAGTTCCTCTGTGATTGAAAAATCTGATCTGACCCCTCGTATGAATATCAAAACTTGTGCAATATCTTGCACATCGTTACTTTCATCCAATGCCAATGAGTACCATATGAAATCGTTGCAAGCAGAACGAAGTTGTCTTAAAATGTCTTTACTTACATCTTGCACTCTCCTCATTACTGTGTTTGTTGATAGTGAAATATTTTCAAATCTATTCCGTACTTCTGGGCAAACTAAACGTGCTGCATCTACCATACAGCTTTTTATGAATTCTCCATCAGCAAATGGTTTGTTCCTTTGTGAAATCTTATAACTAATGAAATAACTTGCCTCTGTTGCAGTACTATGAGTAAGCAATGTTTTGGTGAACACTGACTGTTGCTCAGTCAACTGTTTTATCATATTCGAAGATTTTTGCAATTTTTGCTCTGCTGAAAGTCCTACACTGTATCCAGCATGTTTTGTGTTGAAGTGTCTTTTCAAATTATACTCATTGAAAACAGAGACTGTATCCTTGCAGATCAAACACACTGCCTTGCCATTAACGACTGTGAAAAAATAGTTGAGTGTCCAATCTTCTTTAAAAATACGGCATTCATCATCAATTTTTCTCTTCTTCATTTGGGACATGTAACGTCCAAATAACTCAAACGGCGATTCTACCGAATAAGGGAGACGGCTTAGCCTCAACAGTAGACTACGCTGATCTCAGGATCAATACAGCACAGCAGCAGATAAGACTTAAATGAAAATTCTATTGACACTAAATTTTATATATACAGTAACAGGCCGACCAGACCAGCACAAGCTAAACGGCGTTGAAGGCAATGTGTGCGTAACCTATAAAACAACATTGCATTAACATACACAAGCTGGACCGGTTAAGCCAATCCAGCAAGATAGATCAGGTCTAAACATGCACTAATACTAATATAAACTGCGGGGCGCTAACTGTCCTTGCGGTGGGGGCAGCAATAATACACCAACTCGTAGCGCGCTCAAAGACTAACTAGCGAACAATTGAAACCACTAACATAAAACTTAACTCCAGCCACCCCAACAAGTAAACTGAGACTAATATTAACATGCAATCGTAAGGTGGCCCGCCAGACACTGTACGCAATTAACCCATATCAGGTCTGCGTCAGTTTAAACTGACGCGTAAAAAAATTTTTTTTTTTAATAAAAGCAGCCCCAAGTCTTATTTTTTGCTTTTGGTGGACTTACAGATTACTAACCTTAATTGTGATCTTTTAGGATTTAGTTATTTTTCTTTTTTAAAGTTTTAATAAAAGAAAAAACAAAAAAATTATTTTTTTTTTGTTTTTTTTGTTTTTGGTTTTTTGTAATACTATTTGAGATATTTATTGCGGTCCAAAAACAATAAAATTGTTTAGATACATAAAATATTTAATGCTTTACTGACTTAACCAAAAAATATTTCAAAAACATATTTCTTTTTTTGTTTGTTTTTTAAATTTTCGAAATCAGTTTAAACTGACGCTGGCCCTGAACGGGTACTGTAAAAAAAAAGGAAATATTCGCTGCAAAACCACTTAAATCTACAATTTCGCTGCAATCAGTTAAATGTGTAAAGCAAAATTGTAAATTTAAGTTTTACAGTGAGCTTGTATGCTTCACACGTCATCACTCTTAGATTGTTACGCTTGAATAGTTACAAGGATTACGAAATAATGGAATATTACAGAAAAATTTATCCTTTAAAAAGTTTGCCATATAATGTTATTGTAGCGCCAAAACATGCCTGCGTTAAAGTGCAAGCTTTCAAAGTATGCTGATAACAACTGTACCTGTTATCATATAGTTCGTAATCAACTTTTAATCATTTTTCTGAAACATTCAGGTTGGTAATTAGGAATGCCTATCTAGCCTTTCACCACGTGCATTGCTAATAAACAGAAAAGAAAGTGAATAGCAGTTATTAGAAAAGTTATAAAGATAGTGTTTTTGTTTTTATAAAATAGATGTTGAGTCAGTTTACTTTTTATCTACGTTTAGGATTTGAGGTGCTTTTAGACTTTTTTGAAATTTGACTTAAAGTACTGTAGAGATATGAATGGTTATGAGGCTTTGGAAGCTCTGGAGGAGCTTAATAAATCGGAAGAGTTGCTACAGTCAACCCCAAGTATTGTATTATTTCCCCCAAATGATAATGGAAACGACAGTGAAGAGTATGACGGAGATGACATGAATGGTATACCAGATAATTTAAGCAGAAATCAACTCCTTGCAACGGCTGAAGTTCACTTGGATTCCCAGGATGATTGTGAGCAGGTATACTACAATATGCAAAAATACTTTTTTGTTTCTTCTTATATTCGTCAATTGTTTTTTATATCCGATAGATATGCCTACTGCTTTATTTTCTCAAGTTTTATGATTTGATTTTATTTGGTATAGCCTACCTCCTTTTCGTTAACCCAGTCTAGTAAATAGAACATCTTTCTCCCTAGCCGGAAACTGATTTATTATTTTGGGTGCGATTATTTTAGTAGCGTTTGGCCGAGAAATCAAAAAATAAATTTAAACTTAAAATTTATCGCCTACGTAAAATTTAGAATTTTTAGTGCAGCTGTTGTTAAAAACATTGTTTTAGATGGAAATTATCTCATCAACACCTGAATGTACCGGAGAAGATGCTGAAGCTCCGAGAGTCAAAAGGGTTTGTGCCTCCAGTTTTTTACGTATTTCAATAAGTTATTGGTGGAAATAGTATAAAGTTGACTACATTAATATTATTTACACATATCATTAGAGAAATTTTAAAATTTTGTTTCTACAAATGATAATAGTTCTTGGCCAGGAAAGACTTAAATGTTAATCGAGCTCACTGTTTTGACGAAACCTTGAATTGCAAAAGTTTTTACTAGTAACCACTACAATTATTTTAGAGAAAAATTGCAACTACTGAAAAACTTAAATGGAAGCACAAAGATATCAACTCTTGGTTGAAAATGGACAAATGGGTTTTACCGCCAACAGTTTTTGAGGAAAATTTGCAACCGCACCAGCTTTTTGAAAAGTTCATCACTAATGAGGAGCTGAAGAGAATTTGTGATGAATCAACAAGGTATGCTAGACAAAAAGGAAATCACTACTTCATCATGACAGAAAGAAAGCTAAAATCATTTTTAGCAATTATAATTCTCAGTGGTTACGCAAAATTACCGCGACAAGAAATGTACTGGGAATTGCGCGATGACACCAACAACCGTCTTGTCTCATCGCTAATGTCAAAGAATGACTTCAAAGAATGTAAAAAATTTCTACATCTGAGCAATAACAACGAACTCGATCCTAATGACAAATTTGCAAAAGTGCGTCCATTATTCAATTCTCTAAATCAACAATGTCTGGAAAATTATCTTCTAGAACAGCACGTCAGTATAGATGAGTCCATGGTACCGTATTTTGGAAAGCATGGGGCAAAACAGTACATACATGGCAAGCCAATAAAATTTGGTTACAAAATGTGGGTTATAGCCAAACCTCTAGGCTACTGCATTCAATTCCGACCTTATGCTGGTAAAGATGTTGCTTTGACGGAATATGGTGACATTGGCCTTGGATTAGGAGCTTCAGTTGTCGCACACTTGGTAAAAGTATTGCCTACTCAACCAGGCTGCAATTACCACGCTGTGATGGACAGTTTTTTTACTAGTCCGAAGCTAATACGCTACTTGCGACCGAAATCAGTTGCTGTAACTGGGACCGTTCGTTTAAACAGAATGGAAGAACCTCCACTTGAAACAGTAAGAGCAATGGAAAAAAAGGAGCGCAGGGAGTCTGATGTTGCCGTGGAAACATCAACCAATATGGCAGCAGTTCGTTGGAAAGACAACAAAGTCGTCAACATTTTATCTACCTTTGTGGGCAAACAACCTGTGCAAAAAGTGAAAAGATACAGTAAAAATGCAAAAAAGCAAATCGAAATCGAGCAACCAAAAGTCGTGAGTGTGTACAATCGAAATATGGGAGGAGTCGATCGATTAGATCAAAATCTGGCTGCCTACATTATCAACCTGCGTAGTAAAAAGTGGTGGTGGCCATTGTTTCGCTTTTGCATCGATGTGGCGATCAACAACGCTTTCCAATTGTACCGAACAAAGAAACTTGATGAAGGAGAGATTGCTATCGACAATTTGGAGTTTCGTAGACGGATTGTGGAGTCCTATTACAAAGATTTTTCCACAAAAGCGACTTCAATAACTTTGTTTTCAAAAGTAATGCCAAAAGATCATGTTAGGGCTGGAGAAAAAAACCACCACTGGATCAGAAAAGGAAAACAACGGAAATGCGCGAAAAAAGACTGCAAAGGCACTTCTCTATACTTTTGTTCCAAGTGCAATGTCGGACTACATCCGGAATGTTTTGAAAGTTTTCATTTTGAATAAATGAGATGTTTTGACTAAAAGTTTCAATATTTTTCACACAAAAATGTAGGAAATAATAAAAACTTTACTTTATATAATTCCAAATGCAAAAGCATTCATATAACCTGCACGAGATTCAAACCAACGACACGCTGAGGCGAATCGCAAAAACAGTAATTTAGTTTTTGTAAACTAATATTAGTTACACAGTTCAAAAAAGACTTCAAAGTATGATTTTTAAAAATATAAACAACCAAATTCTACAAACTTTTTAGATTATTTACTTTTTTTTTTACAGTACCCTTCTACAGCCAGCGTCAGTTTAAACTGACGCAAGCATTTTCTTGGGTAAAATCACCCCCCAATGTTTTTTTTCAAAAATATTGTTAATCATGTCAGTTTTGCTATCTAAGAAACCTGTAAAACAAATTTCATAAAAAAAAATGGGGTCGGCCTGATATGGGTTAAAGGAGAAAACCAATGCCGCTACGAATTGTTACAGCGAAAACTAAATAGAAAACGTCTAGAAGGATTATCGTCAAAGAAAAAACACACAATGGCGGCAAGACTAATTGGCTACAAACAAAACGTGGTTAATTATCACAAAGGCCGAGAAATAATAGATCTCTCACCGTAACAGGACATTTTAAAAAACTAAATTAAGCACAAGTAAAATCTCGAAAGTTATGTGCCACCTACTTATCTAAAACAGAATTGAAACTGAAAACACCCAGCAAGAAAACATGTACACACCTGCTGCTTTTCACATTTACACATTTTGATTTGCTGAAAAAAAGTTTGTACAGTAGTCCCCGCTTATTTAGCCCACCTTGGGACCGTACGATTTTGGGGTTATTAAGCGGGTAAGCTTATTAACCGTGGGCTTAATAAGCGGGGACTACTGTCTAAGCCAGCGAGATATGGGAAATCCTTTTGACATTTACATATTTGCTGATTAAAAAAAGTTTAAATAGGTCACCAAGATATGGGAAATCCATACTTACTATATATATACAAGTACTTACTGCATCTAATCCCTAGTGACTATATGTTGTAGAAATGTAGCGCCTCTGCAAGCAGTAGCTGGTCACAACACACTTACTGGACAGAACACGCTTTGCTTCAGTGATTGTAGTGAGAAAAGAGCCTGTTTAAAAAAATTGTGAAATGTCAGCGGCCGGCCGGATGCGTAGTTTGGCCACCCCTGCAATAAAACTTGGAACGAAATATGTCTAAGGAAACAAAATAATAAACCTTGTCAAAAATAAATTTTCAAAAATGGATAAAATATTTTTATGGTAGATTATTTTTGAAAACAAGCTTTATTTCAAAACACGAATTATTCTGGTGAAAATTAAAAATGTTAAGCGCATTTAGAAAAATTGGTCGACCATGAGTGATGGCTGGTTTTTTAGGAGCCATTTGTCAAAAACAAAAAATTTTTCAAATCTTTAGTACAAAAAAATTGTCCCTCCCCCTTGGCTTTTGGCTTGCTTCAAGTCAAATTATTAGCTGTCTCTTTACTTTTAAGTTATTCATAAAAAAAAAGGCAATATGCCCCAACTTCGCTAATTGCTTTGCCAATTGGTCGCGAAAAAGAAAAAAACAACAAAATGTTCATGAAGCTTTTGCGAAGAGCCCATTACCAATTGCTTTTATTTAACTTTAGGTTTTCTTCAGAAATGAAACTGAGAGGTAGCCAGACAAAAAATTACAGAAGCGAATTTTCTATGCTAAATCCAGACGTATCTTATCTTTTCTCAAAAGTCTCACAAAATTTTGGTAAGTATCATGAGTTGAAACTTAAGCCATGACCTTTTTAGAAGGCACACTGAAATTCAGCCTAAACCAAGCGATCTAGAAGTTTTGAAAATATTTGAAACCTGCATTAAGCAATTGCATTCAAAGAGTCCACTATCAATCAATTGTTGCATTTTTCTGCTTTTACATCAATTTTTGAATTAAAATGACTGATTACGAATCAGTGCATGACTTATTTCAGCAATTGCAGTATCAGAGCTATTTTAATATTTTTGATTGGAAGATTTACACTAAGCAAATTAACTTGTCGTTATATACCATCCACTTAATAAACCGCAATGTTGTGTTGAGCTATGTTTATCGATCAGGTCGATCACATGATTGTGATTACAGTTGGCTCCGCTTAACCGGCTCATTCAGTTATCTGGATCATTTTTCTAAGTCCCAAATTACATAAGCATTTTCAACGTAAAAGTACGCCGCTTTTCTGGATCGCTGGATCAATTTTTTCGTTTAACTGGATCACTTTTACACGAAAACTCACAGTAAAATTCCACATTTCACACGGCACGTGTTTCCACGTTTCAGACGGCACGTGTTTCCACGTTTCACACGACACGTGCTCAAACACTAATCATGTGCTCAAAACTCGCCACGCGCTGTTTAGTAAATTTTAACAGTGAACTAAACATCATGCCGAAACGCTGTTCTTCAAGATCTGTGAAAGAAAATCAATTGTATTATTGATTCAGTTGTATTATTGATTCTCATTTCTTTATTTGTTTTAAGTTGGGTTTCTTTGTTGACTAAAAAACTTGACCTTTTTTATGAATACAGTTCTGTATTATTTCGGCTTACTGGATCATTCGGCTAACTGGATCAAAAGCCCTCGGCCCAAAGTGATCCAGTTAAACGGAGCCAACTGTATAATTATTGAGAAGAATCCGGAAAAATAGATGCGATCAGTTAAATACAAAAAAAGCAGGCTAATGCATTAACAGTAAAAGCTTAAGAAATTAAAGTATTTTTAAACGTAGTAAATTATATTTTTATTAAAAAGCCTAGTAAATTATTAAAATTAAATACAGTATTATTAAAATTATTATATTTTTATCAAAAAGCTTAGTAAATTATAGTATTATTAAATTATTTTAACTATTTTTGGTAAATGGATAAACAATGAATTTCGACGCCTAAGTCATGCAAATCATCGGAAGAAAACCGTAAAATGTTTACTTTCAAGACTTACATCAAATAATAAAGGCTTAGGAGAAAAAATGTATTTACAATGATGTGTCTGCGGCCAAAAAGTTATCGGAAGCAAAAAAATTTCATTTGCCTCTTATACCTTGAACTAATATAGCATTATTTTATTATAAACTTAAACGAACTTAAAATTGCACATGGTTAAAACAAAAGTGAATTACTAACAACTATGACTAAACCAATAAAAGACACAAAAAAATCTTCGGCTTTTTAGTCAAGCAACCTTGTTCTATTTAATTATTACAAAAGTTAGATTATCAAAGAGTAATATGATTGAAATTGTAAGTAAGGTTTACCATTTTTATTATGGTGCGTTTTTTACAACCGCCTGATACAACCAATAAGGTCGGAACCGGTCGCGGGGTGTTGACATGTTGTGATAGATTGTTTTATTGTACAGTATGATGTTGGTGATTGCTTTTAAGAAATTTTTCTATTTATCTTATTGTGATGGTAAAGGCAAATCTCTCTCAAAATGGAGATTGCCTAAAATTTGCTAGTTAGCAAATAGTTAGCAAATAGCACAAACTATACTTTATTCTACCAAAGATTGTGAGTGGTTGTCATAGGCTACTACAGTCAAATCATCAAACATATTTGTATGGGCTTGATAGTTTTCGCCGAGTTGCATTGGCGATAGTCCATCTTTTTACCGCAATCTTTGTCATTTTGTCAATTTTTTACCATCCATTTTACCATTTGTCAATTTTTACAATCTTTTACCGCAGTGTTGTTTTCAATAACACGCTACATTTTTCGCCCAGTTTGGAAACTGATAAAAAACTACTTTAAAACCGCAGAGTTATATGTCCGAGCAAGTATAAAGTAGTCATTTTTTAGTGTTGTTATCAATAATTGGCAGATCTTGTGCCCCATTTGGAGATGAATAAATGGGGCATTGCAAGATATTCTGATTGGGGTTGTGACTTACCGGATGTGAACATTTAGAAATCGTAGAAATTATCTTTCCCCATTTGTGCGGGTTTCAGTGTAAACTTCCAATACCGGTGCGCAAAGGGTTCCTGCTTTACCGGGGCTGAGCATGGCAAGGGTACTCCATTGATCGTAGGCATGAGCATCCGTGAGAAAAATGTGAAGAATGGTGATGGTGACATACATTCCACGTACGATCTGCCCAATGGGCCAAACTGATCTTAAGTCGTTGGCATACTAAAACACGTATGATAAGAAAGCAAATGAGTAAATTCTCTTATTTTTTGCGATTTACACGATTGAGTTTTAACAGTGCTTGTTTTTTATTAATTTACCGACGCAGATTGCTCTGAATAAAAAAATGTATTTGAGAAAATCTTTGGTGTTTTTTTTATCTCTTGTTCAATATATTTTTATGTTTGAAATAGTTTTGTTCCATATAAAAATTTGAATTTCAAAGTTATTAATCCTTTAGACGACAACCCCATCTCCCCAAGTAATTTCTAGATTTTGTCTTGTCTTTAAATAGTTGTCTAGTTTATGCAACAACAAACGTTGACAGCATATGAACTTCGAAAGTCAAAATTGACACCGAAAGACAACATAATGAGCCGAGCATCTAAGTCTGGGGACTTAAGCTTTTAAACATCGGTATTTCTGACAAAAACCTGACCAATTTCAATCGCCAATTTCTGCTATCGATTAACAAAAAACAATCTTCATAAATGACGCCCTAACTTACTTGTGCGCAGCAGCTGCTACACTTGCTTGCGTGCGTGGGCGGATGATTTTAATTAAAAAATCCAGATTGTGTTTGCAAGAAAAACTGCAACGAGCAAGATCAATGTAAAATCACTTCAGTGCTATTTCAAAAATATTGTGCACAACTAGTAAGTGCAACGAGTTCCTCATCCATTCTACAGTTTTTTGACTTTTTTGTTGATTCGCGGTATTGGCCCAGAGCCTCTGAAAATAAGTTTCGAACGCTAAATCAATTTTTGAAACAGGGGACGGCAGACAAAATGAGGTCCTCTGTTTTTCTATGCCTTATATGGTAGGCCAACAATTGAAACACTTGTTTTGCTATTGTGCAGGTTTTCATAATTTTTTCCAACCGGCTCTGTCAGGATCTCCCTACCGGGGTACTAGTCAATTATATCGGGTTATGGGTGTAGCACACTGCGCCAGCTTCACCCCAACAGCGTCAAGGAAAGATCAAGAATAGGATACTGCAAATGAGGGCACTGCTCCTATTCTTCTGCCCGATCGTCACTCCGGTGCTTTAAATTGACACTGGTTCACAAACTCGTAGTCATTTTATAATTCAGCCAAGGGGGTAAAAAATCAAAGTTGGGGATCGGTGTTGTTTTTGTCTTACAATTACAGATATAAGTGATTTGGTGGTACGCTTATTTCACAACTTAAGGCAAATGGCTTTTTTAATGATATTTGTGACGCCAAGTTCCTTGATTGAAGTATTTTTGTTGGTCGGGGATTATACAACAGGGACTATACCTCAGTGGCGGATAAAAGGGGAAGTGGGTGAGAATGCATTAACTCCACCAGCTTCTCATGGTGTTGGCTTCGCAAACTGATTTGCTAGGACTACAAAAAAGTTGGTTTCAAAAAAAGGTTTTTACTTCACCCTAACTCACCAAGAGTTTCTGGATCCGCTGCGGCTATATCTCTTGCGTCCAATTACCACAATGCTCTAATAACTCATTTTTTAAAAAGTTTTCCTCTGTAGGTACGATTGTATATTTTTCTGCAGCGTGCGAAGCTGTAGTGTCCCGAAATATGTCTCTGTCTCGAGACATTAATTTTTCAAACTCTCGGTATTGTCTCGGCACCTTGAAGTTTCGGAAAATGGGCTTGTCTCGACCATATTTAAAGATTCGTTTTAAAAGTGAATAAAGTGAGCCAAATTTCCGACGATTTGGCTTTGCAGTAAAATTCGCATTAATTCGAATTTATACAGAAGAATTTCGCATTTTTTCTTCTCATGCTAGTGGTACAATTGCAATTTTTTTGCGTTTCTTAAAGAGGGCTGCTGCTTGCTGCCGTTTTTACTCTTTGTCTTCTTCTGCATCTGGAAGAATGCGGAATTTATCTTTTTACATGAATTTCAAAAAAAGAAATAAGGCAGAGATAGGCTGCGACGTGCGCAATCGCATTCTACACACGAAATAACAGGCGATTGGTAAAAGCAACTTGACGTTTAAATTTTGCTTGTTGCAACCAAATATCATTTTCATCGCAAAACAAATAAATCAAATTGGGATTTTCAACTCAACAAACATAAACTGAACGTGGAGATAAGGGTGGTAGGAACAAGCTTGCGCTTGTAGCTCATAGCCTGATATATTGCAACGTGTTCGGAAATTCATTAAAATGTTCAGAATTTAATGCTAAAAATATTCGCGACATTTTATAAACGTTTGTTTTTTAAGTCTTGTGCCTCGTCTCGCTCTCGGCACGTTCAAATCTCAATCTCGTCCCGACTTTTTTACTAAAATTCTCGGTCTTATCTCGGTTCGCAACGTCAATGTCTATCTCGTCTCGGCCTCGAAGATTTTGGCCAAGACTCCAGCTCTGGCAGCGTCCGGAACAAAATGATATAAACCTTTATAAAGGTTCAAAAGATTTGAAAAACTTGGAAGACATGTAGTGACTATGCGCAACTCCTCTTTTTGATCAATAGCTTATCAAAAAAGAACAGTTTGTTTCGAAACAAGATTTAGCTATGTGAAAAAACGTTAGCTTTGTACGACGGTTTTTTCAACTATCCACTGGATGGAGCATCGCAGCCGGCTAAGCCGATATTTGTATTATTGATACAGGGGCCTGCGGGCAACTCCAGCAGAGCCGGCTGGTTTAGTAATAATTGGGCTAAAAATCCTTTTGCTATTAAAATCAGACTAATAAATAATTCACCTACTATTCAAATTAGAAAGATGATTGAACAAAACCGTTGCTCGGAAGGGATTGGAGATAATTGGTACACTAATGAAACACCAAAAAATCTTGGCCCGCGAAGCGTTAAAAAACGAGAAATTAAAAATAGCCTAGAACTTATAACATTTTAACACAATTTGTAAACTGGTACACAGAGTTGAAAAAATTGCGCACTCTTGCTTTATAGTATAGATGATTCTTCTTGAGAGATGTTTTTGTTTCGCATTAAGACGTTCATACAAAGAGTTTGACCTCGCCAAAAGATTGCAACCTTAAGAGCAAAGATGCCTACTGAACGTTTGATTGTCTAATGCGCTTCTGAAATTCTAGACCAAACAAAAAATAAAAATATCGTGTAGTAAAGCACTAACCGAATAGTATAATGATATACCCCGCAAGCTAAGCTAGTTATAGAGGTAAAATGGACTATGTCCATCCAAAATTTTATAAATCATCTAGAAAAGCATTGAGGATCTTTTGTCAGAGGCCACTTCAAGAAATGGATAAAGATGATTTTTTCGAAAAGTCTGTCTCATATCCTAAATATTGTTTCTGGTTAAGCTCTTGCTACAACTTAATTGGTTCACAAAAAGTTGGAAAAAGAGCAAAAATTAAAAAGTTGATTGGTGGTAAAGAATTTGAAAATTTGAGAAAGTAGAGCATGAATGAATACTCTACTTTTAGCAAAAATTAAATGCAGATTGCAATTTATCTATTGTGGTGTTAAAAGTTTGTGGATTTTCAATTACTTTCTCCTGAATTAAGTCGCATGAACTATTTATTTTCAATTAATATGGAGAAAATTATGGTATTATAGTCATATTTAATCAGCTTTTGCAAGAAACGTTAACTGATTATATTACTGATCCAAGCTAAATAAAAATGCGTTTAACGTATATTGTTTATCAAGGTATCAAAAATATAGTTGAAATAATTAAATAAAATTAAAATATAAAGAAAAAATAAGAATAAAAAGTCACAAAAGTTTTCATCTAAATACCAAAATAGATAGGTCACAATATCTGCAGAATCGCAATTTCTGGTACATTTACATCGGGCAAGTTCTCACTTTTAAACTCTGGCGGATCATTTGCCTTTTTCGGTATTGAAATAATGATAAACATTTGTTTTGTTTAAATTCAGAATTTTCAAAGTCTGAAATTAAAATATTTTCAAACCAAACTGGAGGTGCAGATTTTTTTGGAAAAAAAATCCTAACTATCAATCAATTCCTGACTTTTTAGGGACGTCTGGCAACCCTACAATAACATATCAAATCAAGGCAAGTTGTTTGCGCAGCTA
Source organism: Trididemnum clinides (assembly GCA_963675345.1). Lineage (NCBI taxonomy): Eukaryota > Metazoa > Chordata > Ascidiacea > Aplousobranchia > Didemnidae > Trididemnum > Trididemnum clinides. Next base: position 26,111,387 of record OY776294.1, read on the forward strand.
CAGATACTCTATCCATGCGTTTTGGGGGGCACCACTGTTAAGGGTGTCTCAATTAAGAAATGCCGCTTCAATCAAACAGTTTGATTTGGCTAAATCCCTAATCTTGTTTAGATGCTCTGCAACGATATGTTTTTAGACTAGTTTATTGAAGGTATAACATTTTAGCAATGATTTAGCTTCGGTTCCTAAAGCAAGAGATGTAGTTCTGAAGATTTTGTGGAAAAGATTAAAACGTTGAACGTTTTTTATGTTAGCTCTCATGCCACGAGAAGCTAAAGAGAGAGTCATTGAAGCGTGTGGCTGATATGTAAGTTCGCCGAGTAAAAAGTGAACTTGACCAGGGCACAACCGCACCGGGCAAAGGTTTAGAAACTATGGCAAGTCGTAACTAAAACCTTTTTAAATGGGGGCATTTAGTCCTTCTGCTTGATTACGTTTTGGACTCCTTCTGATATATGAATAATAAAAAACATAAGCCAAAAATGTTTGGGAGCGGCAAATTTACTGCAAGATTGTTTTTTGTGATGACCTATTATTGAGAAATTTTACAAGATTTTGATAAGAATAAGAATTATTAAGCAAGTTCAGGAATATTTGCTGTGATAAGCTTATGTGATTAATCTTTTTCAAAAGATATTCGAATGTAGCCAAAAACTGGGGCTTGAAGAATCATGCTTGCAGCAATTGCTACTGTTGGTTTCTGAATGCCCTCTTTTGGATACGAAAATTTGAAATACGAAAATTCCCTTCTTTTGGACATGCAAAACAATTTTTAGTTGATTGTTAATTAAATTAACCTGTCATTACGCAAACTAGTAGCAAAAGATTTCAGTCTTTTGCTTGCTTGCACTGCATGATAGAGAGCCTCCTAAACCGCGGGCAAAAGCGATAATGCTGACTAAATATGTTGCAGAAAAACTTTTCTTTAGCAATTCACTTCGTTTCACCGTGGACCCAGAATTTTTGTAAGGAGTGTTTTTATGATATTCAAGTGATAGAGTTGGTTGTTACGTGTCTCAGAAAGTTGCTTTTCTTCGATTTTTGAGGCGTTTTTAAGAAAAGAGTTTAAAAAATTTCAATTTTCTAAAAGCAAAATGTTAGGGCTGAAAAAAGCTTTAACCTTCTAACTCCACCTTCCCCCTGTTGTATCCTTGGTTCGGCCCCTTAAACATTCTTATGATGGTTTTGAAAACAAGTTGACAATCTCGATGAATATACTCTGCATGATAAGTTTAAACAAATATCATCATCGCCTCAGGTAATTTAAGACTCAAAGCTCTGACTTAAATCTTCCTTTCTTCCATTTTCGATGTTTTCAATAATTTTAGACTTTCAAAGAGATGACCAAATCTAAACTTCATTCTGGTTAGAGTTCTACGACACACCTGTACCAAAGTTTTGGTTTATCACCCTATTTAACGATCTCTTAACTGACTACCCCAGCATCAGCAACTCGTTTATAATCTCGATAATGCGAGGGCATATCAAAATCACAGCAATGTGTTGGACTATGTGTTTCATTAAAATACAAAAAACCAAAATGTATAAGAAAGAAAAATAAGAAATCGCGACTAGCTGGTTTCATCCTATTGGGACTCCTCAGGAAAGTGTAAAAACTAATGCTATTCATTGAGTTTGGCGTAGATCTTCAGAATCAGAAGAACATAGCCAGGCCTTCCACCAAGCAAGACCGTGGAGTGAGCACTGACGGCATCCGCATTTGTGCCTAAGTTTTAGCTGGGTTTCGATGTAACTATGGTAGAATTATAAGCATACCACAAATTTTATCACGTTTTTCAAAAATATTTCGTTTTGTGTTAGATAATTGCCACTGAAAAAACTGCATTAGTCTATGCATGTATGACGACATCTGCAAAGCTGCAGAGCTTCGCGTCGGAGAAGCCACTTTGCCTCAACAATTGCATTTTCATAATTGCTTAAAACTTGAATTTCTCCGACTTTGTCAATTTGTGTTTATGATATTCAGCAGCGCTAGAATCTTTTGGCTTTGTGTTGGCGCCGTTTATGACCACATTTTGGTTTGGGACGGTGAAGCTCAAGATACTTTTGTGCAAGATACGCTTTTTCTGAGCCCTGTAGCAGAGTGCTTTGAATTTGCAGTATTAGTGTTATCCCTAGAATGACAACGAAATCCTAACAACACCAATGGAGCCTGGGGTGAAAAAGTAGTTGCTATCAGTGGCTCGCTGCCTGCAGAAGTTGGTATAATTCCTGGTTATTTCTTCTGATTTTGAAGATTCACGCGAGTTTTGCGGCCAAAATGAAAGTTCTAAGTTTGCCTGATGAATTCCATTAGAACGAAACTAGTTATTTGCAAGTTACTTATTTTTCTTGCTTGTACCTTTTGGCTTTAAGTGTTTTTACCTAACACATTAGGTAATATATGGTTGTGATTTTGAAATACCCTCTCATTATTGACATTATTAAGGAGAAAGTCTAATTTGTAAACACCTTCGGTCATATATAGTTGGAGTTTATTGACGGGACCTGCCTAATTTCTTTTTGAAATGGGGTTATGTCGTTTAAACAAATATGACCCCCTTAAAAAAAATAGTATTAGCACGCTATTAGGACCGAAAATTATAACATTCGTTGTAATATCTGCAGTCATCACGTAAAAAAGTTGGGGGTAATACATTTTCCATGCTTAGTTAGCTACGATTGACTCTTCATCTCGTTACCACACCCCTGAATATGCGTTTGCACTGAGCCAAAGTAATTCTACTCTTCTAATTGTTTCTCGAATTTTTTTGCGAGCAATATGTAAAGAAAAAAGATCTCTTGTGTCAAGCATGTCGCAAGAGTTATGGCGAGACTATATAAACTGAGCTTTACAGACAATTAGACATGAAACAGAAAACGTTTAGGGCAGACAACACCCAATTTTCAAACAAAGATTTGCGATCTTTCAACCATGTAAGTTTTATCTTTATATTTTCTAAAGTAATTTTTTAATTTAAATTAGCTAAATACAGAAAACAAAAATATTGGTTTATTTAAGTTTTTATTCATATATCAAGAACTTGGTTTCCGAGTAACTTTTATGTCTAGTTACTTATAAAAAGCGTAAATTCAGCGGACTAACTCTAATTCTATCCACAACTAACCTTGCTCAATCTCTAATATTTACTTTACTCCTAACGCTCGCCCCAACGCCGACGCTTATCTACAATTTCGTGGACATTCTGCGTTTCAGCTCTATCTAATTCCCTGAAACTTTGCATTTGAGGAGCACAGAGTATTCCCACGCTCACCGCCAATTGGGAGACTATACAATGATTGAAAAGCTGTTTTGTTTGTGCTACATTTGGTGTGGTATCGGTAACTTAACGGTGTTTCGTATTTTTAGGTTTTCCGCACAACTTCGCTTCTGCCAAAAAAGTAAGTTTAAATTTTGATAAACTTTTCACATAAAAACACTTACTTACAATCATTTTACGTTTGTTAGTTCAAAATAAAAATTTGCCTAATTAATTTTTTTGTGAGACAGTTACCTCATTCGAACAAAGGATACTATCGGCGGCCTATGGTTTGCGATGCCCTACAAAATAATATTTAGCTAAACAATTAAAACTTTTAATATTTAACCGCATTTTAAAAGAATAGAAATGAGGAAATTGGAAGCAACAAAAAACATTAAATAAGCAAAAATTTTTAAGTCTTTGACAATTTTATGGAAAAAAGCTATAAAAAATGCAGGAATTATCAAACAAAAATGTGAAAACTAAATAAATTATTAGGAGGTAGCCTAATTAAAACATAATTTATGGGTGCACTAGACAGGCTAGCGGATTTTATGGTTTTTCAAGATTCAACGTATTTGCGGTATCTATTTAAAAATCCCATTTTTCTAGTTTCCAGATTTTTCACGTGCTCAACAATCGCAAACCTGAATTCAATTTATTGCAGCTCGTATCAAATACTGTTAAAAACTAGCAGCATTAAAGTGATTTTACAGTTTTGTTGATCTGATATTGTTGGTTATTCTGGTCAACCAAAAGTCAGTTAAATACAGATGCCACAAAAACAATTTGTGGAGCTAACACCCATAATTTACTCAAGAAAAGGCAAGATTTGTTTCATATTTTAATATTTTGTATAAAGTTTTATCCAATATTTTCCAGTAGAATGCTGTTGGAACAAAATTTAAAATTGATTTTGGCCCTTTTGACTGCAACAACAAAGGTAGATGGTTGCCGTTTATTCTTTATGCTGCCCTTGAAACTGTCGTATATTTTCTATTCGATGAGTTTGATGTGATGTGTTTTTACCATTAATAAAAATCTATTCAATACATCCATTGCAGCTAAGGAAATCGGGAAATATTTATTATCTTGCACTTTTCGAGTTTATCGTAAATCATTATTCTACCAACTACCATTCCAAAGACCGGTAGCTTTTTTATTTATTACTTCAGACTATTAGTCTCCGAGTTTAGCAAACTCACAATTATAATGAGAGAGTGAGAATTTACGTAATAATTAAGTAGTCACACACGAAAGATAAGGAAGCCTTAGACCGGTTTAGATTTTATTGCGGGCTCTTCAGTGGCGCGTATCCGACCAGCAGGGAACCAAACTTTCAAGATATAGACCTTCTATTTATTGTAAGTACCACTCGACCACCTGGCTGACGCCGTTGCTGATAAGCAACTGAAGAGCCCCAATGATGGCGAAACTGGTCTGGTGCTTCCTTATTGTTCGTGTGTATCTTAAAACTCACAAATCAACCAAAAAATCTTTGACAAGACCCAGCAAAAAGAATCAGACTAAGATAAAAAGATTGTATATGCTGTGATGATATATCGTTTGATGTTTTGTTACACATGGCACGGCCACGAGGCTGCCTACCGATAGTGCACGCAATGATGTTGCTTCGTTGAAAAAAACATTATGCAGGAACATTTTCATGAACGTTTGTGTAGAAGTGCACTGTGCCGGCTTCACTGATAAATGCCATCAGATCTAACTGCAAGTAGTTAAATGTTTAAAAGTAACTGCTGCCTTGTCACAACAGAATAAAAGTACAAGTAATTTTCATGCTTTTTAGTTCTTTTACTTTTGGTTGTCTTTTTGGCGACGAAATCCAATTCAAGATCGCTAAGGAGCAGGCGTTGTTGGCACCTTCGCGTGCTCAATGTCGCCTGTGATAACAGTCTACGCGCTCTTGATTTCATATCCACTACTTCAACACAGGTAAAGATAGCATCAAACATTCTTTTGACTATATTAAAAACGCTAGTCTTACCAATTTCAAAAAATAATTGATGTGAGTAGTGTTTTTGCAATGGTGATTCACACAAACTTGCCCAGCGTGATGATTTATTGATCAGCAAAAAGTCCATTTTGCGGTTGATAACTTATATTTAATTCCTTTGTTCAATTGTAACAAAGAATTAGTAGTGGTATTAATAGTTCTCTTGCTTGGCGTATGGACAGCATTTAAATAAGGACATTGTAAACCATCAAGTATAAACTTAAATATTTCTGCAGCTAAAAAATGCTGTAGTTAAATAATCCCCTTTTACAGCACTTGAATGTGAGTGCAAGTGGTTCTATCAAGCGAAACTCTTTTTAAAACTAATTTGGCTTCTCCCGTGATTGATACATGTTGAGTACAATCCACAATTTGTTGTTTCAGAGGACAGAAAGGAGCTTGAACAGTAGAGACGGTGAATATGCTAGAATGACGGTTAGTATTGTCTTACGCCTGTATAGTAAAATTGATTGCTTTGTTCTACGTGGTGTATTTAAGAAAAAAATCAATATTCTACATTATTTGTTGCTCTGTATTGTGTTTAAGAAATTGTCCACAACTGCTTTGGAGTTTTTAGCTTTTTTCCTAAATTGCTAGCGACAAATTTACTGCTTGCTCACAGTAAAGAGTGTTTGCTTAAAGGAAAGTAATGCAATTATGGTGAAGTTTGACGTTCGCCATAAAACGGCATAATAAAGGGGAACACTAAAATACGGAATCACGAAAATAAGGAAAAATGCCAACCAAAATGTAGAAACTGCAGAGATACGGAAAAGTCAATTCCGTTATCCAATTTTAGCCAATTTGGTGGTAAAATTGTAGTTTTTATTTACTAGGGCAAAATTCCGCATTTTGGTGACTTCCGTACTTTTGAAGTCAATAGTTTTTCCGTGCTTCTCTAATTTCCTGGTTTGATATGAATTTTCGTGTTTCACTAATTCCATATTTCAATACAAATTTCCGTACATCTATTTTTTCATATTTTAGTGTTGTCCCTTAATGTGTAATTAGAAAAATTCAACTGATCCTGAGATATCTGCCAAGCAAAAAACTTGTTTTTAAATGAGTTGTCCGTTATTATGTCTTTAAAAGAAGCACTTTTTGACAATCAACTCTGTTTTATTGAAGTGCTTGTTACAGAAATGCAATTTACTACCGATTTTGAAGCATGTCTCAGGGGAAGTTTTCCTGTAGACCTACAACTACAAAGAATAGATTTGTAGAAATAGATAAACAACTAAAAGCTTGCAAAAGTGAATATACAAAAAATGGTACAAGATTAACTGATCTACCAGCTAAACCAATCATTACAAAATTCAGTCTTGTATGTATATATTTACTTTGTGGTTTTATTGTAAAGCGGTTTAAAACCGTTAAAAATGATTACCACGTGCTTGTGATTCAATGCTAAAAACGATGTTCAAGCCAGTAAATTTGGCAAAAAAAAACAAAAGCCAATCCTAAAAGAGCTACTTAATTACAACAAGAACAAATTTCCAGTAGTGAAGTTGTTTACAATTTAGAGCTGGTAGTAATCATCATCATCATCATCATCTTCTTCATCATTATTATCTTGCGCGGTGACGCGTGACACACCGAGCAAAATGATCACTGTAGACGCGAGAGGTTTTCTTCTGCCATGATCTTGTGCAAAAAACGAATTCATTCAACAGGTGCGGGGGGGGGGGGGTAGGACGATGAGGTGATTCTTGTCTTTGTCCCTTTGGATGAATTTGTGCTTGGCCGGAGTTGGGTAAGTTAATGGAAGGTGAAGGAGTGTATGGCCGAGCCAGTAAAGGAGCTGGCGAATAACAAGCAATGAGCCAGGAAACTGGTCTGCAAAGGAGCAGAGATTCTTGTTTCGATATACTTAGAATAAATCATTCTGAATGAATTTGCAAGTTTTTTACTGCATTCTCTTTATAACAAAAGTCAAGAAATTCCATTGATATGTTTATACCCTACCGTCTAACAAATAGGCTGATTTACATCCAATTTTTTGTCCAGCTTTTTTTAAAAGGGTGCACGATAACAAGTCCTAGAAGTTCCTGGTAAACTTCAAGATATTACGCTGCACTCTTAAATTTAACTGGTACAATTCCAAATTTTTATCATGCCAAGTCGCGTAAATGTTTTATCCACTTAGTTTTTGGGCGGCGGTGCTGCTGGTTTAGCAATTTTTCAGCTGGTTTAACGAAACGCTAATTCAGTAAAGCTGCTTTTGTTTATCTATCGTAAGCTGGACACCAAAAAAGATATAAAGAATGTATTCAACTTATCAAGCTTGAAACAACTGCACGTTGGCAAGAATGCAAATAATGGTCAGCAGCTAGTCCAGGGGTGGTCAATCATGCTGTGCCAAAGAGCCAAAAGCGACAGAGGCCATCACTGAAAGAGCCGCTACGCAGTTCTAAGTTTGAATTTACGCTTATTTCATTCAAACAGAGGGCGACAACCCTTTTCTTTGGAGATTACTCCTCACAATTCTAAAACTGTCAAACTTTTTATTTCAACGCTTAAGTGAAAACCAGATTTTTTCAAAGATTATTTTTAAAGGCAATATTATGCATGTGCGACCTTGCACCGGCCACAAAAGTTAACGTGCCGCACAGCAGTTTGCACATCCCTACACTCCATTACTGTACACAAAAGATGAGTCAAAAGAGCCGCAGTCCAGAACCCATAAAACCGCCTGCGGCTCGCGAGCCGTGGCTTGGCCACCCCTGAGCTAGTCGAATATGTGATCGCGGTCTGCGTAAGCAGTGTTGATTCAAACTGTGATGACAAAAAACTTAAGATAAGCCTTTGCTACGCTCTTTCGTATCGGCTAAAATCTTTCGTATCGGTAGCATGCATCCGCCCAATGTTATTCGTAAAAAATTCTAAAACAATACTCGGGTATGTTTTGTTATCACTTATTTGTCATTATTTTGTTATAACTTATTATTATTTCGATTTATCATTTCTCTTTTACTCAAGACTAATATGCTGTTTTATGAGGTAACAATGATACGTATGCATATGAAATTTCAATTATTGCGTAACACAAACAAAATAATCACTAATGGCTTTCTATAGTTGGCCGAGAAATCGATGAGACTGATGATGGACTCATTCATTTTGTCGCCTAAAAATGGAATAAGTCTACGTCACACGTTTGCAACTTTCATGTTTTCACTTTTAAATGTTTTAAACGTAGCCTTTTTATGTGGTGTAGGGCTATATAGCTTCACACAATCTCGCTGCGTTACAGAATTTTTGGCTCAACAGACAATTATAATTACAGACTTGATTTTTGGCTGAGTTAAAATAGAATGGTTACACCGGTCGACACAATTTTTGAAACATGCAAGTGAATATAGCTGAGTTGACACATTTAAGTGTCATTAAACTCGAATCTTTGATGCTCTTTTGCTATCAAATCAGATTTTAAGTAATTTGCAATTTTAATATTGCTAGTTTAGCAATCATTACGTAACAACCACATCTGTTAATACACAATACAATGCTTTCTTTCCAATCAATCAAACGCCCGTGACGTCATCATGTTATTCATTGGTTTACAATGGTAGGAACGAATGTTTTATCGCAAGTTTTAAGCGCACGATCGGGGCTTTATCTCTTGTATAACGTTGAGTCATAGCTATAAACATAAACTCTTATGTAAGTAATAACTGTTCGAGTAAATTGTAACGCTTTCGCGTCTACATCTGATGGAGTCTTAAACTAGTACAGTTGAGGCTATTCTAATCAAAGTTTGCATTCATTCAAGTGCATACAAAGAAGAGTTGCAATTAAACAAAACATTTAGTGCCTACGTAAAAGTCCATGTTTTTAGCTCGATATTCCATCTCATGGAGAAATGCAGCACTTTCTCGTATACTCAAAATGTGCGCCAAAGCATTATCAGCTTTCTGAAATTGTAAACTAATAATCAACCTAATTATATCTAATTATTGTAAAAGGAAGCATTGTGTGGTGCAATACCAGATGTAACTATAGCTTAATATTAATTTAATTGATAGATCTTAAGACAACTTACAGGGTAACAAGAGGCTAACACCAGCTGCTATAATTCGAATCATACCTTAATAATGACTCTATTGTCAGTATTAAAAAGGCAAGTAACTAAAAAACTTGACCAAATTGAGGAAAGTTTCTTTCACAATTGAACTGTGCGCATATAACAGTGCTAGAACCACTTAATTCCATTCATGCAACGTAGAACAGTTTTTTTGACCAATGCTATTCTAAAAACTATGTTTTGGGGCTTGGGAAGACTTTTTTATTCTCAAGTAAACAGTATGCGCCAGTGCATTAGTGATTAACGACTAGAAATGCTCGGAGTCAAGTCTGAGACCAAATACTCGGCCAAAAACCTGTATTGCAGTTATTGGCAATATTCGAATTCGACCGAGTGTTAAGCGTTGCAATGAAAACAATTAATCGCATTTCAGTGTTCAACATCAATTTCCGTTTTACGTACGTATCTTTGGGGAGCAAACGGGACGACAGTCGTCTTTACTTCTAAAAAAATTTTTGGACTTGTTAACCGTATTAAGAAATGTTGTTGTGAAATAAAAAACTTAGGTTGCCTGCGGTGCTATTGTACACAGGGATCTTGTTTTCTTTCCATTTCACTCACAGCTGATTGCACGTAGCTGTGTTGTTTGCTTTCAATTTTCTGTCAAACTCAAGATTTCATCTGATTTATCTGAATTTGCTTTGAGCAATGAACGCATTTGTTTGATTTATTTACATAAAATGAAATATAAGTAGCAGTCAAATCCATTTTATGCAACTTAAGATGCGTAACGTATGGCAGATCACGTCTGCTATTAACTAGCCGCCTAGTATGGAAGTGTTCATGTAGTGCTTAGAAAGCAAAATATACCAAAAAAACTAAAATAATGGCTTAAAATATCATTATTTTGTTCAAACTTTTTCTTTTAAATTATCAAAAATTTCTGGAAAAAAATTTTGTTCTCATCCCAAAATATTTGTTGTGATATGCTCTTGCAGGATTCCCAGGTGTTGCTAATTTTAATTACCGCAAAAAGTAAACTTCTTTCAAAATATAAAATGTAATCCTTGGAAAATTTTTACCAATTTTTTATGAACTCGTGATATTTATCCCGGTTTGTGCCATTGTTTGCTTTGTTGTTATTTTTGCGTCAACAATAATTCTTGCATTATCGTGTAGAATACCTTCAACTGCTTCTCTTGTGACATGGAGAAAAAATGCAAACGTATCAAGCGCCAGTGTCGCAACGGATTGATGAGCCCACGGTAATATGACACATCAACAAAATAGAATATTATGGAGATTTGTTCAGTTTTTCAATTGCAACAAATTTTTTGTGCGAAAACGAATTATCATGTTTAGGGTTGGGATCACGGAATATTTAAATTGCGAAATCAAGATAATTTTTGCTTTTTTCTCCCCGATTTCGGAATATATTTTATTAAAATCTCAGAATTACAAGAATGCAGTTATAAACTTCAAAAGTGGTTTGTTTTAGAAATAATGTCCTATCACAATGACATTACAGTGTTGGTAGTAACAGCACTTGCTACCAACTATCGTGTAGCAATGCTTTATACCAGAGGTTCTTATACATTTTGATAAACATCCTCCTTTATAAAGCCAACAAAAACCCGTGTCCTCTTAATGCGTAAAGTCATTTTTCTAAAGACAAACTTTTTAAAGCTGTCATTTTTACACTTTTATGGATAAAACAACATGAAGATCTGTTTTTATTTTTTTGGAGATTAACTTCTTCAGAGAGCTGAATTTGACTAACTTTCATCCTTAATCTCGTTGATGCTACACTGTACAACTTGAACGAAAACGTAATTGTCTGCCTTCCTATTAGGACCACGGAATGGGCCATGGCGCTCTCCTAGGAAACTTTATATACCCACCCAAGAGGACAGCATTCCCAAGTTTAAGAACCCATGCTTTAAATAATCCACCCATAGTCATTGTCATAACATTGCAGAAGTCGCAACATGGTTAGTGCGTCCATTTTGCAAATGATAGAGTTGGGTTCGATCCTCTTGATGAGTCAAACTAAAGTTCTGTAATGGTGTATGCAAATCTTCTGCTTGGTGCTTTAGCAATTGAAATAATGAACAAATTAGAACATGAAACCAAATTTATTCTGACATTATTAAAATATTGATGTATCCGGCTTTAATAAATGATGAGATATACAATAAGTAATTTTATCAATTCAGCGAAAGTAATCGAATAATTTTTGATCAGAAAAAATTTGAAAATTAGTTTGAAATAGAAAAGCAGCTCCCTAGCAGAGATAAATACAAAACAGACACAAATTGGGGTTGCATTTATTTAAAGTAAATGTGCTAATTTTTTCCGTTTTCAGCTTGCTGCGATACAATTTTTGCGAACTTGGTCTGTCTTGGTGTAAGAACCATGGAGAAACTATCAAAGAAACAATTCAAACGTTTTTCAGTGTAAGTACATAAACAACTGTGGCAAACAGGGTAGTGGTTGTAGCGACCGCTTCGCAGTCGGTAGACATAAGTTTATTTCTTTTGTCAGTCATAACAAAGACTTTTAAAATGATATTCACCAGCCTGCGGCTTGGCGCTCAGCTTAAGCGGCAGTGTGCAGGTGAAATATCAAAGCATGTTTACTTAGTTATGATTATGAAAGTACATGCATAATGAGACTCGATAAATGGCCTGAGCGCGTAGCCACTGCTGGCGTCAGAACAAGGACGTAGTGTTCAATCAACAGTCAACAGAGTTATCAACAGACAATCAACAGAGTTATCAAGGGACAATCAACAGAGTTGCCTGCAGAATGTTTCAGAAAGTAACAAATTAACTGAAAAGATAACAAATCTATGAAATAAAGTTAAGATGTTAATCAAATTAATAAAAAAACATATATTTCATCGTCAAATAACTTTCTTATTGAACGTTTCTTTAAAAAATAACAGTTAATTTAATTAATATCTGATCGCGAGAGATTTTTTCTGGGAGACCACCACTCATGTGGAACATTCCGAGCTCTTTTTTTTGGAGATCAACGTAATTTCTGGCATTTTAGCAGAAAAAGTGGGAACGAGAAAGAAACTCAATCAAGTGAAAGATTAGCAAATTTTGGTAGCGTTGTAACAAAAGTAATAAATTTCAAATTTGCAATCAAAAGGTAACAATTCCTTACCAAAAGTAACAACTCTGGCAACCTTGACAATATGCAGCCATATCTCAGAGAAATAAGAAGCTGATTTCTTGGGTTGTTATGAACATGATAGGCTTGTTTGTCTCATTAAAAGTAATATATTCGGGTTCTGCCGCCGTCGCCCGCCAGGATTCCGGTCAGTTAAGTGTCGAGTTAGAAACATCAGTTCAGCCAGCTCGACTACTAGAACATTTCTGAGAGCAGTAAAAAAAAGTTGGCATAAATGGGGGCATTGCGCCAATGTCTCTCATCCCAATCATCATATTTTGAATTAGGATTTACAAACTCTTTATCATTTCTCAAGTTGGAAGCCGAAAAAATTTTTGTTTTACGACAACAGAAATAATTCATTTGGTGGAAGGCTTTTTGTCGATTTATGCAAACCCACTGGCAAAAAATATCAGTGACTCCAAGTTTCTTGGTTGTTGAATAGAGAAAAATGGGCCCAAACGTTTTCCAGATGTGTTGCGTCCGATCTCTCATTCGGCTAAATAACCCATTTTAGGAAAAAAAAATTTTAATAGGTGCGATTGTATACATGTTAACTATGATTTTACCCCGTGATGTAGACCTGCTGACTTAATTTTTATTGATTTACCCGCAAACTTTGGATTTCTTAAACTTTGTCCGTAATATCAACCTTCCTATGTGCACCTCAGTTGTTATTATTATTTACATATTTGTTATAGCATTACTAAAAAAACAGATTTAAACTGATTTATTAGTGCCATAGCATACCATCATAGTTTATCAAACAGCATACCAGTAACAGGATTTACTATTTAGGCTTGCTTTTAAAATAACAGCAGATATTAAATAGGTTACAACTGCTGATTGCTGTTGTTTTATGTGTGGTGGTATCAGCAGCATAACGAAGAATAACTTATTACATCATCGTACATCGTGAGAGTGAAAAGTCTTGAAGTTGATGTAGACGAGTGCTGACTTTTGTTTAACTCTTTCGCTACGTAATTTTTCTCCATTACTGTACGGAATTAATTTGGCAAAAAATCACAAAAAAATAAATTTCAAGATATTCATGTCATATTGGCATGGATTATCGTTCTATCAATATATCATCACAAAAAACGGTCAAGCAAGCAAATAACAATCATTTTTGTTCAAAATTAGTTAGTTTATATACATCCCTATCGGCATTTTGGCAAAAATTCACGATTTTTTGCATTTTTGTAGATTTTACGCACTACAATATTGATGCAGTAAGCAATCAAATCCTAGAACCACAAATCACAATAAAACAAGTCGATATTGTTTATGAAGTATCTTTTTTTCATTGGTGGTCAAACCAATTTCTTCATTTTCTGTATTTGGTCATGGTATGATATTTCAAAAAACAGTCTTTGGGACACAGGTGTGGTTTTTCTGGGCAACTAGAACACACATAGCTTGTACGTTTTCTTTTGTTCTGAACTGCGAAACTACACACTCTGCATGCGGAAAAAAAGACTCACTCTCGTTTTGGTGAAAGAAAAAAGCGATTACCCAGACGCCAGTAGCGTGGCTGAACGCACAAGCGTCAGCAAAAGCTACGCCACTGAAGTGGCGCAACGTACAATTTCCACAAAATTTGCGCCACTGTAGTGGCGAAACGTAGCGAAAGAGTTAAACAAATAACCGCTTTCCTCTGTCAAGAAATGCGAATCAAAAAACAATAATCTTCAGTTGTGACGTCGATAACCTCTTTGAAACACTCATTCCGAGATTGTGTTCAATCGTGCAATTTTCATATTTGTACGTCCAGCAGTTTTGAAGAAGTCAAACACACAGATAGAATTTCGCTATCTAGTACAGATGTTGTTTCGATATATTTTTCTGTATTTTTTGTCATGCGATACATATTTCTGAAAATTTATTTTTATTTTGTATTATTTTTATTCTTAGTATATTGATACGTGTAAAGGAGCACATACAGTGTTTTTTCCGAAAATCTTGCATTAGTAAAAAAAGTTGAGCTAAACTTTGTTATTTGTCCGTGCTAATCTTTAGTTGTTTCAGACAGCAAATCTTAAGCCTTTTACTTGTTAGCTTACCTGTATAGATAAAGTGAAAAGACGAAAATCCAAACCTCAGCCAAAGACGCAACTCTTTCCTCTCTCAACCATGATGCTGTGGCTCGAAAAAGTGACCGCAATTAATTGCCACGAAACACCAAAAAAAGGGAAATTCGCCAGGGAAAAAATCATTCAAGGACAAACAACCAGCATTATTAGAGCCACCCAACACTTAACCCTAATATTGCAGTTGTGGTTTGACTAAACAACCTGTTTCGAAGCTAGCTTTACAAGTTTTTCGTGCAAATAACAAAAAACATTGACTAAAATTTTTTTTCAGAAAAACTTCAACGCGAAAAGTTCAAGTTGTTGTGCCAAAGTTCCAAACCACTCAAGAAGGCAAAGAATTACGTTGATTGTAAGTAATCGCTCAGGGTTAAGCTTTGACAAATAGTTTTGGTTTTTAAAACAATACCTGCCTTCAGCGACGCCTTGGTATTCCAATTCTGTGCCTTTGCGCATTTTCTTGCATGGCGCTCTCCCTTAAAAGTAATAAAATGTGAAAAACAATATCGTATGAATTTACTCAGTCGTGATTATAGTAAAAGAAAAGCTGTAGGCAGAAAACGGACTGAGCACGTAACCGAACCAACAAACAGTGAAACATCACCTAGCTGTAGAAGCCACGTATATAAAAGTAACATATGCTGCATATTTTATATCTAAGCTATATAGCAAATTATTTTATACCTAAAATGTGTACTGCTTTTTGTTTAAAAATCGAACTCTGATTCAGTAAAGTTACTACGTTTTTAAGCCATCTATGGAAAGCATTTTTCGTTATAGCAGATAGTCATCAAAGGAATCTCAAGCATTCTAATGAATACATGTATATAACTAAAAGTTTTTGCATTCAAAGAAAAGACCCTATTGTTAAATATAAGCTTTAAACGAAAATATCTTACATGTATTGCCATCCAAAAAAGACTCTGCACATGAATTACCAAAGTCTAACAAAGTTTACAATTGTAACTAAAGTTGTAAGCTTATTGCCCAGTGGTTTTGTAGTTATCGGGGAAAGCGTTTTAAAGCAAATCGCTCCGCATGGCTGCACTGCTTATGCTAGAAATGCACATTGTCGTCTTGTAACTCTGAAGTTGGTCTAAACGCAAACTGTTTTGTAAAAACAGATTACGTATTACGCCATTTTCTAGCTTGCTAAGTCAAAATAAATGATGACCTTCGCATTGCCTCTTTTTTTGCTAGTCTTCATTTAGAGTGGGCCCACCACGACGGGTAGGCTGCTTGGCCCCACCACCTGTCTGCCACATAAAGATGGAAGTATCTCGTTAAGTGCCTTGCCCAAGGACACAACAAGCAAGCTTGCTGGCTTTTTCTCCACACTATCCCTTTTGTGATGAGTGCCAAGTAGGAAAGCTGTGAATACCATTTTTTAAATTCTGTTGGTATTACTCGACTCGATAAAAGAATCCCAGGTCTACCGACAATGAAGCGGGCGCTTTAATCACCACGCCAACGCATCTTCTTCTTTTTCTTTCGGCTTTTCCCGATTGAGGGTCGCCACAGCAGATAATCTGCATTTTTATGACATGGCATTTTTATTTTTACAGTCGGATGCCCTTCCTGCCACCAACCCTCTTTTCAGAGGAAAAACTGGGCCACCTGTCTTCCACATACAGGTGGGAGCGTCCCGTTAAGTGCCTTGCCCACGGACACAACAAGCGAACTTGCCGGCTTGTTCTCCACAACCTCTTCCAAATGCCGAGCGCCTAGCAGGAAAACTGTGAATGCCATGTATTAAAGTCTTTTGGTATGACTCAACAAGGGGATTGAACCTAGGTCTACCGACTGCGAAGCGGACGCTCTAACCACTACACCATTTATAAAATAAACATATTTTGCAGAACATAATGACGTACGAGAAGCTAGTATACATGCAGCAAGATCTCGATGCCTTTTATTCCAAGATTTCTGGAATTATGAAAAGAAAATGCATGGGTTCTCATTAAATATAGTAATTTGCATGACTATTTTTTCTTTGGCAGTGATGATTATTGACTACTTTTGCCTCTGTAAACCATATTTTAAATTTAAGAAAACATGTGCTAACTGTTGTAACATAAGAAAATGATCTGCCCATTTAGTGCTATAGCAAGAGTAGTTTTTCTTCTGCAAACTTTCCTCTCTCGCAGCAACCTAATTAAAGTGCTTGTTGTACAGACAAGAAAGATATTTTCTTTAGTTTCGTCGGGACTATTTAATTGGTTTTCTTGCTGTTGTATTTACCATTTAATGATGGCAACATGACTCTACTTAATCTTGATGATGCAAAACTATTGTAAAATTCATTTTATTGTGGGTTTGTTTTTTAATCGCAAGAGGTAAGAGAATGACTGACAGCCGCAGCAAACATTGTCCCGACACTTGTTGTATAAAGTTTACTGGATTTATTGTATTGTTTTAAAGGGAGCATTTTGATAAAAACAATCTCAACACATTAGTTAGACGATTCTGTAGCTGCCAGTTTTTTAATCAGTAAAACAGCGCGCGTTTTCAGTAAATTCTTGTAGATTTCCACTCAAGTTTTGATTTGGGTTGCAGATCATCTTTGTTTTAATAAAAATTGCTTTTGTTGAAATGATTCTTAATTGCATAAACTTGCGCACATAGCCACCTCGCGAAAAATGCCCAAATCAAAGTGTCTTTGTTTTATTTTATATTTAAGTATACTTGATATTGCGTGCTTTAATATTTAAAGTGCACTTTAATAAAGTGTGCTTTATCTGTTAATCAGCTTATTGATATAGTCTTAATCAAGTCTCACCTAAATTGAAATAAAATTAATTCGGTTTAATTGCTGTAAAATAAAGCGACATAGCATGGCACGTATGGTTGTTGAAAGAATTGTTTAGTCACAGGAAAACTTCGCGTTTCTAGAGTAACTGCTGCTTCTAAACTATTAGTGATACCAACACATTTTCACCACAAGCTTTTCACCACAAACATTACCATCGAGTAGAAAAATCGTAGCAACTGCCTTTTCCACGAACACAAAATGCAATCACGCCGGCGGTGTCTGCCGGCGTCTTATCCCGATCAGCTACCTTCCCATCTCACAAAAATGGCGACACGTTTTTGATCACAACTTTAAAGCAAAGTAGCAGTTTGTGAGAATTTGAATGTTTGTACACCGTCCCATTGGGATTTTACGCACATACCATTTTACCATTAATTGGCATTGCAGGCGAAGCGATAAATAAATAAACTTCAACTTACAGAACGCTAAAACTCGTCAACAAACGGTATCTTTTTCATAATGGACAGATTACAGAGCTGATTTCGCGTAATTTTATCAAGATGCTAAAGTTTTTTTAACGATCGCATTTATGATTAGGCGGCTGAGTAGATAGAAGCAATGTTATCTGAAACAACGTTGCTGTGTTCTTGAGAAAGACATTTTACTTTGACATGCTTTTTTCTTCTTTGCGGATTTTTTAAAGCAGCAAATTTATCGAAAGTAATGAGCTCAAGCAATTCAAGCAAAACTCTAAAACCTTGACGATCCAAATCTAATCTGGAAAATTTTCTTAGCACCGCTGTCAACTCTTGGTGAGTGTGGAAGATGAAAATGTTATATTGTACAAGGAAAAAGCTCTGCTCTACTCTCTGTAACGATAAGTACCAAAGCCCATCTTGTTGGTAGGAGCAGTAGCCTTGAGACAATAGCATTTGTGCAATAAATATCACTAAAATCTAAGTCCCATTGACGGTCATTGTGCCACTGTTTGCAGTTTGCTCAAAACGTTTAAGAAGATGCAGGATAGAAGATTTGAAACAAAACTCTTTGATCGTTTCATCCTAACTTGACGCAAAAGAAATTGTGAAACAGTTTTAAAGCTCTACTATTTGATTCGTTTTTGAGGGGGAGAGGATCTGAAAGTTTTAAAGGCATGCTTGGTTAAAAAAAAAAATATGAGGCGGTGACGCTTGTATGGTATCTAGTGGCGCTAAAAACAGTTCAATGTAGTTCGCCTTTATCCTGTTATTAGTTTTACACCCTGCATTAATCAGTCTGCATCCGGAACAATTCCGTATTAAAAGCGAAAGGGTAGGGCAAAAGCCTTATAAAAATTATAAGCTCTTTTATGTGAATTGCGTTTTTTACTGTCTCTAAAGCATTTTTTGAAAAGAAATTCTCCCTGCTTCTGGCTAAAAGAAACCCTCGATTGAAAATACTTTCCAAAAACAGAACTGATGTTGACAAAACAATGTGGCTGCTGCGTGAAAGAGACTTTAAAATTTTGATAAAGTTTTGCAAACAAGCAGAGGCTATTTCTAGCTGAAAGTTTATATAAAACTTATGCAAAAATATGACCTTTATGAAAGAAGCAAAAAATTTGGAGAAAAGAAAAAGAACAAAAACTTACGATGGCAATGATCTTGAATTCAAAACTTATCATAGCCACGTGGTAGAGTTCTTGGTGAAAACACTCTATGGTAATTTATCCTGCTTGCTAGCTAATCTTTGCGCCTCATCTCAATGTGGGTTTAAATACAAAACATGTTCTAGGGTAAAAGTTTTACTACGACAAACGTTTTCACCGCTGCCTGAAAATAAAAGTACTGTGTGTACAACAAACTTCACTCAAAAACTTGAATCGATCTGCATCATACCGACGTGATCATGGAATGATGAGAGCGGCCGCTTTGTAGGCGGCAAACCTACGTTCAATTTCTTAGTCGTACTAAATCAAAGATTTTACAAACGAAATTCGCAGCTTACGCCACCGAAATTTTGTTTATGTTAAGGAAAAACAAATATATTTCAAAATGCAATTAAAAAGCTGTTCAAAAAACAAAACTTTCCTTAAAATAGGTTATTGTTTAAAAAATGGCTCAACTTACCTCACCTTCCCCTAGATAGTTAATTTTTTGCTAAAAATTTTTAATCAGTGATCAAAAAATTAAAGCTGGCAACTGCAGTACTTGTTGAGCATATTTCTTATTCAACTACAAAATGTTCTACGCATTTTATGTTGAAGCTTTGCTTTTTTGCAAAAAATGAAAATGCCTGCTATTTGAAAACCGACAAATTTTTGCTTTTAATCGTTTAACCAATATTTAACGCGATCACTAATTATGCAGATAATAGATTGATCCATAAACTTGTATATTTTTTGACTAAACTGTGCATTAAATTGTTTTCTTGTATTAATGTTGAACATACTTGTACAGAACTATTATTTTTATAACTGCTGTATACAATTAGGGTGACATATAGATCGCCACGATAAATGTTCACATACCTCTAATCCATAAATTGACAATCTGCGTAACCTTAGTTTTAAATTTGATAAAAAGATACCCCTTTAATGCACAAAAAAATATTAAGACAAGTTAAAAAACCTAGCTAAGATAATTTTTTGAGAGATGATAAACAAGAAAACATTGTTCTTGGTTTATTGTTGATAGAATTTACGCCATTTTACGTGAATGAGATTGCTCAGAACGCTTTTCCGCTACACTATAAAAGCGGTTTCAGCAACTTTCCAAAAACGTTTGCAAATAGAATAATTTTTTAGCAATTACCCATTAAAATCGAAAGTATATTAATACTCGAAGTCTAAGATTAAAAGCAGTCTAAGATTAAAAGCAAAGAGAAGTGTAAAAATCCAATTTAAATTACATTTTATTACGTTCAGCAAAAAATGAAAACAAACCGAAGTTTAATGTAGTTTGAAAAAACTTCTCCTCAGTGGCGGTTCCGTGTTAAAAGGGAAGAGCTAAAACAGGAGTTTTTTAAACACAACCCTCTTGACAATGCCAATCAAAACCCGCAGCCCTCTTAATTTGTCATACCCTTTTTTCACAGATCAATTTTTTTTAAATCGATCATTTTCCCACATTTACTCTCCAAAAACATACGAATACCTTGTTTTGATGATTAAGTTTTCAAATCGCTGATTTTGACAAATCTTCTTAGTTTAGTAAAAGTAGCGTAGCCTCGTGCCCTTCAGTTTAAAAACCCCTGAGCTAGAATGAACAATGGAATATCTACACGACAAAAGCAAAAGTCTTCCAGTGTATGCTTACCTAAATACGTCGTACATATCAAAAAATAAAATTTATTTCCGAAATTTACCTTCTAACTTTGCTCTAATTCTAAACTGTACCAAAACCAATTTTTGCATGGTATCATCTTTTTTGCACACACAAGAAAATCTGTTGTATAATACAATTTTATTACTATGCATATTTACACCCGCCTGATAGCATCCGACAAGGTGGAAACCGGTCGCCGGTTATTGACATGTTGTATTGGAATGTGGTGTTGTACAGTACGATGTTGGTGATTAATTATTTTCAAGTAAATTTTCTAGTTTACCTTAGGTGCATAAACCAATAAATTTTTCCTGCTTTTTACCAATACTACGCAGAGATATTTTGGAAGAGATTGTAGGAAAAATTTTTTTTTAATTTGATCTTATTATTCTGCAATCTCCAAATTAAAAGGAAAACAAATCACAGGTATATCCAGGAAAAATATTTTGTTTGAATTTTCTTTCCAGCTTTTAATTTGTTTGGCTTTCTTTTAATTTGCTATGTTATAAAAACAAAGTTACTTTATCATTCGTGTAAATTAATTGCAGGTAATTTATAATGCAAAAGATATGTAAAAGCTGTAAATATGTGAATCAAAATATGATCATTTTTGTCACTCTTTCTCATTAATCTTATCAGAAATTTCTGGAAATTTGATTCTCCCCCAAATTGTATTTTGACTACATCCTTGTGGCACTTTTATTATAACTTGGTAATGATTTAACATTTGCGGTTATCTGCTGATACGCCCAGTAAAAAATCGTAAAAACATGACATTTTACAAAATTCTTTGCAGCTTATCTGATTTGAATTTGCATACAAATTTTTTGAAGGTGAATTTAAAATTTGATCGCTTATTAAATTGATTTGTGTTGATATGACATGATTACACTTCGACAGCTAGTTCATATTTATCGTTTGTACAACTTAATACAAGACATGAGGTAGCGGCGATGTATATTATTGACTGTGTTTTCCATAAACAGTGTTGATCCTAATCTTTAAATATTTGATATTGGTGATTTCACGCTTTTATTTCTGTAATTGATTTGGAAATTACCCAAAACTTGTCAGATTCTGTTAATCGTAGCTTTAAAACCTCAATGATAATTCTTAGATAAAATGCTGGCGATCATTTTAAAGTATGAAAGCAGTCTAAAAACTGGTAATGATATTTAATCATTTGTCTAAATTTATGATCATAGACGTAACGTTTTGTTTGGCATATGAAGAAGAGAGTTGAAATTAGGCAAAAACGTTTTTTTGAGATCAAGGTTTTTAGAGAATTTTATTCTTAATTAAAGTGAAGATTTTTTTGGAGGTCAAATTTTTTGTCATTTTTAGCTCGTATTCAAAGTGAAGGTTTTGTTGCTGACTAAGTTTTTCAAATCAATTTTTTGCTTTTTTAACAAAATGAGAGCGCTGAAAATACTTCGAGATGGATATATTTCGGGAAGGGGTTTTAGCCACTAACTTTTACGCCTACCATTGTCATACTAAACACATCAGTTTTTAGTTTATTATTGTCATGAATTTAATTTGATTATTCATGAAATGTCGAACAAACCCAAAATGTTGCTGCTTAGATACAGATGGTGTTGTGCAAAAAACAGCGAGTAGTAAAATTTAATATTTTTCAATTTATTAAATTTTGTCTTTGAGGTTTTACACTTTAGCACCTGGCTAAATGAAAATATTCAAGACAACTAAATTGTAAATATGTGTAAAAATATCAATAAATGTAGTATACAAAGTGATGTTATTTTTCGGTTTGCATGTAGACATTTTTCTACCCAACATTCAGATCCAGCCTTTATTAAAACCGGCGTTAAATCAGGAACAAAATAATTGATGGAAAGCTTACGCGCAATATGCTAATTATAGCCAATGTTGACAGCAAATTTATATCGGTTATAGGCCATCAAATTCTGGGGAATATGTAACTGATCAGCTAAGTAAGTGCCTTAAAAGCTATTACCAACAAGACCTACGAAAAGCATATCTTCGATCAAAATCTTTCACTACCTCTGAAACACAACGCTTTATTTCTCGTAGAATTTAGACAACAAGAACCATTCATCAAAACGCAAAAACAAAATTTTAGGCAACAGTGCACTAACTTTTGTTTGCAACTAAATTCTTGAAAACATTTTGCGACAAGGAAATCCGTCCCCCAACGATTTCTATAATTTTGTTCCTTCATAGATTGTATTTTCATGACAATTATAATTGTTTAAAAAGTTTTGTTATCATATTCTCCGTCCAAACGTATAGCCTTCAAATCCTTACAAAATATAAAAACCATGTTTACTCATGATTGTGCTAACTTTCGTATAATTGTTTAACTCTTTAGTCTGTACATCTGATTCACAAGCACTACTTTTTTTAATTTTTGACATTTTGAGAAAAATCTTATGAATTAGAAAAAATAGTCGCAATGGTATATGTATGATTGGTTATCAAGTGAAAGTATAAGGAATAATCTAATCTAGAAATTGAATTGCTAAATTATTTCTTATATTTATACTTGATGACAAATCATACAGTACATCATATTGTTGCGACTACTTTCACCAATTTTCTCCAACCTCAGGCTGTCCGTGCAAGTCAAGGTTGCGCATTCCAGAAGCTAAAACTTCCTTATCCAAATCAACACAGAAAGTGTCTCGTGATTCGTATTTCATTTCACCAATTTAAAACCACAAATATCAAACAATTCTAAGGTTCATTGCGCAGTAGTTTTAGCATCATTCAAGCTTTCAACACAAATATTACGCTATCCAAGTAGATATTTTTTCTAATGGTGTCATGGGTCAAGTCAGATTCTTCGGTTGCATTGTTCTCCAACGTCTTTTGAATCGCAAAGTTAGCAATGAAAGGGCTTCTTGTTACACTCCAAGGATCACGCGTATATTGAAACGCTACCTTTTCCTAACTTACGTCATCATTTTCAAACCATAAAATCCGAAACAAGTTACGCTGCTCTTCATGCAAACCAATCTGAAAAAAGCACTTAGTCAAATCTGTCATCATTTTAAATTTTCCGAATCGGAATCTCGCCTAATCTCTATCAATACATTCAGAAAATCAAGTTGAGTTTTAATAAAATCATCTATGCAAACGCCATTTATATCCGCTCTGCCATTGTAGACAATTCGCTTTTTAGTCTGAGAAGTCACCAAATACGGCAGATACCACACTGAGTATCCAACAACCTCATTTGCAACTACAGTGAGAACTTCTACAAATTTTTTAGCCTCCTTATCACTCCGGGAGCCATCAACTTGAGCATTCTGCATATTTACGTCTCTTAAAGCCTACTCATGTTTCGGTATGCAATCAATACGAGACACAATTTCGGGGCTCAGAGAGGTCTCAACATCCAAATCTGCACATGCTTGAACACGACAAGCCTTCACGGGTTTTTTCTCCAGCGAAGATGCACCACCACAAGCCATCCAGCCTAAGAGAATCAATATTGCTTGCGGATCGCTACGAAACATTCCTACCTTTATTTCAAAAAGTGTCACAAGGAGCGCATTATCATTTCCAATCAACAAGTCGACTGATTCGCTGTCCGGCAACTCAATCGATTCAACATTATTAAAATGCTTGTATGCACTCATATCTTTCCGATGTGGAAGTGTAGCAATGTCATCTCGCCAAAGTTTATTTGTTGCCACGTTACTAAAGGTAAAAATTTTCTCCAAAAGCGACAATTGTAACTCAAAGTTTATCAAATTTGTGCGTGCCAATTTATCTTCGTTAAGCGTTTCTATGAGGAATAAAGCCAGATCAATAGGCTCCATACCTAGCTCCTTGATCAATTTATCTGAAACAAATGTCAATTGCGCTCCAATTTTTCCTCAGCCAATAATTGAACAGCAAAGTCTCTAGATTTGCTATTCTCCTCGCGCTCAACAAACTCCATCAAACTCGCGAACAAAGGATCACTTGTGTAGCCAAAACCATTTTTTAAGTAGCCCAAATACTTTTGTTTTGCATAGCTAGGAAGCCTACGGGAAAGATCTATAACCTACCGTCTTTCTCTTAGTTTAGATTTCTTATAAGAATGCGAAAACACAAAGCACTGAGTCAACTCATCCTTAAAGGCTTTCCATGCCCCACCTATAACTGTTTCTTATCTTTTGTACCTCATGCTTATTCACAAACCCTCCTAATCTCCTAAATCTCTGGCAGAGGCGAAATAGGTCCATGTTGATTTTAGTTTCCCCAACAAAACCAGTTGTGTCAGAAATCATGACCACGGCAATAATATGTGCTGATGTACGTACCCATGATGCTCGCATAAGAGGTAATTTTCTATTCGGGTAAGGACATTGTGCCATCAGATTTATTATCTGATTATAAAGCATCACATATGGCATGTTGGTGACATTATAACCAATCGATACGGCCACCTCCAAAAACTCCTTTAGAGAGTTAGCGGTTTTGTAATTATGGTATGCCTGTCGTTTTACTTCAGGATGTCTGTGGTTAGGAATGGCTCTGTTTTCAAAAGTTTCTGAGATGCCAGTGTCTACATCGTCACAAATCGTCTAAAGGGGCAAGAGAAATTCCTTCAAACCCGGAAGGACCCAAAACATTTCAGTAATCACCTCTCGGTCCAACATTAATAGCCATCTTCAGCTTGATTTGCAGCCCAACAAGAGGCCTGGTAGAATGCGACAATATTTTCTGACTCACTTGTGCCGACATTTGTTTACTACGAGGGTCAGTCAATAAGTAATGAGACTTTTTCAATAACTCAAGTTTGCAATGACTGGTAATCAAAAAATGCTTTTTTATTTTTCAACATAGTCTCCCTCCTTTGCAACACACTTGTTCCATCTTGATATTAAATTGTCTATTCCTTTGGCATAGAATTTAGTGGACTGGGTCCTTAGCCAGTTGCTCACAGCAGCCTTCACTTCTTCGTCAGTCTGGAAGTGAATTCCTTTCATACTCTCTTTGAGTGGGCCGAAGAGATGAAAATCAGATGGTGCAAGGTCTGGGCTGTAGGGTGGGTGTGTTAGAAGTTTCCAGCCTAAAATGCATCTCCCTCCTTTCTGTATCTGCGTAGTGATGCTCTGGAAGCCATCAGGCGTTGCATTTTGTGATCATCCGTTAACATCTTGGGAACCCAGCGGCAGCTGACTTTTGAAAAATGCAGCTTCTCACGCACAATTTGCCTGATTACTTATTGATTCTCATTACTTATTGACTGACCACGCCACTATTTTCCCTGGGCATTAGGTTCAGGTTTGGGGGCTTATCCTGGACTTTGGAGAAGTCAGCGACCTAAGCAATTGGCTCAAAATTTGTGGTCTCTTTCTTGATTAGTTTTAATCCAGCTTGTAGTTCTGATGAGTCAGCACCCTCCTCACAAGATATTTCAAGGTCCCATTTCCCTGGAAACATGACCTCTCAGTCCAAATTCTAGGTACTCCATGGCCAAATGATGATTGACGTCTAATCTAATAGACGGAAATGATATGCTGTGCCTGGACTTTCGAGAGCTTGACCTCGAGCTTCTCCCATAATGATTACTTTGCAAAAACTGCTATTTGCGCGGTTTGGCCTGAATTTGTGCCCTTTTTTTTGCAATCTCCGCATATGCTTGGCTACACAAGCTTGCCTTTCCATCACTATTGACTCCGCATCCGCCTGGAGTTGTGCAAGCTTAGTCACGGGGCACAAAAGGCGGTGCTTTGCTGCGTATAGTGCCAGCCGACCAGGAGCTCCATTCCAACTGGAAGCCAGGAAGCATGATTTTACAGTCATTGAGCGCTCCTCCGCCGGAACTTTCCACTCCTTAATCGTACCTTATTCTCTCTCCCAGTGCTGCAGGTCCACCATCATCCTCCATTTCTTTACCTGACTTCAAAAAATTTCGAAACTCTCAGTATAATTTTACTAAACCTCCTCTGCTTCAAAAATTATGACCTCATCTTTAGTGGTGAACCCTAAGAGTCTTTTAGTGTAGTCCTGAATGATTCTTAGCAAGCTCCGCCGATGCAATCGGGCGTCTTTAACCCTTACACTCTCAACAAAATCTCTAACATTTTCGAGTTCTCCTCCCACCAGAGTCACATTTGATTCAGGCAAATTATTATTGTCACAAATCAATTTCGATTTTAAACATGCAAATATTAATAAATCCAAATAATTGAGAAACAAAAATTGGTCTATTTAACAAAATTAAAAGATTTGAGTGACAAATAACCAGTTAATTTCAAAGTCAAAAAAGCAAGCAAAGTCAATTTCTTTTTAACACGCCCTTCACCAAGTTTTTGTTCTTCATTTCCACCAGGTTTTCGTAGTAGACGATCTTTCTAGTGGACAACGAGTCTTGGTAGGAATGCTTTTGATCTTAACCGCCAGAAAATCTTTCTTTCTTCCGCTGCTCTCAACAAAGAGAACGATCGCTCTGCCTTTGCTTTATGCTAACTTTTGGAAAGCGAGAAACTTCGCTAAATGCAATTTCAGCTTTTCCTTCACTCAGATAAAAAAAAAAAGTTTTAC
The DNA here is from genome assembly GCA_963675345.1 of Trididemnum clinides. Lineage (NCBI taxonomy): Eukaryota > Metazoa > Chordata > Ascidiacea > Aplousobranchia > Didemnidae > Trididemnum > Trididemnum clinides. The sequence goes on from OY776294.1 coordinate 26,138,540, forward strand.
CAAGAAATGTTATCAACAAGTCTTTGTTTTATTAGTAAACGTCCTCAAACAATGTTTTGAATCAAGTGCGGTTCAAGCTTTATTTTCTTGTAGAAAAGCTGTTCCTAACTTTCTCTAATCTTCTCCCCTCATCAACATGTAGTAGAATTATTAGAAATTACGTTGAGAAATTACAGAAAAGCAGTTTTGAAACGATCCAGAAACAAATGTTGGGATGCGTCAGTCAAATTTAATTGTCGAATATAGATCTCATATCTATCAATCCAATTTTGTGAACACGAGCTCTTCAAGGCGAGAGCACAGAAGATCGCTAAAACGAGATTTATCCCAGTTAAATGTGTTACCGAACCCTTCAAAACACATTTTTTCTTTACAGAAGCTAACTTGTACTGACTTAATGATCTTGGCCACCAGAAATTTCAACATATCATTTCCCGTAGCCTCTATACAAAAAAAATGGAAGAGTTTCACAATACAAAAGCAACAGTCACTTTAAACCGAAAGCAAAAAAATGGCATTAAGGGGACAATTTCAAAATTTAAAAGATTGTCTGCCGTCCAGACTGTTCGACCATATAATAAGATATTTACAATAAAGAACTGGCAATCTTGTTTTTTGGCGTGTCAAGACAATTAATTCTTATCTCAAACAGTAAGTTGTTTTTCACGCAACGGAAAGAAATGAAGTCGTTGGCAGACCTAATTAAGCAACTTAAACACATAATTTCTATCCTTCAGATTAGTTTATACAATTTTACCCAAAAAGGTAGCAACACTAGAAAGCTATTTTTGTGATTTAACAGTATCAATTTGCAGATGATAAATGTCTTCAAGTTTTAAAATGCTAAATTTGTGATAAAAAGGTATAGTACAATCACGCTTTCTTCCAAAGACTTTGCGGTTTATTCGACGGTACACGGTTAAAAACGTATGAGTTTCTTTTTTTTTCTTTATTTCATAAAAACAAAATAAGAAGAATTTCGCTGAAGCGGATTTCGAAATCTCAAATTCTTAGCTTTATTGGTCGCAAAGTTACACCAGTTTTAATTTTCTTAGGGTCGAATCGACCGAGCTCCAAGATCAATAAGGTTAAAACTGGATCAGGATTTTGAGCTAACTATTTCATCAGCTCAATTGCACAAACTTTAGACCACCCGTCTTTCAATGCCGGTGACAACTAAATGATTTTCCGTCATCATCTTTATTATGGAAGGGCAATCGCTCACCCTATCAAGAATTTTTGCATAAATTCTCCAGAACATGGTTCTGGCACGAACTGACTAAAGAAAAACCATTTTCAGACAAAGGAACTTTTGTTGTCAAGACCAAAAAAGAAGCCATATAACACCATGCTCCTCGCATAAATGCGCTAGTGCGCACAACTATCTAATTACGAAAATAAATTATATTCAAGCTTAAAACACCTCGACAGTTTGTTTCACTCAAAGTAAATGGTAGGAAGATATTTCTAAAACCCAACACTGATACAAGATGGTGTGGGTGATACCCAAAAATTAAGGTCAAGGGTGAATACAAAAGCTCGAAAATCAAAGTAAGCTATATAGATCTGCTTCACTCAAGCGTTGCTTGCTACAACTGGAGAGTAGATGATGGTGTTGCCACGCGAAATGACGTTTGCAAGGCGGGGAGGACAGTGAAGCGGGGAAAAACCTAAAGGTAGAAGGTGTGGGTAAAACGATTGCAGGAGCTAAAATAGATATAGAATCGAAACAGGAAACAAATTAAAAAATTGGTAAAAGTTGCATTAATTAATGTTTTTCAGCTTAAATTTGGAGCGGTGTCTGCACTTGGAGATGAACTCAGATCGTTTGTTTTGGAGCGTACGTTGATCAGCTTGTAAAATGGCCAGTTTTTCGGCTGGGCAGAGGTTGCAGCGCTTAGTGTCGCTTTTGAATGCTGCCGCTTTGCACACGATGGACCAGGATATGCGCGGTTCGATTCCTCTGTTCTTGCAGTCCCACACGGCTTTGGAAATTTCTGTAGCGTTCATCTTTCGTTGGTCTTTGAATGATGAGCGGTGTTTGTAAACCGGGTTTTGAGATTGGTCTCACAAAGCCCAAAATTGTGCCATGTTGGGATGTTGGGAGCTGTGATGGAGGCTTTACAAACGATTAATCTAGTTTGGCATTTGCCGTTTAGCGGGCATTCAGATTTTGTTTTGCAGTTGCGTTGCATTTTGTCGGTGTTGGTCGTGGTTGGGTTTGTTAGTTTATCGCTGTGACTTTTGATGATGCATGTCATGTTCGGCATGCAACTGTAACAAAGCTTGACATTTAATTTGTCACCAATCTTGCGGAGCAAGTGTTTGTTAATAAGATTGAAAAACTTTTCGCCGATATTCTTTTTTTTACTATACGGCGGATTGTTATACGGCGGATTCAACCAGGTGATGTTTCTTTTTCTTGTTTTCTTGCGGTTTGGTTAAGTCATTGAGTGCATGAAATATGCCATGCATGATGAACGTCAAGCTTTTTTCAAAGCCTCGGCATATCGTGGGATAGCATTGTCCAATGACTCACGGTCACATGGAAGCTAGTCTGGCAATACGGTTGTTAATTATGTTAGGCAGCTGTTTGATGACGGAGGGAGGGTAGTCAGATCGAGTATTATATAGGTCGATTATATAGCTTCATTAACTATAGGAAGGCTTTTACAAAGCTTTTTTAAAGAAATAGACACCGCGCTGGGATGCCTGTTGCAAGCGCTTTTGCTGTTTCGTTCTTGATTTCCTTAAGAACTCAACAGCGGACTCGAATGCCGCAGCCCTCCTTGAGACAATTCCTCTCGGCCGTCGTTCAGTTATGAAAGCTATGCTTTTTTGTTACTTAGTGTGTAGTTTCTGCAAGCTTCCTAACCGGGTTATCTAAGCTACTCTTCCGCACATGTCAAAACCACGCGCTACAATGAACGCCTGAAAATACCGCATCACTAATGTGTCCAATTACCTTTGGTGTGATGAATTTTAGGTAAGGATGTCAATTTTTGTGGGCACTGGCACGGTTAGCAGTAACATCAGAGGGAACCTTGATTTAAAAGTAAACTGTATGCAAGTCTTGCACTTTGTGTTGGATTGTTCGGTAAAATCGTGTATGTTTTCAGAAACCTCTTCTGTTCATTCGCTTTACACGCTTGCTTACTTGAGAGCGACACAAATAAAACTGGTCTTGCTGTTGAGGGTAAACAGGTGCGTTTAGTATACCGTCCAATGTAGGATATTAGACTAGCCAGGAGCCACGAAAAGTATCTTACAATTTGTATTTTAGGTGCAACGCAAGCTTTCTTTAAAGAAATGCAAAAACTACTTATTTCCTAGGTTTTTTGGGAAAAATGTGTATGGAAACTATGGGGAAATTATTTGCTTTTAAAATGAGAAAAGTGGAGGAAATAATGTACTCAAGTGGAGGAAACAGAAAAAAGTTTCTCGAAGCCCTGTGCGCATGCGCGAATAAATCACTTTTCACCTAAGATTTTTAAAAAGCGGTTAAGAAGACTATGTTTTCAAGTAAGTAACTCCTAACATTGGTGTAAAGCGTTAACATAAGCTAACATATCAACTTGACAACCTTTTTAATGTTTTAAATATCTCAAGTTATATAGCGGATTATGTGCTTGCAAGTGACTTGCAGTCTACTAGTCTACTAATATGCTTAGTATGGTATGTTTAAAAAGTTTGATGCTACTTACAATCTAATAACTTTGCCAGTTCCCGTGTACAAAACTTTAAATTAGCTGAGTATGTTTAGTAACAGAGTAAACGTTTGTGATTAATATTTGATATGTTTGTCTTATCAGGTGTAGAAATTTTTGACTGATAAGTTGTTTACACTATGTTTAAACCTACAGTATAGGTTTAAACAGCATCCACTGGAAGAGAAAAGGCGTTATTTTGGTTGGAGTACGCTCAAACAAAGTTGAACAAGGTTGTGCAGTGTAAAGTCATCAACAAGAATTAAAAGTTTGGCGCATCCTAAGGAAATGCTTTGTAATGAAACCCTACAACCAGTAGCTTGTTCAGGCCAGAACGACAGGTGACAAACGAAGACGCAAACAATTCTGTGTTGATGTGCACAAGAAATTTAAAGACGAGTTCAATAAACGTCTTGTATTTAGTGACGAGGCCATATTTCATACAAATGACAATGTGAATAGGCATAGCGTTTGCATTTGGGGAGACGAAAATTCCCATACAACTATTGAGCGTGAGAGGAACTCATTAGAAGCCAATGCGTTCTGCGCCATTTCCAAAAAACATATTCATGACCCGTTTTTCTTGGACGATCATGTGACCGGCGATGTTTGTCTGCAGACGCTTCAAAACTGGCAAATAGATGAGCTCAACGCAAATAAACATGAAGATTCCTTTTATTGATAAGACAATATTTCGCTTCACTAGAAGCTCACTCACGCGGGCTTGCCTTAATGACAGTCTGCCAGGGTGATGGATTGAGTGTGCTGGCGGTAAAGATAATGTGCTGTCGAAATGGCACACGTTCACCTGACCTTAATCCCTGCTGTTCTTACTCCCTTCAAACGCAAAAAACTCAAACGTTATCGCGCTGGAAATTGTTACCCAAGACAAGCTGAATCTCGTTTGGATGAATCTAGTCTATCGACTTGACATGCACGTGTCACAGACGGCGCTCATATTGAACTTTAGTGAAATCTTTCTTTGCATTCTCATACCTTTGTATTTCTTTTTCGAATTTGGAGGAACAACCGACGCGGTGGTGTAGTGGTTAGAGCGTCCGCTTGGCAGTCGGTAGACTAGGGGTTCCCTTGTTGAGTCATACCAAAAGACTTTAAAAAATGGTATCCACAGCTTTCCTGCTTGGCGCTCGGCATTTATGGGAGGTTGTAGAGAACAAGCCGGCAAGTTCGCTTGTTGTGTCCTTGGGCAAGGCACTTAACGGGACGCCTCCGCCTTTATGTGGAAGACAGGTGGCCCATAAAACTCAAAAATGGCAACTCCCAAGCGAGTGCGGACGTCCCGTCCAAAATATAGCGATACAATTCGCTTTCTCGTAAATGGAGGATAAAAATGAAAAAATACAATACAAAATACAAATCTGATGTTACTCAAGATTTAGCTGGTGTAGGTTCATTTGATTTGACAAAGTAGTTTCTTTGATATTTAAATGCCTAATCATATAAATTTTTTAAACACTCTGTATGTCATGTACATCAGCTAGTTTGATTAAATAGAGATGTTTTCAAAAATAAGTCGCTTGTTTCTCGGATGGGATTCACCACTAAAAATATAATCTTAAAATAAGTGATACCTGACTGGATGATCTTTTAATTGGTCTTTTCGTTTTTATTCAGCTAAATAACCTTTTATCGTTTAAATATGTGGAACTTTTTCTATTTTATTGATTTTGTGTGATCATCTTGACAAAAAAATTAATTTTTTGTTTAATGTTGTAACCATAATTGAATCATACAGTAAGGGTAAAATGTACAAGAGTATTGTTAGACCAGCCATGCTTTATGAAATGGAAACGGTAGCAGTGACGGAAAGACAGCTGGGAAAAATGGAAGTTCCAGAGCTGAAAATGGTGAAATGGGCACTGAGAGTGACAAGAAAGAAAAAGATAAAAAACGAATACGTGAGAGGAACTGCGAAAATCGCAAAGCTAGGAGACAAACTTCGGAATGCAAGGCTACGCTGGTATGGACACGTGAAAAGGAGAAAAGAAGGCTGCGTGGGAAAAAGGATGATGAAGATGGCGGTGCCAGGTAGAAGGAAAAAAGGAAGGCCAAGGAGTAGGTGGATGAATTTGGCGAGAGAAGACATGGAGAGGGTTGGAGCTAAAGAGGGAGACGAAGTCGATCGGGTCAAATGAAAAATACTTTCGCGCTGTAGCGACTCCGAACAGGGATAAGCCGAAAAAAGAAGAAGAAGTTGTTATCATAATTGAATCAATTGATTGGTGATGGCTTGATATTGCTTCATTCAACCCTAGAAACTCAATATTGCAGTTTATTAAATAACACTTTCAACTACCGTGAAACTTTGTTACAACGCAATCGTCGAGTGCACACAACGTCATCGCTAGACAAGCGCGTTTTTATAATATTGGGGTTAAACACGTAACCAATTTTCTTGAAACACTTCATAACCACACTAAATAACAAAAAATGTACCCTTGCATGTGCTGCGAATACCGAACGTTATAATTTATTGCTTTTTCAAAAATTCCTCTAATGTCTTTTGTTTATGAAAGGCATGTTTTTTATGATTGCACGACTAAATGAGATTAGTAAAATTTTGAGATTTGACAACTTTTGCATCCTTTTTGGTATTCATCGATTGATTGCTTTATATCCAAATTTGCATTAAATCACGACGCGTTTCAACAACTTTCTTTGTATTTAATACCTCTATCTTTTGGAACCAAGTTTAAATTGAGGTAGATTGTTGTACGTCATTTATTATACCCACTCAAAACTTTCTCCAATCGCAAAACCTCATGTCGTACTTCCTTGCACAAATACAGTGTTTGGCGTCTGCATGTTACAAACAACATTAGCTACTATTTTGTGGCTGTATTTGCTGTCATAGGATTTCGATTAATGTATGTAAAACCTAAGTACTTGTATCTAGATTGTAGATATAGAAAGCCTATTTATTGTTCAACTGGGCAATACAGCTGCTGGTTCGAATTTCGCTCCAAAGCTTGGCTTTAGAGGTTGAGAGAGTAGTTACGCAGCCTACAGATACTGCTTTCACCAGCTGGGACGGTTGGTCTATTAAATCTAGATGAAAATAGAAAAGTGTTTTCTTGAAAGTATGGAGCCTCATTAGCCTTTTAAATTAACATCAAAGAAAGCCAACGTGAATCCCCATGAGGTAGTGTTTTCATAGCCAAAGCGTAATTTCTAAGTGGGCGAGGAAACGAGGAAAAACCATCGGAGCATACAAGAACAGTGAGAAATTCGTAAACAGTACTTGCGTGTAAAGACATAGCATGACATTTTCGAGAAAACGTATTTGTGAGGTCATGAAATATTAGCAAAGAGTAGCGCAATTTATCGTTTGCTTTAGCTATCTGAATTCTAATCGTGCAAAGCTTCTAAACAAAGCGAACTCTTCAGTATGTGGTTAGTTAGTTAGTGCACTTTTGATTTGAAGTTTTGTAAAAGTAATCGGCGATGAAAAGTTAATCCTACATAGTGGTTGCCAAAAACATATTTTAAGCAACCCAAATCTTTTTATAAAGTAATTTTTGTGAAATTTTGCTAACCAAAGAAGCGCTTAAAAACTAAAAGACTTTTATCAAATTTTTTTACGAAAACAAAAAAAGGAAGCTGTCAATCTTTTTGGACATAATATCATCCACTTTCTCAGTCATGAAGCTTATTACAAAAGAGCAAAGGCATAACCAGAATAACATTTGTTGCAGGGTAATTTTTTCACAACTTTTATTGTGAATTCGTCACACGCTCAATCGTAGCTTTCAGCCAAACGGTTCTCGAGTATGGCCCCCTCTCTTATTGCTGTTCTATCAGTTGCACGTGTCTATGAAACTCCTTTATTGCCAAACAAGCACGACTGCCACACTGGCGACACACGGGGCGTACTCAAAAACGGTTTCTGTCTACGCAAAAAACAAAGCATAGATTAATCGTAAAAGGCGCTAACTTAACAACAACAGAATAATACTGATATATATATCTACCTAACTATTACAGCTTCCAAAAATTAGTAGAGAACAACCGACTCAAAGACAACCGACACAAAGCCAAAAAACAAGTATAATCGCTGCGTTCTGTATGCAGCCTGAAGCTTAGGCAGGCGGGTCAAGTGCCAAAATAAATCAATTCACTTGCCATCAGTAACAGACCAAAGCAAGATGCTTAGACTTCAAAACTCACTCGTAGCAGCACAATAAAACGCGTCAATTTTTTATATTGTAGTCACAGAAAAACCTTTGCGGTTGAGTTCAGAGTTGCCAGTGGCCTAATTCTGGTATTTCTATGGTTGAAGTATTTATATCACAGGCCTGCGATCAAGTTGAGGAAATATTGTTGTAAAGCAATGGTGCTCAAACTTTTTGGCTCGTGGGCCACATTTGTCTTTTAGAAACCCTTCGCGGGACACAAGAATTAATAATCTTATTTTTGAAGGAAAACGTTTTAAGGTTAAATAATAAAAATGAGCATTTCAAAAAAGGGAGCTGCTCACAATTGCATCCATCACACTAAAATTAAGTACTGAAAGTAGTTATTATGTAATTGCACTTGTCGGTTTACTTGACGTCTTCAATAAAAATTTTCTTAAATGATTAAAGTGTTAAGTTTTCTTTCCAATGAAAATTGCTTTCCTGACCACTGCAGGGGGCCTTGCGGGCCACGGTTTGAGCACCACTGTTGCAAAGTGTCTTGGCCAAGAGCGTAACAACGCAAAGCTCATGCTGTCGTTAAACTTGCAATCTCACGGGCCAACGATCTATTGCACTAAGCTTCGCTGCCGACGAAATCTAAAGAAAAAAAGAAATCAAAACGAAATAACGCTTCTGTTAAACAGTTGTTTAGTGCTGGGTTCAAGTAAGTATGTACTTAAGTAAAATTTTTGCTTATTACTTACTTAAGTAATATATCCCTTACTTAAGTAATGATTGTGACGACGAGAATTTTAAGTAACTTTGTAATTTTAAGAAAATAAAACCTATTGTGTTAAAATGTATTGTGACAACACAGTTTCAATGTAGGAGTAATTATTTACGCCCCGAACTTTCATTCGTAATCGTATTTCAGTCACAGGAATAGCTCAAGACTAGCTTGTTGTTGTAATTGTAATTTTCAAGTCTAATTTTCAGCATTATTAAAAATTAAACCCAACTATGTCGAACTCAAGTGATTGGAAAGAACCTACTGGCAAGAAGTCGGAAGTTTGGAAACATGTTCTTGTTAAGTCAGGCGATGATTCAGTTGTGAAATGCAAATACTGCTCAGCTAGGTTCAATCCAAAGCAAGCTACTACGTCTTTAATCTATCATTTACAGAACAAACAAGGTATCAATTTGAAAAAAGTTCTGAACCTAAGGAAGTCAATGCTAAATTAAAACAAAAACAGCTGACAATCCTTTCATGCATGCAAAAAAAAAGATTCAGCAGAGATTGTTCTTGCAAGACTGTTGGCTGTAGATTTATTGCCAATGTACAAGCTTGAGAAAAGCAAGGACATTCAAAATGGTTGGGCTGCTCAAGGACTCAACATTCCAACGTCAAGAAAAGCGATGAAAAAGATGTTTCTTTCATTCACAGACATAGTCAAGACAAACTTTAAACAAGAATTGGCTTCAAAAATAAGAAACAGAAGCAGATTCTCCATTTTCTTAGATGAGTGGACGTCAATCAAAAACCAAAGGTATTTGGGCCTAAATTTGCACCTGGATGATGTCACATTACAGTCACTTGGAATGGTGAGAATCAAGGGACCAATGACAGCAGAATGTTGTCTTGATCTTATAAAGAAGCGATTGGAAGATTTTGGGTTGAGCCTACAGGAACACATTGTTGGCATGGTAACAGACGGTGCTTCAGTAATGATCAAAACAGGGAGACTTTCTAGTATCATCCACCAAGTATGCCATTCTCATGGACTGCATCTCGCAGTATGCGATGTTTTATACAAGGAATGTCGCAATATAGAGAACACTAATGAAGCAAACGTTCAAGAGTATGACTATAATATTTTCGAGAGCTCTGATGATGAAAATGATGACGAACCTTAGCAAGTTACCTTGCCAGATGATTGCAATGCACATTTTGTTGATACAGTAAGTGATTTTATTTCAAAAGTCAGAGCAATTGTCAAGGTGTTCTGGAAGATCCCACTGAAAAACGACTGCTTGCAAAGAAACTGTGAAAAAGAATTAGGAAAAAGACTCTCTCCGGTTGTGGATACCAAAACTAGATGGAACTCGCTGCTTAAGATGCTCACACGATTCTTGGAAATCAGGTCACCTATTGATAACACATTGAAAGAGCTCGATCTGGGATCAAAATGTTTGACAGAGGATGAGGTTGCAGTTGTGAAAGATTTATCAGAAAGTCTAGAAATAATTGAGGTTGGTGGAACTGCTCTTTGTCGACGTGATATTACAGTTTCAAAAAGTGAAAAGATTTTTGAATATGTTCTCAAGAAGCTGGCAGAAGAAACAGGAACTATTTCACAAAAATTATTGGCAACTATCACAGATAGAATTGAATCAAGGAGAAACAAAGGAATTTGTGGCCTTGTGAGGTATCTAGAAAATCCAGACAGTTATGATCAGGTGGTCGAATCTTCGCTTTTGAGTTATCCAAAGAAACGGGAGCTTGCGAAAGTGGCAAAAGATGTTTTTTTACGACTTTTCCCCTGTGAACTCATTGACAATAGTGCTGAGAATCTTGAAAATGACATTACTAAAGAGCCCTCTACAAAAAAGTCTAAAACAGAGGAACTTAATGACATTTTGTGCCAGACAGAAGATCAACATTTGGATCGTTTTCAAGAAAACATATTGAACCACATCAAGAAAGAAATGACGTTTTACGAAGCAACAAGGGAATGTCCCAAAACCTTGAAGATCATAAAGTCTTGTCTAAACTCACTTCCACCCTCTTCTGTCGAAGCTGAAAGGTGTTTCAGTGCTGCTGGACTGTTCATTTCAAAATTAAGATCATCTTTGAGTGATGAAATGTTTGATTGCTTGATCTTTGCGCGTAGCTACTTTTCGCGCAAATAAATAAATCTTCTTTGTGAATGAGAATGTGAAAATTATAAATAAAGTGATTTAAATATAGTGCATTGTCTTTATTTAACTTATTTTTAAAATTACTTAAAAATTACTTAAGTTATTTAAGTAATATTTCGAAAACTTCTTGTTACTTAAGTAATTTTTTAAAGCTTACTTGAACCCAGCACTACAGTTGTTCCTATTTATCTCAATACAGTAGACGCCGCTTATTTAAGCCCGCCTCGGGACTGGATGATTTTGGGCTTGTTAAGCCGGTGGGCTTGTTAACCGACGGAAGATTTTTTCTAAATATTTTGAGCTAAAATATTTGTGGCTAACTGTAATAAAGATAAAATGTTTAAAGCTAATTACATTGTGCATAGAAATTTGTCAAGAATATACATATTCGGATTATAAAAATTTTGATATTTAAAATCAAAGAGACCGCGTATGTACTCTCGCACGCAATTAACACACTACAACTACTGCACGACATGCGTTGTTACTAACGGTTTCTTTAAACTTGACGCACTTCAAAAGCACAACTACAATAGCAAAGTTTTTATCCTTTTGGATAAAGAACAGGATTAATTTATCACAAGAACGGTGTTTACTGCAATACATTATTTATTACCACTTTGTTTATTACCATAATGAAATTTGTTAGTAATGAAGCTTTTACACAAATTTAAAACAATTGCGTAAAAAATTTGGGCTTATTAAACGAGTTTTTGAGCGTATAAAGCGAGTTTTGTTAGTACACAGTCAATTGGAAGAATTCCAGCCAGACGAATTTGGGTTTAATATGCGGGTGGACGCATAAACTGTGGGCTTGATAAGCGGCGTCTACTGTACTAGGTGGGCGCGATGGCGCCATGGATTAAGTGTCCGCTTTTCTATTGGTGAGCATGGACTTGATTCTCTTGTTAACAGTAAGACCGAAGAAAGCACTTACAGCTTCCCTGCGTGGCGCTCAGCGAAAAAGAAATCACGTCAAGAAAAAACTGCCGAGGTTGCTTGTGACCATGATGTAATCTTTTGAGATACCATGCTTCACATGAGTACAATCACGGTCAATTGTTGTGTCATTGTTTGGTAACAACCATTTCTAAAGCTTGTTATAATAAAATTATTGCCTATCAGTTTCAGAATTGTTTTAAATGTTATGAACTGAATATCTTGTAAACCTGAAACTTCCTGTAATAACACGTAATGATTTTAACTATAGGTTAGTCACTAATAACAATAGGCCAATGGCATGCAGATAATAAATTATAATGTAAAAGATTTGCATAAGCCTATTTTTTAACTGGTTCAAAAAGCTCATAAAGTTACAAGAACTGTTTTGCAAAATTTAATTGAATTTCACCACTAAAATTCTCCCTTTCTATTTGACACACAAGTGGTGGGTTCGAGAAGTCTACCCATTGTGGTGACTTAGCCTGACAATAGATTCGCCAACAGAGCATGAATTAATACGCATAAATAAATAAAACTCAATACTGGGATTAACTCAGAAAATCTCTAGAGGGCTATGGCCATTTTCGTACCTCCTTTCGTCCATCACAGTCGCAGGTAAAATATAATCACAACTATCTGTGCTCTTCAATTTCAAGAAAACCCTTGATTTTTGTGGAAAATCAACAAAATACAAATAGTATGAAAAAGCATAATTTAAAATTCATGAGTATCTTTTTGTAGCCAAGACTTTTTTAGTGGTCCAAGGTCATTGTATTTTTGATTGCAATTTAAAAGCGACAATGATTTTTGCACTGTATATTGCAGTTATGATTGGTACTTCTAAGGCATCTAAAAGTAAGTAATCATGTTCTTGTAAATAAAATGCAATCAATTTTAGAAGATTGGTTGAGCCGGTAGTAGTAGACCTGGAGCAGCTTTGATTGAGTTCAGGTTAAATACGTTCTGGCTGTATCCACTGAAAAGTGAGGAAGGTTTACGTTTTGATACGTGCGCCAACAGCATCAAAACGGCGGGCTATACTTCACTGCTCTTACAATCAATCGTCGGCAACATGCAAAGTGGATCGCGAACGTAGTTTATGGTGACAATGATCGCACGTTATGACCTCACAAAGGCGCAATGAATAGCATTTACAAAATAACTTTCCTGCAAATTCCCTTACTTGGTTGCACTGCATGTAGTAGAAATGCGTTGCACCCTCCAGAATGATTACTCCAAGGCGACTCTGAATTAGATGCTGCTCTGGCACAGGAGTGTCAAACTGGTGGCCAGCGACGTAGTATTTTGTGGCACAGAGCGAATGCCTGGCCTCCGAATTTAGTCTTCGAAAAATTGTTTTCCAAAAAAAACCTTTTTAGTTGAAATTTCGAATAGTCATGAAGTAGTGGTCAACAACTGCTATAAGTCGCGGGTGACATTACAGGTCACGGCCAAGGAGATAATGACATTTTTTTGGAGATCAGCACCGTTTCGGGCTACTTCACAAGATTTCCAGAGATTGCTGTTCGGGGAAGTCAAGATCTCCAAATGATACCGTGGTTGGTGTGCCTCAAAATTTGATCAACTGCTTTCCTGTACAGGCATAGAAAAAAGTTTGGGGACCACTGATACACAGTCTTGCCTGCTTAAATTTTTTCAACAGAGACTGGCCGATACTAAATCTAGCTATGTAAATGTGTCCCACAGCACTGAATGAGTTTGACACTCTTCTTCTAGCATGTCCGACAAAACATCTTTTCTCCAGAAACCGGGAGAAAAATCTATGACAAAAATTAAGTTAAATTTTTTATCAATTTGGAAGTGATAAAAACCTTCAAAATTGTAGCTTGTAAATTAAAATCATTTTACTTGAGTTCAATTTTTGAAAAATTTAGTCTTAATCAGTCTCTGTAACTAAAGAGTTACCTTTCGTTTTTTTGGAATTCGAAAAGGCACAAAAATGTAAAAGGTTGTTTAGAGCATAGAAATTGGGTCATAAACAATCTACTCTTTATATGCATTTGTAAGTGATCTTCGTAAAATTAAAGGTCTTTGACAAAATTTTATATCTAGGTCTGCTCCTTTCACATTTTTTCAAAATTCTTCTTTTCAATAATAGATAATTTAGCTGTATTTTGATTTTTTTTCTTTAGGTTTTAAACCGAATTGTTGTGCTTCACAATTGTTTTTTTCGCAGTCGATCGTTCACATCCCTCAACGGAAATTCATATTGAATCAGTTTTAGTGGAAAATACTTTGGCAAGAAATCTCAATGGATTAAAATTGTCAATTAAATTTTTGTTTGTAAATTATTCTTATTATTCCTGTTCGCATAATGGTCTCATTTTCTCTCGAAATACCATTTACAATGTATTTTCATCATGCGTAAACAATATTGAGAATGAGTTCCGAGTGACTTGCCAAAAGGTTTCTTGCGTGAGATCAACTTACATAATAAGTTCTTTGACTTTAATGTTTCCTCTTGACAGAGATGTGAGTTTTGCTGTCAATGAGGTTGGAATAAATCCCACGCAGCTGGCCTCAGTTGATGTCAAGGTTAAAGATAAGCTCATAAATGCTCGAAAATAAGATAATGTGTAATGTAAAAATACAATTGCTTGACGTTAGTTGTTTCAATTCCTACTCAAAATGAAAACCGTTCTTTATAGTTGTTCGACAAAAATGAAATTATTCCCAGTTTGTTCTCAACAAGAGTTTATTGTATGCTACAAGAAATGAAAAGTGATAAAAACTCCCTAGTATATCAACGCCGTTCCAAAAAATGTCAGAGACATGTCACTTTCCCAAACAAATTTCAACGGGTAAATTCAAGCACTCTTTGATCTCTACGTTAACTTTTGGACATAGAGTCACTACAAGTAGCAGATCCAAGGAGAGCGATCGTCGAGATCGCCACCCCCCCTCTCTGAAACCTAACACAGTTAATGATTTTTGTATTTGTAAATTTACAAATAATATATTCAAATTAATTCCAAATAAATCTTTGATGATTTCTGTTCTATACCAAATTGAAATTGATTTATTGTTTTCTTTGTGAGCTCAATCTATCGTCTTTTGTATTATCACAGCACGATGATGACGTATACATATTCTCTCTTAAGACACTGCTGCATTGCCGGTGGCCATAACCCATCAAAGATTTTTGAAAGGGATAAAAGTGCGAAGACAAATTAGGCTCATTTTTTGTTTTCTTGTGAAGGCCTAAACGGAAAGGCATAGTACAATGACCCCTCAACCACTAGATGCCACTGCAGGAAAATTGAGGGCTTGACCCTTGACAGAATTTGGTAGACTTGCTTCTGACCTTTTTGTTTTTTGTCATTTTGAAGCCTTTGTTGGATTGTCTACTTTTTAAAGCCAATTGTGTTTCTCATTTACGTATAGCAGACCTTTATTTGGAGATTGACCTTTACACAACATTGTCATTTGCTTTCTGTTTAGTAGAAAAACACTTTTCCAAATCATGTTTTGAGCATTTTGATTTTGGAGGATAGCACAACTGCAAACATCGGTCTTCTAAAGTGATTCCAGGTCTGCCAAAAACTTTTGAATTGGTTGTGTAGGTACCTTCTGAAATTCCCGTCAACACTATTGTACGCTGGTGCCGGTGGCTTACACACAACAAGTTACCGGTGAATTAAAAGTTAGTTACAAACCGAAACAACGCAGATGGTAGTAAAGTTTGGATTGTTGGATAAAAAATGACACGTTTTGTTTCAAAGCCATAATTTTTCAAATTACCTTTGATTTCAATACTATTAGAGCAGTTTTGCCTTGTTTACAGCAACAGTGCATCGCACGTATTAAGATATGCTATGTAGATTTTTTTAGTGCTGCTTTTCTATTTTTAACCGTCATTGAGTATTTGTCTTTCGAAAATATAAACTTTAGGAATTGCTAAATATTACGAAATTGCCTCCCCCCTGGAATTACCAACGGTATTCTCCCCTGGTCACTTCCATATCCTCTTGTTTGTGCTACTTGGTTTTTGAAAAGAAATAACAAATATAGTAGAGTGGGACAAGATGGACAGTCGGGTAAGACGGACCGCATTAAATATGTTTATTATAAGTTAGCGGCACCTAACGGGAAACTTTGATTTCGTGTTTTATTTGGCAGACCAGCGTTAGATGTCAGTAATGCGCAGTTGTCAGACATTTGCGTTTTGATGGTAAAGAAGCAGGTACAGTGCCATATTTTGAAGTTTTCGATTTTCCTCAAAAAGTGCCATATTATAAGGTGAGTAACAAATTATTGGTTGTAAAGTCAGTTTAAAGAGTAATAAATCTTTGTAATTGCTTGATGAAGTCAAGAATTGTTTCTAGCAATGCTATAACTCTTTAAGGATCATAAGATTCTAATTGATAAAATTTGAAACAATTCCATAATTGTTGGTAGCAATGGGAAAATAATGGATTTTACAAAAGTGGTTCTTACATCATAATGCCATAACAATTAACAATCGTGGGTCATAAATTACTCAGTATCCGTCAAAGGGATAAACAACATTACGTGATGAATGAACACCACGTGTTAGTTCACTGACTAGCCAAATAGGTCACGTGATGTAAGCAAATGGCCCGTAGTTTTGCAGGGTAAACTGTAAATACTGTTGTTGTCAATTCTTTTCTAGTTTAATTAGTTCTTACGATTGGATGTTAAAGTTAATACCTGCCGTTACAATACTTGGGGTTTTAAAATATTTGACAAGTTGTTTAGGCATTAAAATGTTTATATTTATTTTTGGCTTAAAATAGGGGTTCATCCTACCCCACCAATAGGTATTCTATGTCACTTAACGCAATAATTAACTGTCTATCTAGATTGCAATGCCTAGAAAATACGTACGAAAGACAGAAAGAGGTTCCTGGTATGCACAAAAGGTGAATGAATCTGTTGCCATGGTGCGAAATGGCGTCAAGTTGAAGAGTGCGGCAGATGCATTTCAAGTACCCAGAACCACATTGAGAAGACCCTTACAAAAATTTCTGCAGAAGTCAATTGGTTCAAAACATCTTGGAAAATTGTGCCTTTTGGATCCGAATAAAGAACTGGAGCTGGTAAATCATATTACTGAGTTTGAAAGAAAAGGATTTTCTCTAGCAACCATGGATATTCAAAAATTGGCATACGAATTTGTCGGGGTAGGGGGGAAGATGAGCACCTTCACGTGGTCCCTCCTGTAAGTAGCTAAAACATTGAAGCAGCAATTCCAGCTGAATTAATGAAGAAGCAAAACGAAGCTCATCAAGGCAGAGGAAATGATCCTGCTCTCGACATTCGAAAGCATAAACGGCCCTTTTTAGGGCCTGAGGCCACCCCAGCTGGGAAAATGGCCAAAAAGAAGAGTACTCGGAAACGATTGCCTTTACGAATACTCCAGCTAAACGTCGAGGGGCTCGCAGCCAGTAAACTTGACATTGTTGAGCGACTGGCCACTCAGCACAACGTAACGTAACGAATTTGTCGCTCGGAACAACATTAAACATTCTTTTGATAATGTAACGCAAACGGCCGGCAAAGACTAGTGGATAGGGTTTAAAAAACAACATCAAAGCATTTTTACCATTCGCAAACCCCATGCCTTGTCTATACAAAGAGCAATTCATTTGAATAAGCCCATAGTCGAGAGATATCTTCAGCTACTAGAACGTGTAATGGAAGAAAACAATCTGTTTGGAAAGCCAACACGCATTTACAATGTTGATGAGACAGGACTAAGTCTTGTGCCCGGAGTGAAAAAGATTGTTGGCAAACGTGGAATGAAGGGATCTAGTCAGATTACAGGAGGTGAAAGAGGCCAATTACAAACGGTTGTCATGGCAACAAATGCTGCATGTAATTCCATTCCGTCGATGATAATTTGCAAAAGAAAGAGAACGCTCCCATTGCTTAAAAAGAATTTCCCTCCAGGAACAATTGTATGTTTGTCAGAAAAGGGATAAAGATTTGTTTTTGGAGTGGTTGGAACACTTTTGCGAAAATATAAAAGAGGGGGATGGCAAGACTTTATTAGTTTTAGACGATTATGGTTCCCATACGCTTAATTTAGGTGTGTTGCTGTATGCTGCTGAACATGGTGTTGAAATCGTATGCATGCCACCTCGCACGAGTCATTATCTCCAACCACTAGACAAAGTGCATTTTAAGCCTTTGAAAGAGCACTACAAAGTGGCTGTTTGTACTCATTTACGAAACAATACTGAATCGGGCATAGGGAGGACAGATTTTTCAAAACTATTTTGAGCAGCTGATTTTAAAGTGGCCACAATCATTAACAGCATAAATTCATTTCAGGCAACTGAACTTTATCCTTTAAATATTAACGAAATACCAGATTATGCTTACGCTACGGCTGAAATTACTAGTTGTTTCGAGACACAAATTATGGACGACGTGGCTGGCCACTTAAATAACAATCATCAGCCCGAGTCAAATAACAATGTAATTCCTGTTGAACCAAAAGGAGAAGATGCAATCGCAATTTAACCAGATGCAGAAATAAGAGCAAATGTACGTCCTCGACAAAAAGGTGCAAATGCTACGACAACTCAACAAATAGCAGAGGTGGGCACTTCCGCAAATCGGTCCGCAAATCCGCAAATTGCGGACTCCCGTTTCTATTTGGGGATTTGCGAACCTAATTTCCTACCGCAAATATTTGCAGTGAAAAAACTGAAATTTACCGCAAATTCGCAAAGTAATAGGCAGTGTTGCATGTTCCGCTGTAAAATCCGTTTGGGAAATGGACGACCTTATTTCCTAAGTTGGAGGTCAACATCCGGGTGTTGATGACCTTTTTTTTGGAGGTCAACGTCTGGTCGACGGCAATATTTGACCTCCAAAACAAAGGGTCATCACGAGAAGACAAAATAGCAGTAAATATTGCGCTCTAAGATTGCGGAAGTGCAAAAAGTTACCGCAAACCTATCGCAAACTTGCGGATTTGCGGTTGCGGAACGCCTCTTGCAGTTTTGTGGAATTTACGGATGCGGAATTGAGTTTAAATTTGAGGTGCCCAGCTCTGCAAACGCGTTTCGGCAACATATTTTTATCGCTTTCTGCATATACAGTGGTGATCAATTTTAAGTGTGGTAAGATGAACCAAAAATAAAAGTTTTAAACAAGTACCTTTCTTTACCTATCTTACAAAGTAACTTCTGCTTAATGCGCATATACTGCACATCCATTGGCGTCGATCCGGCGGGGGCAGGGGGCGGCGCCCCCCCGGGTCTACCACCGAAGGGGGCGACATATGTCTGGCCCCCGAGGTGTTTTGTTGATAACTCTATTAAAAGTTAAATGTATGCACAGTAGCTAAAACAATTCCGAAATATAACAGCGCAAAATCGTAGTATTGTTTTGTCGCAACTTTGCACTCACGCTATATAGAGGGAAAAGAAAACTCCATCAGCGTATGGTAAGCGTCGGCGGCGTGATTTTACGATCAAAGCAATCGAGTTAACAATTAGGCAGTGGCTATTTCGCCGTCGACGGCAATTTGCCCTTGGAATCTATTTTGCCGTGATCATTCACGTGTGTTTATATAGCCAAATTTGCTATAATCAGTGTACTGGAGGGGCAGGCCCGGCATGTAAATGTACGGGGCAGTGTACACTGCAAGGGAGTGTACAGGGTGGGGGATAGAGACCTGGGGGTGCAAAATTTTTTTAATTGGTTTTTAAAATTGACCAATCAGAGACGACCAAAAGTCACATGTTTAGTACGTCATTAAGATTGACCAATCACAAACAACTCACGGCAAAATAGTCTCTGAGGGTAAATTGCCATCGACGGCAAAATAGTCACTGCCTAACAATTACCACACATTATCAAAGCAATTTGTGATGTGTAACAAAAGGCAAACTTGAATTGTAATTTTCACATGTTTTGCGCTATCATCAAAGCAACTAAAAGAAAAAAGACACACATTTCAAATCAACAACTTTTTTTGTCAAACGGCTTCAAAAGATCAAATACCTTTAATCAAATTAAAAACTTTTTCGAAAGCTTAAGCAACGATATAAAAAAAGTTGTGGTATTGTTTTATTTTTATATTCCTAATCTGATAATAACAGAATGAAGCGTCAATCGGCTATCAGCGCATTTTTTAGACCGGTTTCAAAGAGAGTTTTGAAAGAAAATGTTCCAGGAGAGTCGCGTGAGGATAGCATTGATATGTAGCATGTTGCAACCTCTAACAATATAGACAACTAAAGTTCTGTGCCTTCTACCGATGTAACCGATCCTGCTCTAGAAAACATAAATGATGAAGATCGAAATCGATCTACAGCTCTTCCTGCGTCATTCGACAGCAGTACCTTGCCAAAGAAAATGCCGTCGCATGAAGGCGGTACTTTGCAACGAGAGTGGTTCACCGAGTTTGCATGGCTTCGCTGCAACCAGGATGGAACCTGCCATTGTTCATGCCGTTTGTGGGCCTCCAAAAACAATCGGCTGTCAGCGAAAAATACTGAAGGAATACATAAAAGCAGATGGGCAAAGAAGACTAATGGTTGGCAAGATTATCGTAAAGGAAAAAGTGCATTACGCTTTCATAATCGTTTTCCATAGCACCAAGCAGCGACCGATGCATCACAAGTATGTATGTATGGCGAATTTTAGAACATTAATTGCAACTTTGAAATGTCATAAATGTTATAGGCTTTTTGCAATGCAACTAAAAGTGCATTTACCATCTTTTTATTGAAAAAATTTGCAGTTCATTTTAAACGATTTTTTAAATATGTTTTAAAATTTTGTTCAGAGCACATGCAGATACAAAAGTAAGAGATATGAAGTAATTTGACTTTTTGTTTGCTTGCAAATATATTTAGTGTCTTAATTAGTTTAAATTTTTGTTATCACATTTCTTTTTAGTTGCCGTTAAAAAATAATAAAGCGTAATTTGCATTTAAAATGTCAAACTGCAATAATTATTTTGCATTTTTAGGTTGCTCTTGATGATTCTGAAATTCAGGTTTGCCTTGGAAACAAGACTAGAGAAGAACAACGGAAAAATCGTCTAACATTAACTGCCATTTTTCATTGTGTTCGCCACTGCGGAAAGCGGGGGATAACTGCAAATGAACTGCAAATTTTTTCAATAAAAAGATGGTAAATGCACTTTTAGTTGCATTGCAAAAAGCCTATAACATTTATGACATTTCAAAGTTGCAATTAATGTTCTAAAATTCGCCATACATACATACTTGTGATGCATCGGTCGCTGCTTGGTGCTATGGAAAACGATTATGAAAGCGTAATGCACTTTTTCCTTTACGATAATCTTGCCAACCATTAGTCTTCTTTGCCCATCTGCTTTTATGTATTCCTTCAGTATTTTTCGCTGACAGCCGATTGTTTTTGGAGGCCCACAAACGGCATGAACAATGGCAGGTTCCATCCTGGTTGCAGCGAAGCCATGCAAACTCGGTGAACCACTCTCGTTGCAAAGTACCGCCTTCATGCGACGGCATTTTCTTTGGCAAGGTACTGCTGTCGAATGACGCAGGAAGAGCTGTAGATCGATTTCGATCTTCATCATTTATGTTTTCTAGAGCAGGATCGGTTACATCGGTAGAAGGCACAGAACTTTAGTTGTCTATATTGTTAGAGGTTGCAACATGCTACATATCAATGCTATCCTCACGCGACTCTCCTGGAACATTTTCTTTCAAAACTCTCTTTGAAACCGGTCTAAAAAATGCGCTGATAGCCGATTGACGCTTCATTCTGTTATTATCAGATTAGGAATATAAAAATAAAACAATACCACAACTTTTTTTATATCGTTGCTTAAGCTTTCGAAAAAGTTTTTAATTTGATTAAAGGTATTTGATCTTTTGAAGCCGTTTGACAAAAAAAGTTGTTGATTTGAAATGTGTGTCTTTTTTCTTTTAGTTGCTTTGATGATAGCGCAAAACATGTGAAAATTACAATTCAAGTTTGCCTTTTGTTACACATCACAAATTGCTTTGATAATGTGTGGTAATTGTTAGGCAGTGACTATTATTCGGCATAAGAGGCGAGGCGTAGCTAAGGAAATGGTATTCAATAATAAACTGCGTCATCAGCAGACTTTGTCAGACGGTGTTATTTTCAAGAATTCTAATTACCGGTTTTTCAAGTTTGACGTTTTGTCTTTTGAGAACATACGTAATTAAGGTGTAACAGTTTTGTTGAATCTGAATTCACGCCATGAAAAACGTCACCGCCGTATAAGTCGAGGATGGATTTTTATACTTAAAATTCAGTGTCAAATTTTCGACTTATACGCCGGAATTTACGTTAATAAAAAAAAGTTCTTGTCATTTTTCAGATTCGACTCTTCGGTCAGGAACTTTTCTAAAATTAGATTAGAATTGAAATTAGGGATTTTTTATATTACACTACAATAAGAGACTTTTAGTTTTTTTCAAATCAGAATTAGCGACTTTTTGCTGTAATTTACCGAATTAGCCAGCTAGAATTAATCAGTTGTCCAAGTCTGCGTATGTGACGAGTTGCATAAAAAAGTGCTCAAGCAAACTTAAGTTTTGGATTTGCTACAAAAACCTGTGACATCGAATGATTGTAAACTTTGATTCTTTTTGGTAGCAAGTTGGTCCTACAACGATATGTCTATATAGCCTATCTTTTATCCCTCTCACTATGATAACGCCAATACGGCAGTTTTGTTTCCCTCTGGAGGCGTTATATGATATTTATACGGTTCTTACAATTTTATATTCCACCGGGATTAATTATAATGTCGCCAATTTGAGCTTTATCATCGTAACTTGTGCTTTGAGGCGTTAGTGAATTTAGAGCTATTAATTGAAAAATCTCTTGCAATTAACAGAATACATTACAAATGTGAAACGAAATAGGCTATTTCTGGATTAGCTAGTGTATTGCAGTCATGCTGTTTCTGCTTATAATTTATCGTCTAATATGAAAATACGGGAACACTACATTAAATTTACGGGTAATATCAACAATACATATATCATCATCAAAAGCAGCAATATGCTTGTATGCTTCAAAAACAACTACGGCAGTGCAATTTTATCTGTAAGTGTAAGCCTAACAACAGTTTAGTCTTGCAAGGAGAAATCTCAAATGCGAATAAGACGCTTATTGCACAAAGGCTTTGTGCATTTTTGGCACTGGCTCAATTGCTTAGAAATTTTGTTTTTCTTTTCTTTTGATCGTTTCCCTTTAGTCTTACTGATGCATGCATCGTATCGCCTTCGTGTTTGACTTTGATGAGGAAAAAAGCCACTTAACGTTTTTACATTTTGGAGGATATTTTTTCCCCAGCACTATCTCAATTTCGCAAACCACAGAAGACTTTATACCAATTAAACTTGGTTGTTCTATATGTGGGCGAATCAAAGACATAGCTAGTTTAAATCCGACATAAACAGATTTTATGTTTTGAGGCTGCAGATTATTGTTCATTGCATATATCGTGCTGGCGTTCACTCGACATGTGTTCAAAACGTATCAAAATGCATTCATAGTCCAGCGCTTTGATTTCGATGTACAACTGTAGAACCCAATTTTTTGGCCAATGATGTCTGTTTCGCCTTTTGAAAAGTCGTATAGTTTGTAAATAGCGGGCTTGCTTTTGTTGTTATCTTTTGTAGTTGCAAGAAGTGGTGGCACTGTTCACTGTAATAAAGCATTTCGCTTTCCTGAACTTTTTGTTTTTACCACATACGAGTGCAGATTTAATATGCCGTTATTTTTTTCCCAATAAATCTCGTATGAGTTTGTTTCTCGGTCTTTGATTTCTCTAATTTCGGCTGGAATTGCTTTTCTATTTGATTGTAAAGTTCCTACAGAAGTTTTTCCGCGGTCAAGCAGCCACTGCGCCATTGGCATTGAAGTATACAATCTGTCATATAATATGTTTCTTGCCACTAAATTTGTGTGGCATTCCAAATTTTGAATTAGGGATTTTACTATTTGTGACGTCCCAGGAGTGTAGTAAGATGTCGGCTCTGCTTTTGGCTCATCAGAATACACAGCAGTTGAAAAGGTAAATGGATAGCGAAAAGCATTGATTGATTTATACAGCATTCCATACTTGGCTGGTTTGCTCGGATTAAATTGTTTGAAACTGATTTGCGTTCTCGTAGGATAAAGAGTATCATCCAGCGACAAATAATCATTAGAAACTAGAAATTTCCCACAGTTTTTGTTAAATTCTTCAAAAATTTTGCGAAAAGCTGCAAATCTATCGTATTGCTAAGGAGTAGGACGCGTTGTATGATCATCAAGTGATATGTGGGCAATCAAAAATTTAAATCTATTCCTTGACTTAGCTGCACTAAAAACTGGATTGCCAAATATTTCATGGAACATCGCATTAGTGCTTTGATGTGCTTGTCCTAGTAAGCCTCGCATGTAAATCATTCCGATCAGTGCCAATACTTTCGAAGGTGGTTCTGATCCCTAACATAAAAGATCTTTTTATTTTTCACACCCGACTCTTTGGTCAGGAACTTTTTCGAAATGAGATTAGAATTGGAGTTAGGAATTTTTCAAATTAGATTAGAATTAGAGATTTAGTTTTTCAAATTAAATTAGAATTAGCGACTTTTGGCTGCAATTCACCGAATCAGCCAACTAGAATTACGCATATTTTGTTGTCCAAGTCTGCGTGTGTATGTGACGAATCATATGAAAAAAGTCCTCAAGCAAACTTAAGTTTTGGATTTGCTACAAAAAGCCTGTTATATCAAACGATTGTAAACTTTAATTTGTTTTATTATCAAGTTTGTACTACAACAATAGACCTACGTAGCTTATTTGTTATCCTCTCCCCCATGATAACACCAATACGGCAGTTTGGTTTCCCTCTGGAGGCGTCATGTGATCTTTATACGGTTCTTACAATTTTATAGTTACCAGAAGCTAAAGAGGCTATGTTTTCAATGTCGTCGTTTTTTTCGTCAGATACTTCATTCAAAATTTTACTTAACACTTCTTCAGGTCATACATTGCCATGGGCTATTTTTTACCACTTTTGTTTGCGACATTTATATGCCTGAAAGAAGAAAATTATTCGTTAAATATCATATAATCATCACTATCTTATACACCGGCAGAATATTTAAATTTTAGTGGAAAGGAGCACTTTGAACATTTCAAACATAGAACTAAAATGTAGTGGCTGCATTCCCAATGTCATAAGAAACTTTTGATTTCTTAACTATTCCTTTATTGAAGTAAAACAATTAGAAATTTAACTTGTCGTACGTAACATGAACGTAGTTTGGAGTAGGGGTGGGCAAACTACGAACCGCGGGCCGCATGCGGCCCGCCAGAGCATTTTGTGCGGCCCTCCAAACTTATACAAACTTCCATGAATTTAATTCAATAAGAAAGGGCTGGCCGCACTTGCCGTACTGAAGAGCCAAAAACGATAGAAGCCATCATTGAAAGAGCCGCTACACAATTCTTAGTTTGAACTTATGCATTTTCCGTCCAAATAAAGAGTCATGATCTTTGTTTTTGGACGCCATCATTATCAAAGCCCTGTAATACGTCTTTGCAAGAAGTTATTGCAAGATTTTAAGCTATTGCAAGCTATTGCATTGCATACAGCTATTACAAGATTTTATGCATTAGCCCTCGGCGAATTCTTGAATGGTCGATGCGGCCCTTGGCGAATTCTTGAATGGTCAATGCTACCCTCCGACTAAAAAGTTTGCCCATCTCTGGTTTAGAAGAATGGAAATGACTAGAAGATATTTGAGTCAGCATTCAATCTTATAATGTTGTGACAGTTGACGCAAGCTGTAGTTTGAACTTCAAACGTCAACTTCAATGCAAATGCCTTTCTGCTCGGCCATGCAGCAGGAAACGTCATGCTTTTACCAGAGGCGTCTTTATAAAAGTGGATAAAAGAACACGGAAAAAAATCTTCATTTGCTTTTGGAAGTGTGTAGATGTAAAATACAAACTCATTGCTTTTGTCACGCAGTCAACAGAAAAAAATTTTGGTGTTGGTCACAAACTCAGGAGATGTTCCACAGCTCCTTCTCCCCTTAAAAAAAATTTAATTTTGTGATTCAAGATTGGCTTCTTGCGTTTTGGATTTGTATTTGCTGATAAAAATTCGGTATTCAATTAATTACTAACAGCTTACTCGTAAAGCAATGGATATCAAGTTTTATAAAACTCCTAAATTAGATTTTGCTGTCTGTCGCCCCTGCGTCCCTTAATCTACCACTGCATATTTTCCATCCAATAAAAATTGCAAGTGCGCTTGTTGCTCTCCCACCAACCAATCCCCAATTTTAATTGGTAACAACATTACAAATCATTATGAAAAGCGCAAACTATATTATCACGCCGCCAAATTTATTTTCTGGCTTTGCGTTTGAAAACAATTCTTTTTGCTTTGTTGCATTTGTCAAGTATCAAAATTACGAAATTTTTTCTTGCATTATTTATCGGTAGGTTATGGTCTAGCGCAGTGGTTCTCAACCTTTTTTGGCCCATGGACCATCTTTTTTTAAAAAATATCCGATGGACCACTATGCCATGTTGACACCTCATGAACGCCACTAGTCGAAACTGTATTGCACATAGGTCAGTGAGCTCAAGGGGCGTGTTCAATCTTAGTCCTAAATAAAGTAATAATTAACAAACTAATTAAGCAATCTCTCTTAATTTGCACACTAAACCTTAAAAGAATATTGAGGACACATTCTTCGAATTTCAAATTTTATTTTAACAAACATCATGCCATATAGTACAATGTATTTGTAGAATCTAGTGACTCACTTGACTTTGGTGTTTCTGGCATAAGAAATCAAAATTATTTCGACAAAATTGTCCAGTCTTAATCTGATAGTTCCTCTGCTGTTTATATCCAATTTGTTTCTTTTTTTACTGAAAACATCCACTACAGCTGAAAACGCAGATTACACCATCCATGGAGTAGGGAAAGCAATGATGCTTGCTTCTGCTTGTCGAAAAACATTTGGGTATAAATCCTTTATCAAGATGTACGCAAATACCCCTTCCTTGTTAACTCTTCCGCTTGGTTTCATATCCTCTTTTAAGTCTAACAACGGTTCGGCCCACTCTGTACTTTCATCTCCTGGCTCAAAATTTTCTAGTTCTACAAACCAGAGTGGATAATCCATCTTCAAAAGATCCACAAATCTTCTCTCAAACTCTGCGTGAAGACCCTCAAGATGAACAATGCATGCAGCAATGCATTCTGATGTAGGATCAGTTTTCTTAAAATTTTCAAATGCCAACAGGTTCTTTTTCTCAAACTGTTTTTTCCAATATTTCAATTTCCCGACGTAACCTTTCATCTTCTGATCACAGGTAACCAAGTCTGATCTTTTACCTTGCAGCTCCAAGTTCAGAACATTAACTGTTTTAAAGATATCACTAAGGTAGAATATTTTTGATTTTATCGCAGCAGTCTCGAGTTTTTTCAAAATTTCTTGAGCTTTACCAGCTTGTTTTTTGTAGTTGGAATCAGCCATTTGGGACTTGAACTTGAGAAAGTTGATCACTTGTTCCCACATATTCACAAATCTTTCGAGGCTTGAGTCTTTCGACAGCCATCTCACCTCTATGTTAAGCAGGAGTGTTTTGAACTTTTCAATTTCACAGAATTGCATAAATAACCTATCATTCAATGAGTTTGCTTTGACAAAGCTAATTGCATGTCTCCTCCAACACTTTCAGCATTCAAATGTTGCCTGTGGACACTGCAATGAACATGAGAGAAGTGAGGAGCAACTTGCTTTCATTCTAAAAACAAAGCCTTTCACTTTTCCAGTCATGGCTTTAGCTCCATCCGATGCAATGTAGATCAAATTGGTCAATGGAATGCCTTTATCATTAAAATATTGCATTATATGATCGAAAATATCTGCTCCACGAGTAGTTTCAGGGAGACTTTTAATGAATAGCATTTCTTCCCTTACATCATTGTTGTGATGAATCTGACATAGACAAGAAGAATAGCTTGGCTATAAATCGTGCTCTCATCAGTCTGGAGAAAAACTTAGTCTTGCGCAGAATTTCCACCATTTCGTCCTCAACAAAACTAGCCATTTCATCTTGTCTCCTTGTAATAGTGTCATCAGATAAAGAAATTTTATTCAGAGCAGATGCAGCATCTTTTCCCAGGACTTCGCTTGCACAGGCTAACATAGCAGGCTTGATAAGCTTCTCACCATAAACTTGAGGGGTTCCAACCTTGGCAAGAATTTCAGAGACCAAATAACTTGGTTTGAGTGTCTTTGCATTTGCAGTACTCATTTTCTTGACAAAGTCGAATAGTTTGACTGGCTGTGTCTCTTTTTTCTCTCAAAATATTTCCTATCTTTACCGACAGATGATGGATGCTTGGATTTTTGATAATGCAGCAGCTTGACTTTCTTCATGGAATCATTTGTCAGCGTGACACCACATTCGAGGCACATAGGTTTTGCGTCAACAGATACAAAACCAAACATGATAAAATCATCATTGTAATGTCTCAGTTTTGCCTTCTTAGCAACAGGAGCTTCTGACATTTCATTAATTTGAAAGCACTGTAGAATACTCAATTTAGCGTCTGAACAAATATAACACGTGATTTTCATAAAATAATTAATAAAAAGTCAGTGAAGCAACGAATAGCTCTAATCTCCCCAAGGAAGCTTTGGACAATGAAGAAACGTAATTTTCGTGCAACAACAATACCACTACAATTACAGTAAATCGAATCTGGCTATCTACTGCTCTTACACGATTCTATCAGGCTACCATTAACAAGTCCTTGTATAGCACCCTTTAGATTCAAATAGAATCATTAATTAAGTAAAAAAGAACAGTAAAAAGCAATTAAATCACCAATCGATTACTTTAAGAACTGTCACTTAACTGAAATTTGCAATAAACGATACAGTAACAGAATAGGAACAGAGCCAACTAACTATACTAACTACCACAACCTGAATTTTCTCCTGCCAAACTATTATTGAAATTGACATTACAAAATTATCTCACGTAGACCCACTCCTACATCTTGAACAATGTTACGTTTATGACATCATTGGGTTAGTTAGATAATTTTCTAATACGCAGTTCTTACATAATTTACTGCACAGGTTACAATTTTCAGAATTATTTTATAAAGGATTTATGGAACTCTCTGTGGACCACTAGAAATTCCAGGTGGACCACTAATGGTCCAGTGGACCAAGGTTGAGAATCACTGGTCTAGCGTCAAGAAGGTATTATTTATTTAACTAAAAGTTACAAAATAGCCGTGTATCTGAAAACGCTTTGATGTTTTTGGCTTGTCAAATTAAGAGTTGCTATTCACAGCGAAAAGGTTTTGAGAAGAAAGATTTCTGTGAAACCGTACAGTTTTACAGTCAGTGCGTCACTTCAAACAAGTTCTGTGGTTTACGTAGCTCGTCACGGTTTTGCGTGTGCGCTCTTTCTCCTTTTTTTCTTTATTATACAAAAGCAATCGATGAAGAAATTTGCCCGAGTGGGTTTCGAAATTGCCATGTTTAAGTCAAAACTACAAAGAATATCTTTGTCAGTTTATAACCAACCAAAAGCCAGATAAATTTTAGGAAAAGTCAAAAAATTTCAAACATTTATCTCAAGCGGTCGCTAAGTTACAACAGTTTTAATTTGCTGTGGGTCGAATCGACCCCCCCCCCTGGCCAAATAGGGTTAAGGTTATCACCATTACGTGTACAAGAATTATGGATGTGCATAAACAACACAATTTTATGGTTTTTGTTCATACGAGTGCACAATGGGAGAAGCCGACTCAGCCGGCTAGTAGACTATAGATCAAATGGCTCTGCCGGAATCACCGACAGCGTCTCATCAGTGACGTTGGAATGAAAATGTGGTTTAAACCGGTTGCATCCGCGTCACTCAAGAAGCGATTGTGACAACAGTATAAAAAGTTGATGGTTTTTTGAGATAAAAACATTATGAGGTGAATCAGATAGTCTCTGTTTCCATTACATTAATTCGTGAATTGACTTTGTAGAAAAAAAACCGGATAGTCTATTTAAGGGACTTTACTATATATCTGTAAGTGCTAAAAAAGTATGTTATCAATAAACAGTAGTAAAGTCAGTGGAGACGTTATTGATTATTACTTGGGCCATTTTTTTTGACCTAAAAAATATATTTTTGACTTTATTTTTGCAAAATTTTGACTTTATATTGACCTAACCGCTTTCGCCTATTATTTATGTCTTGTTGCACTTTTTTTGATTAAAAATGTTTTATAATGCGCAATTTACATAAGTTTTTAAAGAAGAAGGTAGCCTACTTGAAACATTTTCTCAATCACTCAGTCTTGAAGCTAATGCAACAAAGCGACGCATGACGTCAAAACCTAGGATAACAAGCCATTGTGTGTACCGGTATCAATTAGTGTATAATACAGTCATGAATAAAAGTTTAAGACCACTATGCAAAACTGACGATTTTCAACATTTAGCATGTGATTGCATCAGCCATATTTTATTGTTACATCATAAGTTTGTTTTCTTCGTTGTGTTTCATTTCGCGCCAATTCTTATTTTTGTCCACATTTCCTGGTTGATTTTTTTGCTATTTACTGATTTTTTTGGTGCCTAAAATGGGCAAGAAAAAGTCTTTAACCGAGGTTCAGAGGGCTCAGATAGTTGTCTTACACGGCCAAAATCTATCTGAAAGGCAAATATCTGCTCAAATGGGGTACAGCAAGACAGCAGTGCATCAAGCGATTGCGAAGTATCAACAGAATGGCTCCTATACCGATAAGAAAAGGACTGGAAGACCGCGTGTCACCACTGCACGAGCAGACAACGTGATGAGGAGGATAGTTGTGAGGTCACCCACGGGTTCAATGAAGAAAATTAGGGCCGAATTGTTGCGCAGAGGTCGTCGAATTAGTCATATGACCGTTTCCAGGCGTTTATTCAAAGAATTTAATATGAAGTCATACAAACCGGCCAAAAAACCAAGGCTTACTGCGGCTATGAAAGCCAAGCGTCTACAGTTTGCTAATAATCATCAACATTAGACCGCCGAGCAATGGGGAAAAGTGCTTTTTTCCGACGAATCAACCTTCCAACAATTTGTGGTTCGAAAGAGGCACGTCCGTAGACCAACTGGAAAACGTTTTGATAAAAGATACACCATACCAACAGTGAAACACCTTCCTAGCCAGATGATTTGGGGGGCTATGTCCAGAAATGGTGTCGCTGCTGTGTTTCCTGCCTCCAGGAACCACTATAAATGGGCCAAAATACGTGCAAATGCTCTCAGAGAAGCTAAAACTTCACCTGCAAGTTCAAAATTGTCAAATATTTATGCAGGATAGTGCCCCTTCCCACCGTTTCAAAGTTGCAAAAAATTTTCTGGATAGCAACAACATCGACCCTCTCAAGTGGCCAGGAAACAGTCCGGATTTAAGTCCCATCGAGAATTTGTGGACCAACATGAAAAATAAAGTGTCGGAAAAGCAACCATTAAGTGGCTCAGAGTTGGTAAAAGCAATAAAGGAAGTCTGGGTAAAAGAAATATCCAAGGAGCACTGCCAAAGATTGATCAAAAGTATGCCAAGAGGAATCAAAGCTGTGATCAAAAACAGAGGAGGCCGCACAAAATATTGAGAATCGGAACATTTTTTTTTGATATGATTGTTTAGACCAGTGGTTCTTAACCTTTTTATAGTCGTGGCCCACTTTTGTTTTGAAAAAATTTCGTGGCCCACTGTCTACAAGAAAAAGATATTTGTAAGAAACACAGAATAACTTATCAATGTGAATTAAAAAGAATAACATTTTAATAATAACCCACTCATAACACAACTGTTAATGCGAAGCTTGAGATTGTTTGTTTTTTGCAAATAGAGATATTCGAGGTTTAATGCATGACAATGCACAAATCAAGTCATTTTCCACATTCATGGTATTTCTATATTTTGTTTTCGTTGCAACAAGATCTGAAAAAGCGGCTTCACACAAGTAAGTTGACGCAAATGGAAGCAGCTTGCTGATCATGTATTTGGCCACTCGAGGATATGAAGCACTAGCATTACACCAGAAAGTTGTTAACTCAGAATTTTCAAATGCACTCTTCATGGTCGAGTCATTTTTTAAATCAATAAATTCTTCTTGAAGATGCACGGGCAGGGAAGAGAAGTTTGCATAAATTGGATTTCTCACTATTTGGAGATTGTCATCCATATCTTTGCGCTCTGGAAAGTAGCGATCTAGTTCTTCTTCCAACTTACACAAATGTTCTGTGACCTCTGCTGAAATATTTATCGATTCATTTGCTCTTGTTACTGATGAGAGCCTGCCGAACATGGCAAAAACGTCTTTCATGACATGCATTTTCCACAACTGCAATTTCTCCACAAAAGCATTGAGTGAGTCATTGAGATTGATGATAGTGGTTTTACTCCTTTGCATGGATAAATTTAGGGTATTTAATTTTTCGAAGATATCCGCTAAATAAGCCAAGCGTTCTACGAAAGAAGGATCATTAAAGTAAATTGCAAATTCATGTCTTTGCCTGACAAAAAACTCTGCTAATTCTTCTCGTAGTTGAAACACTCTGGACAGCATGTTGCCTTTTGAAAGCCAGCGTACATTTGTATGGTATAAAAGTGTGGTGTAGTCTGCTGACATGTCCTTACAAAGATTTGAAAACAGCCTTGTGCTTAACGCACTCTTTTTCACAAAGTTTACCATTTTAATAGCAACATCTAATGCTGATTGAAGGTCTGAAGGAAGAGTTCGACTTGCCAGAGCTTGGCGGTGTATCATGCAGTGGACTGACGTTGCACCAGGAGCGAGTTCTTTCACCTTTTTCGCAAAACCTGATCGTGCACCAATCATTGCAGGAGCTCCGTCGGTATAAACAGAACATAGATTCTCCCACTTTAAGTCCCATTTTTTAAAATAATCGTCCACTTTTTGTAGTATATCAGCTGCTCGTGTTGTACTTTCTAGAGGAGAACAGAAGAGAATGGCTTCCTTTATGCCTGTAACGGACGCCCATCGCACATAAACCATTAGATGAGAAACATTTGAAATGTCGGTAGATTCGTCCAACTGAATAGAAAACATACCATGAAGGCAGGACTTCAACTCTGAAATTAACTGAAAAGAAATGTCATCCGCCATCTCGTTTATACGAAGCCGTATCGTATCATTTGAAAGAGATATTGCTTCTAACTTTTTGCTACTTTGTTTTCCCAACACTCGCTCCACCATTTTTATAGCACAAGGCTTTACAAGAGTTTCAGCTATTGTGTGGGGCTTCTTTTGTTTTGCAATCGTAAGTGCAACTTCATAGGAAGCTTCAACAAGTGAAATATTTTCCTTGTAATAAGTTCCACTAGAATCCAATTTAGTACGTTTCAGTGCATCACGTTTCCTTTCAAAAAAGGAAATACCTTTGTCCTTAAATTCAGGATGAATTTTCAACAAATGATTTGACAATTTACTTGGACGGAGTGAATCGTTTTCAAGGACTTTGTAGCAGATAACACACTGTCCTTTTTGGGCATCTTTGTCAGAAAAACGTGCAAAACCATACTGAATGTAATCATCATTCCATCCTCTTTTACTTGCTTTTTTACTCATACTTTGACTAAAACTCACTTCTGAAAATTTGATTAAAAACGACAATACCTGCACTGCAACTGCTGTTCCTTTCAAAATAAGGCAGTTAAATACAAAATTCGAAATGAAAGCAGGGCTTTTTATGACATCACAGAGACTGGCCATCGTACTATAAATGTTCTATTATGCGATAGTTACGATGCATTTAAAAACTTATTCACCATAATTAGTATCGTCAAACAAATCACAATACGAATTTTTTTTTCATAGCTTGATTTTCTAATACTTGAATAGTTCTGCTTATGCCCTCTAGGAGTGTGTCGTTTATGTTACCAAGCGGCTGAAACGCCACACCAGCCTCTTTTATTCATGCTTTAATTAAAACTAGAGAAGACACACAAGTGTGCTGTAAAATTAACTAAAGAAGAAATATTGACTAACTTTACAATTTTTCAAATAGCTCTGTGGCCCACCTCTAAATGCTCCTGTGGCCCACCAGTGGGCCATGGCCTACTGGTTAAGAACCCATGGTTTAGACTGTATCGTACTCTCTTCCATGTGTTTATGATTGATTAGGTGCAAAATAAAACAATTTGCCAAATGTAAATAAAGTGTTATATTGCCTTGTGCTTAGAAACTCGTAATAATTTCAAGTGGTCTTAAACTTTTCTTCATGACTGTACAAAAAATGCGTTGTTATTGCAACTGTACTGTACATTAACAGTCTGTCTATGATGTTTTTAACGAAAGCCACGCAGTATAATTACCAGAATTTTTAATTGTAATACAGCATCATGTATTTTTTTAACGTTCTTAACATCAAAATTTCTGTCTTTTCTCAGTAATTTACTGAGCATAGAAAACGACCTCTCAACAGCAGCAGAGGTTGGCTGGGCTTTTTGCAATAGTGCGTAGCTTGTTGGGTCAATTGTCAAGTTGGTACAGTTTATTATTGTTTCTAAATCAGAGTTGGATAGTCGTTTTTTGATGTGCCGTAAACTCCGGCGTATAAGTCGAAAATTTGACACTGAATTTTAAGTATAAAAATCCATCCTCGACTTATACGGCGGTGACGTTTTTCATGGCGTGAATTCAGATTCAACAAAACTGTTACACCTTAATTACGTATGTTCTCAAATAAAAAAAGGTCAAACTTGAAAAACCGGTAATTAGAATTCTTGAAAATAACACCGTCTGACAAAGTCTGCTGATGACGCAGTTTATTATTGAATACCATTTCCTTAGCTACGCCTCGCCTCTTATGCCGACTGAAATATTTCTAGCCAGCGATTTGAGCCAGGGAAGGGGGTCGACTTATACGACAGGTACATATTAAAATCGGGATTTTTAGGCCAAACTTATAAACCTCGACTTATACGCCAAATCGACTTATACGCCGGAATTTAGGATAATTTTTAATTGCGCACGGATCATCATCGAATTGTATATTCTTCAGCAATCCGTATGCTTCGGTTATCGTGCAGGCACTTCCTTCTAAGAACTTTACGTTGGCTGCTAGAGTCCGGTATTGATTTATTTTAACCAAGTCCGGCACCAAATCTTCCACATTGATAGCGTCTTTTGCTCTGCTGACTAAGAGGCCTGCACTTGTCCAATTGTGGACAATGGTACGAACAGCTGGAAGGTTCTCACTGTAATATAAGGCAGCTCTAAGCCAAGTTGCCCATCTTGTAATTACAGGGTCAGGAGCAGATGGCAGACCAGCATCATGAAAATCTTTCTTGCGATGTTTGATTTTGATTGTTGCTGCCTTGATCGTTGCTATTATTTCATCAATATTTTTAAAATGAGTGCGCACACGCATAGTGCAGTTATGTAGTAAGTGCGCAACGCAGGTGACATGCATCAAAGAAGGGTATAATTCCTTTAATGTCTTTCCAGCCAAAGACATGTACCGAGCAGCATCAGTCAAGAACAATGAAAAATTCTGGCGTTTTATTTCAAGTTGTCGCAATATGCCATCCACAGTGTGCAGAATAATACTGCTATTAACATTACTACCGCTGTCAAGTAGATGGCAATCAACGAGGCATGTCTGATTTGGGGCATCTAAGCTGCCCACAAGCATGCTAATATACTTTTGTTTAGCAATCTCTGCTTCATCCACAATTAAAAAAATTATTATTTATGAGGAATAAAATAGGTTGATTGAGTAAATGCTTTTTTATTTAGGTAAAAAATGTCATTCATCTCTCTAAAATAATTTGAAAGATTATGAGAAAACATTTTTTATATTTTTCACACAAAGATAGCAAAGTCAAGACAAAGCAAGAAATTTCAAAGTTTGCCAATATTGATTATGTGTAAGATTTTAAATGAATTAATTTTGAAATAGATGAAAGCTTATATTACTATGATTTGTTTGTTCCGCCCCAGAAATTAGACCGGAACCAAGCTATGATAAAAATTAAAAGATATAAATTTATTAGTGCTGAGATCGTGATATATGATTTTAGTTATGATAGGATTCTAATAGAGTTGGCTAGTTCATTTTGAAATTGCTTTATTAGCAAAAATTCAAATATCATAATTGCTAAGCGGAAGCAGAAAGCATGAGCCATACCAAAACTAACTACATCAACGTGCACTAGAGACGAAGCACTCCAATATTATTGCTAGCCACAATGAAAACTTTGAGCTTAGTCGACCTTAAGATATTTCCGAAATAATGCATTTTGTCAAAAATTTTGATTTTAACCCCCAAGTGGACGAAGAAAATTACCCCTAAATTCCCTCAAATTTTGCTTATCTCATGCTCTCATGCATCTGTCACTTTTTATCACTATCCATTTGAACTTGGAAAAAAGTGAAAAACAGCCTGCTCTGGTATGAGCAGCCTGAACACCTTTTCGCTAATTTGCTTGCAAATCACTTTATAAGCCTAACGGGGCCAGTTCCAAAAATTCGGAGAAGGAAGGCATTTTTATCCTTTCGGTTATGTTGAAAACCAGAAGCATAAGGTATAACTAGGATCTTAAGATCACAAACATTAATGCGAAAGGGAATGCACCAAGTCGTGAAACAACCTATCACTTAAAATTCTATTTTTGAATTAGTAAAATCGAACATTATTTTGGCGTCCTTACCTTCTGTTTGATTTCAATTGGGTTCTTGTGCTCATTTATAGGAATAGTAAAGAGATCATTGCAAGAGAATAAGTGAGTGCTTATCCCCCATAATGTTTTCAACGATGTCGAAAACGCCTTGTAATCATTTTTGTAAACTTATAATTTGACAGATTTAATGCTACAATTAATATTAATAAAATGCTCTTGCTCGTTGCTAAGTGATTTTATACCTATTAGTATGTTTACATTGTTTGGTCACTGTAATAATATAATTTTCACAACTGCTTTAGTTTTTATTATCTATTTTTTCTCACATTACAGTGCAGTTTTATATTTACCACTTACGTCACGAATATAACAATTATGCCTTTTTGTTTAATGTTTTGTAGTAGGACTAATTACTTATTTTGTTATGAGACTTATTTCTGTTATGCCATGTTTTTTTCCGCATAATTTTGCTAGTCAGTTTAGTTGAAATATAATTTTGTAAAGCTAGTTTTATGGCTTATAGTACTAATAGTCGTTTATTATTATAAACCCCCGACTACTTTTTCCGCTCCTTGAAATTTTCAAAATTCTAGTATCTTAGTGCATTCGGTTATCTCATAGTTCGACTTCTGTCTGGTGTTAGCGTTTTTTTACGTGAGCCTTGAGTTTTATGTTTAGTCTTGTTTCAATTTTCCATGGACAAACTTACATATATGCATACTACATATTGGGGGAATTTGGGGAATTTCCTTGATGATGTTTTTGGTGTCCACATTAATCGTTGTTCGTTTGTAATTTTTTGATGTTTTTATATCATTTTTGTTTTGTGTTGGTTTTCGCACGGTGCTTTTTCTTTAATGATCCTTTATCGTTTTATTGGTGCTTCGGGATTAGATCCTCCTTAACCCTTGGATTGCCATGGGGTCCAATGGACCCCAAAACCATTTTTAATTTGATGGATCTTCTACATCTGCTATCGGCCGGGTATGGTACTCCTTGACTTTTAGTGTATATATGAGGTGTTTATGATAGTATAAGCCCATTGCCCTAGCTCGACCCTAAGATGCTCTCAGAAAAAAAGCAGCACCTTTTACCACTGGGGTCTATTGGACCCCAATCTGATTTTGATTGAAACTCAATGCACACAGTTATTTTTTACTTGCAGTAGTAATGTGACATCACACAGGGGATTCTTCTTGAACTGTGTGACATCATAAAGTAAACAAAGGTTGTAACTAGATTATCAGTCAAAGGTTGCAACTGAACAAATTTGTTTGTCAGACCTGGTTAACGTCTTCATACCATTTTAGACAATTTGTACTTGGAGGTAATTATCTTAGCTTTTGAGGTAGTGGTTTCTATGCCATGTAGTAGTGTTTGAAAGATGCTGCGCACAGTTTGACCACATGTTGAACTTGCTATTGTTTTGTCAAGAGCTAAGTTTTGCTAGAATTGAGGTATAGGGCCAAGATACAAGTCACACTTTTGAGCATAAGCTTGTAGGCATAGGAATTTTTGATTGCAGAAAGTCAACAACTGCAACACAGTTTACGCCAGCTGTAGACTTGAAACCAAAAGCATTCAAGATTCTTGCAAAAAGCAATGAAAAATAATAATCAACATAGAGAAAAAGAAAAAGGAAGCAACTGACAGTCTAGGCTATTGTTTACTCAACTGTCTTCTACTGGATGTAAATCCTGCTATAGTATAGGCCACCTATAGATCACTGTGATCAAAAACAAGAGACCACATTCTATCAAATATAGTTTAGTTGGGGTGGTGATTCAACCGCAATAATATTGGTCTTTTTGTCTGTAGACGTGCTTAGATTTCAAGAGTAAAATTAATCTTTGAGGTAAACAAAATGGCTAATCAAACTTTGTCTAATGAAGAGATCCTTGAGCTGCTGGAAGAAGATAATGACATGGACGTAAGTGACTACGAGTCATCCGACGATGAAGGAGAGATAGATCATGTTAGTGACGCTTCTATGTCGGATTCAGAGTTATCTGTAGATGATGTTGGTGCGGGCGTTGCCCAGGTGACACCAACAATATCAACCCCAACCAACTTGCTTTCCAAAAACAAACTGGAAAATTGGAATGTTCATCCTCCCACCTCCCCTGCAGGAAGAACTGCCAATCACAACATCGTTACAACGAGACCAGGACCTACTAGATATGCTAGATCATGTTGCTCTTCTGTGATCGATTCTTTTATGTTATATCTACGGCAAAATTTGCTGGATACGATTCGAAAGTGGACAAATCAAGAAGGACAGTTGGTATATGAAGACAGATGGAAAGAAATAGAAGATACAGAGTTCAAAAAATTTATTGGAATCATGATCCTCATCGGCGTTTACAAGTCCAAAAATGAAAGCATTCTGCAACTGTGGAATAAAGATCATGGTAGACCTATTTTCAACCAGATCATGAGCCGAAATCGGTATCTAACAATACTTCAAGTCTTGCGCTTTGACAATGCGCAGAGGCGTAGAGCACACAGGTCTTTGGACAAGCTCCAGCCCATAAGAGAGGTATTTGAATCGTGGGTGTCTTACTTGCAGGATTCTTACACCCCTGGAACTTGTATGACTGTTGATGAGCAACTGGTACCTTTTAGAGGACGTTGTCCTTTTAGACAATACATTCCATCAAAGCCGGGCAAGTACGGGATGAAAATCTGGACAATATGTGATGCTGCATCATATTATACCTGGAAGATGCAAGTTTACACGGGAAAAGACGAAAGAATTGGAAGAGAAGTCAACCAGGGAACTAGAGTTGTTCTAGATATGGTAAAAGAAATTGAAAAGACTGGTCGAAATATTACGTGTGATAACTTTTTTACTAGTCTCTCACTCGCAAGACAGCTTCTGAGCAAAAAACTAACGCTTGTTGGCACAATGAGAAAAAATAAGCCAGAACTGCCACCAGAGTTTACAAAAACAAGAGGAAGAGAGGTAATGAGCACACTATTTGGATTTCAAAAAAATGCGATGATTGCTTCGTATTGTCCGAAAAAGAATGCTGTTGTGAATATGCTTTCCACCATGCACAATCAACCCGATGTTGATGAAAATTCAGAAAAAAAGAAGCCGGATGTTATTTTGTGTTACAACGAAACTAAAAGCGGAGTCGACATTGTTGACAAGATGGTGAAAACATACAGCACCAAGAGAATGAGTAGACGGTGGCCTCTAACACTTTTTTACAACATGGTTGACGTATCAGCTCTCAATGCTTTCATTGTGTGGCAGGAACTGAACGGCAAGAACAGTCGAGTCACAGTAAAACAAAGAAGGGCTTTTTTACTACAGCTTTCTTCGGAGTTAGCCGAGCTGGTATCAGAAATTCACACTGGAACAAGTTCTGCAAACAATCCCCAACAAAGTAGCAGAAAACGACATGTACCGCCAGAGAGTGGAGATGCTAGTGCTCTGCCACCTAAAAAAGGAAGATGCTGGATGTGTGACAGATGTAAAGACCGAAAACCAAAACTATCTGCTGTAAATGTCAGAAGAATGTCTGTGGAGAGCATTCCAACATTGTTTGCAGGCATTGCTTTCAACTGTAAGCAGTAAAATGAACTGAAGTGAATTATTGCCGTGTTCTTTAGGCCTACGTTTCGTGTTGAGTTGATTTTCGTTCATTGAAATCGTAGCAATTACAGCAACCAACAATTGGAAAACACAGATTGGTGTATTTTAAGGCATTTGAACTAGGGAAAAATAAATTTGTAAGTAATCTAGTGACTTTTCAAAGATTACGTAATTGGGGTCCAATGGACCCCAGCGGTAAAAGATGCAAGCATTTTTTTCGGTAAGCTGAGGGTTAATTTTTTGTTATGTTGTGGTATATAATTTTATTAACTTGTTTTTCCTTTTTTGTGCTTTTTTCTTTGGGTGTTTAGTTTCTTGTATTCTATCCTCTCTGTTTCAGAGTTATATTTTTTTTATTGTTTATAATATTTGCTGTACGCTTTAGGTCTTCCCTAAATTTATTTTTGTTTTCTTAACCCATTACAGCCCAATTTTTTTATTATGACCAAATCTGATTAATTATGTTGGTACTGAGTATTTATAACCATTTTTGAGTTTATTTTACATGACTCGGTATATTTTAGCGAGTTACAATGGAAAAATGTAGTGGCAACATTTGTTGCCATTGGGCTGTTGGGATATCGCAATGGCTGAATAAAAGAACAATTAGATCTAGAGTAATATTTATTCTGTTTCGAGAATATTTAACAAACAAGACTTGATTCAGAGAACTTTCTGGACTTTTTTCGTGTCACTCTTGATGGTAAATCTGGAAGCATTCTACCTGCAGAAGTGCATCGCATTTGATGCACTTGACCGAACACCGTCTTCCACATTGTCGGCATCGTGAAAATCGCGTTGGTAGGGGAACTGGCCAGTGGCTCTGACAATCATATCGGATGGCTCTTGCAGCTTGTGGTCGACTATGAGATGGTCTTCCTTCTCCAAATCTTGATCCAGTTCCATGTTGCTTCAGCAGCTGCTGTGCGACGGACCTGCGAAAATCCAACAGTGGCATCGTACTTTCCATGACTTTCTTCTGCAGCAGCCAGGCATTGACAATAGATGCATCGAGGCACCATGAAAAAAAGGGCCACCACCACTTTTTACTTCTAATTTTGGTATGGTAGTTGTTGACAAACTCCTCAAAAAGATCAACACCCCCCATTGATTGGTTGTAGCACTGAATGACTTTTGGCATGGGCACTTGAACAATTTTGCGATCGGTCCGAGAGTATCGGCTGGCAGAACATGTGGTGTCAGTGAAGATGCTGTTGGAAAGAACAGAAACTACTGAATTGTCATACCATTTGGTAACGACATGGTTTCCATCAGGCACTTGAGAATAGGTTCCACGACCAGATTTTTCCATATCTTTTTTGGAGGGCAGGGGAGCATTCTTGTATCTGTCAGCTCTGATTGTTCCAGTGGCACCTATTTTATGTTCCTTGAGCATATCCAGTAACTCAAAGGAAGTGAACCAGTTGTCGAAAAATAAGTGATAACCTTCAGAAACATGACACTCGTTCACTAAGCTCATCACAACATTTCCCCCAAGACCAAGTGAGGTTTCGGAAAGTTTAGTGTCTCTTCCGCAATATGGTTCAGCATGGTATAAATATCCAGACGGGGATGCCAAAGAAAAAAGCTTGTAACCGAACCTAATCGGCTTTCCCCTGACAAACTGTTTTGTGCCATGCCTTCCATAATACTTGATCATGGTTTCGTCTACGCTTAGATTGTCGCTCAAGGGAAGAATTTTGAAGCACCTATTCAAATGGGAAAAAGTGGGCGGATTTTGTAGTACCTGTCCTGGTTGATCTTGGTGTTATCTGCAAAATGCATAAACTGAAGTATCTTGTCAAACGTGTTCCTTCTGATGTTCTCAGAAACAAGCAGATTGTGGACATCATCCTCCTTTGACCAATAAAGCCTTCTATATGGTACAGGGTGGTAACCAGAAATCAGGAGAACGCCTAGAAAGCAATAAAATTCGCTTTTCGTTATAGAAACGTCACTGCCTCTTTGTTTGGCATAGATATGGCTTTGTTCAATAATTTCAACCAGAAATGCCTCAGAAAAAAACAGAGAAAAGACCTCTGCTGGTGTTCTACAGCAAGAATGCAGATACCCATGAATATTTGGGCTAAAGACACGAGGTGGTTTCTCAGGGATTTCTGACTTGGGAAAATTTTTGACCCATTGCTTCCTTGATTTTTTCATTTTTTTACGGATGGGCTCTCCTGATGGCGAAAAGGCGGGAACATTTTCTGCAGCGGAAGAACCAATTTCAGCTGTAGCGGCCAAAATTGTTCGAGGCAGATGAACAAAATCTCCAGCAACCTCATCGTCCGACTTGTCTGAATCTTCATCTGTTATAAAGCCTTCTGGTTCTGGAAGTTGTATGACAATATCAATTGTAGGATTAGGCCTGCTTTCGTCATCAGACAACTCTAAGTCTGATTCATCTTCTTGAAGCAGAGATAAGATCTCGTTTGTGTTCAGCCTAAAAAAAAGGAAAAAAATAAAAAAGAATAAGCAACAGTAAATCTAATATACAGGGTGGGCCATAAGTTTCCATACATATTGTATTTTTTTGTTTTCCAGATATATAGTGTATTTGTTTTTGTTATAATACATACATAGTGTATTTTTTTTGTTTTCCACATACCCTAGAAGATGCGTTTGACGAAAGAGCAACGAATTGAAATTATACTGATGGCTGGGTCGGGAAGCAGTCGCATGGTTGCACTGAACTTCAACAGAAAACATGGAACGAACATCACACATGACACTGTGGCTAAACTTATTAGCAAGTTTAAGAAAACTGGAAATGTTGCAGATCAACCAAGAAGTGGTCCAAGACGTACGGCCACCGATGAAAACACAACAGCTACGATACTTACAGCGCTTGTACAGAGTCCCAGAAAAAGCACGCGACGGTTGTCTGCAGAAAGTGGTGTCAGCAGATCGAGTATCAGGCGCATTTTAAAAGCAAACAAATGGCATCCATACAAATTGCATATGGCACACCATTTGAGTGAAGATGACCCGGATAGACGCATGGAGTTCTGTGAATGGGCATTAAGTAATGTGAACGAGGATTCAAACTTTTCTACTAAGATTTTGTTTACTGATGAAGCAAATTTTTACGTCAATGGAGAGGTTAATTGGCAAAATCTACGTTATTGGAGTAATGAGAATCTTAAATGGCTGAGTCCGACGAAGATGCAAGGTGCCGGCAAATTGATGGTGTGGGCCGGGATATGGGGAGACAGAATTATTGGACCACTTGTTGTCAGTGAAAATCTTAATGCAGGAAGTATCTTAATATGTTGGAAG
Organism: Trididemnum clinides; assembly: GCA_963675345.1. Classification (NCBI taxonomy): domain Eukaryota; kingdom Metazoa; phylum Chordata; class Ascidiacea; order Aplousobranchia; family Didemnidae; genus Trididemnum; species Trididemnum clinides. Next base: position 26,181,836 of record OY776294.1, read on the forward strand.
AAGAAATTCTCCCTTCCCTGCTAAACGAGGAAGGTGACTACCCAGTTTACTTCCAGCAAGATGGAGCTCCACCTCATTATGGTATTCAAGTGCGTCGGTTTTTGGATCAGCAGTTTCCGGATGCTTGGATTGGTCGGCGTGGTCCTGTAGAGTGGCCTCCAAGATCTCCAGATCTCTCCCCTCTTGATTTCTATCTTTGGGGGCATTTGAAGTTTATGGTGTATCAGGTAAAGATACAAGACATAAATCACCTAAAAGAGCGAATCACCGACGCCATTAGAAGCATACCTTCAAATGTGCTGATGCGTGTTCATCAACAGTGGGAAACACGGGTTAATATGTGCTTTGAAAACAATGGGAATCATATAGAGCACATTATATAAATAAAAATGGTTTTTCAACATAAAATGTTTATTTTGCCTATGTATGGAAACTTATGGCCCACCCTGTATAATACTTTGATGTTGCTACATCCCAGTGGCAACATTAGTTCCCAGTGACTTTTACTGAGATATACTAGTGAGCATGTAACTTTTATTGGACTGGTTGCAACACTATACTACAGAATGATAGTTTTGTAACAATATAACATGATTTTTGTTTCTATTGTACTCTATATGATACCAATACTTACGGTCTTTGAAAAGGCATCTCTGAGTTGAAATCGCATCAAAGATACTATGACTTTTGCAACAGAATAAATCAAGGTTTGAAAATCAAAATGATAAAAAAAAATCATATTCACAACACAGGTATATTAAATCGTAAATCTGAAACAAAAAAAAAAACAAATTGCAGCATATATCATAAGTTATGTTCACTTATTTGGAAACAAACATATTGGCAACAATTGTTGCCAGTGGGCTTTAATGGGTTAATACTTTCTTTTCCTAGATTTTCATTTTTTAAATAACTTTAAGTGTCTACGCGAATAGAATAATGTCTATTTATGTTATTCATTTTCACTAGTAATCGGTCATTTCTATATGTTCTAAAAAATTTTCTGTGCTTTTTTGTGCGATTTTGATGCTTTTACAGAAACTGAGGATGCGTTAACCAAATCAATTTTTTTATAATTAGGGCCCGCTAAAGTAAATAAAGTCAAAATTTTTTCAGGACCTTGTTACATAATCAAACGTGTACTAACGTTCGTTTCAGGTGTTCAGGAGTCTGTTTTGGTACATTTTATAAGTCAAAATAAAGTCAAAATTTTGCATAAAGTCAAAACTTCTCAAAATTGTCTTCATCAAAAATTTCCTTACAAAAACGAACAAATTTATATTTTTTTTATATTTTTTGGAATTTTTGAGCTGCTATTAAAATTTTATGCGCAGATTTATTTCATTTTAAACTTCTCAAATAGTTGCAATGGTAAAAATGCGTGCGGTAATTGAGAAGGAAATAGCACTTATTATGCATGAAATTGTCATTGTTGATGCATAAACACAAAATTGTTAGACAATTAATCTATTCCTATAAAACCTTTGCTCTCTTTACACATGGTCTTTTTAAGTCGTAGCTTGCAAAGCAAAGAATGCCTAAACAAGCCAAATCTTCTCCTGCGAAAGTTAGGCAAATTTGTCAGGAATATCCGGATGAGTTTTCGGCAACTCCTGCCCGCGACTTGCGACGCAACCTTTGCGACATGTTAGTGAAATGCGACAAAACGTTTTTGTGGAAAGCCACCGAAAAAGTAAGCAACACCAAAAAAAATTGGAGACGAAGAGCAAATCCCAAAGTAAGCAAACCTTTTTGCGACTCGATCAAGTAAACTTCAAGGAACACGTTGTCTCTTCATTATCAGCTGCAGACATCCCACTTCATAAACTGAACCATCCTTCTTTGAAGTCTCTGTTTGCTACAATGGGAAAAGTATTGCTTTCGGAGACTGCAGCCCGGGCATGTGTTGCTAAATTAGCATCCCAAAAAGAAGAACAAATTCAAGAATTCCTTCGCGACAAAAACATTTTTTTAATTGTGGATGAAGCAGAGATTGCTAAACAAAAGTATATTAGCATGCTTGTGGGCAGCTTAGATGCCCCAAATCAGACATGCCTCGTTGATTGCCATCTACTTGACAGCGGTAGTAATGTTAATAGCAGTATTATTCTGCACACTGTGGATGGCATATTGCGACAACTTGAAATAAAACGCCAGAATTTTTCATTGTTCTTGACTGATGCTGCTCGGTACATGTCTTTGGCTGGAAAGACATTAAAGGAATTATACCCTTCTTTGATGCATGTCACCTGCGTTGCGCACTTACTACATAACTGTGCTATGCGTGTGCGCACTCATTTTAAAAATATTGATGAAATAATAGCAACGATCAAGGCAGCAACAATCAAAATCAAACATCGCAAGAAAGATTTTCATGATGCTGGTCTGCCATCTGCTCCTGACCCTGTAATTACAAGATGGGCAACTTGGCTTAGAGCTGCCTTATATTACAGTGAGAACCTTCCAGCTGTTCGTACCATTGTCCACAATTGGACAAGTGCAGGCCTCTTAGTCAGCAGAGCAAAAGACGCTATCAATGTGGAAGATTTGGTGCCGGACTTGGTTAAAATAAATCAATACCGGACTCTAGCAGCCAACGTAAAGTTCTTAGAAGGAAGTGCCTGCACGATAACCGAAGCATACGGATTGCTGAAGAATATACAATTCGATGATGATCCGTGCGCAATTAAAAATTACATCAAAAAACGACTATCCAACTCTGATTTAGAAACAATAATAAACTGTACCAACATGACAATTGACCCAACAAGCTACGCACTATTGCAAAACCCCAGCCAACCTCTGCTGCTGTTGAGAGGTCGTTTTCTATGCTCAGTAAATTACTGAGAAAAGACAGAAATTTTGATGTTAAGAACGTAAAAAAATATATAATGCTGTATTACAATAAAAAGTCCTGATAATTATACTGTGTGGCTTCCGTTAAAAACATCATAGACAGACTGTTAATGTACAGTACAGTTGCAATAACAACGCATTTTTTGTATTACACACTAATTGATACCGGTACACACAATGGCTTGTTATCCTAGGTTTTGACGTCATGCGTCGCTTTGTTGCATTAGCTTCAAGACTGAGTAATTGAGAAAATGTTTAAAGTAGGCTACCTTCTTCTTTAAAAACTTATGTAAATTGCGCATTATAAAACATTTTTAATCAAAAAAGTGCAACAAGACATAAATAATAGGCGAAAGCGGTTAGGTCAATATAAAGTCAAAATTTTGCTAAAATAAAGTCAAAAATATATTTTTTTAGGTCAAAAAAATGGCCCTACTCACAACAAAACAGTATGATCACAACAATTAATTATATACCGGAAAGCAATGATGCAAAATAAGCTGTACAGTAATTGTCAATAACCGTAAAGTATTAAATTTATTACTGTTACTCAAAAAACAATGTTGATTGCTTTTATTGATTAAACATGCAAGGGCATAAGAATTGGAGAAGTATTTGTTAAACACATATAGTGAAATAATACACAGGATGCGGCAGAAGTAACGCCGTTTTTGTTTTTAAAGTTTTCTAGTTTCTGCTTGATTTCCTTTTTATTTTGGAAATACACCGTTTTTGTATCTGAGATTTCTAATCAATAATAGTTTCTTTTTAAGCTGAAACATCAGAGTGCTGTATAACGATTATTAAGGACATGTATGACGGAGCGACAACAACTGTAAGAAGTGCAGCTGGGTTGACGGAGGAATTCAAGGTAGGTGTTGTACTTCACCAAGGCTCAGCACTCAGCCCATTCCTTTTTGCCATTGTCATGGACAAGCTGACGGAGGACATCAGGAAGGACACACCATGGGTTATGCTGTTTGCAGATGACATAGTGCTGTCTAGGCAAAATCACAGGTAGCAAGAGAATGATCTGGAGATGTGGAGAAATGCACTGGAGAGAAGAAGCCTGAAAGTGAGCCGGAGCAAGACCGAGTATTTGAAGGCTGGGGATGTGGATGATGGAGAAGAGTTGAAGCTGCAAGGAGAAAAGCTAAAGAGAGCAAAAAATTTCCAATATCTGGGTTCGACAGTTAGTAGCGATGGAAGATGTGAGGAAGAAGTGAGGAGAAGGATCCAAGCAGGCTGGATGAGTTGGAAGAAGGTGTCTGGAGTTCTGTGCGACAGGAAGTTATCAGCAAGGGTTAAGGGTAAAATGTACAAGAGTGTTGTCAGACCAGCCATGCTTTATGGAATGGAAACGGTGGCAGTGACAGAAAGACAGCTGGGAAAAATGGAAGTTGCAGAGTTGAAAATGGTGAGATGGGCACTGGGAATGACAAGAAAGGACAAGATAAGAAACGAATAAGTGAAAGGGACTGCGAAAATCGAAAAGCTAGGAGACAAACTTCGGAATGCAAGGCTACGCTGGTATGGCCTCGTGAAAAGGAGAGAAGAAAGCTACTTGGGAAAAAGGATGATGGAGATGGCGGTGCCAGGTAGAAGGAAAAGAGGAAGGTCAAGGAGAAGGTGGATGGATTTGGCAAGAGAAGACATGGAAAGGGCTGGAGCTAAGGAAGGAGACGAAGTCGATCGGGAGAAGTGAAAAATACTTTCGCGCTGTGGCGACCCCGAATAGGGAGAAGCCGAAAGAAGAAGAAGAAGAAGAATTGTTTCTTTTTTACTTTAGAAAATGTTTATTTATAAATAAATAATTTTTATACTTAAGAAATATAAAAATGGCATTACTTTTCCAGCACTATGAATTATAATGGCTGCTAAGAAAATTATAATAACTGATCTGCAGACGAATTCTCTTAAGAATACCTTGGCACTACAGTCATGTGGTAGGCCTGATCATTCTTAAATGCAAAGACATTTCTATAACGTGGAGCAAAAACTAATAAAATACCAAGTTTTATGCCGGTACCAAGCACCATGCGCGCAGCCAGTCAGAGGTTTTAAGTTATTTAGGGTGCGAGAAAACTAACACCATTTTTGTATTTCTTAACACTAACTTTACGGAGGGGTTGTTTTCGACCCTAGTTGTTGTTTATTTGCTTTGTATCTTCTAAATGTGTGATCGAATATCAATGAACTTCTTTGATTACTCCTAAAATTTACTCTAGATTACATTCCAGGTTTTGAAACTTTTAAAAAATTACTTAGTAGTTGAGTTTTCGCATCTGGAAAAAAAGCTACCCCTAGTTTTACGGGGGGATCGTTTCCGAACGTTTTCATATACAGGTATATAGTTCGTTTTAGCAAAAACCAGGCATTATTAGAGATAGAGCTACAGTCATTAACAAAAGTTTAAGACCACCCTGTTTTTTTCAAATAAATCGAAAACGAACCATTTTTAGTGTACATACATTTCATTTATTTGACTCCTTTTCGATATCTATCACATCTCTAATACAACAAAGTTGATTTGGACTCATTTCATAGCATAAATTCTCAAAAAGTCAGTATTTTGTATGTCCGCCGTTGTTTTGGATGACTGTAGCTAGGCGTCGGAGCATGATGTTGACGAGGTTGGCGCAGTATTCCTTTGATATCTCTTTCACCCAAACTTCTTTTATGGCCCGGCAAAGGTCTGGAAGACTTAAAGGCTGCTTTTCCACGACTTTATCCTTCATTACCGTCTATAAATTCTCAATCTGGTTGAGATCAGAACTGTTTCCAGGCCAGTCCAAGAAGTTCACTTTCTTCTTCTTCAGAAAACTCGTCACCAACTTCGATCTATGGCACGGGGCGCCATCCTACATAAATATATTGCATCTATGGACTTGCATATGTAGCTGGAGCTTATCAGAGAGCAGTTGAACGTACTTTCGCCGTTCATGGTGGTTCCACTGGGTAAAAAAAACAAGCCACCGATCCCATGTTGCGACATTGCCCCCCAAATCATCTGGCTTGGGGGGTGTTTCATGGTAGATACCGTATATTTGTCATCATAACGCTTGCCAGGAAGTCTCCTCACGTGCCTTTTTCTCACGACGAACTGTTGGAAGGTTGACTCGTCCGAGAATAGAACTTTTGACCATTGTTAAATAGTCCAATGACGGTGTTTCTTGGCAAACGCCAGCATCTTGGCTTTCATGACTGGCGTGAGTCTCGGTTTTCGGGCTAGTTTATACGATTTTAGGTTGAATTCTCTGCTCAAACGCCGGGAAATGGTCATCTGAGTCACTCTCGTACCTTTTCGAAGTAAGGCGGCTTGAAGTTTCTTCGTAGAACTTGTTGGAGAGCGAACTACCATCCTTCGAATGAGGTTATTGTCACGGATGCTGGTTTTTCGAGGTCTACCACTGCGTTTTCTGTCACAGAATATTCCTTCACTGACATGTTTGGTAATTTCCTGGTGTACTCCTGTCTTGCTAACACTCAGAAGCGCTGCAATTTGACGTTCGGACACTCCTTCTTTGTGCAGAATGACTATTTGAGCCCTCTGAACCTCGGTCAAGGACTTTTTTTTGTCCATTTTAGACTACGCGAATTTTCGAAAAAACGCCGATTTTTCTGTTCAAGTGAAATAATGAGCAAAGAAATGTAATTGATTGACCAATTAACTCTAAAACAAACAAGATGATGCAATAGAAATAATTTGCTGACGCAATAGTACATCAGGTTAAAAGATGATCAATTTTTGGGGGGTGGTCTTAAACTTTTGTTGATGACTGTATATTATGAAGCATCTTGTTAGCAGTCGCAAACAAAAGCTGGACTGAAACCGTTCAAAATGTGACAGCAATGTCGAAAGAACCTTCCAAGTAAATACTATGACAATAAAAAGTAGGTACTGGTATTCCAACTCAGTAAGTCGATTTAGAAAGATCTTTTCAGAGACAATTCTCTGTTTGTAGTGCCTTATATCAGCTGCAATTGAAATATTAGTTATTTTGCAGATAAGAAAATAGGTGACAACCATCAAAAGAAAAGTGTAAATACCGCTGGTGAAAGAATTACATATATGTTTTTTCACGTTAGTTTCCAATTTATTACAGTAGTTGGTGTGAGCTGAGTACCGCTAGCAAGAAGGTATTTGCGTTAGCCAATAATAACAAAGTTTTCGCCTTAGCCAAGATAGTTTCATATATGAAACACATTACACAAATAGCCCACAACGTACTAGAGTAAACAAAAGCTGTTTTGTGATTATTTGTTAGGTCGTTCGTATATCTTTAGAGTCAACGAAAATGTTTTATTTTTTTCGCAGAATTTGTTTGTCTTATAGTCTAAAGCAAACTGTATAATAAATATGAACGCTAACAAAGTTCCAGACACAATCTTATCATTGGATACTGATGATGAGCTGTCAGATGAAAAGATTTTTTTGGTGCTGTTGGGGACGAAGAAGAGGTATCATCTGCAGACATAGATACTGATTCAGATTCCAGTAATGGTAAAGGTGATGATGATTTAAACGCCCAGCCTACATCTTCTGTACAGGCATCTTCTAAGTGTTTCTTGGGCAAAAATGGCACTCCGTGGAAATGCTCCAATCCACTAAGCAGTGGGCGTGCTGGAACCCATAACCTGTTTACAGCAAAACCAGGAACTCCTCGGGATGTACCTTTACCAAGAAGCCCATACGATGTGTGGAAAGATTTCATTTCTGAACATATTTTGCGTATGATCTGCAGATACACAAACCAAGAAGCTCAACGAAGAGGCGATGAACAATTTACTGTGAGCCTAGCCGACTTAGAAACGTTTATTGGACTCCAATATGCGAGAGGGATCTATGGTAAAAGTCATTCCGTAGCTTTCTTGTGGAGCAAATGATATGGCATTCTTATATTCTATGTAAGTATGAGCAGAGATTATTTTCTAAAAATCTTGAAGTACCTGAGGTTTGATGACAAATCAAGCAGAGTCAGAAGTGGACCGGGCACTGACAAGTTTGCACCGATTAGACAAGCATTTGAACATGTTACTAATCAATTTCAAAAGAAGCATACGTGTAAATTTTCACTGAAAGTGAATGAACAACTGATGCCTTTGAAGTCGCGCTGTTCTTTTGTGATTTTTATGCCAAATAAGCCCAATAAGTATGGTGTGAAGTTATGAGTCCTGGCTGACGTGGAAACAAACTGTCTCAAATATTGATGGTTATCTTCAAACTCAAGAAAAAGAACAATGTGGTGGTGTTCCTCTTGCTGAATCCGTGGTTGTTAATCTTTGCAAACATACCAAAGGAAAGGGTTACAACATAACACGTGACAACTTTTTTACCTCATTACCAGTTGCCAAAAACATGCGAAAGACAAATTATCTATTGTAGGAACAATGCGAAAAAATTGACGCGAATTAGGCAAAAAAATGACTGAACCAGAAAATGAAGCTACATACTCAAGCAGCTTTTATTGGCATGATCCCACAAACTTCTTATTTGTGAAATATCAAGCACAAGAGTAAAAGTCAGTTTGCTTGCTTTCCAGCATGCAGGGCTCGGCAGATATTGATGCAAGTAATAAAAAGAAAAGGCCGGGAATGATTTTATTTTATAGCACAAATAGTATAGGCGTTTATTGCTTCGATCAAATGGCAGGCTTTTACACCACAAGATCAGCGAGTCAAAGATGGCCAGTAGATGCCTGGGGCAACATCTCGGACATTACTGCTATCAACTCCTACTTATTGTACAAAAAAGTAACAAGTGAACGCATAACACGCCGGCAGTTCATACTAATGCTTGAAGAAAACCTGCTGGGCAAGCCAGAACCTTACCCAAGCAACAGCAGTAGGTAGCTCAGAGGAGACGATGAAGGAGTGCGAAAGTGGAATAAGTGTCATGGTGTATGCGGCGACAACAAGACAGTTTCAACTTGTATTTTATGCCAAAAATCTACTTGTGGAAAATGTTCACAAGACAAATTCAGAGTGACTTACGTAAAGTGCTTAGCTTGCGTAGAACTGACTAGTTAATGCTTTTATATTTTGTACAAAACGTACTTTTTAAAAGTAAAATCACTTCGCTTTGTGTAATTATTGCAATACAGCATAGTATCAGTTCAGAAACTAGGGCAAGAAAAACGCAATGAGCAAAACAAGATCGGGGTCAAAAAAGACTCCTCCGTAAAACTAGGTGTAGAAAATTTCCCGTAAAGCTAGTGTTAAGTATAAAATTATTTATTTATAAATAAAAATTTCTGAACTACAGTGCTGTTCATAATTCAGGAGCCACCCTGCGAAATTTGTCGATATTCTTGTTCCAAGCCATATTTATTCATTTATATGAATTGTGTATCTACATGTTATATATTTTTGTGAAGGGTATGTTGCAGGTAATTTAATAACAGCAATAATTTTTTTCTGAAATTTTTTTGAAAGCCAAGATGCATCTCGTAATGTGACGTCATACCGAAAACTGATTTTGTCATTAGTAACAAAACAGCATAACAATATTATTGTGAATAGCAATAAATGGATAACGATAATTTTTTTGGCAATTAAATACGTTAAAGTCATTTCACACTTAGTTTGTGATTTTTTTAGTGATTCCATCACGCTGCTCTATTTATGACGTCATAATTTATACCATATTTTGATTTTGCCAAAAAATTTTATAAAAATGCATTCTGATGTAAAACCGGGATATGTAACAGCGTTGTCAAATTATTAGCACTCTTTATAAAGATTATGGGGCTCTAAAAAGGGCCTAAAAGTCTTTCCTCCATTGTAATAACCTGGGGTCATGTCTCTGGTCACATCATGATCACACCACGATTTGGTACTTGTGAGATCATAATAGGAGATTATTTTTTGTTATTTTAGGTAGGTTTAGCATTATATTTTAGTCAATTATCATGGGCTTCAAACAGATTAGTGCAGAAGCAAGAGGAGTTATCATTTTTCTTCAAAATGAAGGAAAATCACAGAGATTCATCGCAAATGAGACTGGTGTATCTCGAAAAGGAGTGCAAGGAGTGTTAAAGCGGTGGATGGAGACAGGAGATTCGAGATGTCAGCCTCGATCACGAGAAAGCGAAAGTCAGTAACCAGGTCTGATAGAACTCTGATTAGGATTTCATTGAGAAACAGAAAACTGACTTCGAAAGAGTTGTCCAGAAAGTTGAAGGAGAGCAGTGGAGTTGAATTGTCTGCTCCAACAGTGAGGAGAAGGTTGCTAGAAAATGGTCTTCGAGGGTGCAAAGCTAGAAAGAAGCCGCTGTTGACAGAAAAGCAGAGAAAACATCGTTTAGAGTGGGCACGTTCTCACGTTAAATGGCCTGTTGAGAAGTGGAGGAAAGTTCTCTTCAGCGATGAGTCAACATTTACCCTAAATAACCATGCTGGAAATAATTATGCGAGAAGAAGACCTGAGGAAGAGTACCGACCATATGGCATCTCACCGACCATCAAGCATCCGCAGTTGATAATGGTATGGGGTTGCATGGCTGCAAGTGGTATTGGCATGCTCAAACTAGTCTCTGAAATGATGAACGGAACTAAATACATTGATGTGCTGGAAAACCAAATGCTACCCAGTGCACGCTCTTTGTTTTCGACGATGATTGGATATTCCAGGACGATAATGCAACATGCCATCGTGCTAAGAAAGTGCAACATTGGTATGGAGCCCACAAAGTTGAACGAATGGACTGGACAGCCCAATCTCTTGATTTAAACCCAATTGAAAATTTGTGGAACCGAGTTAGCTGTATTGTCGGTAAAAACAAACCTAAGACTAGAAGAGAGCTTATGGAACAGGTTATTGCTGCTTTGTTTCGAGTAAATAGACCGGAAGAACTCAAAAAGCTTGTTGATTCACTTCCTCACCGCTGCAAACTAGTCATCGATAACCATGGATGGCCAATAAAATATTTATCCAATTCTTCTCAATTCAAACGGCCCTTTTTAGAGCCCCATAATCTTTATAAAGAGTGCTAATAATTTGACAACGCTGTTACATATCCCGGTTTTACATCAGAATGGATTTTTATAAAATTTTTTGGCAAAATCAAAATATGGTATAAATTATGACGTCATAAATAGAGCAGCGTGATGGAATCACTAAAAAAATCACAAACTAAGTGTGAAATGACTTTAACGTATTTAATTGCCAAAAAAATTATCGTTATCCATTTATTGCTATTCACAATAATATTGTTATGCTGTTTTGTTACTAATGACAAAATCAGTTTTCGGTATGACGTCACATTACGAGATGCATCTTGGCTTTCAAAAAAATTTCAGAAAAAAATTATTGCTGTTATTAAATTACCTGCAACATACCCTTCACAAAAATATATAACATGTAGATACACAATTCATATAAATGAATAAATATGGCTTGGAACAAGAATATCGACAAATTTCGCAGGGTGGCTTCTGAATTATGAACAGCACTGTAAAAGAGAATGATTGATTGGAATACTTAGATACAAAAACGGTGTATTTTTACAATAAAGAGAAAATCAAACAACTTCTTCCGTACTCCTTACATTAAAAGAATATTACTTCTCTGTTCTTCCAGCAACTATTTCATATATTTAATATTTCTCTACTTATTTCTCCCTTAAGCATGTATTTTCAGTTTTTGTTGCGTGTTTGGCTGTAACTTAGTGTTTAATTTTTTTCTTTCATAATTTTTGTTTCTTTCATTCCCCTAGTTCAATGCTTCCCAATCTTTTCCTGTGGCGACAAAAATAGTTAACGTAAATCAATAGCAAATCTTTGTCAACCAAATTTTCGAAACTATGTTTCACACAACTTTTTGTTACCATGAAATGAAACAAAAAATAAGACGATTCCACACCAACATAAAAGTTTGAATCCAATTACTGAGAGCCTTAATATTTTGTTCTTTAAACAACTTCGTCGAAATTGAGAACAATTTCGCTTAGTGTCGATCTCTTGCTATTTTCAGGCTAAAGAATGTTTTTCGTCTTTGTTTTAATGCTAGCAAGCGCAGAAAATCCGCTTTTACGCAGGCAGATAGTTACAAATATCAAAAAAAATTTTACAGCTTGTGAAACACAATACTTTTTTTATTCTTGATTTTTGTCTTAAATCGACCAAGAGTTTCTTTTGTGAGAGTACTAGCCAGCTTCGCCGGCGTCGCCCGGCAGATCCACCCCAGAAGTAATATCGAGGTTAATAGTATAGCTTCAGCCGCCTGTGCCGGCTTCACGCACTTGGCGCTTGCGTGACCAATAACGAAAAGTTAATGTTTTTTATTTACTTGCATAATTCGTGTACACGTAATGATGATCACCTTTATTCTTTAATCACGACAGATAATGTTCACAATGAAAGAATACTGTCACAAACTATCATTATTACTGTTACGTCGTAAATCTAGTTGATCCCTTTATTCGTTGTTTGATAATAGTTTCTGTTCCTAAAAATGTTTTGCACTTTCTTACTGTTTAAAGGTCTGTGTTTAGGTTATGCTGGTCAAATATGGAACCCGCGTTTTAAGTTTTTACGTCGCAATCTTTCTCTTTTTCAATTGATCATACACCTTTATACGCTGATTACAGTGTGCCGTGAAATTATGTAACTTTGCTACTTGCTGGCGTTGCATCTCTTCAGCTTGTTATCAGTTGTATGAAGTAATTTACGTGACAGCCGTTTATTTGTTAGCGAAAAGTGTTTTAAGTTGTTGATAGAACTTAATTTCTTTATGTTTAATATTATGTTTATTTGTACGCAGAAATTTATTTTAAGTAATTGCTCAAATTTATGTAACGTAAGTTAATGATCAGTATTGATTATCCAAATTTAATGAGCGCCTGCAATATTCAGTTGGTATTTATTGTTTAATACTGTCTCTCACATTCTAATTATTGTTTATCGTTCAACAGAAACCGAATCGGATCACAACACCACGTTTCAAAAATTTTTGTCAGCGTTAGCTTAAGGCAGGCAGCGCTATATAACGTTGCAAATCATTTTCAAAAATTGTGAAGATGAGCTTTGAAACTCATTTCAAAATGATGGTGGCGGCCAAGTAATGTTCGCTTTCACAACTACAGAAATAAACTATTTATTGGTAAGCCTATTTTGCGATTTGGTGCGGCTTTATTCGTATTTTTATTTGCAGTGTACAGTTCTTTGGCTGCATTAGTTGCCTTGTTTTCGGCAAAGCGACAAATACGGCTAAGCCCTTAGTGAAGTTCTATGTTGATTTTTTAATTAGGATTTATTACATTGCTTTTTAGTATAGATATAGATACCTAAACTGGCAACATATTAGCAAAAGAAAAAATTATTGCTTTTTGATATATGTCGGCATCGCCCGGCAGAGTCCCCATGAGTAACGTCGGAATTGGCCATGTCAGTTTTGGTGCGCTTCTTTCCAGATACAATTTCTGATTTCAAGTTTCTGGCTATGTTTTAGGTTTTTGTGCACTGCTTACTGCTTACGTGAAACCAACTGCACCATGCGTTTCACTTAATTTGAAAGTAGGGAATACATTTGTGGTATCAAGCTATTTTCAAGCCAAACAGTAAATATATTATCCATGTGGTGCAATTTCATACAGTGTCGTTGTTTTCTTTTGGTATTCCCTTAAACTTTCTCAAATCCTTGCTTGGTATCTATTCCATATTAGGTTGCATGTTTTTCACCACGCTTGGCGAGCCCAAGAGGGTTAAAGGAGTCCTTGCAATTCCCAAAATTTTGCAGCTTTGATTCAGGTAGCTCTATGACGCTATTATCAACCAAAATGAATAAAACGTTTTCCCTAAGTATGGTGCGATTTGATCTTGCCATCACCTGTGCCGAATTAAAACGTATGAATCAAGGGAGCCTCGCCGGCTTCACCGTTCAAACATTTGTGAGAGCAGCAACAAAACTTTGTAGAAAATATAGACCATAGTTCCTGTACACGTAATGGTGATCATCTGAGTTCATTAATTCAAGACTGGTAGAACTAAAAATGAAAGAATGATGTCACAAATTACCATTTGTACTTTTTAAAAAAGGTAAAAGGAGGTAAATCATAGTAAAAAATGATGGCTGCACCCAAAGTGTGGTTGTTTTTGTAATTATCCCTCGTGTTCCTCGGGATGGAGGTACGGCACGAACGGCAATTCGGGTTCATGCCGTCAACCTAATTGAAATTAGGCCAGGGAAAAGATGGCTGCCCATTTCGAACCAGTCATGAGTGACTAGTAGCCCCACCACCAACAAGGTGTAGATCTAGGCCTTACCACTTAATTCAGTAAAGGCAATAATCAAAACCAAAATTTTTTATGCTTTATATTGAATAGTGCTACTATTCATACTAATTTAGCTTAAAAAAATTGCAAAATTTTAGCTAAAAAGTTGCTCTAACATGAAAATAGCTCACGAACGAACGGTTTATTTTGTCTACTAAGCATTCATTTATTTAAGCATTGGCCGAGGTAGAAGATCTCTTATTTTGCTGAGCAATGCGAACACATTATTTTTTTATTGTAACCTGTATCGCATATGACATCATTTTACTTAAAAGAAATAAAGATAACATTGGTGGGTACCCAAGACTCGCCTTTTGTGACACGCTGGGTTAGCAACTTCACAATTGTAACCCGGTGAAGTACGGGTAGGCTACCTGTCTGCCACATAAAGGTGGAGGCGTCCCGTTAAGTTCCTTGCTCAAGGATATAACAAGCGAACTTGCCGGCTTGTACTTCACACTATTTCTTTTTTATGCTGAGCGCCAAGCAGGAAGCTGTGCATACCACTTTTTTTAAGTCTCCCAAAGTGTGGTCGTTCGACAATTAAAAAAATTAGTTAATTTGCGGTAGGCATATTTGGCGATTCGTTCGGTCCACTTTTGTATATCCATTTGTGCTGTTAAATTCTTTGGCTGTGCTGTTTGCTTTAATTCAAGCATAGAGTGAAAAGGGGTCATGCAGTTCACCACAGCCATATAACCTAATCCAATAGGCGTCCATTAAGATATTTTAAACCACAACTTTTTCTCTAAATCCAATTTTACAAGTGGATGCTATTATTGCTTAATTTTTATCTTTTCTTAAACTTGGGGTTTTCTTACGTTTAACTTTGCCTCCAAATCCACGCCTCCCTTCTTTTAAATGAAGATTAGTGTTTCGTAACAATACAAAGAGCGTATCAATTACAAATATCAGTAATAGGCTTTACTATTTATGTTTGCTATTAAAATGATAGTGGAAAGTTTTCTGCCAGTTGCTGTTCTTCCTATATAGTTTTTCAAACTATATATGAGCTCTATGATGTCATTTAAAACTATGACTTAAAATTGCGTTTTGAAAGAATTCGAGATAGAAAAAAACAGCATGGTTAAAAGATATCCCTAAGTGTATATCCTTAGCTTTGAGTAATTAGAGTAACTTAGTGCTGATATGTATATATAATATATATAGGTCTATATCCTTAGCTTTGAGTAATTAGAGTAACATATTGCTGAAAAGTATATTTCTTCAGCGTCCCAACGACACAGACTGTTAGTACCTTATTCTAACCTTGGTGCATCAAACTAAGCTATTTTCACTCAGCTGACCACTTTTTTCAGAAATAAAAAATTACTTTACAGGTGTTGAAATTCAGCATTTACAGTATAAAAATTAATATACTTGCCATATACCATCCGAATTGGATTGAAATACTCATTAAATTATTAAAAAAATCTTTTCAAAATTGGTTGAGAAATGTGGTCTCAAATCAGTTTTCAAGTAAACTGATTTTGTAAAAATGTTGCAATATCTGCAAAAACAATCATCAAATGATAATCTCTGGTAGAGAAAAACTGTGTTAACCGTAACAGGCAGCATTATGACATCACACTCCGAGTTGAAGCGTGCACAAAAAAAGCGAAAAACACGATTAGAAGACTTAAAATGCTTAAATGAAAAACTTGTTGTTGCACTGCCAATTGAGCCTTAATTGTTGTGGAGTTCATTTAATCAAAAGCTAAGATCTCTCAAAAAAGCTTTTTGTCGCGTTTCTACGATTGATAGGTTGTAAGAAAATAAAGAAAGCAAAATTCAAAATTAATTGCTTATTATGACGTCATAGGACATGCTAAAGAAGTAAAATTTGTTGAAGCCGGTAGGTCGGTACCGCTTTTGTTTAAGACCAAAACCACTTTCCGCGTTCTAAAAATGTGATTTAGGAAAGTTATCTTTGAATATGACATTATTGTGGCCTCACCAACTCTCTTATTTCACTCATCCCAAAGAGCTGATCAATCACGTGAAATCCAATATTTGTAGCCCCAGCAGTTTTGGAAAAGTTAAGACAGAGATACAGACACACAGAGACATAGACATACAGACAATATTGCGCTTTATATATTAGATTCATCAATAAGCTGTAGCACTACATGCCAATAACTTTCTTTTAAAAAACTAGAAAGACTTTGGTAGCTTTTGAGCACTGTGTCAATATTAATGGCAAATAGATTGTGTACCCACTCTAAATCTTATGGATTTCTAGGAATAATCAAATAAACTTTTGAATTGATGAAGTGTTTGGTCGAGTATGCATTTAGTTTACATCAGAATTAGCTTTCAGTTATGTGTTTTTTTATTTTGTATTTAAAGACTGCCTTTAATGTAGGTAGTTACTACTAGCACATCGCCGCTTAAAATCCAACTCTCGTGGTGTTGTAATATTACAGAGATATAGTCAATCATCAACTTTTTTGCTACAAGAATTCACGAGTCAGTAACGGCAAAAGAAAATGTTGTGAAATGTGGTGCTCAGCTGTCAACAGGCTTCGTGAACTTTTGTAGTTGGTGACCCAACCAAATCAAACGGCAACTCACTTTCTCGTTGCGAACCAGTGGTTGAGAGGCACTGCTCTAGCTGGATGAGTTCAATCTCAATCTCACTTTAAATCCGAGAGTTTGCTTGAGGTAAAATTTAGGCTACTGGTTGACTTGAAAATCTCTCGGGTTTCTTATTAACATTGAGTGTCGTCTCAGATCTCACCATAACTACAATACATGATAACAGTGGCATACGCAGGGGGACTTCTATGCACGCGCTTCCCCCTCAGGAAAAGTTATCCATTATTTGCAAAAATACATTGTCGCGTCCCCTCTCAGAAAAATTTATAACGTAAGTTTCAGCTATTATTCTTGTAATCGTAACACGCTCGTCTCCTAATTTAGCACTTAAAATATTGATATCCAAAAAGATAAAAAATGGGATCTTCACAGCCACCGACTCGTGAAATATCCTAAAAACCATTCTAGCGCCCCCTCAATAAATTCCTGCGTACACCCCTGCATGAAAATTCTTGTTAATAGTTTTTTTATCTATTTGTAGTTTTAAGCAGAAAGCCATCGATTTCTTTTGCAGAATGCTGGCAAAGCCTTTACTAACTAGATCTAGTTTAACCCAAAACTGTAAAAATTTAGGATATGCTTTATTTCAAACCTTCTGCCAATTATCGGTCTCCAACAGCGATGATAAAACATGATGTGTTTGGGAAGTGAGCTCTGCTGGTAGTTCGTTTATTAATTTAAGAGTTGTGTGTTGTTGGATTCAAAGCGCCAAAATATAAATCAAACTTGGACTCTAGGGTTTACTCGGCTGGGTGTTACCGGCTCTACTACGGTTTGAGAGATGAATGATTAAGGGGCTATAGTTAATATTATGGGTTGTTTAATATGGCGTCATTTAATACAACAGACAAAGCGTCGCATTTTTATTAGAAACATTTTTTGAACTATTCGATATCTTTATACGTAGGTAGGAATTTGTTATTTTTTCCTTCCGCTTTATTCTTTCTCCTACATAACACGTCATGTCATATTTCCTTTTATGTAACTCAGCAATTTTTATCTGCAAAGTCTTATTCGGTTCAGTTTTTTTCTACCAACGTCACTTGATGTTCTCTACTTCCGCCTCACCAAGCCAATATAAATTCACTAAAATCTGAAACATTGACACCAGAGGAAAAAACGCGGCAAATTGAAAAGACGCTTTGGGGTACAAAAAGTAAGTATTCGAAATAAGCTGTTTAGAATTGGTCAGGGCCCCCTAACGTGGGATATTTTTATCTACAAAAAAAGCAAAACCAAAATAAATTAATAATAAACTTAGTGGGTATTCATGAATAAAATAATAAGTAAACTGTTTAGACATCAAGCCATGGGAATACTACGGCAATAATTTGCTAAAAAACAGTTTCTTAAAGCAAAGAAGCAAATCTCACCTAACCATCTTTGATACTAACGCAGTGATAGTCAGTATAATTGAGAGGTGTAGTAAGTTTAGAAACAAAAATGCAAAATTGAAGCTAAATTAGATCTATTTATTTTTTAAAAAACGGTCTCTACTTGGGAGGCCCTGGAAGATTGTTTAGTGGAGGTTAATTTAAGACGTACAGTTTTGTTGCTGCGCGCAATTAGGCGTATGTCGTAATTTCAACGATAAACACTGCCTCTTATGCTGCTATATTGCAAGCGCAACAGTTAGTATACACTGTATTACAACTACAGTAAATACACTCTAGCATATGTATAATATTTTGAAATGTATCGATAGTTGGCTAGTCTATATTTTTTGTAATAACAACGCAAATTACATGCATAAAATTAAAGTTTTAACAAAATTTTATCCTTCAACTAGATATTATAGATGAGGGGTTAATGTTCACTCCAATCTTTTTTTTATTGATTCTGAGTCCCACTGCTTATCTAACAAATGTGGTTTTCAAATATTAAAGCGGTTTGCTTACTACCTCTGAATAACAAAGCAACAAAAATGTCTTCTCAGAGCAGGAGCAGATCCAACAAATAATATTAGAGGGGAAATATGTCATAGATATTTAGCAGTAGTCCAAGTTTTTATTTTTACTACCTAAAGACTAAAATTTGCGTATCAAATTACGAAAAGGCAGTTGAAACAAACAAATCGTACACAGTCTTGATGACAAAGAAAACAATATCTAAATTTGTCTTTATGCCTTCCTTCTGTTCAAAACCTCTCGGTACGCCAGCGGCTACCGGTACTTCAGAACTTTCGTAACAGTTTTCTTCCAGCAAAAGAGTCAATGTAAACTTAAAGCAAAACTGCAGACAGTGACACTGTTTCGACCTATCAGGTCTCTTCAGTGCAGTTGGTGACCGACAAGAAGCTAGAGGCTTTTAATAAAGCATAGCTTAGACCGCCACACTTGCGGGATCTATACTAGATCCACTTGGTGGATGGTCTGTCAGTACTCTGCGAAGCCGTATCACTCGTGAATGAGTGGCGGTTGTGCTTTATTAAAAGCCTCTAGCTTCTTGTCGGTCACCTACTGCGCTGAAGAGACCTAATAGGTCGAAACAGTGTCACTGTCTGCAGTTTTGCTAAGTGCATCGCTAGCCTCCTGCATTACTATACATGTAAGACCTTGTGACCACTAGGCTGTGACAGCACTATTGTTCTAGCAGTTGCTAGACTTAGTGCACCTGCGACAAACAGTGTCACTGTCTGCAGTTTTGCTAAGTGCATCGTTAGCCTCTTGCATTACTGAACTTAAAGCGTTTTGCAACACTGCAAAGGCGGATAGGGTGGGCCCATATCGCGAACGTTGAAGCAATTCCAAAGCAACGAAAGACACCCTTGTTTTAAGATTTATTCAGAATTAATTTCAATATGCTAGTTTATGAATTGTGCAAGAGCAGTTTGTGGAAATTTTCTTACATTTTAGCGTGAAGGGACAAGAGCATCCCTCCGTACAACTTCACAAAAATCCTTCTCAAACGGAAAAAAATTCATTCGTGTAAAGTTCAATTTATTGTTTTACAAATTAGTTATTATGGTATGATTACTATTAATTTCACTAGAGGATTTACTTTTCATCCAGCTGCAATTTTTCAGTTTTGGGTTGCTTTTTTTAAAGTGCGATGTGGGCGTGAAACTTGATATGAAAATGTGTACTGCCAACGCTGTCTAAACTAGCGCTCAAAGTTAATGTGAGAAGTTGAGTTTTTGTGATTTTTTGTATATTGCGTAAAAACATGAATAGTCTGCAAAAAATTTATTTCAAAATGTATGGTTAGTAATTACAGTTTAGATCTTTTTTCAGTGAACTAATCTTATGGTAAGAGGTAATTGAAATGTGAAAAACCAAAATGATTATTGAATTGTATGTTGTGGCGGCAATAGCTTTCTCTGTGGGATCTGGAAGTAAGTAGCTATGTTGCTGTGTAACAGAGAAAAAGTGATTATACTTGTGGTACTAGTGACAGAACAGATTAGTTCAACCTGCAGTTGAATGCAGTTTGAAAATTGGTTTTACATTACGCCTATACACGGCCCGCTTTATGATATATAAGGTTAAGAGTGGACCACCTGTAATGTGTTGCTGGCAAGTCGTTTAGTGCTTTCACAATCAGTCAATTCACATTTTAAATCGACTTAATACACGTAAATTTGAACGATTAATTTATTTTTATCTTCTGGTAGCAGGGAAAATCTTGAATAGGTTTTGCTAGAGTTAGTGTTAGCAAACTACTGCCAGCAAGAAAAAGTGTTGTGGCCAGGGGCATTGTACAGTATCATACATGATCCAAATTAAACAATCGAGCTCGAGGTAACTTCTCAGTTTGGCTATTATATTCCCTTGCAATTGTTACTGATGTAACAGTGAACGTAAGGCATAGCTAGATGTTAGACGTAGTCAAAGTTAGAGAAAAATTCAACAAGTTAAAGACTTATAAAAAGTTGCGCTCTAATTAAAATTCATGCCTCCACCCAAATACAGCTTTGCCTCCACCAAACCGACGTGTATAACTTGCCACTGTTATATGTGTAGCCTCAAGCATGACACCAACAAAGAGTGACTTTGCCATTTTTTCCCCAAATCAGCCGTTGTGCCCAATGGCGGTTTGTAGCTATCTTTTGTATAGTTGCTGTTATTTGATGTTTTATATTTTTCACATTGTTTTGTCCCAAATTAGGTAAAAAGCTTTTTCCTATTTTGTCCAAATTTCGGTAATGATTTTGTTTTTTTGAAGATGACTGTTTTGAAAGTAGGTGTTCTGCCTGTTCAACTATTTTGGTGGTGCTGCCAACATTCCAAGAAAACTTGAAAGATTGTGGGGTGCTGCAGTTCCGCACTTACTACAAAAGAACCGCCAATATTTAAGCCTTTCCAAAGGAAAGTACTACCCTGAAAAAAAAACGTAAGCCCGCCTAACAGTCTTGGTTTGAGAAATAGCATAAGATTTAAGATTTGCGAGAGGCTTTGCCTTTTTAATAAACTCCATGCCGAATTTCAATTTGGTTCAGTTCGGTATTTTTTATGAACTATTGAGTGCAGATGCGTCAGCGGTGCCATACTTTGGATGTCACAGTGCCAAAATGTTTATCAGAGGGAAGCCAATTCGTTTTGTTTACAAAAATTGGGTTAGGATTGAAGTGATGGTTATCCGTATCCCATGCAGATATACAGGGACAACAGTCGAACGCGATCAACCAGCCTTTAGGGACACCTGTCATCAATAATATGGTTTCCCCCATCTCCATAATTCCAATGTTTGGTATCGCCAACTTTATTTTGATAATTTTCTCACTAGCGACCATCTGATGATTGAATTAGCTGAAAAAAAGCATGTGAGCCACAGAAACCATACGACAAAACAGAACAGAAGGGGCGAACAAACAACTTGTTCAAAGCAAAGAGCTTCGGAAGAAAGAAAGAGGCACATACAACTGCTGCAGTGATGAAAAGGTATACATTGCGAAATGGCACGACAACTCTGTGGTAAATACCGCAAATAACTGGAAAAATCATGAACCTGTGCGCAAAAGTAAGGCGGAGAATAAGAGGAGGAGCTAAAGAAGTCACACAGCCACATCTCATTATTTTGTATAACAAAAGTATGGGCGGTGTCAATCTGATGGATCGTTTGCTGGAATCATATCGCCCAATTATACATGGAAAAATGGTATTAGACCATGTTCGTAAATTTTCTCAACGTTACAGTCGTTGCATCATGGAGAATATATTGCCGACTTGGCCGCCAAAAGATATCTCACCTGGAGTTTTGAAGACTCTTTGCTTGCTTAAAACAGAGGAGGAACCCAAAAATAGACTAGACGGAGAAGCTGAACATTCACAGGACTTGAGATTTGATAAAATAAACCACTTCCGAAGACTAAAACTTCTCGAGAACGTTGTATAATGTGCAAAAAGATACCAAAACTCTGTGTAAAAACTGCAATAACAAGCTTTGTTTTGAAGTGTGTCACATCAAGCAATAAAGATGCTCCAGAATAAAAACAAGGTATGCTTTTGCTGATTGAGTTTGTTGCGTAAAAAGCAAAATGCTATCGTTGAAGCAACAAATCAGTAAGGCGCAATTTTGTGTACGGTAACCCGCCAATGCTCTACAAATGGAACATGACGTAATTCACTTCCGGAACAAGGTATAAACATAAAAATTAGTATATAAGTTACTTACTACCTGCAGACAAACATATATAAAAATAAAACAGATCTGAACATGAGAACTATACTCGGTAAAAAAACGGTTAAAAGCCCGACTCGCCGGCCTTGCACATCTACACTGTGACAGCACGTTTGATTCACGTGACTTCACAATGCACTAAGAGTGCTTTCATGCAATCAACAGCTTGCGAACGAATGATGATATCATCATCATTAAATCTGACAAAAGCTCCGGCGTTGTTTTTTTTAAACAAAAGCGATCACGTCGATAAAATCAACGAGATACGTGATAATCAATTGAAATTTAAAAGACTAGGTCCGGTTTCCAGCAATGACAACGCAGCCAGCATTGAATCGCGCCTTCAGAAGCGGTGGCTTGATTTAGTTAAAGCCGATCTTTTGCCGAATTGAATATATGACGCAATATGACCAATTGGATCGCAAAGACCTCGAATGTATGGTTTGCAAAAACACACAAAAAAGGCACTCCACTTCGCTCTATACTGTATATGACAGATTCGTCCCATCATCAATTCGGCAAATGGGCTGACCTATTACAATCTGTGTTGGAGCGGTTTTCGTTACATTACATATCAGATTCGTTTACGTTTGCTAAGACCATGCAAAATCTCGACATCGAGGCTAATGTTTTCACATGTTCTTTTGATGTGTTCAGCTTGTTCACCAAAATTCTTCTTAAAGAAACCATCAATATCTGTTCAGAATCCCTTTATGACAAGTATGATTGACAACCAGTTATTCCAAAAAACGTGTTTGCTGAATTGATCAAGAGCTCTACATCCTCAGTTGAGTTCAGCTTTAATAACACTATGTACAAGCAAACAGACGGAGTAGCTATGGGATCACCACTTGGTCCGGCTTTGGCTAACATCTTTGTGGCATATTATGAAGAAAAGTTATTTTCTCAAACGCAGAAACCTCTAACATACTTCAGATATGTTAATGACACGTTTGTTATCTTCGAATCCGAAGCTGAAGCAGATGAATTTCTGACCAAACTCTGCCTTCATCCATCTCTCAAATTCTACCGTTTCTTGATAAAAAAAATGTCTACCGTTGCTTGACGTTTACGTCAAAAGAATAGATATTGGCTTTGAAACTAAAGTATATCGGAAACCCACTTTCACGGGCCAGTATTTACGTTGGAAATCTTTTAGCCCTTTCAATCGCAAAATAAGCTAATATCTACATTGGTGCATCGAGCGCTAATGATTTGTTCCAAGCGTAGACTCAATGAAGAAATAGAACTGATCAAGAAAATATTACTGGACATGGCTATTCTAAAACCGTCGTCAACGCTCAGATCACCAAAAAAATTGCTCAGTTCTCCACCCTTTAACGATTCGGCCAGAAAAAGTATTCTGTGTACTTGAAGGTCTGTTGGATAGGTAAGCCTTCCACAAACTTAGAAAAAGTTAAAACCGCCGTGGAAAGCTGCTATGGTTCCGTCAGCAATTGCTTTGTCTTTACGTCTAAGCACATGCTGCCAGTAGCCCGCATGGATGTTCTACCTACAACTCAGAAAAGCTTTGTCATATAGGAATACAAGTGCCTCTGTGATATTCGGTACGTAGGGCGAACGCCTCAAAGACTACAAAATCGCATCAAGCAACATGTTCCGCAATGATTAAGACAACAATTGACCCATTCACTCTGATCTCAGCCACACAGATTGTGCAAACGAAACGACACCAAACCGGACTGTGACTCTGCCATTGGTCAGGATGTTTTAAAAATGAACAATGAGCATTAACCTATGACAACAAGCGGCTTTCAATCCTCGCCACAGCACGCAGCTCTTTCCACCTTAATCTCTTAGAAGCTGCTTATATAAAGACTCCGCACCCAATGTTATGCAGAAAGAAAGAGTTTGTTTAAACACTTGAATATTTTTGATAATCGCGGCGTTCCTATTTGGCTTCTTACTACGCTTTCTCTTGCATTTCTCTATTGCAGAATCTTTCTTTGGCACGCTTTAAAATACTAGCGCAATTATTAGCTTGTCTTGATTGCCTAACGTCCAAATTAATCACATAAAACACTTACCTACTCTGGCTCTTTCCTTTTTACGCGTTACCGCAACTGATGATAGTTTCACGAAAAGTTAGAAATTACTCTAGTCCAGGTCTTGGTCTGCACTCGTAGGATGGAGTTCATCGGCTTGAATCCCCTTCTTAACTTAAACTTGCATCGACGAAAACTAGAGTTTTGCAAAAAACTAGGAATTCGCCAATCAGTTATCAAAAGCTTGATCTCTAAAGAAAAAAATTTTTCAACCATTAAATTTCACTAACCTCCCGTCACCGTAAAAGATTTTGCCTACATTATTACTGCAAGCTTTCACCATCATTGATGGAGAGAAATTCTACCATGACCGGTTGGAATAAAGATAAATCTGTTATTACGTGATAATAAAACTGCATACAGGATTACAACTGGCATCTGCAAAAAAATCTTGCAATTATGACCAGCAATTACTTTCGGGATGCAAGCTTTTGGGTTCCATTCTTAGCATTCGTTCTGACGCGGTGGTTCTATCGGCTGACCCCAGACGTTTTTTTACGGATGATTGCACTGTCTTGGCAATTAATATCAAAAATTAACACTGCAGCACTCTCGATATTCTGTGGCGTATTTGCTGGTGAAATCAGTATGGTCTGGTTTTGCACGCGAACAGTGGTTAAAATTGTGAAATCGATTGACTAATCAGGAAGACATATATTGCACGTAAAACTGCAAGTCAATACAGACGAAATTGGTTAATTGCATACCGCTTAAACGCATGTATCGTTAATTGCATACAAGTTTGAAATCTCGAACCAATCCTATATATCATTAAGTAAAAACATTGGCTAATCGCATACCACTTAATAGCATAAAACGGATAATCGCATAGAGTTTTGTTCCTGTTGCTACTTTTATTCGCTTAATTGCATATTTACTTTAGAGAAACTTTCGCAAAACAAAGGAAGTGAGCGCGCAAAAACAACCAACGTTTCTAGGTCATGGTGCTTAGTGACGCGATAACATAATCAGCGGGCGATTTTACTGCTGGACTCTTCGCTGCACAAGAACAAACAAAATAATCGCAATGCGATTGACTTCAACGCGTGTCGTGCAAAAAGATGTCACTAAAACGTTATTACCTGGTTGTCAAACAATTAAAAAGAAGGAAACGAAAAACTCAAACGGAACAAAGGCAGAATGGGTCTACCAGAAACCAGAATGTTGAAAGGAAAAAAGGAACCAGCACGATGGTGTATGGCGTAGCGGTTGGAGCGTTAGCTTCGAGCGTTTGCGTCATACCGGCGCGATGTCGTAGTGGTTAGAGCGTTCGCTTCACAGTCGGTAGACCTGGGGTTCATTCCCTAAGTCGAGCCATACCAAAAGACTTAAAAAATGGTGTTCACAGCTTCGCTGCTTGGCGCTCAGCATAAAAAAGAAATAGTCATGACTGGTTCGAAGGGGGCAGCTATGTTTCCCCTAGACTAATTTCAATTAGGCTGACGGCATGAACCCGAATTTCCGTTCGTGCCGTACCTCCATCTCGAGGAAGAGAAGGGATAATCACAACAACAACAACAACAAAAGAACGCCATCGCTAAAAATAAAACGATTTAAACTACGCAACCTCGAACAGCAGGCAGCTATTTTCTGCGCTGCATTAAAAGGAAAAATATAGTCAGGCGCCGATCAAAGTTAGCTCGCTTGTGACGCAACAAAGACTTGTGGGTACTTGTGTATCATCGTCATTTTTTAAAACACACAGATTAATTCGAAGTTGCGCTATTTAAGCAATTACTAGCAATGCACTGCTTTGTGTAGTGGATCATTTCTAGTTTTAAAAGAATTAAAGCTGGTAACGGCAACGAACAAGACCCTTGATATAGCACTGAGAATATTGATCTTCAAAAAAGAAAAAAAGCTCTTCACCGCGACTGTTCCGTGAAATTTGGGGAAAATCATTTTTGCGTCCCCCGAATTTCTGCATACGATATATTTGTTCATCATTTGCGTGTTGGGTGCAATTGCTTGATGCACCTCTGGTATGTAATGATGCAACTTGCTACCGCCATTTCTTTTGAAATAAGTTAAGTCATTTAATCTTTTTGAAAACCTTTGGTTCTTTACGACGTATCCGAAAAAAGCTGGCAATAAAAGTACAATTCCAACATGAGAAAAAATGGAACCTTAAATACTGCACCACGGCGGTTTATTTCAATAAAAAAAAAATTACAAATAACGCAATTTAATCAAGTGCATGGTTCGTACAGAGTAAAAGTTTCAAATAAATTACTCAAGGCATTAGGTAAGCAAAAGAAGAAGTTACGTATCGAAAATCGGACGATTGAAGATAAAAAAACATGTCTAAATAAGCAACAGAGTCTACATACTTCAATGAATTTACATAACTATTTTATTTATTTGTCTGTTTAAAACCCAAGGTTCCATACTGAAACGAGAAAAAGCACACACAACAAAAACAACCACAAACAAAAGCAATAAGCTTGCAGTACATTAGATCCAGTTGGAAAGAGAAGCAAAAAGCTATGTAATGTAATCACATGATTTTAAATGCTACTACCCATCACTCACAATAATTTATTATTTTGATCAAAGAAAGAGGAGGAAAGTAATATAGAGGAGTTTATTGCCCAAATTACGTATCTGTTGCAGGAACGCTTACAGCGTGCAACAAAGTGATACAAACACTTCCCGATAAGAGCATCAAACGTATCAATATTGGCCACCACCTGACCAGGGCATGCAATACAGAAACGAGGTATATTGTGAGGATAGCGAAAACAGTCATTACATACCACACGCAATCGTCTAAAACTTTGGAATTTATACCGAACTCATAATTGACAAGCATAAAAACAGGAACAATGTGCTTCAAACAAAATATTTGTGTTAAGTTTTGAGCATTTGAAAAAATTAGATCTCAATTTGCTTCCACGGGCATAAAGATATTTTATCTGACTCATTTCGAGGGTACATCCAGGTTGTCATGTAGATTATTTGATAAATACATACCCACATACTTAACAGAATACTCAAATTTAATTAGTTTTCCATCTAAATGCTATAGTGGTGAGAAAGACTTATTAAGTGACGTGTAAAATAAAACACCAAAAGCTTTATTGGCATTAAAAACAATTTTGTGATGTACAGGGTATTTAACACAAACGTTTGTTGTATCTTGTAAACCTGTCACTCTAGGGCAAAAGCAGCAAAGATTATCAGCGTAGAAGATGTGGTTAAATTTTACGTTGTCTGTAAAACAGCCAGTGAGCTATTTGTTAAGTTCATGCAAGAGATCGTCTATGTAAATAGCAAATAGATATGAACTTAAAATACTTTCCTGCCTGACACCGTTGCAAACTTGGAAAGGCTGAGAGAGGCAGTAACACAGCTAACTTTCCTGGTTTGATTTCTATAGCAGAACTGCAGCAAACATACAAAACATGATGGCACATTACCCTGCTTAAGTTTACGAAAAAGCGTAGTATGAATTACTCTGTCAAAGGCTTTAAAAGTATTCAGGAAAACTGAAAACACTGGTATGCCCTTACATAAGCAGAAAGAGACAGTTTGTTTTATAACAAAAGTACACACATCAGTACTGTGTGATGCTTTGAAGTCAAACTGGTTATCACAGGTGGATAGAAGAGGTTTTATTCTCAGTATAATGAAGTGTTCAAATAATTTGATATCGCTGACGCAATCGCTACTGGTCTAATAGTTGCCAAAATTTAAAACACTCCCATCAACGCTATTTTTAATTAGCTAAAGTTCTTTTAGACTTTTTTAATGAGTTAAATTACTGTTTCCATACACTTTACAGGCATATAAAAATACAGCTATACTACTGTAAATTTTTAGGTTTGATCCCCATAGCTCTATAAAGCTATTATCAAGCAAAATAGAAAAAATGTTTCTCCTAGGTAGCAACAGTTTACCAACAGTTTATGTCACTGGTCCTCAACCGGTGGGCCACAGTACGTAAGTTAGGTGAAACACAGACGTTTGCATACTTTAATAATGGGTTTGCAAGTCGAATGAGGTTGAGTAATAGCGGTGCATATGAACCGCCATACGGACCAGCACCCATGAATTGGAGGCGCAATGACCTTATTTTCCTTTGTAGGTCTACTCCGATTTGGGCCGCGGACTGACCAAGTGACCATCCTCGACACTTGAGAGGTAATAATGTTTTTTTTAAGATCACCTCCGCTGCTATGCGTTCCGACGAGAATCCCAGCAGGTTTGTCATCATCACATCTCACACGTAATCAAAGTGGGCCACGAAAATCTGCGGCCTCTTAAAGTAGGCCACGGCAAGAAACTGGGCCACAAAGATTTGTGGCTCTTCAAAATGGGCCACGGTACGAAAAAGGCTGAAAACCACTGGTTTGTGTGTTTTCTGCACATAAGATTTGAATTGCGCATAAGATCTAAATAACTTATAAAAAAATGAGCTATTTAGTGATAGGCCTATTTGAAGATTAGGTGGGTCTGCTTTCGTATTAATATTTGTGACATTAAGATTTTTGCCTTCGCTGTTTGCTTTAATTCTGCTATAACATCAAAAGGGGCCATGCCTTTCCTCTAAGTCATATGGCTTATTACAATAGGCGCTTATTAAGCTTTTTTCAGACAAAAGCATTCCCTCTTTATCACAGATTAATGCTATTATTGTTTAATTTTGATCTTTTCTTAAATTTGGGATTTTATTACATTTAACTTTGCCTCTAAGCCAGTCCTCTCTACCTTTAAATGAAGATTAGTGTTTTGTACCGATATCCTTTCAATTACAAATATCAGTAATGGGCTTCATCATTTATGTTCGCTATCAAAATGATAGTGGACAATTTTGCTGCCTGCCGCTGTTTTCACTAAATACAAAACAAGCATTGTGATGTCATTTAAAATTATGACCTCACAATGCGTTTTAAGACATTAAAAATTAGATTCAATGCGTATCGCTCTTTCGTTGCTGTAGGCCAGTGGTCCCCAAAGTTTTTCCACGGAGGGCCACATTCCTGATATTTTAAAGACCCAAGGGCCAAAGTTAACTCAAAGTAGGTAGGAATTAACAGTCAGTAACATTGGAGAATGCGCTATATTGCCCAAAAATTAGGTAATCTCCGAAAAAACAAAAAAAAAGTTATCACCTCTCTCGCTGTCACAAATTATGCTTTTCGTGAGCAAATTGATCGGATCGAAGTGGCTCTTCCAAGAAAACATTGCACTGTACATTTGTTTTGCAATTATGAAAAGGGCCAGTGCAATTGCAAAAAGGACCAGATTTGGCCAGCGGGCCGTACTTTGGGGACCACTGCTGTAGGCGAATTCATATGAACTAACGTATCTAACTGCAAGCATGTTCCTTGGCCCTGGCATAAACGCAGCCATGCAAAGAGCAAACTAACCCGAAATGAAGCACTCACAGTTAAGTTATAGCAGTAGCGGGGACCCCCATTAATAATGTCGAAGTTAAGAATATCAAATCATCTGGCTGCTGCGCCAGCCTCGCCAATTGCAAAGGAAATTGCTTCAACATTGAGATTATATGTAGCACGACACTTACATGTTGTTGCAAACGATAAGAAAGCACCATCTTTACCCCATCGTCTT
Source organism: Trididemnum clinides (assembly GCA_963675345.1). Classification (NCBI taxonomy): domain Eukaryota; kingdom Metazoa; phylum Chordata; class Ascidiacea; order Aplousobranchia; family Didemnidae; genus Trididemnum; species Trididemnum clinides. The sequence goes on from OY776294.1 coordinate 26,211,826, forward strand.
TTTCTTGGGTGATCACTAAGTATTTTGCTTGGAGTAGGCTACATATTAAAATTTGTACATGAATCTTTTTGAATAATTAGATGAATAATGCCAAAGATCCATGCTATTGAGAAAGAATAGACAAAATGAACCTAGAACTTAGTATATCTAGAAACTGCAGTTTTTTATAATGCAGGCACTACATGTAAAATTTAGGTGTTTCTAGCCGGTAGACTACATTTCATAAACGTTTGGAAAATTCAGTTTGTGATGAATCTTTTTGAAAATGTCGACAGATAATGCCTATAAGCAATGCTTGTGAGGAAAAGCAGTCAAAATGTACTAAAGAACTAACTTTGTCTAACAATTGTAAGTTTGTTAGGTCAAGTAGGATAATTGTTTAACTAAAAATGAAACGTGATGTATGGTAATCAATTTTTGATCAGCCATTATAAACTAATGGTGAGGCTTAAGTAATTGGAGTCACATGTTGCTGGAAAAAAAATTTCCTAAGCTTTCAAAGGACAGTAATTGTCAGTACTTTATCACAACGTTTTTTTATTAAAGTTACCTGCTTTTATTCAGCTTACCACGTTTTGAGAGGGGTAAAAAGTCGCACCACAAATCTTAAATTTAGTTTTTTCAGTATAAAAACTAATTGATTGAATATATTATACACTATCGGAATTGCCTTGAAATAACCTTTAATTTGTTGATAAAAGTTTGAAAATTGGCTGAGAAATGAGGTCAAAAATCAGTTTTTGATAAAGCTGATTTTGCGAAAAGGTTGCAATTTTTGAAAGCATCTTGATATTATGATCTGCTGCAGCAAAACATTTGAGGTGATAGTACCAGACATATTATGACATCATAGATCCAGTTTTAAGCGTGCAAGAGAAATAGAGAAGAAAATTCCTAAGAGGGCTTAAAGTGCTTAATTTAAGATTTGCTTGCAGCACAGTCAAATACGCTTTGATTGTTGTAAAATTGTTTTTGTCGAAAACACCTCATTAATATCTCCTGAAAGAACGTTTAATCACGTTTCTGTGATCAGTAGTTTTTGAAAAAAAAATAAAAACAGGTGGTACAATGAATCGTTGATTGTGACGTCATTTTAGACCTCAAACAAATGAAAGTCTTTGTAATGTGGTAAGTCGAAAGCTGGTTTTTGTTTGAGCAAAAAGCGGTTTTCCTCTGTCAAGTAATGCAAATTCTGAAAAAATATGTTTGATTTTGCCGTCATCATGACGTCACAAACCCCCTTATGACACCAACCACGGAGTGGTGATTAATCGCGGCAAGTTTGATGCTTGTACCTACAGCAGTTTCAGAGGAGTTAAAACAGACACACAGACAGACACTCACACAGACAAAATTACGCTTTATACAGTACATTGGCTAATGTTGAAAAAACGCCATTGACCTTTCTATTTAGAAATTCTTTCAAGCAGGCGTTCATCATCGCTCTCTCGAAATCGATTGTTATTCGTAATGGTGCGCATGAAAGTTAATATTTTTTATCTCTCGTAAAAATTTTATGTATGTTTCTTCTGTTGTGTGCGGTAATAAAGCAAACACAAAGGGCAGCGAATCATTCTCTCTTAATCCATGTACCGTATATGGCTGGTGAAAGAGCAAAAGGACAGTTTTAAAAGTACCATCAGCATATCAGCGTGTGCTTTTTAATAAACATTCCAAATTACGACGTGTTGGAAATATGGCGATACGCTTTTTAATTGGTCCTGAGTTGTACATTAGAAATTGATCACTATTAAATGTTTTGGTCATTTCTGGAGGAAAAACCATTTTACTCCAAGTCAATGGTAAAGCCAGTCCAGCAAGTGTTTGTTGCCTTACATACCTTATAGTTCTCTACATGCTTTGCACTTTTGGAAGTTTTGGGGCAACAGCTTGATCACGATCTTCAAGAACACTAGATAAAACTACTTGGGGTGCATATCGTGTTGATTTAGCTAGCTGGCGGATTTTTGACATAATTTCCTTTCCTCCGGTTTCGGCCGCATATGCTACATGGTTATGATCAGTAAAAGATCTTACAATTTGACCATTTGAAGTAATTATTTGAGCACGGTATTTAATCTTAGGATATTTATCTCACTTCCAGTAAATACGTTTGTCATTTTCTCCATTTCTATACAATGTATGACTATCTTTCATCAACTTCTTATGACCTTTCTCAGATTCAACAAATTCAAGAGGCATCGCCTTGGGTGTAATCAGTTTTAAAATTGACAAACTAAGAAACTATTTGCTTGAGTTTAGCTGCAGTTCTTTTTACAATAGGTTGTTTTGTACTCATCGATTATGACATCATAAGCCATATATCCATAGTATAAGAGTTACCTTTAATAATACTTCTCATCGACTATGACATCATAAGTGAATTCACTAGAGTTTGAAAAAAAACATGTTTACCAATAAATATAAACCACTGTAGACCAATTGTATTTTAGACAATTGCTTTTTGATAAATACTTGTTTAGGGAAATTGTTCAAGACAAATTGACTTAGACCAATTCCTCTAGACCAGGGGTTCTTAACCGGGGGTAAATTTACCCCTTGGGGGTAAATCTGACCTGCCTTGGGGGTAAATTTTGTTAGCAAAAAATTCACACTTTTACCTATTACAATAGACCAGAGGTTCTCAAACTTTTGGTCATGCGGAGCCCATGAAGAGGTTGACCATCACCTACGGAGCCCCACAATGTATTTTTAGAAATAGAAACACATTGATTCTTTCCGATTGATGTCAGCCAACCGTTATTTTTCGTTTCATATCATGCGGGCCCACCTCATATCGACCTTTTACCGCACGTGGACATCGTGCTCTCTAAAAAAAAAAAAGGTCAGCGGACTTTTTTTTTACGGAGCACTTTGAGAACCAATGCAATAGGCATTTTTAGAAGTGAAAAAATGTAAAAACATTTGGGGATAAATTCTACTTATGAAATTTGCCAAGGGGTAAATGAGAGAATAAAGGTTGAGAACCCCTGCTCTAGACAAATTGTATTTTAGACAAATTTTTTTAGATAAATCATTCTGGACCCACGAATATGAATCATAATGCATAGAATCTTGAAATGAGATATTCTATTAGGAAAAGGAGCACAAAAAGTCGTGAAAATATGTGCAGAAAACACATAAACGTTTGGTAACTATTCACACAAGAGCCTGATAGGTAAAGCTGACTTGGCCGGCTGAACCGACACTTTCAATCCCGACGTCACTGACAGGGGCTCTTCGGGTGACTCCGTCGTATATACTATAAAGCAAGGATTTTTTTCTTTTGATGATATGCTGCCTGTAAAGGTATTTATGTCTATACTCTACAGCAGGGGTGTCAAGCTCATTCAATGCTGCGGGCCGCATTTACATACGTGGATTTTATGCGCGCCAGAGTCAATTGAAAAATAATTTAAGCTGGCAAACTTTATATCAGTGGTCCCCAAACTTTAATCAAACGAGCGACAAAAGGTATTGGGTGTAGCCTGCATTGGTGCTGGTCTCTAAAAAAAGGTCATCACCTCGCTCATCGCAACCCGTCATGCCAGCCACGGCTTCTTGAAATTTCCGGCCATTTTCACGCAGCTTTTGCAGACCAACTTCGGACACCAGGCATACGCACTGTGGCACAAAATCCATTCAGCAATTTAGGAAGAGCCAGACACGCCATCAATGGTAGAGGCAAGCATATAAACTTTCAATTCCGCACTTTACTGAAATAATGTTTAGAAACATGCTTCCTAACTGCACTAACCTCTTGTTCGACCTCAAAAAATGCGTGTTTCATCTTTCAATGAAAAGAAATTGCAGATACTGTTGCCAATATCAGACAAACAAGTTTTAATACACTATTTACTTCGTAATGCGACTGTTTTTTAAGTCTACATATCATTAGTGTAAATAAACCAAGATAAAAAGCCTTGATAGTAAAGATTACAATAGATTTTGTTGGTTGTTAAATCTTTAATCACAAATTACAAAGTTTATGTTCTCTGAAGTATGATGGGCATAAGGTATAATGGGCATCAAGCATAGTCAGCATGTACATCTTGGGTATGGGGCATAATAGACATGGGGCCAAATGGGCATGAGAGATATTGGGCATTGGGCATAATGGGCATTGACCTAATGGGTTTAGGTCATAATTTGCATAGGATGTAATGAGTAAGGACAATATGAGCGTGAGGCAAATTGGCCATAGGGTGACACATGCCTGGTACAACATGTGCAAGGGAAAGTTGGTAATAGTGCAATATGACCATGGGAAATTAATAGGAATGTGGTAATGGGTATGGGATAATGTGAACTCACAGCAGCATGATCATGATGCTATATGTGCACATATGGCATTACATAAAGTAACATTATCCAGGGGCGTAATGAGCATGAGGAAATAGGTGTGGGGAAATTTGTAGGCATCGGTTTTGGGAATGAATTATTAGACTTGAAGCAATAGTCATAGGTCAAAGGGCATTAGTTCCGTGGGGAAAAATGCGGAGGAAGAAGGTGTGCTGCATAGAGCTCATTTAGGAAATGCTTTTAGCCATGCAGAAAATACGGAGGTGGATGTAAACTTTAGTTAGAAAAGACAAAAATGCATAAAATTTCCATCAGGAAATGCGGAATTCCATGCTTTTTATTGTTCTTTTGGTAATCGGAAAAGTAAACCTTAGTCTTCAATCAATTGTTTTAACGCGGCAATCCTCAGTCCATTTCCTGATTTTTTCCTAATCATTCAATTGAACTCTACTATTTTTTCGACCAACAACCAATTAACGCATACAGCAGGCTGTATGTCCTGTTCCTTTTCGATCTATTTTAGAACCCATCTCCCGCTCATCCGACTTTCTTCCTCCAATCTGACACCAAACACATCTTCAGTTCCTGAATAAACTCCCCATCTTTTCTCTCATCACTGCTGATCGATATGCTATGCTCGACAAACTTATATATGCTTTTTTGAACGACTAATCTTCGCACAAATTCATTATGAAAATAGACAGAAAAATAGTTAACTTTATTTAACTGTTTAATTTGATTCATTTGCATCATTATATTGGGTTTTCATCATCTTCCGCAAATTTCCCTATTTATGCAACTCATTACAAGATAAAGATGCACAGTTTAACTCACTTCGTCTTTAGAACTGACTTCCCCGCGCGCCGAGTTTTGCTGCCATGCACCACGTGCTGCCAGCCATGCCTTAAAGCAGGGCTTCTCAAACTATGGGTCGCGACCCCATTTGGGGTCGCACGATTTAGTTTTGGGATCGCAAAACAAATTCAAAACAAATTGACTATATTTATCAGAATTAAAAGCTTTTGTAACCGTGACGAGAAAATTAAAATTTGACCTGTAGTAAAATAATTTTGTGTTACATTTTTAGGGGTAATTCCATCTTTACGCTTTCAGTTGTATACTACAATGTCTGCCTGAGCTTTCAAGTAAAAATAATCAAAAAATCGCATCAGGTTGTTAATTGTTACTTCCTATTTGTTGTAACATACTGACCGATATCGACCTTGTTAACACACGGCTTCAACTTGGAAGGAAATTTCCTTATTTGAAAAAATTTTCTTCTTTGATAAAATTTGACTCTAAAAGTCAGAAAAGGGGCAACTAGACGGAAATGATTAAGACAAAAAAATCAGGAGGAAACAGCATAATTTTCAACAACATATCTTTACAAAAAATATAGCGTAAGTAAAATGCCATGTAGAAATACAGAAATTTCGGAAAAAAATGCTGCTAAACTTCATTTTCCGTGGTCCAAACACTTCTCAGGAAAAGAAAAATGTTTAAGCCTTATCTGTAATTTAAAATCGTATTTTTCAAGCCTGACAAGATAGCTCTCGACTTCTACTAATCTTGGGAAGATTGGTTTGTTTGAGTAGAGCCAAGCGGAAGCCAATGCAAAGTGCATAAGCTATGCAAGTTGCATTAGTAGCGTATTTTGAGGAAGTGTCATGTTCCCTTGCCTTGACCTTCTCACGAGAAATTAAAAACTAATTATGTTAGCTACATTTGCGTCACTTCTTGACTTTTTTTGAATACGCAATTAAAGATGTTATTTCAAGAGCAAACAGTTCTGACGTATCAGTTCATTTCTTTCATAAATCACCATGCGCAATAGCCAACCCGTTAGATGCGCTTGATAAATTTTATAAAATGATTTTTTATTTCGTTAATTTTTGTTTGCTTCACTATTTTTATCATGTATTCTTTTTTGTTACTGTATAGTCACTTTCGTGGATTGTGCTCATTTGTATAACTTCGCCCTAGAAAAAGATACTTGAGATTTGTGATCAGTGATGCAATTATAGAGGGATGCATCAGAGATAGCTCTCAAAGGATATGACAGAAGAATAAAATGTAAAAGAAAAAATTTTTTGTGACCCAAATATGAAAAATTCTTGCTTTTGTAAGGTTTTCTTCGTTCAATGCTTCGCCCTTCGAAAGAAGATCGAGTTCACGTATTTATTTAATCTTATCTCGATAATAAGATTAAGCTTACGTAATGCTTCGCTCCCCTGTCAAAACAAAGCACGCCAGTCTTGTAATGGGACGTTTACTGCTTAAATATCATTAACGTGTAGGCTACTCAGCCAGGGGTCGCGTATAAATTTCTTTTCTAAAATGGCGTCGCAGAACAAAAAAGTGTGAGAAGCCCTGCCTTAGGGCATCGCATTTAGTTTGTAACCTTTGGAAGACCTTTTCATGCCTAATCACTGCTTGTGTGATCAGCTTTACATAATATTAGTTTTAGTCCATAGTTGAGCGGCTAGCAGTACGTCAAAACGAACCTCGTTCAAAAGTAAACGGCACGTAAGTTTTGTGCTTGCTGTTAGTTCGTTTTATAAAAGTCAACGTTAATGCTATTGGGGGGATCTCTTGGCCCTTGGCAAGTTCTGCTGATGAGTCCAAAAGGACGGAATACGTCCAGGGATGGCTTTGTAAATTTGAAAATATCTGTTAATGACATTGCTTCCTTCGGAAGCCTCGCGTCTTCAGCACTCGCTTTGTTGTTTTATTTCTCGCTTATAAAACGCTCTCTATCGATCGTAACCACTTGGAGCTGGCAATATAATTTCAATCGTTTGGATGCTTATAGGTTATTTTTATCATGTTTCGTAAATTTCCGCATTTTTGAGTTTTCTGTAGTATTGTAGGTAGTTTTTCCCTTATCTCCGTAATTTAGTAATTGCGTATTTTAGTGTGAATTTCCGCATTTCTGTAGTTTAGTGAAGGATGCTCTTTCTCACAAATTTAATGCGTATTTTCATGAGGTTTTGAACCAGATACTTTAGTCCAATGTCTGACACTTAAACCAGTACACCACGGTGGCTACTATAGATCCTGAATATCAATATCAATAAAGTACGAAAGAATTGAAAAGGCTATTTCGCCATTGACAATAAGGCACTGATAAAAACTATCACCTTGGAACCAGTAATCAAAAAATGTCACATATAAATAATTGTTTTAAGCTGTTAACTGGTTAATGCATCTTTTATATTTGTGGAGCTTATATACCATAGTCAAACTGTTAAGACTGTCAATTTAAAAACATGGACAGTAATTTGGTGCAGGTCCACATATACTAGTTTACCCAGTAAACTGGTGAGCAGGAAAAAACACAACAACGAACTGCCACAATTTCTTTTATGATATTACAATTAAGTAACTCTTCAAACCTCAAACAACTCGACAAGGTGTAGATCTAGGTCTTACCGCTTAATCCAGTAAAGGCAATAATCAAAACCAAAATTTTTTATGCTTTATATTGAATAGTGCTACTATTCATACTAATTTAGCTTAAAAAATATGCAAAATTTTAGCTGAAAAGTTGCTCTAACATGAAAATAGCTAACGAACGAACGGTTTATTTTGTCTACTAAGCATTCATTTATTCAAGCATTGGCCGAGGTAGAAGATCTCTTATTTTGCTGAGCAATGCGAACACATTATTTTTTTATTGTAACCTATATCTCATATGACATCATTTTACTTAAAAGAAATAAAGATAACCTCTTTGTACGCAGAATAGAAAACTTCTAGACTTCTGATTGGCTGAAAAATTCGAGATGCCTTTGTAATGGGTACATTACATAACTATGCTGCTGGTACACAAAATTAAAATGAAAAGGTGGCGCTGAAATAGTTATTGTTTAGTCAAATACAAAATTGGACAATAAGTGGTAGGATTGTTGCATTACTTTGTACGCTCTATTTCGTATTTTTAATAGTGACCTCAAATTCTTGCTATGCTATAAGGCCCTCTCGAGTCAGTTCTCGGAAAAGACATAGTTGAGATCGCTTATAGAACACACGCCTCATTTGAGATGTTTAGCTCTAAACTCGGTAGGCCTACTATGTTATTTTCATGCAAGATAGCAAAATTGTGTTCGCGTATATGATGCAGTTTTACCCCAGACAGTTGGTTTCTTTTGAGTTTTATTAAACTTTCTGAAGTAATTGCTACCCTTTATTTGCCTTATTTCATGACTAAGTGTAGCCGGGAGCGCCAAAAAGGGCCATGCCTTGCTGAAATGTTGTGCGCTAACCCGGAAAGCTGATTTAGCTGTTATGAAGTAAAACTGCTTATACCGGGCAATTTTATGCTTGGAGTTGCTTTTGTCCTCAAAACTTTCTTAAGTCACAGACTACGCTTGCCCTTCTTCCAGCATAAGACGCTGAACCTACCATGTCTTGACCTTAATTTTTAACCTCGACCCCGAAATACTTTTCAGCCGATTTCCGAGCAAGAAATTTTCCCAGCATACTAGCAATTTCAAGTGCACAGTGATAATAATATATTGCTTGTTATTGATTGCCCCTCAAATTTGTCAATCTCCTTATACTATATAATTAAGACTGCACTTACAAACAATCAATAATTTTGCCTTTTTATTATCCGTCTATTTCATTAAGTTCAAGTCCTGGTTTTTGTGCTTATTTAAGTTTTTTTTATAAAACTACTGTTTTGTTGTTAAGAGCTAAGCAACGCACAGAACGCGACAGCGGAAAGCCTCACCTATGTTTGGTTATTAGCATCGAAAAATTTAGCTATGCGATCTATGAGTATTAAATGACTACAGATAAGCGCCTTTAGTTTCGCTGAGAAACAATGACTAAAGCGTTTAAGAAAAAAGGAAAAAGCATTCTTGCAACAAAATATGGAAAAAAGAATTCCCAGAATTAGAAAAACCTTAAAAAAGAATTGCTTCTTGCGTCATCAAATTGTTGCAAGATTTTTAATCACGTGCAGCTTGTAATAATCTCCAGCAAAGCATTTTAACCGCGTTTCTACGGTCATCATTTGTTAAAATGATGAAGGAAACAAATCTGCATTCGATAGGTAATCATGACGACATCTTGACCCCGAAAGAGGTAGAATTGTTGCTAGTTGGTAAGATGAGGGCTGGTTTTTGTCTGAGCAAAAATTCACTTTTCTTTGTCAAGAAGTGGAAATTTAAAAAAAATTTAAGTCATGAGATCATCGCGACATTAAAAACCTCCTTATGACACTCAACTTGGAGTGGTGATCAAGCGTACTAAGTTTTATGTTTGCACACCCAGTAGTTTCGGAGGTATTAAAACAGACACACACACACACAGAGAACTGCGCCTTTCATTATAAATTGCGCCTGCTCTACATCAGCGTAAACTGAAAGTGTAGCGTTTTTTACGGTAAACAGTTACCAATCACTGTATCAGATACAAGAAAGCATGACATGATATCAGACAATGCGATAAATATCAAGTGGGAAGGGAATGACGTATATGAGCATAAGTCAAATATTGGCTCCAAGAAAAGATTTAACGCAGTGGAATTTCGTGACAACAGAAATCCTTATTATAAGGCGCAATTTTGTTTTCCTGCGTGTCTGTTTAAATTTCGTTTACAAACGAGATCTAGATCACGAAATTAAAAGATGTTTTCCAGAAAGTCTCCAGGAAAACAAGCCGCCCAAAATAACTTGAAAGAAAAACAACATTTTTATTTGTTTGAGGTAAATATTTTTGAGGTAAAGATCTGTTGAGGGAAATATTTCCAACATGGCGTGGTTTTTAAATGGCCACAAAACTAAATGAAGAATTATTGACATCACCCGTTGGTCAGAACGTACATAAGAAGTTGAAGATTTATAATCTGCATTTAACGAGTAAATAAGTTATATGGCGTGAATCTTACAGTAGTTGCTCCCAACGTATCAGTAGCGACTCAAAGCTAGGTTGCCTAAAAATTTTTTGGCCCCTTCCACACTTCTTGCAGCTGACCCCAGCATTAAGGTTTATTCATTTGTGGGTAGTTTATAAGCTTAAGCTCTGTTTGCAATTCTTTTTCAGGCTGGACTACCGCAAGGGGTATAGGCAGTTTGACCTCACCACCTGTTTGCCATGTAAACAAAAAGATACCCAGAGATGGGATTCAGCTGTTCCCACCGATTCGAGTAAATTGTCCGTGGAGTTTTGTAAGCTTAGCAAATTCGTTGAAAAATGGAGTTAACATAATTTTATATGTTCATCCTAAAGGCCTACCATCATTAGTGAGCAAATCTGTTGTTAAAATATATGAATCCAATCATTGGAGATACTTCATTCAGTGGCATACTCAACATCACAAAAAGCGAGTTTGCTAGCTTTTCTTTCTCACCATCGATTTTGTGCCAAGCGTCATGCGAAGAAGCAATAAATTACCGTTTTTGAAGTTTTTGGTATGACTGAACAAGAGAATTAAACCCAGTTCCACTGATGGCAAACCCGATCTTCTAACCATTATACCATCAAATCGGCCTGGTAGCTTATTGAGGTAAAATAGCAAAAAGTTGGAGGAGTGGCGATATCGTTTTTCAATTTCTTCCAAACTTTGGATTTCGTCAGCAGTGTAGCTTAGTGCGATAATGCGCTGACTTGTTATTGGAACATTGGCGTAGAAGTATGACGGGGGCTGAGGTAACCCTAAGACGATTTCAGCACTCTCATGAAGAAATTTCAATAACAGGCAAGATATTCACTTTCGGAAAATTGAACGACGAAAAGTCTTTAGGCTAACTTGTATTGAAATAAAAATGCCTTCGCCCACAGATACAAAACAAAAAGTTACGTTACTGTGAGATTGCGAGTTCAATGCTGGCATTGCTCTTGCGAAAAGCACTTTACACAATTTTGTTGCTTGGTTGCAGGCTTTGGGTTGAAATGCGCTTTGCCACTGCCATCCATAATCTACTGGCAACTTCAAAACTGTCTGAACAGAACAACTTTCGATGTATAAATGCAAGAGGTATTCCATAACCTGAAGATAAAAAAGTAATAAAAAATTATCACTTTTCATTAATTTGTTATCGTCTCAGCATGGCATTAGGCTACTAAATTCATATGTATAAAAACTAAATACCGGTAATAAAAGTTCCGTCAAAGTCAATTTGTTCAACCTAGAATGCAAAATTTATCCAAAAAAAGTGCATTTATTTACCATAATCTTGAGAACTCTTTTGAAATATTAGAATTTCTGGAGAAATTATCCCCTGCTAAATTTTGATTTGGTTACGCTCTTGTAGTTGCATTATAGTAATGCGTTAGTGAGTAATACCACAACAAAAAGACTTTATAGCAACCTTTGTTTTGTTGTCATAATGGTGTTCTCTACATGTCATTTAACATATAACCATATCCTTGGATCGAGAGAATTTACAAAAAAATATTTTTGGAAAATATGGTGCGCTTTGATGAAAGGTTGGAAACCATCTTCTCAAAGACAACTTCATTCGTAAAATCATAAAATATTAGCAAATTAGCGCAATTTACTTGTTTGTTTTAACTTCAGAAAATTCCAATCCTTCAAAGCTTTTTCGCAGTTAATCAAATCTTTAGTAGTTGGTCAGTTAACTAAGGTACTGGTATTTTAAATGTCAAGTATTTGTGGAAGTCATGGGCAAGAAAGAGCTAACGCATTGGACAGATTGCCACAGACTATTTCATATCAGCAAGTACCCTTATGAAAATGCACTTGAATTGCTATGGGTTTGCTTTGTCCAAGTGAACAATTTGCTCTGATCTGCATTTCAGTGACGTAACAGCACGATTATTTTTGTGTTTTTAAAACTAAAAGTAGTGAACCAACATTGCTATATATAATTACTTTATTAATATTGGTAGCACATTGCTTTGAACCAAGGTCACAGGTAAATCCCAAGCTTTTTACCAAAATTTTTTTTTACTGCGATCAAAAAAAATCGTTGATTGCTCAATCTATTTAAACAAATATATCATTGTATCTGAGCATGGCAATTTATAATTCAGTGTGCTTAATTATACACTCTTCTAATGCGTCTTTGATTTGTAATCAACCTCTACTAAGGAGATAATTCACCCTGTATCTACTGAACGCAAATTAGGTCGCATCAAAAAAATATGTTGCGAACCACTAATTTAAAGCTTATTTTTTGCTTGGTGCATTAGTTTGTATAATATGTTTACTTTATTTTCTTTATTTACGTTTTACCAGCTTTTCCAAGTATGATTTGCGATGCGTAGATTGCGTTTTGCAAATAGCGTGTGGGCATGAATTTGATGTGTAAAGCTTAATTTCAAGATTCTGTCCATTTAGGGTTAGTCTGTTGCTGGCAAAAACAAATATTGTAAAAAAATTAATTTAAAACGCATTGTTACTATTGGTAGCTGAGATTTTTTTTAGTGAACCAAGCTTATTGTTGTATTTAATAGCAATTTAAAAAGCAGCAATGATTTTGGAACTGTTCGTGCAGTTACGGTAGCTATTTCTGTGACTTCTGAAAGTTAGTAACCATGTTTTTGCTATTGAAAAATAATCAAACTTAGAAAAATTGATTGAGCCTGCGATAATAGCCCTGGTGCAGCTTTGCCGAACTTGAGGCTAAATGCGACCTAGGGCTGTAATAATTGACCAGCAGCTGTGGTCTACGGCTGTAACCAACAGATTTTTGAAGCGATTGGTAAGCGATAAAAGTTTGTGTTTTTATGTGTAAGCCAACAACACCATAGCAACTGACTGCTATTCCCTCGTGTTGTAATCAATCCTTGGCATTGCGACAAAGTGGGTTGGAACGCCGTTAATGATGACAACAATCGCACGTTTGAACCTCACAATGGTCACGTTGTAGTGCATCCAGAAACTCATTTTCCTGTCAATTCCTCTGCTTGGATACGCTGCACTGATAGAATTGAACTGTGCTGGCAGCATTGATCGCTCCGAACCCAGCGTAAAAGCAAAGATGTTCTAACATGACCGACAAAACATCCGGTGACCTGGAAATATATGACAAAAAATCAATTTAATTTCAATATTAATTCAGAAACGGCAAAAAACTCCTAACTGTTGGCCGTAAATTTTAGCTGTTTTCTTAGGACTTCAATCAAAAAAATTTATTAGTCCTTATCTGTCGTCTGTAGCTTAAAGGTTAACTTATGTTTATGTAGGACAAAGTATTGTAATTATGATTATATTGAACCGCACACGAACACTATATTGACTGTAGACTATAATAGTATCAAAAGTACTTGTTAAAAAGCAGCAGTTCGCTCAACGTGCATCCCTGGCCTCTTGTACTACTTCAAAAAGCCTGTAAACACTGGGCTGTGACTGCGCTATTGTTCTAGCGGTGGTTAGATGTAGTGTATCTGCGGCAACCGTCAGTCATTCACGAGCGATGCGGCTTTACAGAGAACTGATAGAGCTTCCACCACAGTGGACCCAGTATAGATCCTACTAGCATGACGTTCTATTTAAAATCTCCAGCTATTTGTCGGTCACTGTTTCGACGTCACTGAAAATATATCGGCCTAGAGGTGCTACGAGAAGAGGCCGATCAATAAGACTACCATTGCGTTTTTGTCATTAATTACATAAAATCGGAAATGCACAATCGTTATTTATCCCAGCCCAACCCCACCATTTTGCCGTTCACTTAGACCATCGCCACTGCCAGTATTGCCGTTTGTCACTTTTATTCGCTTATCTTCTCACTTTGCTTAACTATTGTTGTATATAGCTGCATTTCAGGTTTGTATTTCACGTATTTCATGTTTGTGATCTGCCTTTGCTGTATAGCTATAAATGGGAATTGTAAACCTTGCAACTAGGCTAATTGGCAAAGCAGCATACGGGCGTAAGGGGCATTAACAATTTATTTAAATGGATGTGCAAGGAAACAATAATGAGTATACCACCTAACCAATTTAGACGAGACCATCCCTGGACGCGTTTCGTCCTTTTGGACTCATCAGCAGGGCCCGTTCCGTCACAAGCAAAAGCTACCCACTCATTAACGTTGTCCTCAAAAAAATAATCCAACTATGCACATGCAGAAGCACTGAGACTTCAACCGACGACGTATTGCTTTGCTTAGCAGGGCGGGTTGACAAATTGGTTGATTTGGGTAGCATATCCACTAGGAGATCAGTTTACACACTAATCTGAAAAAGCTGATTAAACGCTGCATTTATAGCCTAGCGCCTTGTCTTTGCAATGCCATCACGCTCGCGGCGAGTGCGTTGACAAGGTGGGAGCCGGGCGACCTTCGATGGACGTGTCGAGCAAATCCAACGAATTTTCACTCTATCTCATTTCGCTGTAAACCGGGCCTCCTTTGGCATGGATTTGCTCGACACGTCCATCGAAGATTGCCCGGCTCCCACCTTGTGAATTGTCAACGCACTTGCCGCGAGCGTGATGGCATTGCAAAGACAAGGCGCTAGGCTATAAATGCAGCGTTTAATCAGCTTTTTCAGATCAGTGTGTAAACTGATCTCCTAGTGGATATGCTACCCAAATCAACCAATTTGTCAACCCGCCCTGCTAAGCAAAGCAATACGTCGTCGGTTGAAGTCTCAGTGCTTCTGCATGTGCATAGTTGGATTATTTTTTGGGGGACAACGTTAATGAGTGGGTAGCTTTTGCTTGTGACGGAACGGGCCCAAAAGGACAAAACGCGTCCAGGGATGGTCTCGTCTAAATTGGTTGGGTGGTATACTCATTATTGTTTCCTTGCACATCCATTTAAATAAATTGTTAATACCCCTTACGCCCGTATGCTGCTTTACCAATTAGTTGCAAGGTTTACAATTTCCTTCTTCGCTTATAATTTTCAAATCTATAATTGGGAATTATAGATTTAGACCCAACCAACCAACCAATTTAGACGAGACCGTCCCTGGACACGTTTCGTCCTATTGCACTCATTAGCAAGGCCCGTCCCGTCACAAGCAAAAGTAACCTGTTAAGCACCAAACAACTGATAAACAGTTAACCAAAAAACAACTGTTATGCAACGCAATACGTCGTCGGTTGAAATCTCAGTGCTTCTTCATGTGCATTGCTTGTTTTTTTTTTAAGAACAACGTTAATGAGTGGGTTGCTTTTGCTTGTGACGGGACGGACCTTACTGATGAGTCCAGTAGGACAAAACGCGTCCAGGGATGGTCTCGACTAAATTGGTTGGGTGGTGTACTCATTATTGTTTTCTTGCATATTCATTTCAATAAATTGTTAATGCCCCTTTTGCCCGTATGCTGCTTTGCCAATTAGTTGCAATGTTTACATTTTCCATCTTCGCTTATAATTTTTAAATTGGGAATGATTGGCAACATTATCTTTGTTTATATTAGTAACCTGGATTTAGTGCGGTACAATTATCAGCAAGCTCTAGTTGTTTATTTTATAATTGGGTAATTTGGTTTAACTAATCTTTTTAAACTGACTTAGGTATTTATTTGTACAGTTGACGCATCAGTTAGTCTTTCCTCTATGTGCTTGCTAGCTTTAACTAAATTTTTGGATAGTTTTAACTGCTTACAACCTGTTATTTGTATTGCATGCTACCGTATTATTCTATTTGAATAAGATTGTAATAACGCAATGGGGTTGTAATCAGGGATGTGGAAGCGGTTATTTTTCAACCGCTTCCACTAACAAAACACGAAAAAAGGACCGTTGACAATTTTGTTTAACTTTTGTGAGTCTGTAGCCTGCCTTCTCCTACACTTCATCATTTTGAGAAGACAAAAACCTTCATTTATTGTTATTACTTTACTTACTTCGCTTGAGCCTATTGTTCCAAACTACTCTGTATTTGTTTTTCTTAGATATCAGAATTCGTGTTGAATGTAGAGCAGTGCTTTTCAATCTTTTTGTCATCGCGGAACCCCTAATGTACTTTCGCGTTTGCCACGAAACCCCCACTAACAAAAATTTAGAAATCACAAAATGCTCGCAAGAAAATCAAATACTTCGTTACTACACTTCAAAAAATAATTACACACTTCAACAAATAGACAGTTATTACAAGTTCCTTAACTACTTACAATCACTTTTACAACAGTTAACTTAATGCTTCTCAGATCTAAACGGTATGACCGCATATCACAGCTGTCGACAATAACCTGTCGTCAGAACAACAAATTACACTGTATAGCGCTGATTTTCCCTTTCTATCCTCAACTAACTCTGGCTTTGAGTTAACTTTAACTCTAATCATCATTACCGTCCTTCTGTCTGTTCCCAAAACACGTATTGACTCCGGTCATTTTGGATAGTGAAGTGCGAAATTTCTGTCGTATATATAGTATATACTTGTAAAGCAACCAGATTTGAACTGTACGAATCAACAGCCGCCTCAACGTGATGGTGCGGTCCCCAGCCCCGTTTGGGTTGGGTTAAAATGGCTGTTGGCCTTTCCGAGAGTCCCAGTTACCACGGGCACTCCCTTCACACCAACCAATTTTTCGTCGTGCAGCCCCCTGAACGACCGCAGAAGGGTAGCGCGCAGCCTCTTTAAAATTGGCCTGCCCTATTTCTTCTCCTGTCTTTCTCTTGCCCGTCTTCTTATTTTTCTTCTTCTCCTGATGAGTGGCAACGTTCATCCTAACCTTTGTCCCGTCTTTCCCTGTTTAGTGTGCGCTGGAAATGTGACCTGGCGGGGTAGGTCAGTGCAATGCTGCACATGCTATAATTGGGTTCATTTAAAGTGCTCACTACTCATCTTTTCTAGATTCAGAACTCTTTGCAGCTCTCACTTCTGGAGCTTCCCTCCCTGCTTCGTCCCTGTTTTTTTGGAGATTCCACACCTACCAGCACTGTGACTTCCTCCTCGGAGTCCTCCAGCTGGTATACCTCCACTGCTCAATCTGGCCCATCTGGCCCCCTTCTGCTAATGTAGCACTCGCACCCCACCCTCGCATTAAACCTCTAATTTTTTTTCGCTCACTTTGTATGTTTTCCTTCTGCACCCTCATCACCGCCTCATGCTACTGGCTGTTTTCCTTTTCCTCCTGCTTTCTCTTCCCCTCCCTAACTCCCTCAGGGTTCTTCAATGGAATGCTGGGGGTCTCCAAGCCAGGAGCACTGAACTGCTACACTTTATTTTGTCTTATCCCGTTGACCTTATTTGTATCCAGGAATCTAGCGTTAATTTATCTTCCTCTTTCCGGATCCCTGGATTCTCTGCTCTGCGATCCGATGGCACCCACTCCCGATCTGGTATTTTTTCTACTGATGTCACAGACGCTAGCGGCAACGTCATCATTTTCGTCAGGCAGGGCTTATCCTTCTCTGAGCTTTCTACCGCATCTCTTTCTTCGCTTGACCACAACTCTGATTATGTAGAGATCAGCATCTCTCTAAACCACTCCTCCTGGCTCTCATTTCTTAATGTTTATGCTCCCCCTATTCGCTTTTTTCCGAAAGATAGCAGAACCAATTTCTTTTCTCTCTCTATTCTTCCCTCCTATGTGGAAGCGTCAGGCTTCCGCTTCCACATCCCTGGTTGTAATGTAAGACTGTAGTGAAGTTGGAAAGGATAAATACCGCTAAAGGTTTCTGTGCCAAGAGAAGTCAGCGCATTCCTGAACTGCACAGAAATAGTCACCAACTGCACTGAAAACATCTGATATGTCGATACAAAGTACAGTAACATCGTCGCATGTAAGAATGATGAGAATTGATCCCATAGACATATCAACCTCAAAAATAGGTCCGTAACTACAACAATTTCACATTCTTAAATCAGCACGACGTCAAACTGCGATGTTCAAAAATATTTCTGCCATTTCGTTAATCTATTTTATTTGTATCCAAGCTTCGCTCCTTTTATAAATTCCTGGTTGGGTGCGGTTTTTATCAAAACAATGGCATAGTTTTTTTTTAACTTGTAAGGTGGAACAAAGCTCTCCCAAAGCCAAAGCGTTGAAGAAATGATATCACATTGCATTCATTTGAAAGCGATGCGGCGGGCTTTGTAAAACACAAGTCATACAAAAAGCTAGTCAGTTTCTCATATCAAAAAAGTTTTAAACTTTTGCATTATAAAGCCCAATTTTCTCTACGTGTCTATCTGTGTGTTTTAAGTCCTCCGAAACTACTGTACGTACAAAAATGAAATTTTTACCATCTCAAGCTGAGTGTTACAAGAGGGTAAATGACGTCACAATTTGTGATTAAACATTCAATTCAAAGTACCGTACTTTGATCAGGATTAGGGGCATAGGAACAATGCCTAATTTATACGAATTTTTAATTGCCACTCTCAGAGATGTTTGTTTTATTGTTTTATTTGCCATGTTTATCCTCCATTCACGAGAAAGCGAATTGTATCGCTATACTTTGGACGGTAAGACCGCACTCGTTTGGGAGTTGCCTTTTTCGAGGTTTATGGGTTACCTGTCTTCCACATAAAGGTGGGGCGTCCCGTTAGGTGCCTTGCCCAAGGACACAACAAGCGAACTTGCCGGCTTGTTCTCCACAACCTCCCCTAAATGCCGAGCGCCAAGCAGGGAAGCTGTGAATACCATTTTTTGAAGTCTTTTGGTATGACTCGACAAGGGGAATGAACCCCAGGTCTACCGACTGCGAAGCGGACGCTCTAACCACTACACCATCGCGTGTTATTTGTGAGAGCCGAGCGATACTGGCAGAGCCGGCTAGTGTTTCATAAAGAGAAGGGAATTGTGCTGCAGAACTTACCTCCTATTTTGGTTTTGTCAATAAAGCAAAAAATTTTTGCATTATTGAGTGATTTTTAATAAACTAAAATCTTTACCGAAATTTTATCCAAATTACCGCCCACTTTTGGCAAACTTTTTGGTAACTTCGAATAAAACGTCTTCCAGGATCAATCATCACTGGTCAACAAAACAAAATTTTTTTCGAGTGCCAAAGATATTTTAATGGTTTTAGGGTATTTTGATGTCGCTAAATCCCAATAGGCTATTACTTTTTCTGAATTGGCTCTGGTTTTTGAGATATAGGTATTTTTTATTTTTGGCAAGAGAAAAATCGTTAACTCTTGTATCTGCCAAATATGAGCACAAGTATCAATAACATCTGTATTGGAAATGTCTCTTCTAAGGTAGTATCCATGCATTATTCTTTACCAAATGCCCTGATACATGAGTTCTCAACCTTTATTCTATAATTTACCCCTTGGCAAATTTCAAAAGTAAAATGTATCCCAAAAATCTTTTTTATATTTTCGCTCTAACGAATGCCTCTTGTAATAGGTAAAAGTGTGAAATTTTGCTAACAAAATTTACCCCCTGTAAAGAACCCCTGTCTAATATGTCTAATTTTTGATGTAACATTTCATTACTTTAGTAGTAAGGTAGTGAAACCTCTTTGGGGTTTAACAATTCAGGTTCCATTTTCCTCAACACAAGTTATTTAGCTGTATGTATGTTGTTGTGCTGTATGTCTTTAGCTTACAAATGATTTCTTCAGCTTTCGGAAAACTGTAGACCGTCACACAGTAAACCAAGTGATGGGAGTGCAACAGTAGATTTATCATTCTGATAAGCTGCAGTTTCTTTCTGCTGCTCACAGCACGTGCTGTACTTTCTTTAGCTATCTTATCATTGTAGATAATGTCAATATCTCTTTTTGTAGCTATTATTTTGTGGATGATGTAGTCAAAGTTTTATAATTCTGTAGCCAGAGAAAGGAATACGATGAGTCTAGTTTGAGCTCATACTCAAATAACTAAAGCTTGGAAAATACACAGGGTTGTGCAATTTAAGTAAGAATCAGATTTGTTTGTGAAAATTTGGCAATATGCTTAAGTTAGTAACTGATAGGTATGCCTTTCTCTGTGACTGAATTAACCCATTTGTGCCGAAGGTTGAAATACTTAAGATATTTTTATAAAAACTTGAAGATTGCTTAGTGAACATGTATAAAATTTTTTCCGATTGATTTTTTTAAAACTTTTTGCGTACTTTTTGAGATAAAAGCCGTCCTACATGTAGGACGCTAGGCAAATCCGTTAGCAAAGTGGAAGATGCGTGAGCGACTGAGCGTAACGCGTACGTGTTGTGTAATCAGGTTTTATTGCTTACTTTGTCTGTTTCGCTCGAAGCTATAATGTTACAACCATCAGCGTATTTTATTGAAGTCTTGATTTCGATGAGTAACCAAATAAGCACAACAAAGTTTTTACTAAACATGAAATTGGTAAGAGCATTTTAGAGTTCTCAAAACAGTTCTCTATGTACGAAAATCACAGAAAAGACATTACAGACTATGATAATCTTTGAAGCATTTTACGTGCAGGCCAACATCGCATTTTTCACATCTAGTTGTAGTTTTCATGTGACAGTGGCGGCATTTTGTTTGTCCATTTTGCGGTATTACCCAATGCTTATATCCATCATAACGAATATCCGATAAAACATCTTGAGGTTTTCCCCGCATTCCTTTTTCAGGCGGCTTGCCATATTGAGACAAATACGTTCTAACAATATATCGTCGAAATTGAAGCATATCCATTGGATTTTCATTGTTGCAAATTTTCTGTAATTGCCAGGCGTTGTTGATGGAAACATCGAGCATATATGAAATCAGACACCAGTACCACTTTTTACCTCTCAAACCAATTCGATACTTTGAAACATTTTGATCCATTCTATCGACACCCCCCATATGTTCGTTGTAGAGCTTGATCAAAAAAGGTTAGTCAATTTGCACCCGCTTCTTTTCAGAAGAAGAATATCGAGAGGCTTTAGATATGGGATGGACCCCAGCAGCATTTGAGCATAAATTTACCACACTATTGTCATTCCATTTGCAAACGAGGACGTCGTTTTTGGTGTCAGTTTTGAAATCAAACTTTCCACGTCCTTGCTTTTTCAAAGCATCGTTTGAGGTCAGTGGACATTTTTCAGTCCTGTTTTCACGAATTGTACCAGTTGCTTTTACTAATTTGTCTTTTAGCATGGTAACGAGTTTCACACTATTGAAAAAGTTATCATAGCATAGGTGGAAAAACTTTCTACCACATCCGGTTAGAACATCTGCAAAATGGCTGACAAGATTTCCTCCAAGCCCTAATCCGTTATCTTGCGGTCGAGATGATGCTGATTTTCCTTGATACGGATCAAACCAAATCAAGTATCCCAGCGGCGTAGTTCCACACCAAATTTTAAAACCAAAACGTATCGGTTTACCTCTCAAAAACTGCTTACATCCATGGCGCCCGTAATATTCACACATTGATTCGTCAAAACTGTAAAATTCTTCGTTTGGTGAGTGACGTTGGAACTTTTGATTCAAAAGTTTTATTAGTGGTCTGAGTTTTGCAAATTTATCCTCTTCATCTAAGCAGTTGTTATCAGCTAAATGAAAGTTGGTA
The DNA here is from genome assembly GCA_963675345.1 of Trididemnum clinides. NCBI lineage: Eukaryota > Metazoa > Chordata > Ascidiacea > Aplousobranchia > Didemnidae > Trididemnum > Trididemnum clinides. The sequence continues at coordinate 26,233,485 of OY776294.1, forward strand.
AAAATTGCCTCAAATTTGTCTCTTCTCATAGCATTGGTAACAAGGTCGTGGTGCGTGTCGCTAGCATTTTCCCAGTAAAGTCTTCGTCTTGCTGGAGCAAGGTATCCAGATAAAAATAACGTGCCAATAAAACATTTTATTTCATGCTTATCAACAGTCAAGTTTCGATTTTTTTGGGAAGCATACCGATTGGTCTCATCTACGATTAAATTCAAAACTTCATCATCAAAAAATAGTTCAAAATATTCTTTGGGGGTCAAGTTTTTGTTTCGTAATTCTTCAATTTTGGCATCATCTGACGTCCACTCTGGCAACTCACTTTTCAGATCTGTTTTGACCCAGTCTCGTTTTGGCTTGTCAGTTTGCTTCTTTCGTTTGTTTGGTGGCCCCTCTGGCTCATCAATATTTTCGACATTTTTACAACTGCTATCATCAATTAGAGCTGGAGCTAAAAGCATGCTTCCTGGTAAATTGTTAATCGTTCCTGCTCCATCTTCATCTCCTGAGTCTTCGTCTGTAATATAACCTGTGGCATTTGTTGGTGGAAGTACAGTTACCGAAAATTGGTCATCTTCATTGCGGTAGAGCAAAGCATTTTCCTCTGCTAAATCTAATATTCTTCTCAATGATGTAGGGGTTTTATTTCTACAATTACCATAAAAACGTGAAGATTTCATCTAGAAAAAATATGTACAGTGTTACCTTTTGGTCACCTACATTGGTACTCGAAATATCGAAAACAATCACGCACCATAACTTATTTTTTATAAACAAAATTCTGCCTTTGTCTACGGCTTTTCTGACTAAAGTTTTTCTGATCAAACAAGTTTTGTCACAAATTTCTAACACTCATTGCGAAAAACGAAAACTATAAATGAAAACAAGAAGACCGGATTCTTAAAGAGATTTATATTATATAGAAGAGCTGATTAGCGAGTAGGCGTTAATGATCAGGGTTAGATTGATGGCTTCTATGGCGGAAAGATGAAAAGCGGTGTTATCTTTGGCAATACTGATAAACTTTTTGATGCTGAGCGCAGGTGGGATTTAAAAGAAAAAGGAGTTCAATAGCAGAATCAGATGAAAGGATTTAATTAGAAGACTTGAAAGCACGTATTTGCAAGTCTTATTTATCTATTTAAAAATTTAATTATCTATTTGATTGTTTTAGTAAATACAATAGCGTGGGATCGCTGCTGGAGATTATGGTTTCTAGTGCGTGAGAATAGCGACTTGCAAACTCTACTTGAACATACTCGCAGCGGCGCACATTTTGCTATCACGTGTGCCTAGCGACCTATATGTAGGACGCCAATGTTTCAAATAAAATTTCTCGGAAACTATAAGTTCAGAAAAATTTTAAGATTCACCATAAAACAGAAGAATTACTAATAAATAAATACACTTGACAATTTTTTCAGTACTTCTTTGGAAATGCGTAGTTATTGGCTCAACTCTATATGCACTCTCAACATTTTCAAAAAAGCGAAATCAGACGATTTCAAAATGGCGTCACGTCTCACCTGATAAAGCAATTTTTAAAAATACTACTGTCATATGTGTCAAATTTGCTCATAAATGTAGTCCAACTTCAGGTATATTCAAAAATATAATATACGAAGAGCAATCCTAAATTAAGTAGGTGTCCTACATATAGGACGCCAGGCACAAATGGGTTAATAGCTTGTCACATTTTATAACAGTATTTATTCTTAATCACAGATTTATACGCACTTTGAATTCTGAATTCTACATGCTGCTTTAGCTGTATTTAAAAGTTATTAGTTATTACGGTGTCCCGGCAGTTCAAAGTCATAAATTCTAGTCGCAAATTCAAGCTCGCAAGTTCAAAGTCAACAATTTAAAGTCGACAATTTAAAGTCGCAAATTCTATGACGTCAAAAGTGAGATTCTTAATCAGGGGCGTCCTACTGTTTTGAGCGACGGACTATTTCGACTTTCAAAAAATTCTCGCGGGCAAAATTTAGTGAAGTGTGATTGTCACATACACGTTATATTTAATTTCTTTGAATTGTCAACTTTAAATTTGCAGCTTTGAATTTGCGATTTTAAACTACCGACTTTGAATGGTCAACCTTGAATTGTCAACTTTAAATTGTCAGCTTTGAATTGTCGCAGAATTGTTCATCACGAAGAAGCTGACGTAATGATCCTTACCAGTTTTGTTACATCTGTGGGGAATATACTTTCATGAACCAAAAGAGAGCCATCACTAGTTTTGTGAGGAAGATGTACCTTGCTATTTTAATGTGAAGCTTGGTGACCAGGAAAAACCATGGGCACTTCATTTTGTCTGCAAAGCATGTGTAGAAATCAAGAGAAAGTGGACTGATGGTACGCTCAAAAGTCTTAGGTTTGGTGTACTGATAGTTTGAAGAGAACCGAAAACCCATTTTAATGAGAGCTTTTTCTGTTTGGTGGACTTAAAAGGGTTTAATCGTCAAAAAGAAAAAGACTAAGTAGTGTCCTGATTTAGAATCTGCTCGTCGACCTGTGCCTCACTATGAAGAAGTCCTGTACATGAATTTAGTGATTTTCCTGACTTTCCGTTGGGTATGATGAGTTTTTTGAAGTGGTACAAAAGCTCTGCAAGTTATAGCGGTGGAAGTGTGTTCAAAAGTCGTTTATCGATTTCAGAGCAATTCAAGCAGAAGGAGCTGAGTGATCTTATCAGGGATTTCAACTTATCTAAAGAAGCTGCAGAAATTTTGGCATCCCGACTCAAAAGATAAAACTGCCTTAACCCTTAGTATACCAAGGTAAATTGACTAACGTTGTTTAGCGAGAGGGGTCCTCACAGGACCCCAAGTTATTTATCATTTTATATTGTACCGACCCACTTCTTGATAAAACAGGATACTCAAACTAGGTTTTTGAAGAAGTAGGAATAAGAATTTGAAGCATAAACTTTACTGAAACGAAAAAAAACATTTTAGTTTTTGAAAAAGAAGACACCTCTCAGAAATCATAACTATGCTAATTTTAGTTATAAGCAACTGTAAAAACTTACTTTTTTTACTCAAGTTTGTTCTACTTTTACATTTTGTTACAAACACTTTATGTATCAGTTATATTTCATGTAAATTTATAATACATATAATTTGAATATAATGGAATATATAATGGGTGTTTCATGTAATTATATGTATTACATATTCAAAATACATGAATCAGCTCTATTCAAATTATATATATGTTCAATTTCAAAAAATTCTGATAGAAGTAGATAAAATAGTGAAAACGGTTTATGTTTTCAATTAGAACATTTCTACACACTTCAAAACATTTAAAAATTGCAGTAATTGATGTTAATGAAAGTAGCACAATTGTGACATAGTATACCAAGAGGGGTCCTGGTGAGACCCCAAGTCAGTTTTTTATTCTTTTTTAGTTCAGAAAAATTTCTTAAATGTCCAGTCACAAGAAATTTATAGGAGAGTTATCAACTACATATATAAAAATTAGGAGTACATTATCTGTTCAAGTTTAGTAAAAATCTAACAAAATTCCATCTTGGGGTCCTTCAAGGACCCCACTTGGTATACTAAGGGTGTTAAAAATACGGACCCAGATCCATTCCTTATTAAATTGTGAGTTTGCATAGTCCACGGCGAGGCGCTAGAGAGTGTTAATGTGCTAGTCTCTCATCCTCTTCGAGTCCGTTTGAGCTAGATTAAGTTGCACCAAGCCGTTGCGATTTTTTTGGCATTGCTGTTACATTGTAATAAGTCCTCCATGGTGCAGCTTGTTCCAGTTTTTTCGCAAGTTAACAAATGGTTCATGGTTTGATTTTCTTTTCCACACTGGCAGGTGGTATCAGTGCCGGGGGGTAAGTAGCCCCACTTCAGTAGAAGAGATTTGGTCTTGTCTACACCTGATCTTAAACGGTTGAGACAACGCCATTTATTCCATTGTTACTTGTATCCTGGGGGGAGAGATTCTTGAACTGGGAAATTTTGGAGCTTATGTTGATCTGGAATATTGTCTGTGTAGTTCTGCCAGAGGTTCTGTGTTTTGAGTTGGTGCGTGGTGTGCTTGTCGAGACGAAGAATAGTCTCTCATATGGTAGCGTGACTAATTGCTGTATAGACTTAAGTTTAAATTTACTGAAGAGATTAATATTTGTGTGTTTTTAGATAGCGATAGGGCAAAGCGTTTTATCTGGCTTATTATTAACTGAATCTGAAAATGTTTTAACTGACTGATTTAATTGATTAACTGACTTAATACTGATTTAACTGATACTGACAGCCCAGACTGAGTGTTATTAACGCTGTCGACACACTGATATGTTGTTTCATGTTGTTAATTTGATTTGTAAAGTTGAACATTTAAATACTGAATACTGTCATACTGATCCACATTGAATATGTTGAATCTACACTCTGTGTTGAATTGATTGATTAACTCAAGCTAAAAATACTGTACTCATAAAGCGATAATAAATCAAAGCTGTCCTGTTTTGGGATTAACCTCATATTGTGAAATAATAAATTGCTAGTTTTTCAGTTAGGCAGATTGGAACTTCCTGTCACTATACTCTTTATTTAAGTAGAATCACTTTTCTTAGCTTAGTGCTGTTACTGAGATACAGTGTCCCGCAGTCATGGAAAATCATGGAGAATCATGAAAAAAAGAACTTTCCTGAAAAGTCATGGAAGATTTGTTAAAAATTGAAAGTCATGAAATTTTGCTGAGAGCTGATAAAAAATTTTTTAAGTTATTATTATTACCACTGTCAGCAACTTAGCAAATAGAATCTGGTAAACAAATTTCATCCTCTGTGGGTATTTCTAAACAAACCAGTGATATGTCAACAGTGCCGGTATCATTACCAAGCACATTTTGATTATATCAGCGGAGGTGTTGCATGCAGAAAATCCAGACACAACTCATTGCCAAGTTATTAGCTGTTTATTTTCTAAAATGTTTCCAGATAGTCAGATTGCACAGTCACTTTTATGTGGAGCTACAAAGTGCTTATTTAGCGTGTTTTAACATTTATCCGTATTTTCATGAGCTGCTTATAGTAAAAATTTGTGCAGTTACGTACTATACTCTATCGTTTGACGAAAGCTTGAATCAAATCAACCAAAAAAAGCAAGTGAATATGATAGTTAGATTCTGGGACAGCGAAAGCAACAAAGTAGCAGAAAGATACTTTGATTCAGAGTTTATGGGTCATGCTACAACAGCAGATATGTTGACTCATTTTAAAAATGGGATGACTTTACTGTTCTCCAGCAGTTTGGTGCAAATATCCATGGCTGGTCCCAATGTAAACTGGAAGTTGTATCACAATCTTTTTCAAGAACGCAAAGGTGAAGAACTCCCAGACTTGGTAAATATTGGAAGTTTTAGTTTGCATGTTGTCCATGGAAGTTTTAAAATGAGAGCAAAAGAATCTGGATGGAATCTTGGCTATACTTTGTGTTCTCTGTAGCAATTTTTTTATGATACTCCTGCCACAAAGGAAGATTTTATTCGAATTACAGGCAGTGATTTGTTTCCCTTTCGGTTTTGTCAGCATTGATGGGTGGAAGATATCAAGGTTGCTGAACAAGCTTTGAAAATTTGGCCTCATGTCAACAAATATGTCAAAACTGTGAAGAGTGAAAGAAGAGCTGCAGTTTCTGCTTTTTTTTGTTTTTATCGCATCTACATTCGACGATACCCTAATTAAAGCTAAGCTGGAATTTTTTGTTGCTCTAGCAAAACCGCTGCAAGAATTTTTGGTGAAGTTTCAAACCAAAGACTCCTTTCTTGGCTTTGTTTTTAAAAGATTTGTTACTGGCTATCATGGGTTGTTTTCTAAAAAATGAAGTTTTAGAAAAAGCCGATATTTTCAAGATGTTATTTACTATTGACCCTGCTGACAAAAAACCCAAAGCATGTTGACATTGGCTTTGCTGCTCGAGGTACTTTAAAAAAGTAACAAAAGAAAACCTGCAAGTGAACTACATATCTTATCTTTCAAAAATGATTGCATTAAGTTTTTGTCTGCTATTGTAATCAAACTGTTGGAAAGATGTCCTTTAAAGTTTTTTTTGGTTCAGAGTTTGGTGAGTGTCGTACCACAGAAGTTGGTATTCGATTCTGCAGAAGCACAGGCTAAGTTTGAGTGACTTCTGCAGATTTTGCTCAATGGAAAGTGGTGTTCAGCTGAAGCTTGCGACGGAATTCTTACTCAGTTCAAAGGCTTTGTATTGGAAATGAAACAAAACCATCTTGCTGAGTTTTTGAGCGTCAACATGAATACAGACAGATTGAATGAATTTTATTGGAATTACATGAAAGATGCAAAGCACGCAATGGTGTGGGAAGTTTCTAGAATTATCTTCACGCTTTTGCATGGTCAAGCTGCAGTCAAGAGAGGATTTTCAGTCAACAGCGAATGTTTAGTTGAAAACTTGCAAGAGATAGTCTTAGTTGCCAGTCACCTTGTGTATAGTAGAGTCAAGAGTGATGCTAATCATTTCAGTGAGCTTTCTTTTAACCCCAGACTGAAAGGAAATGTTGAGGCAGCAAGAATGCAATATCAGTTGTATTAAGAAGAGCAAAGGAAACTTCATGCTAAAAGTGATAAAGCTAAAAAGAGGAAAGCCGTAAAAGATGAAATTTGTGAAGTCAAATGTAAAAGAAAGTTATTGAATAAAAGCATCCAAGCTATGAGCCCAGAAGCACACAAATTGGCTACAGAGGCGGAAGTGAAGCACAATTTTGCTTTGCTTGCAAAGTAAAATGCTTTCCGACCAAAGATTTGTGAAAGTGAAGAAAATGAGAAGAATTTTTGTGATCAAGTTCGTGTTTTGAAAAAAAAGTTGAAGTTTATAGAATAACGTTTATCTTTGTATGCTAAAGAAGTATCACATTGGTTCAGTATTTAAATTGCCTATGCTCTATCATGACCTTTTGTTGAACTTTGATAGTTGATGTGTTTTTTTCCTGGGAGAATTGTTGATAAACTATATTTCTTATTATGCTTTTCTGCTCAATGTAACTACAGCACCACGTAATTTACATGTTTTGGAAAAAAGACGTTATGTGAACTTTTTATACTAAATTTACTGAGAGATGTTTTTCTGCTAGATTGTGGAATCATTTTCTTGAGCCCAAAAATTTTCTGTGCATATGTTTCTTGTTAATTTTTAATGTGGCATTTCATCTTGTTATAACTAACTTGTTCATTTATGTTGTACCTAGATTGCATAAAGTCATAGTTAACATCGAAATTGCTTAGCATTTCTTGATCCAGTTAAATGAGAATTGTAAAAGAGCTTTGTTTTTTTAATGTTATTAGTTATGTTTTTGTAGCAGGCTGCACTACGACCATGCATTGCACGTGCTAAAGAAAGCAAATAGATTGCTTGGTCAGTATTGTTTTCATTTTTGCTAATGATTATTTCCACTTTTGATACCCAAATATTAGTTTTTTGTTGGTTAAAAATAAAAATTTAGGGTACTGCTAAATATTTTTGATATTGCCCTGCCTAAAATGACTTGCTGGATCCACTCGACGCCACTGATTTCTTCTTTTGTAATTGATATGTAATTTCTAAATAAGATATATGATTTTTAAAAATAGGGTAAATTTATTTGTTATCTGCGCGAGAGTTGACAATTTTGAAGCGTTTGTCATCAACCGCACAAAGTATCATGATTTTCTGACATTTTTCAACAACGGTTTCTTAGCGCCAGAATATATTCTAATTACAATTAAGAAAATTTTGCGCGGTCCATATCCACTCTCCACGTTAACGCTATTGCTGAGGGTCAAGCAGGAGATTTGCAAAGACACGAAGTCGCAAACAGCAGCTGTTAGGACATCCCGCACTACACACTCTGCGTTGAACCTCAGTGCTGTGCAGATCGAATGCTCCACATGGCAGCATCGTGTCACCCTGCAATTATGCCTAGCTCACTGCTTGTTCAGTTTGAGCACTCTGCAGCGCGACTTGATGAAGTCGTTACGTGCTACAAACAAAATGGCTTTTTTGGCTTTACATACCAAGTGAGTTATTACTGCACGCTAGAACAATCTGTGCTCCGCTAATAGCGCCATAAGTTCAGAAACGGCCATTGTTCGGAAATTGAGAAAATCTCCAAATGAAAATTTTGGGTGGCAGAAATGAAGTCAAGCCTTCCAACTGCGAAGTGAATGCCATAATCACTACGAAACTATGCTGATGTTAAATTACATTGAAGTAATGTAGATTGTAGAACTTGTAGTCAGAGTAGGTTTCTCCAGTGTTAGTATCAGATGCGTAGGCAGGGATGCTTAAGGGATAGGGAGACTGCGGCCCCTCCAATATTTTTAGCATTTTTTTGAAAAAATTAAAATAATTCAAATTTTTTTTAGTTCATTTGCATGCAACAGGCCAAAAAGTTTGAATTTTTATGTGGTGGGTAGTTTTGTGAATCTAGGAGCGTAGGCAAGATCAGCTACATTTTTAAAACTCAGCCTAACCGAATCTCAAATCAAACTGAGCAAGCAATTGCTTTCAAATAATTAATCTCCAAAAAAAAGGTCTTAGGGTGATATTTTCTCCCAAACTAAATTGCTAGATCTACTCTGAAATTATACCCTAAAAATTAGCTCCTTTTCCCCTTAGTGTTAGTTTATTTGCGCTTATGAATGGTCTATGTGCAACAGCTGTGTGACGTGCTCTGAGCGTATTTGTTTATTTTGAGAGATCTGGTTTGCAATGCAAAATATTTTTAATCGGCCTGGTGGTGAGACAGCCAGAACGTCCGCTTCGTTGTCCGTGGAGTGGAATACATTTTACTTGTCGAGTCATTTCACAGACTTAAAAGATGGCATTCTCAAGTTTACTGCTCCGCGATAAAAGATAGAGATGATAAAGATGGAGGTGATGTGAAAAAGTGAAATATCAGCTGAGGAAAATTTACTTAGTTGTGATTAAAATATGTCCTGCCGCTAAAAATCATTGCAGTTAAAAAGCGTAAAAAAGCAGCCAAATCTTTTATGCGGCAATGTCTACAATGTAGCTTTCTCATACCACCATATAGAATTTTTAATGCTTCAATAGGTTGCAGTATCGGTTCCGGTAGAGCATTTGCAGTAGTTTCTCAATTATCCGACTACAACGCGACAGGAGAGTTCTGGTGTAGTAACAATGGAATTTTATTTTATTCCAATAAAACAAGAGTTGTTTCAAACAAAACTAAATGTCTTGCTACAGCTCAGTGGAAAGATTCCGATATTGCTCAATGTTGGGCAGGTAAATATTGCTATAGTGATGTAATTCAACAAAAATTTTTGGTAGACATTCGTCAAGTTACAGATAAGAAGAACTGTCTGAAAAAAATATTTTTTTTTCATATTTTGGAAAAAGAGCATTAAACTCTTTACTCTTATGCCTTATCAAGTTAATGAGACTGGTTAGTGATTATTATTTGCTTGGTTACATCAACAGTTGTATATGCTTGAATAAAATGCTGCAACGGGCTGCTAATATATAGCGTAAACTAGTGGTCCCCAACCCCTGGTTCGCGGACCGGTACCGGTCCGCACAAGGACATTTACGCAATCCAGATCATAACCTTGGTTTATTACATCACAAGCCCTTGTTATGCTGAAGTTTTTGAATTGTTATTTTGATCTTGAACCTGGACATTTACGCAGAGCACAGCTTCATGTTTTTTAACAGTACAGTTTTAGTATCTCAGTTGTTTGTTAATTCTGGTACGTGTTCTGCTTTGGAGCTCCAGGCTAATTCAGCTTTCTTTTTTAGTGAAGTTATTCTCATTTAAGCTATTTTTTTAGTTAAGCTGTATATCATTAAATCTTTACAGTCAGTTACTTGTGTGTTAAAATTTATCAAAAATGAGTACCAAACAGACGTTAGAAAGCTTCATTGTGAATGGGAAAAGGCCCATTGAAGAGACAGAAGAACCTTCAACATCAAAGAAACAGAAAACTTTAACAGACAATACCATAAGTCCTACTTGAAATATGGATTTATCGCGACAGGTGATACCCACGCACCAACACCGCTCTGCATGCTTTGCGGTGACCGGGTCTCAAATGGGTCAATGAAACCGTCAAAACTGCTTCACCGCTTGAACAGCAAGCACGTTACATCAAAAGACAAGCCCCTGGAGTATTTTGAAAGAAAAAAACGGGAACACAAAGGACAGGAAAATTTTCTGAGGGCCACTGCATCAATAAATGAGAATGCAATGAGAGCATCATTTTTGGTGGCTAACCGTATTGCTAAGGCGAAAAAGCCATTCACCATCGGTGAAGAATTAATCTTGCCCTCCATTAAAGACATTTGCCGTGAGCTTCTAGGAGAGGCTGCTGTTAAAAAGATAATGCATGTGCTTTTGTCAGCAAGCACTGTGACAAGGCGGATTGAAGAAATATCCGAAGACATTGAAGCACAGGAGAGGATTAATACATCGCCGTGGTACGCACTCCAGGTTGACGAATCTACAGATATCGACAACAACGCAATACTACTTGTTTATGCACGATATCTTTATCAGGAAGATATGTATAAGGATTTGTTATGTGCGCTATCCTTACCAACCAACACCACAGGAGCAGAACTATTCAAGTCATTGAATGGTTATATATCAGGAAAATTAAAATGGTCTTTTTGTGTCGGCATATGCACAGACGGAGCTGCTGCCATGACCGGACGATTGTCTGGTTTAGTTTCTCGGATTAAGGAGGTTGCTCCTGAGAGTGAATTTACTCATTGCATCATTCACAGGGAAATGCTGGCAAGTCGAAAAATGTGTCCGAAATTAAACAGCGTATTGACTGATGTCGTTAAAGTTATTAACTACATCAAAGCACACGCCCTTAACTCGCGTCTATTTGAGCAACTTTGTGAGGAGATGGATGCAGAGCACAAACGCCTACTCTTGCACACAGAAATAAGATAGTTATCTCAAGGAAAATAACTAACCAGAGTGTTTGAACTACGAGAGCCATTGCAAAGATTTCTTTCAGAAAAGAAATCACCTCTAGCAGCACATTTCAGTGACAAGGTATGGGTTGCAATACTTGCTTATCTGTGTGACATATTCAGCTTGCTCAATGAACTAAATCTCTCCCTTCAAGGGAAAATGACAACTGTTTTCAAGTTGGCAGACAAAGTAGCTGCATTTAAAGCGAAACTGGAGTTGTGGGGACGGCGCGTGAACAATGGTATTTTGGATATGTTTCAAACATTAGCGGGGATGTTGGGCGAAACTGAGCCTGAGCCTTCATTTTCGAAGTTGATGCGCGATCATCTGTCTCTGCTTTTGAAAGATTTTGAGCGCTACTTTCCAAATACAAAAGACCCACGAACTGGTAAAGAATGGATGCGCAACCCATTTGTCAGCAAACCAGGTGAATCTAGCATGTCTGTGCAAGAAGAAGATCAACTGCTTGAGATTGCAAATGACGGCAGCCTTAGAGCTACGCTCGACACAACAACTCTGCCAGTGTTCTGCATTAAGGTCATGGCGGAATACCCGGATATCGCCACCACAGCGCTTAAAAGCCTATTACCATTTCCGACATCCTATATGAGTGAAGCGGGGTTTTCTGCAATGGCAGCAACCAAAACAAAAGAACGGAATAACCTGGACGTAAGCAAGACACTTCGAGTGTCATTATCTCCTATTATCCCCAGATGGAACCGTCTCGTTGCAAAGAAACAAGCTCAGAGTTCTCATTAATTTAAAGATGGATTAAAAATTTTTCAAATTTAAATCACTTAATATTCGTTTTATGGTTCAAATAATTTTATTTTGAATGCATGTTCAAAGACAAGTAAATTAAAAACAATCTGCGTTTCCACCTCCCTTTTGGTGGGCCGCGGTAGAATTATCAAACGTAGACCGGTCCGCGGAGACAAAAAGGTTGGAGACCACTGGCGTAAACAACCTCAAATATAATCTATCATCCCATTAGGTAAATCAATTTTTTGATGACGAACACAAACTTAAATGGAAGCGCTAGCGCTCTTATCATTACTGGTTATTCATTGGCAGTATTGTTATTGTAACAGCTAAACTGTTTTTATCAGCTTAGTAAAAACAATAAGTATAAGTGGTTCTATTAACCAGTGAAAAGAGATACAGATGAGTATTTATAGTTAGTGGTAAGACAACAGCAGGTACGTTACATAGCTTGTGATGTATCACGGCATTCGTAGTGGAAAAGTAGCTTCAAATACATACCTCTTTAATTGCTGATATTTTCTACATGTGTTGCGGATTACGATCTCAGCATGTCAGGGCGTCGAACTAAACCAGAACTGAAAACCGGAGTTAACCGGATTTTTGTTGAACCTGAACCAAACATGAACCTCTAAAATTTGACGCTGGTGAACCCGAACCGAACCTAAATCGCAAATTTTATAAAGCGGTGAACCTGAACCAGAGCCGAACAGGTAAAAAAAAGTTTTCTGCACCCGAACCCGAGCAGGGGCAATATTTATAACGGCTCGAAGCCCTGCAGCATGTCTAAAATTATTTCTTGGTCATAAACTGAGCATTCTCTTTTAGGAAAGCCTATGAAATTTTTTGTGGATTTACCGAGTAAAACTAATGTTTATAAACATTACCCTCAATATCGAAGAATATGCCTTCATCTTCTAAAGCTAGTCTTTCAGGAAGAGACATCTGCAAATTAGTTGTTTATCAACCGTTAGAACTAGTTTACCAAGAGCTGCCGAAAACTCTTCTAAATCGAATGGTACTACTATTCGATGAAGCTGCGTTACCAACAGAATAGAAGAAGGTCTGCAACATCTACAAAATTAAGAGCTAATTTTGACAAATAGTTTGATATTTTTTGTTGTAAATGCGGGGAACGCAAAAATATCTGACAGCAATGCCTGCACTTGTAAAACTTTAGTACCTGCAGCAAAATGGCAACTTTGCTTGGATCGAAAGGCACAGAGAAAAGGCTTATAGGGGCAGTGCATGCTTAAACAGGAAATGAACTAAAAAAACTTCTCGCCAAGAAAACCGAGACTAGTCTGAAGAAACAAATGGTATAGTAAACATCTGCCAACGAAGTACTGAGTGAAGATTCTCAATCATCCAGCTTGAAACAAGATAATTAAGTATTCATAGACGGCCAAAAAAATAAAGGCTCTGAATTTAGTTGGGAAAAGCACCAAAATACTTTTCAATACAAAGAATTAAGCTAGATTATAGAGCAAACTGGAGTATGTAACCGAGATGTTTGCAAATTATAAATGCTTGCATGAAAGATTTTAGGTTTGCTCTTTTAATCTGTTTGCTTGACCCTGCTGACCTAAGATTAAAGAAAAAGCATTGGAGAGAAGTATCTACTGAAAAACAAAATCCTTCTATTACTTTGTATGATTTTGAGTGTTTAGGCTTTGATAGAAAAAATGTTTCCAGCAAGTCCTAGATTTGAAAGAAGGTTGCACCCGACTAGAATTTATAAAAGAAAATCATGTAATGGTAGACCCTAATGAAAATATTTATGATGTAAATTTAGCTCCCCATGAAAATGTTTATGTAGATCATGTATCTCTTCAAGCAGGCCGTTAAACAGATATCACCGAAAAATTGATTTCAGCCTTCACAGAAAGAACTTCAGACTAAACTAACAGTTATTTGCGATGGCAAACAACAACACAAACATGGCATTATTTGATCGCTGGATGAGCAGCTTTTGAGCCGACACAGTAATTGGTATGCTTGGCAAGCTGTAAGAAACTACCACTTCTAGCTCTAATCAAAAAATTGGACAAGGACACCAGTCGACTATGAGAATTTATAGTAATTATTGGTCAACTGCTCTCAGCTGATTGCTAGACGTTGAAAGTAGTAAATTATCCACAAGCAAGGGCGCAACTTATAAGATTTTTGAAATCTGCTACCAAAGAATTTAGCACCGGCCAAAAATATTTATTTTTTGCCAGTAATGCAGTTATTCTCGGAAAAAAAACTTGATTAAGACCTGTAACGTTTTTTGCAAAGATTATCTTCTGGCGTTTTACACCGTACGAGTTGGTTGACAACTGCCAATCGACTGCTTCGTTTTTACATGTCTGTGGATAGTCCAGAAAAAAATTTGGAAAATTAATTGACAAATTGAAAGTGTATTGCCGAGAGTTGGATTGAAATAGAATGGAATTGGAAATGCACATTGGTAGTCCAAAACTTCTTTTTCATTATGCGTTGCTTGCAATTTCTTTCAAACAAGGGCACAAAACTGGAAGCAAAAGTAGTTCTTCAGAGAAATTACTATTTCGCGCGCCCCAAAAGCATACTTCTTGCAGCAATTGTTGATTCTGATGAAGAAACTGCAAACAATGCGTTGACATAAACTTTAGATTAGAGGCTCGAAAAGCAAACGATGCGACTTCTTTATGTGTTTTTTCCACTAAGGTATCTCTTTCAATTTGGGAGCAACATCATAGATTTGTTTTTAACAGAAATTTGTCCTCCCATTTTATAAAACAAAGCTATTTATTCAAGTTGATCAAAAAACTCTAGCAGTGTTTTACATTCCCTGCCATAGCCAAGGCATGAAATCATTGACAAAAAAGTTTCACAGGCATCTGCAGTTGTGTCTGATAAGAAATTCAGCCACAGCTTAATTGTTTCATTATTCAAACAAAAGAGCAAATTTCCAGAATTGAACAGCGAACAAAATTGAATGCATGAATTCAAGAAGGGCTCAATTTGCAAAAGAGTGGTTTTGAGATAAACGCGTTTATTTTTTTTTTAAGTCACTTGCCGTAGTGCTGCAGCTTCAATATTGATTACACATTCAGATATAGTGATAAGAAATAAAATGCCTAAAAATTTTGCATGGGGGAGATCGTGCAAAAAAATGTCCAAATTTTACCCTCAGAAATTGGAAGCCTTTTACAATTGAACAAGATCACATTTATGGTTTAACAATACGTCTGTGTTGCTCATAAAGAAATGACACAATATCACAGGATACACCATGACATACACAGTGCAATACAAAACTGTTTCCCAAGCCATAAAAATGTGGCAATATTGTTTGCTTTGAGGTCAAAATCATTCTTCATAATCTGAGTCTTCGTCGATTTTACCGCAAGGGGTCTTTGCAATCAAGGCCTTCAAGCCTTCAAGTCTTTCCAATCAAGGCCTTGACTCCTCTCTTAAAAAGATATCTTTGTAGTGATTGGACATCTTTTACTTTCTTGGGATTAACTGAGCATGGATCAGTGAAGAAAGGAGCAGTGAGATGAACTACCTTAGTATATGACTGCTTTAAAAGATGGAACTTCTGTTCCAGCATTGCATTCATATCTTCATAGGTCACAATATTAAGCTTGTTTTAAACATTATAGTTGAAGACTTTGTAGCCTACTTTGTTGTCTTCCAGTCTTTGATATTGGGTTTGTAATGCTTAGCAAGCATCCTTTTGAAGTCTCTCATCTGCCGTCCTTCCATAGTGGTTACTTCAAAACGTTCACGTATCATATTCCATTCAGTGTATAACTCTTTATGATCTCATCTTTTCTGCATCCGCTCGATTTTACCAAACTCTCTGTCACATGGCTGGTAACTGTGACCACGCATGGGCAGACGATGAGCTTGAATCCAACCTACCATTCAAAACCAAAGAATGCAGATATTGTACCTTAGTTTTATTGTGGTTTTTTATTGTAGTAAACTCATGCTAATTGCGCACAGCAGCATTGAGATGATTTGTGATGAAAGCATCAAAGCAGCTCACAACCTCGTTTACTCCTCCTCTGGCTTCTGTCTCGGGCCAGGTGTAGATCCGGCTTTTGCAGAGTAAATTTCAAAAACAAACAACCAAAGTTGCCGGTTGTAAATAATATCACCTGTCGCGAGGTGTAGGTAGGGAATGTTCTGCTTAAAATCAAAGCGTAAAGATTCAGTGTCTACCTTCTTTTTTGCCAATGCAGTTTTCTGCTTTAGTTATTTGTAAAATATTTTTGCTTTTCGTTTGTGAAGGTCAAGTTTGATTGTTAGTGTTCTCTTTGCATCAGGATTTGTTGAAAGCTTCATGCTTACCTCAAGTTCTGCACATTCCTACTGCGCATATGTCTGTTTTAGGTCTACCAAAACCATAGTTGAAATTTTCTTTGTAGTAGTTAAAGTAGTATTGATATTTGACTTCACAGTCTTAGTTTTTGTTGAGAAGCATAGTATGCATTCGAAGGACATTAAGATCAGCAGAAACATAGCGTCTTTTGTTTCCGTGACCACCCTAATGAGATATCCGATATGGAAAGCTAGTGATATGAGCATCAATTTTGACCTTATTCATGCAGTCACGATAGCCTAGTAAAAACCAAACAAACAAAAAAAGCTTTAGCTGAAATCATGAAGTTCATTGGCAATCGAGTATTTTGCTGCCAAAAAGATGTTATATTCAGGGGTAGTAGTACTGTATGGTACCTGCAGTTATTGCCAGTTTTTCTAGCATCAATCTTCTTCCCATTGGTACTAGTGTAGCTTTTGCCTTCAGCCCTTCTTCTAGCATCATTCCTAGTCCATTCTTATTCATTCCTTTTTTTCTTCCTTTTAATTCACTAGCTTCTTCACAGCCAGAAGCAGCTGCTTGCTCAGACATCTTCGGTTGTGATTTAGGTAGGCCTAGTTGTTAGCTGATACACGTGCAATGAACCAAAATGTTGAGTTGAAACTAATTTTGGGGAGTTCAAGAATCTCGACTCCATTCCGCACATGCTTTAAAAATCAATCTCCTATTCATGGTTTTACATATCATTCATTGAGTTTTGCTGAATCCTCTGCTACACTTCTGCTTTTGTTAATTGGTTAGCTTGAAAAAATTTTTCATTATTAAGTTTTATCCAACAAGTTTGCAGTACTCCGGATCCAGGTAAAACAAAGAAATTGTTGAATCACAATCAATCGTGCCATGTCTCGTGACCAAAATTACTCAACCTTCATGTAAATTTGATTTAGGCTTTAATTCAACTAACTAATATGCTAACCAACCTGATTGAATGCAACAAGGGCCCGACAACTGGAGTTGGGCCCTTGTTAAAATCAATGATTTTTGCCAGCTGAATTTTTGCTTATTGACTATTGCAATTGGGTTCTTTTTGCTGGTGTCTTGTTGCCAACATAAATGTGATTTTATTAACGCTTTGAATGACCTCTACGATCACAAATTTAAAGGTGGAAAATGCGTCAAATTTGCTTTAAACAACATTAAAAGCTTTTTTGGTGTCAAATGGTTTTATCTTTGAGAGAATAGAACATTTTGTCAAATACGAGGGTCAGTCAATAAGTAATGAGACTTTCTCAATTGCTTTTGTGTTTTTGTAGCTAAGGAACTCAAATTTTATGTGATGATTATGAATGGAGTTGTCATCTCATTTACAACAAAACTTGTTTATTTTCAGATTACTGTAGGTGTGATGATAAATTGAAATGACTACTAGGCTAGCAAACAGCTCATCGTTGGAACAAAGAGGAGTCATCAGATTTCTGTTGGCAGAGAGTGTAAAATCATGTGAGATTCTGTCTAGAATGCAAAGACAATATGGTCCTTCCTGTATGTCTAGAGCAAATTTCTACAAATGGGTGCAAGCATTCAAAGATGGACGCGAAAGCATTACTGATGATCTGAGAAGTGGAAGACCTGTGGATGTCTCTACCCCAGAAGCAGTACAGGCAGTTGAAGACCTGATCAAATCTGATAGAAGGGTCACTTTAGATGAAATTGCTACAAAATTAGACATCTTCCATGGCACAGTGTATGCAATTGTGCGTGAGAAGCTGCATTTTTCAAAAGTCAGCGGAGGGAACAAACGGAGGGGACTTCAATCAAGAGGTGTGATTCTTCTTCAGGATAATGCAAGGCCCCACACAGCAGCAAGAACCCTAGCCAAAATTGAAGATTTAGGCTGGAAACTTCTAACACACCCACCCTACAGCCCAGACCTTGCACCATCTGATTTTCACCTCTTCGGCCCACTCAAAGAGAGTATGAAAGGAATTCACTTCCAGACTGACGAAGAAGTGAAGGCTGCTGTGAGCAACTGGCTAAGGACCCAGTCCACGGAATTCTATGCCAAAGGAATAGACAATCTAATATCAAGATGGAACAAGTGTGTTGCAAAGGAGGGAGACTATGTTGAAAAATAAAAAAGCATTTTTTGATTACCAGTCATTGCAAACTTGAGTTATTGAGAAAGTCTCATTACTTATTGACTGACCCTCGTAATAATAAAGCTTTTCTTAAACCTTTTTACACTGCACCTTGTTTCAGTGACCCATTCTTGGATATGACATGTTTCAACGTCTTGACTATGACATGGATTGAGAAACCGAAGGGGCTTTACCATTTTTTCTCCAAGCTACTGATCTTCCAAAGCTTCAACTGTAATATACTGGCGTCAACAAAAACCCACTTTTAGCTACAGATATCTTCACTGCATATCTCATCACCCCAAATATCAGAAACATATGTTGCAAAAACATAATTCATAGAGCTAACACCCCCGTTTCTAACAAAAGCCATAGTGCATTACCCAACCTACAATATACTTATGTCTTAACGGATTTACAGCTAAAACTACTTATGTTTCTTTTTACAAAATTCAAATCAATGCAACGCAGCTTACTCGTTCCACTTTCATACCTTTCGTTTGAGGCACATCAGAAAAGATGAAGCGAGTTTTAAACAAAACAGGAGTCATGCCACCTATTCGTTAAGTTTTCCCCTTCCCCAAGGACTGACACACTAACAAAAAAATACTTGTTAAACTCATTCCTTTCCTTGTTCTAATTGCGAATATGATTGCATTGGGCAAACAATCGAGATCTTAAATCTCGTTTGGCTGCATTCAAACGAGCTATCAAATATCAAAGACCAGAGCAATCTACTCTATGCAAACACGTTATGCAGTAAAATCATGTAATCGATTGGAGTAACTTCCGCATTTTGAAAGTTGAGATCAACTACTTCTGCTGAAGCATGGTTTATTAACTCGAACCCCAACGTGATAAACCAGTAGGATCTACACCATGTTTAACAACCTTTCGTGGTGTAATATTATTTTTTCTAGTTTTTGATATAGCAACCGTATCGTTTAACCTTTCAACTGTATCGCTAGAAGCTTATCAATTAATTATTTTTTGCTTACAACCACGTCATTGGTTGTAAATTTATCATCTCTTGGTTCGCCACGATACTGACCAAGCTTTTTCGTATTCACCTCGTATGTATCTACTAGTAACGCTTTAAGTTTTGTCAGTTGAGAAAGATCACAGTGTTACTTGTTTGATATTTGCTACTCGAGCTCAGGGTTGGAAAACCACCCAGAGCACTGTTTCTCTGATGAAGCTTGGCGTATGTGCCATGCGAAACGTTAAATAGAAGAGTAGTTTTGTGCTGCTTGTTCCACATATCATTTTATACCGCAAGAGCACAAACCGTCCTTGCAGTACTAATTTGGCTGTTGTTTTTGTCGTGCTTATGTAGCTTTATACCAGTGTTCAACGCACAATCAAATGTCAATTATTGAAGTTCTTTATGACGTTTGTGTTCAACTTTAGTTGGTGGGATTATTGTTATAGTCACGCAATCGAATAACCATAAAAGTGTATGCTACAACATAACCACTGTGTGTAGCGGCGCTCCTTGTTGGGCTGTTCGAAAAATTTTTACATTGCAATCATGATTAAATTAAATGTACAAGTACAGTGAAGTGTACAAATCATTAAATGCGATGACTGTTACTCATGTTGTGGTTGATCTCCAACAAGTTTTGAAAACTGATACTGCCCAATACATTGATAGACCCATGGAAAATTCTGTTACACCCTAGGACTTAAAACAATACACACGATCCCTGTTGACAAACACTGTGTTATATTTCATCACGAGAGAGCATTTATCGTTGAATAATTGCTATGTGAGTGAGTTTGAACCGTTTTCAGAATACATAAAACTTGCATTGGAAGAGGATTAAGTCCTAAATTGGAAAAAACTAAAAGATGAGTTTAGAGCAAATAATTTACAGTAGAACGTTTTATTACAGCAGATATAATTTTATCTTTTTGCATCGTTAGAGCCCAAAATTGTTTTTCAGCATTTACTGTTGCAAATCTACGAGGAATGTCATGATTTGGGGAGCATGGCCCCTCCAAAAAATGGAATAAATTGACTGGCAATGATCTCTATGATTGGTCAACTCTTGCTTCATGACGACTAAACGTTAAAGTTTGTGCAAATTTGCAGTTGCTTTAGGATTCCAACATCAAGTTCACTGTTCTGCGTGAAACCACACCAAATATACAATTTTGGGCCGAGTTACACCTCAGGTTTGTACTTCTATTCCAACACAGATAATTAAAATTATCTACAAGAAAACTAAATTATGCAAAAATCATGAGCAGCGCTGCAGCAAGGAAACTAAGTAATTTCAACCTTTTTACTATTTCACTGATTAAATGCACCGTGACTTGTTTTTAATTATTTGAAAAAAAGCAGGTCAGAATCATAAGCAAAATTTTTAACGGAGTTGTTCAGTGATAGCGACTATATTTGAAAATATGAATGCCACGATAGGTCAATCAAGACAACAATTTTGGTCAATCACGTAACTAATGTCACAACCCAATTGTTTTTCTTTTCAAAGAGTACACTTTATTTTTAGTTAAGGCTGCACTTCAACGAGCAAAACTTTTTTTCATGCGCCTTACGACCGGAATAGTACCTTGAAGAACGTTACAAATGATGACCCAAAATAAAATAGATACAAAGATTTCTATTACCAGAGCTATGCCTAAGAAACCAAGATGAATATGAGCAGGGACTAAAGGGACTGTTGTCTTTTTTACGTATTTTATAGCCAAATTGTATCCGAAGCCAAAAACTAAATGAGTGTTTATTTGCTAAATGCATTTTGTCCAAAATCAAAGTTTTTTGTTTGAATTTCATTTTGAAGATTATAAAAAGTTTTTAATGATTTTCTCATGAATGTGGCTCTTTTTACAGTCCATTGTGCTAATTTTCAGCTCCTTGAAAAGTGTCAATGGATGGAAATTTAATTGCTCCTAAAAGTGACACTATCAGTTTGACATGCAAGCATCAACTACTTTTTCCAGCACCAACTGGCTATCTGCTCTTCTTTAATGATTCAACGACTAATGTTGAAAAGGTAAAAAGTGTTCGAAACTATGACCCGTCATTAGCTGGTATTTGGTGATGAAAGAAATATTTTGACATACTTGTTACATACAATATGTCTAATTGCTTGCCACAACATTCCATTTAAAGAACTTGCTATCTAACTCTGACACCAGAAATATTAAGAATCGGTAATCGTTGAGACCTGTTGGTAAGAGCCAAATAAACTTTGATTAACCAATCGGGGTTCAAACTATCATATTTAAATCTTGTCTCAATGAATCGGCCACCACTTTATCAAAACACATTGCTTGCAAATAAAGCGCGATTTTTCTTTTCCAAACTGAAATTAGTAATGCCGTTATAATTTATTTCAGTGTTTGTTGTTCAATAGCTTTTAGTTTGTTGAGTCTTGCAGTATTTTATTTCAAAGTGTTACATTAGTTGCAGCTTCTTAAATTCAAATGTGATTTATTTTATCGTGTCTTTGTTCATATGGATCAATATTTAGGTAGTTAGTCGATTTGACAGTAGAGAGCTTAACAATCGAGTAAAAGCAATAAAATGAAATTTATTTAAGTAAAAAATATCTCTGCAGTCTGTTTCGCTTAAGGCGGCTCGTCATGAGGTAGTTCTTATTCAAATAGATCAATAGTTAGGTAAAATGTTAACTTGCAATGCTAAATTGTAAAATCCAACGAAGTGACTGCCGAAATTGCCAGTAAGTAAATATTGTGTGCTTGTCTCGGATTATTAAATAATGTCGTCTATTTTCACGTTTCACGTTAAAATTCTCACTATAATTTCTGAATATTTCCGATTCACTGACTCAATCGTAACTACTATTTATAATGTTGTATTGTATTTCAATGCGCTTGAACTTGCTTTTATAGAATACGGTACAATTTCGTCAACAATAAATATAACATTAATTAAATCCGTGTGAGGCTCCTCAATTCACCCAAATTTCCTGTAGCCGCCAACCAACAATTGATCGGCGGCTATACTGCTTTTATTGAATCTATTTCTCAGTTAAAAACTAATTTAAAATAAATTGCAATAACTCAAAATCAAATTAATGCTTTGTAGACCATGCGGTGTGCTGCAGCCTATGTTATGAGCAAAATATCGCGCTACAAGTATTTGAATTATTCTGGCTAGCATTATTTCTAGTGATACAGAAGTGACAAAGATTTATGCGTATCACATTAACTGCACTATTTGAATTAATAATTGGATGTATCTTTAAATAATATTGCTGTCAGAATGTCCAAAACAGTGCTGAAAGTGAGACTCAAACCCACACCTACACCTACCAGTTATATGATATTCATTGGCTTATAAATAATCATTGGATTACAATAAGATTTTTACCCAAGTTAAAATAACTTTCAGCTCAAACAAAAAACTTATTTGGAAAAGCTGTACCCCTATGGGAATTATGATGACGTCAAAATAAACTTTTGATCTGAAATCTTGTTTTTTTTATTTTTTTAAACGGTAAGAACTGCAGAATTTCGATTGAAAGCTTTTGCAGGCAAATATATTACAACGGTTTGAGCATTATTGTCATCGGAACAAGCGATACTTTTTTGACGATCTGATTTTGCAGATCGCTTCAACTGTACCCATAAGGGTACAGTAGTAGTGGGGATCTGAAGCACAGAGTTTTTTAGTCCCCCTTCTCAGAAAATTGAAATGTAAGCAAAAGGTGTTGGAAAAAATAGCGACAAAATTCATTCTGAAAAACTTTACTTCTAAAATAAAAAAATCTTTCCTTTATCACTGGTCAACACGATTTTTCTTGCACAAACATTTTCAACTGATTTTGGGTAATTTTGGCGCGCTGAATCCAAGTCTGGTGTTAGTTTTTGCTTATCACGTCACGTTTTTGAGATACGAAAACTTAATTTTTTTAAAAATTGCTAATTTTTGCCAAAAATTAAAAAATTTATGTTACGTTTAAGTGCCCTTCTGTGGAATGATGTTTACAATGAAGGCAGCATCTCCCTTTAAAATGACTTTTTAGAGCCATTTGTAATCTTAAACCGTGTTTGCGTATTATTGACCACATCATATATAAAAAGTAAATACGTGAAATATATTGAAAATACACAATCAGGAGCATTATGCTCGACACAGGTACGACATCAATGAAAATCTAAGTTTTTTCGTTTTTTGTCATTCTCACAAAATTAAATTAGCAGGTTTAAGCAAAACCAATCGAAAAATACACAAAAAAGTAACAAAATCACATTGCAACAATCAGTACGATTGTACAAATTCAATGCGTAGTTTAGCACAAACGAAGTCACGTTATGGCATCAAAAATTTTCTTTTGTTGCTAATCTATTATGAACTGCGTAAGGGACATCTCTTATCAAACTCCAGCAGTAACCTGCCATCATGTTACAGTTCCCTCTACCTTGATAACGTTCTTCCATCACTTTGACATCCTGATGGAAACGCTCTCCTTGCTCCTCATTAACTTCGCCAAGATTCGTGGGAAATTCGCTGAGGTGGCTGTGAAAGTAGTGCACTTTAATGCTCATTGTGCACCCAAGGTCTTGCAGGCTGAGAAGAAGCTCCTGCACCAACTCTATATAATTGTCAGCTTTCTTATTGCCAAGAAAGTTACGGACCACTTTGGAAAATGCTTTCCAAGCTCGAGCCTCAATGTCAGCCATTGAAGTCACGAAATGCTAGTCCCTGACCAACGTTCTTATCTGAGGCCTATCAAATATCCCTGCCTTTTTCTTTTCACAGCTAAGGCCAGAAAAGGTTGAGCAAATGTATCTAAAACAGTCTTCAGAACGATCAAGTGCTTTGACAAATTGCTTCAAAACCAATATTTTGAGAAAAACTGTTTTGCAGTTTATGAGGTCTGCCAATATTATGGTTGGGGGCTGAAAATAGTCTGCCCTTTACGCTTATGGTGCTCATGTCATATGAATTTCTGATTGGTTTTGTCATCACTAAGAGAATATACCAGTTTATGACCTAAGGTTTTTTGTTGTGGTTGGATCTATATTCGAATTTTTTCCTTATCCTGACAGCTGCCATTGCTCCGTATTATATGATGGACCTGGGAGCAATGGCAAAGCAAGTAGTAGTAGTAATTCTTTCAGAGCAAGCCCTTTGTTATTGACTGCGAGTAGCTCATCAAGTGATGATGGTCCGGGATTGCTTATTAATCAGAATATCTTGCTTATCGCGCAGCTGTCCATCACATCTTGTGGGTGTTGTCTATCCGGTTTTTGCCGACCTGGTTGACAGCTCGCAGCAAAGCAACCAAGAACGTGGCAGAGTAAAAAATCAATAAACGTCACATAGATTAAAAAAGATTTGTTTTTACTACATTGATGGTCATAAAAGTTTTCTGCACAAAATAATCACTAATTTATGTTTTGGGACGGGGCTTTCACAATCTCAAGCGTACAAAAAGCAAACCACTACTAAGCAGTTTCTTATTTCAACCAGATCAATTTGTACTTTCGACAATTCATTCTTCAAATTTAACGTTTCGCTCTCCTTAGTTACCGGGGAGATTCTTCAGAAAACGGTAGATGTTAGTAGTGTAACATATAAACTGTACAACATAAAAATATAAAGACTACCTGTCTTATTAAACACTAAAAATTATTTACCAACAGGGCAGGCAATCACGCAATAACGAAAAACATCGTTGCATCACAGATACAGGAGTGGGCAAGTAAAAAGTGTTGTGAGATACATTGAACTTCAATCAATCAATCACTCGTGTATCTGTCGTGTAAGTGTAATCACTCGTAAGTGTAATCACTCGTGTAAGTGTATCTCACAACACTTTTTACTTGCCCACTCCTGTATCTGTGATGCAACAATGTTTTTCGTCATTTCGTGATTGCCTGCCCTGTTGGTAAATAATTTTTAGTGTTTAGTAAGACAGGTAGTCTTTATATTTTTATATTGTACAGTTTATATGTTACACTACTAGCATCTACCGTTTTCTGAAGAATCTCCCCGGTAACTAAGGAGAGCGAAACGTTAAATTTGAAGAATGAATTGTCGAAAGAACGAATTGATCTGGTTGAAATATCGTTACACTCGACATATGAAGAATGCCTGCTATATGTAAGCAGTTTCTTGTCGTGTTCATTCTCTTTACGTTACCATAGTTGATCAATCGTCTGGTTGATCTCTACTACACTTGATTAATGTTTTGAGTAATTGTGTATTAAGATTTATTTAAATGAAGTTAATAGCTAAATCACGGCGCAGCTAAGCTTATTACATAAGATGCCGCTCAGATATCACTGCGGTATTATTAGTGACCATTGGTGAACGATCTCTTTGGATAAATTGTTATCAGCTTTTTCAGAGTAAATTTTTGTACCCAATGGAAAATGCAAGGGCATTAAACCAGAAAGATGAATGGAAAATGCAAGGGCATTAAACCAGAAAGACCAATGGGAAATGCAAGGGCATTAAACCAGAAAGACACTTTTGAAGATGAGAGGCAATTTTTACCTAATTTTTAGGAGGTGATCTGCACTTCTATTATAAATTAAGTAATGTAAACGATTAAACTGTTTCATTTTTTTGTTTAAGTGTCGGTCAACAGCCTAGAGAAGCGCAGAATTTTTTAAGAAGAGGGGGCTAGATAAAGCTAAAGTAGATCAAAATTGTTATGCTTTCCTAAAAAGGAATCAAATAATTCGCACTTTTTTCGAGGCAAAGTGACATGGCTAAGAAAGCTTCAGTTCTTTAAAAACTTTGTGGTTGCCCCATTGAGTGTTCATCAGCGCAAGCGGTCAAACAGTACATTTTCCCAAATCTGCTTTGTATGAATGAGACATCCATCAGCATCTAGTGATAAGATAATCAAAAAACCACCTTAAACGTGTAAATTTTTTAATGATAAATGCAAAATTTTGCTGTGCTTCTGCCTGCTGTCTGATGCTCACTTTGCACCTTATATAATAACTGCAACATGTTATTTTATGCTAGATGATCTGTAGTTACGTCTATATTGTGCTTAGTTTTAGGTAGTGTGTGTTGAATTTCTATTTGCGATTGGTAATTGTTCCATCAATTTTGATATTGCAAAGTCACTTAGAACCTGGAGATGTGAATAGTCGTCAAGATATATATCAAACGGTAGTGACGTAGCTACAGGCATATTTATTTTTCATATTTAGTTACTCTTACACACTTGGCAGGCTAAAAGATGCATATATGTTTTTAGTTATTAATCAACTGTTAGCGTTGTTTTACCCAATTAAAACTTTCATATTAACATCGGTAAATATCTTTATATTTTAGGTGCTGTTAGCTAAACTTTAATTTAATACAGTGGCTCGCAGCATGATACACGGTAATTGAATTATTAGTAGAGTCCTCTAGTTTTTAAATTCAAGAATATGATATGAGAAAACCACATACGTATAATCACGTAAAGAACTTGTCGCTTTTACAAACAACTCTAGATTTATGAGTTGGCGAAATAAGGTCAATGGGTTAAATTGTGTACAGCAAGAACGAGCTAAATTACAAATACTTGAAAACGAATCACATTTCAAAAAACTTAATATTATGAAGAGGTTAATCAGACGTTTTGTTGTTATTCACACTTGAAAAAAATAAAGGCGGGTTATTATGTATGTAAACTTTAAAACCTCAAGGGAATAAATGATTTTAATCAACGTTTGCAGAACGCTGCTGACGTGCAAATGCTTGATATCAAAAACGTGTTCACTCCATCTATTCCCTTTTGACGCAATTACTGCAGCTCACAAGAGCGTCACCAAAGGCTATTATCATAACAATTTTTTTATAGCCATATTATTAAAATTTTTACTACCAGAATGTTATTTGAATTACAGATTTCCAAAAATCTTTCAACCCATCGTCACTAGTTTTAGTCTGTATAATCTAAAACTTAGCAGTTGATAATACCTATAAGTTGCTATCTAAATCAAGGGTCTCCAAAGTAAGGCCCGCAGGCTGGACGCGGCCCGCCAAAGCTTGTAATCCAGCCTGCCGCACTTTCTTGATAATTGTAAAACATGCGTATTATGCTTTACCAACAAGTGCGCGCTCAATCGAGTTACGTGAGAATAATATTCACCGTGTCCAAGGGCTGAATTAACCTGCCGTTTTTTTCCAAATTGGGGTAATGAGCTTTTTTTGAAGATTACTACAATTTCTAAGGGCTAAAATAACTTATCTTTACTCCAAATTAATAAATAATTTAGAATCTTGATCCCCGAAGCTTTAAAAATTTAGCAATGTGGTCCTTCATTGGAAAACTTTGGAGATCCCCGATCTAAATAAACAACAACGATAGCAACTTCCTGCATGGGTCATTAATTATAGACAAGAATGCATCGGAAGAATTAAAGCTGTTGTTGTTTGAAAAGACAAAAAGAATTGTGTTTTTCTTTTTCAGATCGTCCTTATAAAATTCGCCACAAAACTGCACATGGAAAGTGAATGCTCCTGGAATTTGCAACATTCCATTTCAACGCGCAATTCAGATCCGTGTTGTTTAATGGTAGGCTGCTTAAAATAAAAGATTAGGCAACATTTGATCCGTTTTTCTGTTTTATACTCACTGGAAAACCAAGTTGTAAAACAAAATACACTACTAACTTTTTTAAACTTGGAAAAATTTTTGCGTTTGCTTACGATGCAACTTCAATTTCAATTCTTCAGGACCATAATGATTGCATTGTATTTTCCCAAATCTCACTCTGCTGCTCTACTCTTGAGAAACATTATAAAAGATTTTTAGTTGCTTAGTCGCATTGTTTGTGATAGGAATGCGTCATGCTAATTATGTATTGACAAATCCAAAGTAACGAGAGTAAAATCCAAAGTAATGAGAGTTAAATCTATATTGAGAAGTTAAATCCAAAGTAAGTCGGACCAAAATATTTCTTTGAAAAATGACGACAGTGTGGTGTGGTTGACTGAGTATCCGACTTGTCATTGAAAAAGTGCAAGAGAAAGCATTCGGCATAGCTAAGCTCTGTCAGCGTTTACTTCAAAGCTCATATTTTCACTCAGACTACTGCTTGAGCGAGTGCAATCACTGTTGTCGATAACTGCTGACTAGAAGGCTGCTAGGTCACTCTGCAATTTGTCAAACTCTCAGTTTTCTTTGTGTTGGACGAATTGATCAAGATTTTATATATGAACACAACTGAAAAAATGTTTTCCTGAGTCCAAAACATAAAATATATTTTCCGCATAATTTATATCACATACATTTTCCATTTTGAGACGAGCCATTGTTGTAAATATTGTTGAGATGCTATACATTGTGTTGCTTTCTAATTCAGGGGCTTATATTGCCAAGCCAAATGATGTGTATAATCTGGTTGAATCATCCACAGCTGAACAACACTTTGCTCACCAGAGAACATCAAATAGTTCAAGTTGATATGTCTAAGTCCAATGTAAAAATTATTTCAGACAAGGCAAAGTTGATTAAAGCTCGAGGATAAAAGTTTTTGATACCAAGTAAAAAAGAAACAATACCAGCTTGTGCAATTACGCCACACGCACGAAATTAATTTATATTTTTCAACCGAGATTGGTCCAAGATCTTATCTTTCCTGCTTCTGTTTATTGAGTCCAAATTGCTAGATTGAAGCTGAACTCTATAACTGCGAGTAATATGTTTACCGACAGTGCTTTGTGGAACTCGAGAGATGCACTGGTTCATGAAGATTTCGACTTGCGCTCTAGCCGAATAATGAAAATAGTGTTTATCAGCCGAATTTTCAAACTTCATCTGCCCAGCCCCAATCACAATCATTAATTTACTGTGTAAACACATGATCATTATTATTTGGTTCAATTTCCCCACCTACTTTTGAAAGCCCAAAGGCCATTGCTGTTTCCTTGCAAAACAATGATTGAAAATTTTATTTTAAAATTTCGTGGTTATTGTTTCACCATACCAGCAAATTATTTTTAAAGAAAAGGAGGAATACGGAATCAAGAGTCATGCAATGTAACAAAACCGAATTTTTTCAAAACTTTCCTGGGTGGATAAACTGCATCAGCATTTTTTTTCAAAGCTAGTGAGAGGAATGCATCTCCCTGAAATATGCACTCCTGACACAAGGCTTCGACGCTTTTAAATTACTGGTAATGTAGCAACAATGAAAGAACAAAATTTACTATTGCTACCCAGATTGACAAGAGCTTCACTGGAGGTTATGACCTGCTCCTTTACACAAGAGCGTTTGGTGAAACCAAAATATCTTTTCAAATTGACGTAGTTGATCAACCAACAACACTGTCACCTGCTTTACAACCAACAACTCAACATCCAGTCTCTCATTTTCAACAACATTATCACCGACTTCATCGTTGACCACAGCTCCACCATCTGTTCTGAACGTTTGGTGAGACCAAAATATTTTTTCAAATTGACGTAGTTGATCAACCAACAACACTGTCACCTGCTTTACAACCAACGACTCAACATCCAGTCTCATTTTCAACAACATTATCACCAACAACACCGACTTCATCGTTGCCAACAGCTCAACCATCTGTTCTGACCATCGGCCTTGGTATTTCAAGAACATTTTCAGTTATTTCTATCATGTTGATGATTGTTTTCTGGAAAGAAGAATTCGGATGGAACATTACAACCATCTGCACAGGTGGAATTTGAAGAAATTTTATAGTGTATTTAAATAACTTTAGTTAGGTATGTGTCTTTTCGACTGTATATGATCATAAAATAATTTTAACTACACTTTACAGAAACAACTTGTGTGTAAACTAATTGCTTTAAAGTTGCCAGCTGCTGAAAAACCGCATGCTGTTGCAAGCATTGAGACCAAGTAAGAAAAATTGCTGTAAGACTCTCATTCCGAGAGCGCGACAGCGCAATAAGCAACGATTATATAGATAATTTTTCGATCGTGTGGCCAACCTTTATCAAATATTACCACTCAACGGTTGCTTCATATTTCAGTCTTACGCACAACGGACTGCGCATTTTAATACTACTACAAAAAAAATATTTTCAAGATGCAATGATCTTTTGGCCTCTATATTTTATTACACCGTGTCTAATTTGAGAATGTCATATTAGCATTATCTTGGCTAATGCTGTTGCTCTTGTACTAACTGGATTTGCGAACTTGAACTTGAATTTGAACTCAAAAGAATTCGGTAATTTTTCCGAACTTGAACTCAAACCGTAAAAAATCGATGGATTCAATTTTGATTATTAGCAATGTAATTTTGAAAAAGAATAAAAGTAGTTTGCTGTTTTATGCAAAAAAAAATACTGCAGGCAAGAGTCAAAGACAGAAGAATAAAACAGATTAAATTATAAGAGCTTATTAAGTTTTACTACATTCTAGTTAGACCAGTGGTCTTCAAACCTTTTCTACGAAATTGCCCCCTTTTAAAAAATGGGGATCAGAATCGCCATCCCCATAAAAGATCGATTACTTTTGTTTGAAAGTTTTTGTCTTGAAATATATATAGAAAACTTCTTTGCAAAAATACGGTACACATAAAAAAAAGTAAAAGCAATTTATTAAAATGCGGCAGTACTTTAAAATTAATGTGACCTTTGGAGCTGGTGTTGCTCGGCAAGATTGGCAAAAGTTGGGTTCAAGCTAGTCAGCTTAAGTCGAATTGAGTTCTCCCCGGTCATATTCCTGCCGAGTCTGTTGCGATATTTATTTTGCATGTGCAGCACTTCACTAAAGCCTTGTTCAGTAATATATGTGGTTGGAAAGACCAATGTAAACAACTTTACTTTCTCCCACAGCTCCAGTAATCGCTTATTTCACTTGATCCAGAAGCCTGCCTATCCATGTGCCCTAAAATTTACTCGCACTTCTTCGTCCCTTTGCAGGTCTATCAGCATTTCCTGCATGGTGGAATCGCATTCAATGATGTTTCTGACGAATGGTTCCACCAACTACAGAAAAACTTCCAGGTCAAGCAGATCTTTAAAGCGGGCGTTCATGTCTTCACAGCTTTCAGGTGTTTCATGTAAACAAGCAAATGATTGTCAGTGACACTATGAGACAATTTTTCACAATCGAAAGAAGTGATGAAATCGTCTTCTGCAAAAAATGTGCTGGTAGAGCTCCAGCTTGTTGATTAGGCCACATATTGTAGTTTTGCCTTGAACCAAAATGACATTTTTACCTTGGAGTTTGTTTGTTGTTGTATTAATTTTTTCAAAAAAATCTGCTAGATAACTGGTATCTTGATGGCTGGCAATTACATCTTTGGCAAGATCAGAATCTCCACCAAGGAACTTCACTACACTGTTTTGAAGTTCCCAATATCTTGCGAATGAATCGCCTTTTGATAACCAACGAAGTTCTCTATGGAGAAGGAAACGCTCGAACTCTTCATCGTTTGCTTCGCACAGCTGTCGAAATAATCGGTTGTTTTGGTTTTATTTTGACGTTGACTTTTATATTGTTAATTGCTTTGACCGTAACACTCAAAGATTCTCGCAGCTGTGGATTAAAACGCTTTGCTACCAAATGCTAATGGTGAAGCACGCAGTGCACACTAAACAGATTGGGTTATTTTGCAGTTAGTGGAGAAGAAAACCCACGATACCTGCCTACCATGGCTGGAGCGCCTTCAGCAGCGCATGCTATTATGTTCGTAAAGGGAAGGATTTGTTTTGCCAGTAGTCAGACAAAGTCTGAAATATTATTTAATCTTTAGTGTCCATTTCTAAACACTCACAAAATAAACGCTCTTCCATAATATTTCCATTCAGCTATGTAAGGGACGTAAGCCATTAATAAAGAGTTATTGTCTGATGTGGTAGTTTCATCCAATTGTAAGCTCAACTTACAGCAACAAGGTTTTGATTCTTGACAGTGTTTCATGAGATTTCACAAAGTTGATCTTCAATATTCGTAACCATTTCATCGATTCGTCATTTTACTGTGGTATCACTCAGTGGAACAGTTCGTAATACAGGTGCGGGGTCTCTTTCCATTACAGTCGAAACTTTCTCCAACATTAAACGGTAAACCCTTTTTCGCGATCAAGAAAGAAACCTTGTACTATGTAAATATTGTTACAATATTTGGCAACATTTAATGCTTTAAATCTAGTTTTTGCGTAGCCAATCTGTGATTCGAACCCGCGTTGTGTGGTTGTTATGTTTGTTTCTCTCGAGGTATCGTCTTTTATTGATTAGTCGTTGGATTGGCAAGGTTGACCCTCGAGCGACGCAGTAGTAACTGCCTTGTTAACACACCTTTACATTATTCTCAAGTAGACACGTTGCAAGAAGGATTACGTTGTTTGTAAAACCTGCACGTTTGAGTAGAAGTCAAAGAACTGTCAAAGAAAGCTCGTAGATGCCAACGTAGAGAAAAGTTGGTAGACCAGTTTCTTTGTCGATTGTTATTGTGTTGGAGCTGTAATAAAGAAGAAGGTACTTGGGGGTCAAAATAGTTTGAAACCGCTACGCCGCTACAACGCTAACTACGCTAAACTGCTACACAACTAACAACGCCAACGTCGCCGAAGCCAATCCATCTGTTTTTTCATATCTGCTTATCATTTTCATTATTTCCATTTTCAGTTTTGCGTATTACCAATAAAAATTTATCAAAGAATTTATTCAAGAAAGTCAGACAATAACAGCGTGACGAGAGGAAAAGCGCGTTTCATCTATTTACAACTTCAGCTTCACTGCAATCTGTCTCGGGTTCGGAGACTACCCCAAGGGTCTCTGCTCCACGAACCCGTTACATACTAGGCTATTAATCCTTTGACATTTTGGCAAGTGTTTTTAGCAAAGACTTTGCTTATTGAACTTCGAGTTTGACGTTCTATTAAAGCTTGAAAAAAGATAATAGATTTGTCTGCTTTATCAGAATGAAGCCTGGTTAGGTGGTCTTTCAACCTTGACGGCTTTATTGTCTCGTAAGGATTTTCTTGCACAATAGACACATTGGAAGCTGAATATTGGATGGGCATGGCACAAAGCCAAACTTTCTTTTGGCATTAGAAGCCATTAGTTTCTTTATTAAAACTACTATATGAACTTTAGAAAAGAAACTGAAAGTATCTTACAGCAGATATAACAATATAAGGACAGTTCTAAATTTTCAGCAATTATCATTATTTTCTTGCACTGTTTCAGATTCTGTTCTTCCCTGTGCTACACAAATACTGCACTCTGCAGTTAATCTTTAAACAATCTTGCAATCAACTACAAACTTACATTCCACTCGTTAATTGGTCATAATGCTTTTTTTGCTTGAATTGTAATCATTTTGTTAGTATTTGCGTTCTTGATTTGGGCGTTTGCACTACTATTTACTATGCTTCCTTCAATACTGTCGTGTGAACACCTCAATAAAATAAACAAACAAACAACGATGCCCTGGTCCGCTCTAGATATCTCCTTTTATCTGGAGCAGGCATTTAGCACTTGCATTATTGCATGTGTGCATGAGCAGGCAGAGAATGCCAAAACTGTTTAAAAGAGAGTGAAGACCAATAAGAAAAATACTGATGAAGTCAGCGAAAATGTTTTATATTTATTTATAAAATGTTTATATAACATATCCGTTTTTCACTTAAATTTAAATTTATATGACTATTTAGAAATCAATTTATAACAATATTCGTGATTGTAAAATCGCCCCTCTAAGGTAATAAATCGCCCCCAAATTTAAAAATTGTTAAAATCAGCCCTGTTGAAGAACCATGAATTAGACGGATGTCAAAAGAGGATTATTCGCTTGCGATTGCAAAGAGTTGGGAAAACTATTTTTAATGAATTTGAACAGCAACTTGAAAACTCATTTTGAACTAAAACTTGCATTTAAATCAATCACGTTGGCAACTCTGGTATTACCCAAGCATGGCACGTGTTTGCAAAAACTAAAACTATCACAATATGTAGAGGAGCTAGTATTTCAAAAACTATCTGTAGCAGCAAACAACTAAACACCAATGTTTAATAAATTTGGTTAACTCACAATTTATGCAAAAGAAATTCTTGAATGCGATCTTGATGTTGATAAACCGTATATATTATGGGTCGCGACAACAATCGCGTCCATTTTTTCATTAAAAGTTGTTAAATTTTTATGTAGTTGAAAGATTGCAGTCTTCTAAAACTTTTGTCGCATTTCTGGGAGTTTGATTTCAATAACTGTAGCAGTAGCTTCACCATGCACAAATCTACATAGGAAATATCGAAGTTAATAGTTGATTAACGTGCCGTCTTGATATGATCACACGTTGATATATTTCAAATCCGAGTTTATTAGGGGTAGAGTGAGTACATCCAATTTACCGGTGTTTAATGTGATAATTAAAGACGAGCGATTATCAAAAACTATGACTCTACAATGTCATCACTGGGTAGCAATTAGCAATTACAATTTAAACAATCACCAATCAATACATCTAAAAATATACTTGCATGTTAATAGTTTCTTATGTCATAAATAAATACTATTTGTAAAACTCGTAAAACTCTGATACAATGTAAAATTACGAGCAGCTACTGCTAAACACTAATTAGGTTATCGGGAAATTCAGCACTTCCTAAATTGAACACACGCAGGCCTAAAGCGATAATTTTCGCATGTTAGCGTGGCACAGTAGCGAATATATCGCATGGTCGGGGCTCAAATCTAGAGCGAAAATCAAAACGGTATCAGAAACTAAAAGATCTTTGAAATTAGCTGAGAAACAAACACAAAACTACCAAAGTTTTACAACAACTGAAAACTTTTGTGCAGCTGTTTGTTCCCACGTAATACTTTTCCTTTTTTCAGGTAAACAGTTAGCTGTTGGCCAGTTATAATTGCAAAACTTTCACCTTGTTACTTTTGTTTAATGTTAAAAATTTTTATTCAAATCCAGTATACTTATTATTTGGCGTATGCTCAATTAGGAGCCAAAGCATTATTTAACATTTGTATGAAAGTTTCGGAAGCTACAAAATGTCAACAAGTATCAGCCAAGTGAAAATTTCTGAAACTGGAAGAGTCTTTCGGCCTACACGTTTCGTAAAAGATTGAAAATTTACTCTAACTCATCCATAAAAATAAGTTGGCTATAAAACTGTCATTCATATTTGTTCTCATTGATTTTGAATTGAGCAACATGAAGATGGTGGTTCATCATAAGGCATTGAGGTTATTCATATTTTGAGTTTTTTTTAATCTTGGGTTTGAGTTTTTTAATCTTAACAAATTAGTTTTTTTTAATCTTGATAATTTTGAATTTGTTTATATATAAGTGTTTGTTTGTTTGTTTGTCCGTAAGTGTTTGTTGCGAATTCTTTCCTTTAGGGCGCTTTGGCGACGCCTTATTCGCGCAAAACTACGGCTGCTACGACTTTGATTGATGATATTTTTATTTCTGCAACGCGTCTCGTAGTGACTTTCTCTCACTATCTCCAGATGTTGACTCGAACAAATGTTATTTCGATATAAACAAAGTTAAAAGATAAATGATTCAAAATAATAACAATACTTGGACTCCAAGAGCGAAAGTTGGGAAGAGGAGGACCGTTCAAGCACGAGGCGTTACGAGACAGTACAACACTCCCCCCTAAAATACACGTTTTGACGTGACAGTATTTTACCCAGTGGCGACTCCAGCTTTTTACGGCTACTCGGGCTCGTCACTGACAGCGTCGCAAAATATTGCAAAAACAGTAAATAAAGCACTAAAACTAGCGAAAATACAAAAAATAGCAACAATTCATCCAGCCATATAATTATTGTAAAACGCCTTTACTTACACAGTTATAACAAAATGCGTGCTTTTATCAACTGTGCCCGATTTCAATAAAAAATTAAATCTTGCACCTAATTGGCAAAGCAGCATACGGGCGTAAGGGGCATTAACAATTTATTTAGATGGATATGCCAGGAAACAATAATGAGTATACCACCCAACCAATTTAAACGAGACCATCCCTGGACGCGTTTCGTCCTTTTGGACTAATCAGCAGCGCCCGTCCCGTCACAAGCAAAAGTAACCCACTCATTAACGTTATCCTTAAAAAAAATCCAGCTATGCACATGCAGAAGCACTGAGATTTCAACCGACGACGTATTGCGTTGCTTAACAGGGCGGGTTGACAAATTGGTTGATTTTGGCTGCATATCCACTGGGAGATCAGTTTACACACTGATCTGAAAAAGCAGATTAAACACTGCATTTATAGCCTAGCGCCTTGTCTTTGCAATGCCATCACGCTCGCGGCGAGTGCGTTGACAATTCACAAGGTGGGAGTCGGGCGACCTTTGATAGACGTGTCAAGGGATGGTCTCATCTAAATTGGTTGGGTGGTATACTCATTATTGTTTCCTGGCATATTCCTTTTAGTAAATTGTTAATGCCCCTTACGCCCGTATGCTGCTTTGCCAATTAGGTGCAAGGTTTACAATTTCCATCTTCGCCTGTAATTTTCAAAAAATTAAACAAAAAAGTGTCTGAAACAACTCATTAAACGCTCGCATTGTTAGAGCTCGCGCAACAGCAATCAAGCCCGAGTTAGATTTGATTCTAAAAAGGCTTGAAAATCGTTTTCTCTCTCATTATTTTTCTCTGCACAACGTGTCTGGCTATTTTCGTTGAGCCGGAGCTAGACAAAATGACAGTAGACGTGCTTGTATATTACTCGTTTATCGACCTTTTTCTAATTGCAACTCGGGCTGTTTCTCGCGGGCCCGAGTTCATCAAAAAATTAAACAAAAAAGTGTCTGAAACAACGCAATAAACGCTAGCATTGTTAGAGCTCGAGCAACTGCAATCAAGAGCGAGTTAGATTTGATTCGAAAAAAGGCTTGAAAATCGTTTTCTCTCTCATTATTTTTCTCTGCACAGCGTGTCTGGCTATTTTCGTTGAGCCCGAGCCAGATAAAACGTTGAGCACAAAAAGCAACTGCCACCACAAACACTGGTGGTTTATACAATGTCCGGCTTCTTCTTTGGACTTAATATAAATTAAATTAAAAAGTTTTATACTTGTTTCGCAGAATTTAAATTTAACATAGTCTTTCCTCATTTGGTAACTCAGGCTCAGCCCGAGTGCCGGAGTCGCCACTGATTTTACCTTAATAAAGATATTTATACAACTAACACATGTCACGAAAAATACAGACTCTACACACAAATCTAGGCCTAAATATCTCAATCTTATGGTTTTAGTGATTGATCTTTGTCCTTTTCTACCACAGTCTTAAGCCACGGTGGAATGGGTTCTGTGGTGTTTTTTCAGCAGGAATCAACAGTCTCATTTTTGTTATTGATCGTAACAGTTCACGATTCTTTAATCGTAATGGGGTTTTGCGGACGTAACCCTTTTAATCGGGATAAACTTCAATTAGGCGTCCGAGTTTCATGTCATTTGTCATAGAATCAGTGGACAGCATAACAGCTTCATTAATGCACAGATTTCGTTTTTTTCCAAACCACTTGGTTTGATCCGCGATATTGAGCAGATATTCATTAATCCATCGCTCTCCGGCTTTACTAATAAGAAACTTGGTACGCTTGTCTTTTTTCATCAGATATTGGTCTCTTTTATCAGATTGTGGCAATAACAAAGATACGTTGGCATCAGGTAAGAGCAAATCATTGGTTGTCAATGGCCGTTCTACTACATCAAGAAATGTGATTTGGAACAGGGGTCATGAATTGATAATCGCTTCTATCTCCGTCAACAACGTGTGAAATACGTCCTCGTTGTAGATAGAACCAGGGTTCAAAATACTCAGGACTCTACGAATAGATCTTACCATCCGTTCCCATACGCCGCCATGTTGACTTGCTGCTGGCACATTGAACGACCATTCAATTACCTTATTGCTCATGCGCTTGTGTACGCAATCCTGATCAAACTTCAAAAATTCATTTTGTAAAATTTTCTCTGCCCCAACGAAGTTGGTGCCGTTTTAGAGTAAAAATGCTTGATACTTTTTCGTCTGGAAATAAACCGACGCAAAGCATTTAAAAAACCATCCGTAATCAAATCTATAGCAAGCTCTATGTGGACAGCCCCTGTGGTTAGGCAAGTAAATGTACAACAATAACGTTTGGCCTTACTTCTGCCTTGCTTTATCATAAAAGACCCACAATAATCTACTCCCGTGTGGGTAAATGATGGTTCGTAAATTTGCAATCTGGCCGCTGATAATTCTGCCATGATTTGATTCAAAGGTTTGGCATTATACTTGCGACACACCAAACATTCTCCGACGGCGCTTCGAATTGAGGAGCACCCCTTCTGGATCTAGAATCTCTGCCTTAAAGTAAAAAAGTATGATTAATACCACTGTGACCACAAGCACTATGAGCTTGTAAAATTATTAAATTAGTCAAATGAGTTTTTGCTGGTAAAAGCAACGGATGTTATGCACAAAATGCCGTAGGAGCATTTACCAAACGGCCTACCCTTACTATGGCGTGATTCAGCATCTTGGGATATCTTTTCCACAAAGCATTAGGGCAATTAGAGCTGGTCAGTATCCTTTTTCCAACGCTTTGTACAGCACAGGCAAATTTTTCTTTTGATCAAACTTGATAAGCGACCTTTCAGCCAACTCCAACTCCCTGATAGTAGGGTGATTCAACAACTTGAACTGTTCTCTCTTGCTTTTGGCCGATAGAAACTGTCCGAATCTAAGGAGCCACGCCGTTGCCTTCTTTAGTCGATGAAGTGAGGAAAAGTGATTGATTAATTGTATCACGGGGGAGTCCTTACTGGCACATGCAATCACCAAGGAAACACTGAATGGCTTCAGCTCAATAGCATCGATATCTTTGTGTTCATCACCATCAGTTTCGCTCACTGAAATGGCATCCTGCGATGGCCACTTTTCTTCTGGCAGTTTCAGAAAACCAGGACCTTTTAACCACTTGCCCGATTTCACAAACTTGGTGGCCCTCATCTCTTTTGTCACTTCATCAGCTGGATTGTCACCGGAAGGAACATATTTCCAGTCATTATTGGGATCACTTCCACGTTCAATTTCCGCAAGACGGTTAGACACAAACACAGGAAATCGCCGTTTGCGGTTTCTTATTGAAAGCAAAACCGACGTCGAATCTGACCAGAAATATGATCGTGTAATCGCAAGATTTAAGTTCACCTTTGATTAAAGCATTAAATTTCACAGCAACTACAGCAGCCAGCAATTCTAGCTGAGGAACCGTTTTTCTATCTTTTGCCAAATACCCTTTTCCCATGAGAAAAGAACAACAAATGCTTCCATTTTTGTGAACAGTTTGCAAATAAGATACAGGGCCATAAGCCATTTGAAAAGCGTCTGCGAAATGATGCAGTTCACAAATCGTTGGTTCAGTATCTGCAGGCAGTATGCATCTACTAATTGAAAGATCTTTTAGCACAAGAAACAAATTCATCCATTTTTGCCATTGCTCCTTTATTTCTTTAGAAACTTCTTCATCCCACTCATGGTCTTTAAGATCTCTTAGCCACTGTTTTGGCTGAGTTTACACTGGTGCCACAAATTCAAGGGGTCGAAAATGGATGACAACAATTATAATAATCCTCGTCTGGTAAACGGTTTCTGGCTCAATTGAACTTCAATGACAAATTGGTCTGACTTAACATTCTAGTGAATTCCTAACACTTGTTCTCAGCGCTCACTAGAAGCAGAAACTGACTTGTCAAATTTTGCGCATGCATCTGTTGGAAAATCTTCCAGTGCTTTTGGTGTGTTTGTAATCCGCTTAGTTAGGAC
Organism: Trididemnum clinides; assembly: GCA_963675345.1. Taxonomy (NCBI): domain Eukaryota; kingdom Metazoa; phylum Chordata; class Ascidiacea; order Aplousobranchia; family Didemnidae; genus Trididemnum; species Trididemnum clinides. The sequence goes on from OY776294.1 coordinate 26,273,379, forward strand.
AAACCCAACTTTAGACAGCATTTGGGCGACTTCTCGTGCAGTTGATCTGCCTTTTTTGAGTGTTGCAGCTAAGAAAAGAAAGTCATCAACGTAAAAATTCTTTTGAACTGCTTTCACAGCATTTGCTGAATATTGGTCCTTGAATAACTTTGCAGTGCGCATCAAGGCAAACGACGCACAACTAGGCGATGATTTAGATCCAAAGAGATGAACCGTCATCCGGCAGACGTCAGGCTGCTTAGTGAAGTCACATTCTTTCCACGACAAAAGCTTCAAAGCATTCTTATTTTCGTTGTTCACTTTAGCTTGATCGAACATGGACCGTATATCAGCTACATGTGCAACTGGACCTTCTCGGAATCTTGTCAAAGCCCCGACCAGCAAATTTGTTAAGTCAGGTCCTTGAATCAATGAATTATTTTATGACAATCCTTTTACTTTTGCAGCGCAATCACAAACTATTCTTAGTTTTTCAGGCTTCTTGCGATTGATCACGTGGTGATGACGAAGAAACCATGAGCAATCTGAATCCTGCAACTAGTTCGCAGGAACCACTTCAGCATATCCTTCTAAAAAATACGATTGCATAACTTCCGCATATTTTTGCGGAGACTTTCATCCTTAACCAATCTTTTTTTCAAATGCATAAGTCGCATATCCGCCATTTTTCGACTTTCCAGTAGAACAACTTTTTCTATCTTCTATAGCAAGGGTAGTTGAAGATGATCATCAACTAATTTCACTGATCTCTTCATCTTATCATAAGCTCCGCGGTCTTCTCGGGAACTTTTTGTGGTTAGGCCACAATCAAGCTCACTTACATTTGGGTCTTTTAATGGAGGTCCATCACAAACCTGTTCAATTTGGTTGTTCAAAACTTTTGAAATCACTCTATCATCTTTTTCACACAGGGAATGAGAATTTGGTCCCTAGATAATCCACCCAAGTGGCGTCTTCACCGCATCTGGGCCATCCTCTGGTCCCGAAAGACAATCCAAAGGTGTCATTGCTGCTTAATGATCTGTACCAATAAACAAGCCTACAGACTTGTCGTGTAACTGCGGCAGATCTACATTTCTAAGATGACTCCACGAGTTTAGCATGCTTGACTCCATAACTGAGCATTTTTCTACTGGCAAAGTTTTTACCACAAATTCCTTACTTAAACTAATTTGCGTTTCTGAGTCATAAGCTTGCAAAAGGAGATCAACAATTTTTCCCTTTGCTACTGTTGACTCATCGTCTTGATTTCCATTCTGCACCACCAGCACCCAACGAGTGAGCCAATTTCAATGAGCAGAAAGTTTTTTGTGATCCTGTGTCAAGTTGAGCTTAAGTGGTTAAGGTGTAGGTTTTTGCATGTTCAAGGTTAAGTAATAACACTTAGTTTAAACCTACTTTATTAATAATCCACAAACTTATTCAAATAGAATTACACATAAACATAAAATACAAAAATCAGTTAGTATTTTAGCATGTTTTTGAACTAGCTATATGGAATTTTAAATCACGTCTGTTCCAGTTTCATACAGATTCAAACTGCGAATGTTAAACGCTGGTTGGCAAGACTTCAACTATTGCCGGAACCACGTATTAAAAATATAGGAAATATGAAGTATGAGACAAATAATATTTAGGTTAAATTACTTTGAAATTCATATGAACACTAGCATGAATCCATGGGAATATTGAACAATAATGAGAATGAAACGCTACAAAGGTCTTGTTGCCACTCTTCACTTTCAGCGGTAGAACAGGAAGATAAGGTAGTCTTCATTTCTCTTCTTTACTACTGCAGATATATTGCAAAACAGCCGGCCTTGTTTCCCCTTTAGAGTCCTTTAAAGGCATATGCAACAACAAGTGATGGTTGGGCTTTTTGCATCCATCTACGGAACAACCTTCTTCGGCAGAGCACGATCCAATCATGTGACCCGTATTTAAGCAACGAAAACAATCCCGTTTTTTAACCAAGTCGAGGCGTATAAAGTAATTCAACTTTAGAACCTTGTCGCATCAACTATAAAGGTGGGGTTCTTTACAAAACGTACAGTTTGCAGTTGATAACTTTTCTTGTGTTTGATTGTTGATCACTCCATTAGTATTCGAGATCACATAACGTTTTAACTTCGAATCTCCTTTACCCGTAGCTGCAGGCCACCGACACCTGCTGAAGACCGAACTTGCCAAGTCAGCTTCTCGGCGGATAAAGGCAGCCAGGTCGCGGACCGTCACTTCTTTCTTCGTTTCCTCTATGATTGAAAAGGACCACTGCAACCAATCATCTTGCAGCTTTTCTGGTAGTTTTTCAACAATTCTTTTTTACGTTTCAAGAAAATTTAGACTGGTGAAGTGCTCAATCCCTTCAAGTTAAACAAGGGCTTTGTCCATGATCCTTGCGAAGTCTCTCAAACTAACGCTATCTCTATTCTGAATTCTTGGATTTGCCATTAGCTTTTCTTCACAATGACTCGCTACAATCAATGGTCTACTGTAATAATGATACAGTTTTTCCCACTCTCGTTCAAAACCATATGCTGTACCCACGCAATAATCAATTAAACTCCTTCCGAATTGCAATACTGAATCAAGTAAGTTAGACGGGCACTATCGGAAGCGATTCTTCTCGTTATATGAGCTTGGAAAGTGGCGACAAAGGCATTGTAATTCAAGGGATCACTGTCGAAATCCGGAATGACTGGACGTGGAGGGGGATAATTCACATTTACCGGAAATAGGTATTCACATTTGTCTCTAGTTTGCTTAACGGGGTTCTCTAATTCGGGAATAGTCTTAACCACGCGGTGTTGATGAAATTGGTGGTTACTAGCTGGTTGTGGTAGCGCATCGTTCTGCTGGAAAGCCTCAAGAACCTCGGGCTGATTAAATCTAACGTTCACGTTTGAGACTAGAGGATCTGCTTCCTGCTTACTTGGTCCAGCCAACATCTTATCTTTGCATGAGCTTTGTATGCAAGATCCTTTTAAACGTACTGATGTATTCTTTCGACTAGAAGTTTTAGCCCCAGCTTTAACTCGTGCTTCCGCCAAATCTATATCTCTTTTCAAATTTTTTATAGCAAGTTCCTTTCTTAATTCTTCTGTTTTTGCTTCTGCTTCTCTTTGCACAGCTTCAAGAGCCCTGTGAGCTACCCTTTCATCGCGCTGCTTGCGTTGCTCAATCAACTTTGCTTGACGAGCTACCATTAAATCAACTTGACTTTTGCGCTTAGAACTCAAACAGCTAGACTCCTTGGAGAACTTTGATGAAGACTGCGTAGATGTAGAAGACATGGCACAAACTCTTTCTTCGACTTTAACAAAGGCTTCAAATCTGACTTTTATGCAGAAGATATCTTGTCTTGCTATGAAAAATTGTTTCTGAAACTTTGTAGGTTGCGAATTCTTTCCTTTAGGGCGCTTTGGCGACGCCTTATTCGCGCAAAACTACGGCTGCTACGACTTTGATTGTTGATATTTTTATTTCTGCAACGCGTCTCGTAGTGACTTCCTCTCACTATCTCCAGACGTTGACTCGAACAAATGTTATTTAGGTATAAACAAAGTTAAAAGATAAATAATTCAAAATAATAACAATACTTGGACTCCAAGAGCGAAAGTTCGGGAGAGGAGGACCGTTCAAGCATGCGGCGTTACGAGACAGTACAAGACGGTTTTAGAAACAATATTGCGCCAAACTTCACTCAAACAATTGTAGCAACACATTTTATTACAACCAGCATCATCTAATTCAAATAGAATTGTTAAGTTTCCGACTTTGGCTTATTAAACACCTAATATAATCGACATGCAATTGCAAGCTCTTTTGGATAACTACCAAAATTACAAAGCAACGGTACAGTAAAACAATGAATTTTGCGCTGTGCTTGAACGGTCACGTGATCGTGTGATCAACAAAAGGCAGCAATTTTAACGTAAAGACGGCTTATAGAAAACTGTGGCGGTAACGACTGAATAGATATCTAACAGTGTTGGCTGATTAAATACATTGTTGCAGCCACTGCAACTTCAATGCATACATGCGCAGCTATCGCGACAATGAGGTCTAGCTACCAAGAGTCGCCTGCCTTCTTCTTCTTCTTTTGGAAGGGATCCACATTTTCAGATGCTGGCAGTGATGGTACTCAGCCAGCATCACGTGTTGACATCCAAAACCGTCAGTCCACGTATTCCTGTAGGTGCCCGATGTACGGGGCATGTCAGAATGATGTGTTCTGCGGTTTGTTCTACAGCGCCACAATCGCAATTCGATGTTGGAGCAAGGCCCCATTTGTGCATGAACGACCGAAAACACCCAACACCAGCCAGCAAGCGGTTGAGCCTGACCCATGATGATCTGGGCAGGCCCATCCCCATTGGCCTAGTGCTTGTCCTAGGAATGAAAGCACGGAAATCAGATGAACACTCCGAGTATTCCGTGCTCCATTTAAAGTTAGTCCATTGAGCTGCACGAATATCCAATTTAGTTAGATCTTGCAGTAACTTCCGTGCAGCGGGCACAAAGGAGCGTCTAGATTTTAGTCTCTCTCAGTAGCCGTGTGTGGACCCAGTCAATAATTTATGAAGAATATGGCCAGGGTCCAGACTGCCGCGATATGCCAGGGAGAGCGTTGCTCCTAATCGGCGAAGCTCAGCCGGCTGGATACCTGCGAGGACGGGTAGATAGTCCGTTGGAGTTGGACGCAGGCATCCAGTGACAATGCGCAATGCGTCGTTGAGAACACTATCGATGAGGCGAGTGTGTGCACTGCGACACCAAACTGGTGCACAGTATTCCGCAGTAGAGTAGACCAGAGATAGGGCGGCTGTACGCAGTGTTTTAGCTCCAGCGCCCCAACCTGAGCCTGCAAGTCGTCTCATCAGTGCAACGCACGTTGTTAGTTTTTTGCGCAATGCCTCAAGGTGGTGACGAAACGTGAGTGATCTGTCCAGTTTAACTCCAAGATAGGTAGGGACTGGACAGAATGGCAGGCGTTTGCCATTGCTGTAGACATTAAGCTCACGTTTGGCCTCTCTGTTGTTCAGGTGAAAGGCCGTCGTCACCGTTTTAGTGTGGCTGAGCTGTAGCCTCCAAGTCTGGAGATATGTTGAGATTGTAGTCATGTCTTGGCTTAAGACCCCTTCCAGGTCCTTCCAGTCATCAGAAGAGTATAACAGTGCCAGATCATCGGCATAAGCATACCTTCTGGAGACCGTTGAAGGAAGATCGTACACATAGATATTGAAAAGAAGGGGTGCCAGGACCGATCCCTGTGGGACGCCTTTTTTCAGACGTCGCAACCTGCTTCGCTTGCTGTCACGGGTAGTAAGGGTGAAACTTCTATTCCGGACAAGTTCCATGATCATACGAACCATGTGATTATCCGGGAGAAGTCTCAGCAGCTTGCAGGTGAGGCCACGATGCCAGACAGTGTCATATGCAGCTGTCAGATCTACAAACACAGCACCGGCCTTCTTTTTGCCTTGAAAGAATCCTCGATGTTTTGTGTTAGTAAAACAACTTGATCACTGTCGATTTACCATGTCGAAACCTAGCCTGCTCGCCTGGGAGCAGGGGGTCGACAACAGGTTCAATACGAGCGTAGATCAGTCGTTCGAAGATCTTGTAGGGGACACAGAGCAAGGAGATGGGACGATAGCTCTTTGGGTCCTCTACAGGTTTGTTTGGCTTTGGGATTGCAACTACAAGTGCTCTTCTCCAGACTTTGGGAATTTTGAGTTGGCGCAAGCAGGAAGAGAGGAAGCCACGTAACCAGGACTTCGAAGCAGTTCCAGCATGGATTATAAGCTCCGGACAAATAGAGTCAGGGCCCGGAGCTTTCCCTTGCTTAACGTGTTGGAGAGCAGCAGCGAATTCTTTGGACGAGAAGTTGCCAGAAAAATTCACTGGAGATGCCTGCCTTCTTCTTCTTCTTTTGGAAGGGATCCACATTTTCAGATGCTGGCAGTGATGGTACTCAGCCAGCATCATGTGTTGACATCCAAAACCGTCAGTCCACGTATTCCTGTAGGTGCCCGATGTACGGGGCATGTCAGAATGTCAGAGGTCTAGCTACCACTGGAGATGGCAGAGCCCTCCAACAGTCAGACTCTTCTTGAGAAATGAGTCGAGACGACTCACGATCAACACTCTTGTATTTCCCGTTTCTTACCAGCTGAGCAGCAATGGCGTTAGCTGAAACGGGACAGTTACGGGGGCTGTGTCGCGACCTGCCAGTAAGATTGTTAATTGTGCTCCATGCTTTTCTGCTTGAGTGTGAGAAGTCGATGTTTCGGACTGCCTCCGACCATCGGTCTCTGCGTTTCTTGTCAAGCCAAGTTATTAGGGCTGTAGCAGCCCTGCTTGACTGGTCTCCAGCAGGAGACTACAGAAACGTTTGGTAGAGGGCCTCACACTTAGCGTCCCAACACGGTATGTAGGTGTTACGACGACCGCATGGGATAGCTTTCTTGGCTGCTTTGCTGATGACATTGCAAAGGTCCTGGTAGGCCTGATCCACATCTGTTGAATCAGGTGATGGCAAATTCCTTGCAAGCTTGTTTGTCAAGGAGTTATAGTGGCTCCAGTTGGTCTTGCGGAAGTTCCATGACTTTACAGGCCTTTCCGGTACTGGGAGGGAAAACCTTGGTGGTGTTATAAGCGAAGGTCGATGTTGTGACCTAGGTAACTTCTCCAAGACGCGTCTGTAAGGCAAGCGACTATCAGGACCGACGGTGGTAAAGGCAAGATCCGGGTTAGTGCCAGTGTTCCAGCACCCAGAATGAAAGCTAGGTTCATCCTTGGGATCGTGGAGAAGGGCAAGATTATTGGAGCTTGCCCAGGCCAGTAGGCAGTCTCCATTCGCGCTGTTGGTGTTATAACCCCAGTCGACATGGGGGCAGTTGAAATCACCCGCATACAGACAAGGGTGAGTGAACACTGGAAGGTCGGAAACTTGCAACCGCGTTGGTGGAGGTTTGTAGATGTTAACGATTTTATAACCGTCAACATCCACGCACAACCACTCAGTCTCCGATGTCGTGAGAGATTGATCGTATAAGATCCATTTTAGCCGCTCATGGACAAACGTGGCAAGGCCATGCTTCCTGCTTAGGGAAAACCCAGCTAGTTGATAGTTTGATAGCACTAGCTTTTCTGCAGATATGCAGTGGATCTCCTGTAGAAGGATGACGAACGCCTCAAGCTGAATAGCAAGGTAATGAAGAACGTTCATCTTGCTAGCTGTGAGGCCTTCGATGTTCAGTTGTAGTATTGAGGGCCCACGGAACTTTTTGATGATGTGCCCTGAAAAGGGCAGTTTATGTGCAACGCACTCATCATCCGGTTCTGAAAAGGACGTTTGCTGATTAGCAGGCCCTTGAACATCGGAATAATCGGATACCCTTCCGGGTGGGCACATTCGGTTTCCACAGAGCATTAGAGAGACTTTCCAATTGCTAGGTGTACTCACGGCCCGCGCTGCGTGAAAGCATGTGCCATGCGGGTCAATGCCTGCCGTTGTGCTACAATTGTGACCCCGCAAAGGAACTACATCTATCCCCATCTAGTTTGACGGCAGTGCCTTCAATCAAGCAGCAGAAACCATCGTTGAGTCGCCGAGCCCAAAATCTCAAGAACGCATTCCAATCAATGCCTTGATGGAAATTTCATTTACTTCGGCCGGCAAGCTCATCTCTCTCTCATCGATGTCGGAGAAGGCATGTTGCAGCCACTGCAACTTCGATGCATACATGCGCAGCTATCGCGGCAATGAGATCTAGCTACCAAGAGTCGTATGAGCACGAAGATGTTACAAACCACAAACCGAAAGTTACCAACAGCAACGTTAATATATGAACCTAACGCAATCTATCAAAGTAGCTATCATAATAGAAGTGACTAGTCGCCGGATGGAGTGCACTCTGTTGACATATAACTACAGCCAGATGTCTGCCGTTGTGCTACAACATATTGACAAGTGGGCAACAATTTAAACACCCATTTGCCTGCGTTCCGCTGAATATATTTTACCAACTTTTAGTAAGTCATTTTGTCGTACAAAGACTACCTAACTGACGTAATTTCCGTTCTGTGGCGGTTTGTTATGGGTCAAACCACTCATTAACCGCACTAATAGTTTCAACAAGCGGCTAAACTCCTTAGTCTGGCCTTGTGCAAAAATAATCATGAAATCCCGACAGTATATGATATGGCATCGAGATATTCGTTCCCAAAAACGCTTTCACTTCTTTACGGTTTATTTTAAACGGTTTATCTTTTTAATTCATGAAAAGTGTGAACTGAAATACCAAAATGTAAATTATGCAAGCATTTGTCGATATGGTAAATGGGGACGACAAAAACTAATATTAATTGTTTATAACCCTCCCTCACTCGCCTACTTCATTTTCCGAAGGATTTTCTTAGTCCAGCGAAATCTTGAGCCAATTATTCTCTTGAATGAAAGAAGGTTTGCAGAGCTTCTTCAGATACCTAATAATCCATAATTTTAAAAGTCGTTGCTTCATCATCTTTCTCGGAAAAGGATTTTGTTAAAACTACTTTGCTTTTTTCATCGATTTCAGATAAAACTTCTTCATTAATGTCATCAAAAAGTAATAACTGCTTCACCTTTATCTGCACTACAAAAAACTGTCTTCTTTGCATTTTTTGAGACATTTGATAAACAAACCAAAGAGAAAATTTGACAATATCGCTCCACTTTCTTCAAAAAGCATGTCTGAAATGAGCTGAAATACTGCAGTTACGTCGTCGCGTGCTGCAGATTTCACGCAGACGCGGCGGGACGTCTGCGTTATTTTGTCGTGCGCCAGGGATGAAGGAATGCAAACCTACCACTTCCCTCCGCGTCGGTAAAATCCTACCCAGAAAAATAACAGTTAGCTTTAAAAAAGGGGCTGATTACCAGAATCCAACGCTTTTTCTGTACTACAAGGACTACAAACAATCCATAATAATTACTAATGTGAAATAACAAAGTAACAACAGCGTTAAAAAAGCATCGTTAACAAGTACCTTGGCCCCGTATGGTCAATCAAAAAATATAATTCAAACATTGAGTTTCTGGTTTCAATTATACAAGTAAATCAAACACCTAATCTTTTGAACGGATCCTATCTATGAGTTGATCAAAAAGCCGCAGTAGTCTACACTAAATTTTTTGTGCTTCACTTCCTTTTTCATGTCATGGTGTTATAGGTGAGTTCCACTCATACGGAGAGTATTGGCAGCGGATGGAAGTGTAGATTTTAGATGTAATACTTCTTTTACCAAACTTGCTAAATATTAGGCAGGTCTAATTTGTAGTCCCTTGGCAACGTCTTATATTAATATTTGCACTATTTTCACTACAAGCGTCCTTAAACCAAACAAACGTTTATTCGTTAAAATGAGTTTGTGCTTCAATTAAAAGTATATCAAAATAGTGGAAACAGGCTAAAGTAATGGATATGTATTTTCAGAATTAAGCTATTAAATATTAGGCTCACTACTTACAATTTTATCGTTGCTGTTTGGGTGTTTGTATGAGCTAACGCCACTGGTTGGGTGCATGTTGCATGGTCCCGGCATAAACGCAGTCAGGCAAAAAGCAAGCTAACCCGAAATCAAACACTCGCGGTTTAGTTGTGAAAATAGCAACGCCTTCATCAGCATTGTGGAGTATAAGAATATCGGTTCAGCCGGCTTCACCAAATTGATATTTTTGAGAACAGCAATAAAAAGTCAATGTGCTGTTGATGCAGCCAATTGTTGTTCCAAAATAAAAAGTACCGTTTTCTAAAGGAAAATCGATTAAGCCTTAAAAAACCATTACGGGAGTTGCTCATAGCCGCCATTATTTTTTAAAAGTTTCTAAAGTTCCGGGATACAGCCAGCGATTTGAAAATGTTTTGTTTGTTCAATTTTATGAAGTGCATCAAAGCAAAATTTCAAGGTTATGTTTAGGAGAGGTGACAAAGTAATTTACTTAAGTATTTTCAGGAATATCCTATTACATATTGAGATCAGTTTTAAAGACTTTTTTGTAGCTGAATGCCTATTTCTGCAACCTAAAACCTTTGGCTGAGCGCATGTTGCTTGATCTCGGCCTATACGCAGCTGGGAAGAACAAAGTAACCCGAAGTGATGGCTCTACAGTTATTACAATAGTAACCATTAGTAATGATGAGGTTTAAGAATATCAAATCAAACTGCTACGTGGGCTACATCCAATTGCAAAGAAAATGGCTTTAACAATTAGATGATGTGCAGCTCGAAACTAATATTTTGTTGCAAAAGATAAAAACAGAACCATCTTTTAGTAAACTGCAGACAGTGACACTGTTTTGACCTATCAGGTTTTTTCAGTGCAGTTGGTGACCGACAAGAAGCTAGAGGCTTTTAATAAAGCACACTTGTGGGACATATACTGGGTCCACTTGGTGGAAGGTCTGTCAGTAATCTGTGAAGCCGTATCACTCGTGAATAAGTGGCGGTTGTCGCAGGTTCACTAAATCTAGCAACTGCTAGAACAATAGCGCTGTCACAGCCTAGTGCTCACAAGCTCTAATTGTAATGCAAGAGGCTAGCGATGCACTTAGCAAACTGCAGATAGTGACACTGTTTCGACCTATCGGGTCTATTCAGTGCAGTTGGTGACCGACAAGAAGCGTATTTGTCGGTTTAACCACAAGTGGGGCAGTCTAAGCTGTGCTTTATTAAAAGCCTCTATCTTCTTGTCGGTCACCAACTGCACTGAATAGACCCGATAGATTGAAACAGTGTCACTGTCTGCAGTTTGCTAAGTGCATCGCTAGCTTCTTGCATTACAATTAGAGCTTGTTACCACTAGGCTGTGACAGCGCTATTGTTCTAGCAGTTGCTAGATTTAGTGAACCTGCGACAACCGCCACTTATTCACGAGTGATAAGGCTTTGCAGAGTAGACTACTGACAGACCTTCCACCAAGTGGATCTAGTATAGGTCCCACAAGTGTGGCGGTCTAAGTTTTGCTTTATTAAAAGCCTCTAGCTTCTTGTCGGTCACCAACTGCACGGAAGAGACCTGATAGGTCGAAACAGTGTTACTGTCTGCAGTTTGCCAAGTGCATCGCTAGCCTCTTGCATTACTATAAGAACCATCTCTACTTCCATGTTTTAGCAGGGAGATCACCAGTTTGCTTGTTTGGAGTAGGCGGCTACATTTTATAATGTTTAGAGACTTCATTTTAGATGAATCTTTGAGAAAATGTAGATAGCTAATGCCAAGGAAGCACGCTTTTGAGAAAAAATAGTGAAAACCAAACAATCAACTTTTTCTAAAAATTGCAGATTTCTTGGGTCTAGTAGGAAAATTGTTCAACTAACAATGAGACATGACATATTGCAACCAATTTCGATCAGCCATTATGAGCTAATTAGTAGCCTTAACTAATTAGAAAAACATAATACTGGAAAACACTTTTTTTCAGCTTTCAAACGACACTGAGTTAGTACCTTATCGTAACGTTTATACTTGAGACTGAACTCTTTTTGCTCAGCTTACCACATTTTTAGGAAAATAAAAAGCTACATTACTGGTCTTAAAGTTCAACTGTTTGAGTATAAAAACTAATAGTAAATGTACATGTCATACATTATCGGAATTGCCTCAAAATGCCTTTTAATTCGTTAAAAAAGTTTGAAAATCGGTTGAGAAATAAAGTAACAAAATATCAGTGTTTAAGTAAACTGATTTTGTAGAAGTGTTGCAATTTTTGAAAAAATGATCAAATGATGATCTCTAGTAGCAAATGACTGTGTCAATCGTGCCTGGCAGCATTTTGACATCTTAAAGCGAGTTGAGGCATGCAGGAAAAAAAGCAAGAAAGCATGCTTAGAATACTTAAAATGCTTAAATATAGAATCTGTTGCAGCATTGTCAATCCATCATTAAATGTTGTAGGTTTTTTATTTATCGAAGACATCTTGCTAAGATCTCCCAAAAAAGCTTTTAAGCGCGTTTCTACGATCAGCATTTTTGAATAAATTAAGAAAATAATTAACAATTAATTGTCAATTATGACGTCATGTGACATTATAAAAAAAAGTAAAAGTTGTTGTAGTTGTTAAGTCGGGTACTGGCTTTCGATTAAGCCCAAAACGACATTTCTCGGTTCAAAAATGCAATTTTTTTAAAAATTGTGTTTAATTATGACGTCATAAACTCCTTATTACATCATCACGGGGTGGTGATCATTCGCGCCAAGTTTGATGCTTGTACCTCTAGTAGTTTCAGAGGAGTTAAAACAGACAGAATTGCGCTTTATACTGTATATTAATGGTAATAACTTGCTAGAAGCCCTTGTGTACACAAAAGCAAGTAATAGTCACAGAGAAACAAAGTGCATAATTGCAGTAACTCAATCAATTCGATAAATTATTTTTAACAGCAAATTGAATTGGTTTCAAATGGACTGCCTGATCTAACATGTAAAATGAAATATTGAACTGCCTGTTTTCGTTTTAGCTCAAAAACATATTATAATGCTAACGAATTGAACTTCGCTGACAAATGGCAAAGTTGCATCATTTGCAGCATAGAAGAAAATGTAGGAGTTCTTGGGGGCTGAAGCTCTCCGAGACTGTTGTCAGCCCCAGGTACCACAAATTTAAAAAGGCTGTTTAAAAAGTACATTTTGAAAAATATTATTTAAAAAGTCTTTGAGTTTGTTTTGGGTCGAAGAAAAATTTTCAGTTTCAAAAGGTCGATTTCCAAAAAAAAGAAAACAATCTTTAAGTTTGTTTCGGAACAAAAATAAAAAAGTTATCACTTTCAAAGAGTTAATGCCCAAAAAGGCAAACAGTTTTCAAGTTTGTTTTAGAAAAAAATTGGTAGATTGTCACTTTCGAAAAATAAAGATCTTTTGTCAGCTCTCCTTTTGTCACCTCCATGCAACACAAATTGTTTCGCCTATAACCTCAGGGCACTGTGAAATCGGCGTCAAAAAGAGTGACATCAGACTCTTGCAAGAAATGTGGTACGTTGAAATTTAAGGTGCGTGTTTGATAACCACCGTAATAGCAACAAATGTAATAGTAGCATTTCGTGCAAAGGACATGCAGCAACATGTTGCTCAGACCTAGACCAATGTTATCGTCGGAGTAATCGATTAAAAAAGTAACGAAAAGCCGACTACATTGGGATCATATAACTGTTTTCATAGCCATTTGCTAAGACATCTTTAATAGGCTTGTAAAGGTAATAATACGGGATATGTGATTTCTGAAACAGTTTTCCTAAAACACTTTTTGTTTTACAAGAGGCCAGCGATGCACTTTGAGAAAACTGCAGATAGTTACACTGTTTCAACCTATCAGTTCTTCTCAGTGCATTTGGTGACTGACGAGCAGCTGGTGACTTTATACAAAGCGTAGCTTAGACCATCACACTTGTGCAGGGGGACCACTGTGCCACGGCCCCCCTTTGGTCTTAGGCAAAATTATGCCCAAAGCAAACAATTGCCTGAAAATTTTCTGCTATCGTTGGGCTTCATGTCTGAGATTAACACATAAGCTTCAAACTTTCTATAGTTTTCTTGATATAAATTAAAAATCACATGAGCAAGTTCTTTTGCGCAAGCATATTGTACAACATCAATAGCAATACTGCACAAAAATAATTTGCTTGCCACGAGTGAAAGCGAGTTTTGTGATTTCTGAAAAACTTTCATAAATATTGCCAAGAATAGAGCCTGTCTCTATTTTTCCGGCAAGTTATTTACCAAATCATCTTGACGAGGTTAGATTTATAGATGATAATTTAAATTTTCTAATTTTAGTCAAAATGCTTTGGACTTAGTCAAATAAAAATACTTAGTCAAAATGCAGACTGAGGTGGAAGCAAAACCATCACTTTGCTAAGTAAAAACTCGACACTCTCTCTGGAATTTTTTTAAGCAGGCTATAAAAATCGCAAAAAAAGTGTAATGAGTGGATAAAAGTAGCAGAGTCGCTACAGTCAGAGATAGCACAAGTTACGTTGGTAACATTCTCTAGCTTGCAACATGCGCGAAATTCAAGCTTTCGTAAGCACCGTGAAAGACATCGGTATTTTTTCTAATTATGAAAAAGGTCTTTCATTGCTGCATGCTTCAGTTAATGACAAATGTCCTGATTCTTCGCATTCGCGTTTGAAGCGTCATTGTTCCACAAAGTGGATTGAGAACTATGATGCTGTTTTTGTTTTTAAGGAGTTTTATCGGGCGGTTGCTGGTTCTCTTGATCAACTGTCAGAATCAAGAGATGGAAAAATTCTTGGAAGGGCTATGCCTTATTTGAAAGCGATAACAACACCTGGGTTTTTGGTTAGCCTAGAAGTTATCAATGCTACACTGAAACTCGCCAAAACAGTTGCAAAGAAGCTACAGGACATCAAGAAATTATTTTAACTGCTTTAGATGGTACGAGAATTACCAGTTGCAAAGATGTGATATGCAATATTTGCAAAGATGAGAAGGCTTTTAGGGACAATGAAGAAGTATTTGTTGAATTATTTAGACATGCCGAAGGTGTCCAGGGGGAATCCATACCTATGCCTCGAATTGTGAAGCGGCAAGCCAACAGCGCAAATCCACTAGCGGTTTCAACATTACAGTTTTTTGGGCGTTCTGCCTTATTGCTTTTTATTGACACAGTGCTTGCGTAATTCAGCGAAATATTTCGCTCTAATCTTGCTGATTGCATAAAACTCCAATTTTTGATACCAACTGTCAGTTTATAGCAGGTGTTCCCAACTAGAGGTGATCGCACCCCTTGGGCGTGCGAAGCAGCATCTTAGGGGGTGCGCGATGGTCTTTTAGAATTTTGTGATGCATTACTGTTTTGGATTGATCAGTTCATTCTGCGTCAATTATTCTGTGTTTATGGACAGCATGTTTAGTGCATAGCTTTCAATTGAGCCCGAGATAAAGTTGATCTCCAAAAAAAGGTCAATACACGCAATTCCAGCCGCGATTTCAATGTATCATAAACCAAATTCGGGCAGTGGCACCTGATCCTTATACGGCCCTCAAAGAATTATGTCTTGGATCACATTTTGGCCAGCGGGCCGCATGAATTCTTCACATGTTAAAATATTTTAGGGGTGGAGAACATATTAAGATATTTTAGGGGTGTGAGAACATATAAAAGTATTTTAGGGGTGCGGGCCATTACATGGGTTGGGAACCACTGGTGTAAAGCATGACATTCGCTTCGATCAGAAATGCTGTAAAATTCCCTTTGTTGATGACAGCATTGACGCTGTGGAGGTTGAATTTATGCGATGGCGTTCATTTGAGTAGTGTTAAAGTTGACATTTTGCTAAAATCAAAATCACATATTGGTAGGTAACGTTTTATGTAACAAATGATAATCAAGGATCGGATGGGCAACTTTTCCCTAACAACAGGAGAGATGTTATGCTTTTTAGTAGTCTGATCACAGTAATGCAAAGTGTGTGTGAACAAGAAAAAAGATTTCAAAGAATTCAAAAAAAAATCAGCTTTATTGTTTCGTAGAAGCTAATCTTGTAAATAATTTTAGCTTTTATTTTCCACTCCAGCTCTTTATCGTAACAGAGAGGCCTTTTTTCTTAAAAACCTGTCTACAAAATCAAACGAAGACTTGTTTTCAACCAATAAATCCTGTTTACAACAAGCAAACATAATGAAACCAGCAATCATCCTTAAACCGATTGAGAACTTATAGGCAAATACTTAAAAACAAAATGGCAGAAATACAGCCCCCAAATGCCGGAGCGATGAATCAATCTATTAAAAAAGTCTAGATGAAAAAATATATCTCAATCGTACTGTTAGAAGTTGATTTCCAGCATGTTTCGACGTAAGCAAGCTGTAATTAAAAACAAAGAAAGCCATACGAAGTACTAAATAGTCAACAAATTGTGTTGGTAAATATTTTTACGTCATGTTATGCTGATTTTGACGCAACAAAATAAATAATTGATGTAAAGTTGATGTTTTTGTAAAGAGTTGTGCTGAAATTCCGTAAAATCACTTTCGGGTCTTAAACTTTTGCAGATAATTGTATTTTTAACTTTTTGATTGCAAGATATCCACTAAGCAAATTTTCCCATTTGTTATGTAAATCCACTTCATAAACCTCAACGTCGTGTCGAGCTATGTTTATCGATCAAGTCAATCAGATAATCATCGAGAAGAATCCGGAACAATAGATGCGATCAGTTAAATACAAAAAAAAGCCTGCAGGCTAATGCACTAACAGTAAAAGCTTAGTAAAATACGGAACAGATTTGAGTGCAAAATGCCTGAAGTGATTTGTAGAAAAAACAAAAAGTAGGACTTTCCTAAGAGCTGCATGCTGTGTTAAGAATTGAAAACCGCTTATTGTCATAGTTTGATGCACATTGATCATTTTCTAAAAGATGCTGGCCAATGGCAAAATTACAGTGCAGTTTGGTGTCGTTTCGTTTGCATGCTCTGTGGGGTTGAGATCGGCGTGGATGTCAATACTTAGATCACCAAGAAAATCGCTCAGTTCTCCACTCAAGCCATTCGGCCCAGAAAAGTGCCCTGTATACTTGAGGGTCCCTTGGATAGGTAAGCCCTCCAAAAACTTGGGAAAAGAAGTCAATACTGCCGTGGAAAGCTGCTATGGTTCCGTCAACACCCGCTTTGTCTTTACGTCTAAGCGCATGCTGCCAGTAGCCCGCATGGATGTTCTACCTACAACTTAGAAAAGTTTTGTCATATATAAATACAAGTGCCACTGTGATATTCGGTACGTAGGGCGAACGTCTCAACGACTGCAGAATCGCATCAACCAACATGTTCCGCAATGGTTAAGACAACAATTGACCCGTCCACGCCGATCTCAACCAACGATCGTGCAAACAAAGCGACACCAAGTCGTAGAGTGACTCTGCCATTGGTCAGCATCTTTTAGAAAATAATCTTTAAGCACCAAAATCAAGGGGTTAAGGATTAAATGCCTAGTTTAGCTTGCAGTCTTTATGTCCTTAAATAAAACTTTTGGCAATTTGATAGGAGTCCCAAGCAGCATTTAATTGTACTCACTTACAAATCTTACAAAGTTTAGGTCTGTAAGAATTGCGGGGGATCGAAAATAACAACTTTGAGGATAAGAAGCAGCTGGTTGTTAATATTAAAAATCATTTAGCCGTTACGCCAGTGGCGTTACATGTTAAATAAAGTGCAATATTTCTCAATTTTAAAGAGCATTTTAACAGCAGCAATATTTTGGATCTGAGGCTTACCTCGATCATGACTTGGTAAACTCAGTTTCATAATTCTTCTTGTTAGTTGCCTGTATTGACAAGCAAAAAACAGTTGTGTCAATACCATTTTTAAAATCTTTGTAATTGCCGGACAAGCAATTAAATCCAAATCCCATTCGGAGCGGATCCGGCGTTTTTGTCAATATACCATTACAAATGCATTGCTTTATCTCGAAAATTCGTGCTTGGGCGATACGATGATAAGCAAGCGCATAAACGCGCTTGGCAAACAGGATTACGCATTCTATGTTTAGATTGAAGTTGCTTTCTTGGATAATTTTGAAGCATATTAGGCTTTCAGCATAACTTTGAACACATTTTGTAAACATAAAAATATAAATCAAACACAGAAGCTTATTGAAAATGCTTTATTTTGTCGTTTTTTAAGCCTAAATTGTATTATTTTGGAAATTTAGATCATGCTGTTACAACCCTTGTGGGGTTTTTACAGCAATGAATATCCTACTTTATTAGATAGCAATTATTTACAAAAGAAAAAAATCATACATAGCATTTTGATTAGGTATGATAAAAGCATAAAAGATTTTTGCTACACAAATCAATGCAATGAAAAGCTTATTAACGTAAGTTATACTAAGCAGCAAGCAATAAAACTTGGAACGAAATATGTCTTGGGAAATACAATAATAATCCTTGTCAAAAATATTAAAAAGATTGGAATTCAATTTTTTTGATAGATAAAGTTTTATTAATCTTTGAGCGCGGACGACCATAAATTTTGGAAGGTGGATAAATTATTTTTATGATAGATTATTTTTGAAAATAACCTTTATTTCAAAACAGTTATTATTCTGGTAAAATTTAAGAGTGTTGAGCACATTTAGAAAAATTGGTTGACCCTGAGTGATGATCGTTTTTTAGGAGCCATTTAAATATTTTGTCAAAAACAAAATATTTTACAAATCTTTCGTGGAAAACAATTGCCCCTCTTCCCTTGGCTTCTGGCTTGCTTCAAGTCAAGTTATTGGCTGTCTTTTTACGTTTAAGTTATTTGTAAAAAAAAGTTAATACGCCACAATTTCACTAATCGCTTTGTTAATTGGTCGCGAAAAAGAAAAAAACAGCGAAATGTTCATGAAACTTTTAGGCAGAGCTCATTACCAATTGCGATTATTTAATTTTAGGATTTTTTTAGAAACGAAACTGAAAGGTGGCCAGGCAAAATATACAGGAGCGAATTTTTTATGCTAAATCCAGACGTATCTTAGTTGACACCCTTTTCTCAAAAGTCTCACAAAATTTTGGTAAGTATCAGGAGTTTAAAGTTAAGTCATGATCTTTTCAGAAAGCACACAGAAGTTCAGCTTAAACCAAGCAATCTAGAAGTTTTGCAAGTATTTGAATCCTGAATTAAACAATTGCATTCAAATAGTCCACTATCAATTAATTGTTTGATTTTTCTGCTTTTACATCAATTACAGAATTAAAATGAGTGATTACGAATCAGTGCATGACTTATTTCAGCAATTGCATATCAGAGCTATTTTAATATTTTTGATTGCAAGATATCCACTAAGAAAATTAACCCGTTTGTTACGTACAATCCACTTCATAAACCTCAACGTCGTGTTGAGCTATGTTTATCGATCAAGTCGATCAGATAATCAACGAGAAGAATCCGGAACAATAGATGCGTAAATTATATTTTTATTAAAAAGCTTAGTATATTATTAAAATTAAATATCATTAAAATTATTATAGTTTTATTAAAAAGCTAAGTAAACTGCAGTATTATTAAATTATCGTAACTATATTTAGTAAATAGACAAACAATGAACTTCGACGCCTAAGCCATGCAAATCATTGGAAGAAAACCGTAAAAAATTTACCTTCAAGACTTACATCAAATGATAAAGCATAAAGAGAAAAAATGTATTTACAATGATGTGTCTGCGACCAAAAGGTTATCGAAAGTTTAGCACATTTCATTTGCCTCTTATGCCTTGTACTAATTTAGCATTACTTTATTATAAACTTAAACGAACTTAAAATTACACGTAGTCTAAATAAAAGCGAACTACTAACAACTATGACTAAATCAATAAAAGACACAACTAATCTAACACAGCTTGACAAATCAAAGACAGCTTGCTTTGCAATAACTACTGCAAACAAATAAAGCGTAGGCAACCAACGCGGCGATATGTTGAAACAAGTTACATCAAGTTGCATGTTGAGATTACTACTTCGTGCCTAAGGTCTTCCTGTTCTAAAATAATGCCATTTTTAAATGATTTCTAATAACAAAAAAGTTGCCATTGTAGTATTGACAAATTTTTCAAAAATGTTTTAGAATGTTGGTTATACAGCCTTTTGGAGCAAGTAGCAAGAAGTGCAAAAAGATAGTTTGCCATTTCAACTGCGACCTAATTGTCTAAAGCAAGGATTGTCGATTTTTTTGCTGACCGCGCCCTTTAGTATGAAGAAAGCATTCTTTGTATTCCCTATAATATTCAGTAAAATCTTTGGTAATGCAAAGGAATTGGAAAGTGAATCTCGTATCCACAAAAATCTAATCTTATACCTCAAAGCAGTAAGAAAATCCCCGGCTGGAAACCCCTTGAATGAGGGTCAAGGACTTGCGCAGCAATAAGCATCGACGTGCAATTAGATGGGACTTCTTTGTTTCAAGATTTGATTTTATTCCAAGATCTAATCAGATCTGCAATTTTGTCCCAAACTACTGTATGATTGGTTTTAGCCTTTAAGTCTAAACATGATAGTCAAAGTAATTAATTACCAGAACCTTGTTTTGAAATGCTTTTTCTTGGTTCTGCAGCTTGTGCGGTAAACTATTTTGTAAAAGTGAGATTCGCATCAGTGGTGGTAAATAAATAATTTAAGCATAATAATTTGATAAGCAAATATTATAATATTCTTACCGACTCAGAATGCTCTGAATGAAAAAATGCATTTAAGAAAAGCTTAGGTGCTTTTTTTCTCTTGTTCAATAAATTTTTATGCTTGAAATAGTTTTGTTCCTTATAAAAATTTGAATTTCAAAGTTATTAATCCTTTAGATGACTACCCGGTCTTCCCAAGTAATTTCTAAATTCTGTCTTGTCTCTATGCAGTTGTTTCAGATTATGCAACGCCAAGCGTCGACAGCATATTGTGTAAGGATTGAAACTTGAAAAGTCAAATTTGTCACCGAAAGACAGCATAATGAGCCGAGCGTCTAAGTCTGGGACCTTAAGCTTTTAAACATCGGTATTTCTGAGAAAAACCTGACCAATTTTAATCGCCAGTTTTTGCTATCGATAAACAAAAAACAACCCTCATAAATGACGTCATTACTTACTTCGGCAAAAACGCAGCTGCTACACTTGTTTGTGTGCGTGCGCGGATGATTTTAATCAATAAAATACTGATTATGTTTGCAAGAGAAACTGCATTGAGCAAGATCAATATAAAAGCACTTCAGCGCTTTTTCAAAAATATTGTGCATAGCTATTAAGTGCAACAAGTTGCTCGTCTATTCCACAATTTTTTGACTTTTTTTTGATTTGCTAAATGCGACCAGAGCCTCTGATAATAAGTTTCGGACGCTAGATCAATATTTGAAACAGGGAACGGCAGACAAAATGAGGTCCTCTGTTTTTCTATGCCATATATTGTCAGCCAATAATTGGAACACTTGCTTTGCTGTTGTGCAGATTTTGATAAATTTTTCCAACCGGCTCTGCCGGGATTTCCCGACTGGGGTACCAGTCAGTTATATCGGGTTATGGGTTTCGCAGACTGCACCAGCTTCACCCTAACAGCGTAACCAGAGCACCAAGGGTAGGGTGCTACAAATGAGGGAACCGCTACTATTCTGCTGCCCGATCGTCGCACCAGTGCTTTGAATTGACTGGTTCATTTCTGCTATTGACTATTTGTCTGTTCATTTCTACTATTAATTTCTGCTATCGATTAACAAAAAAACTTCATAAATGACGTCATAACTTATTTGTGCGCAGCAGCTGCTACACTTGCTTGTGTGCGTGGGCGGATGATTTTAATTAAAAAATGCAGATTATGTTTACAAGAAAAACTGCAATGAGCAAAATCAATTTAAAATCACTAAAATCACTTCCAGCTTCACCCCAACAGTGTCAACAAAAGATCAAGAATAGGATGCTGCAAATGAGGGCACTGCCCCTATTCTTCTGCCCGATCGTCGCTCCGGTGCTTTGAATTGACACTGGTTTACAAACTCGTAAGAATATTAAAATTCAGCTGAGGGGCCAAAAAACCAAAGTTGGGGGTCGGTGTTGTTTTTGTCTCACGATTACATATATAAGTGATTTGGTGATACGCTTGTTTCACAACTCAGCGCAAATCCCTTTTTATTGGTATTTGTGACGCCAATTTCCTTGGCTGCACGTATTTTTGTTGGTCCGGGAATATACAACAGGGACTATTCCTCAGCGACGGATAATATGGGAGGTGGGTGGGAATGCATTAACCCCACCAGCCTTTCTTAGTGTTGGCTACGCGAACTGATTTGCTAGGACAACAAAAAAGTTGATTTCAAAAAAAGCTTTTTAAATGACCCTAACTCACCAGAAGTTTCTGGATCCGCTGCGACTATATCTCTTGCGTCCGATCACCAGAATGTTCTAATAATCTATTTTTACAAAATTTCTCCTCTGTAGGTACGATTGTATATTTGTCTGCAGCGTGTCTCGGTCTTGAGACAGTTTCGAAACACTATTTTTCGAAGTCCCGGTCTCGAAGGCTGAAGTCTCGGTTTCGGTCTTGTACCTTGAAGTCTCGGAAAAAGATTTGTTTCAAAATTGAATAAAGTAAGCCAAATTTCCGACAGTTTTGCAACACAGTAAAACCCACAGTAATTTTAACTTATGCTAAAAACTTTCGCATTTTTCATTCTTGTACTAGTGGTACAATTGCAATTTTCCGCGTTTCTATACGACGGCTGATGCTTGTTGCCGTTTTTACTCTTTTCCTTCTTCTGCATCCGGCGGAATGCGGAATTTATCTTTTTGCATGAATTTCGAAAAAAGAAATAAGGCAGAGATAAGCTGCGACGTGCGCATTTGCATTCTACACCCGAAATAACAGGCGACTGGTAAAAGCGGCTTGACGTTTGAATTTTGCCTGTTGCTACCAAAAATCATTTTCATCACAAAACAAATAAATCAAATGGGGATTTTCAACTTAACGAACGTAAACTAAACGTGGAGATAAAGGTGGTAGGAAGTGAGCTTGCGCTTGTTTCTTATTAAATAGCTCATAGCCTGGTATATTTCAACGCGTTCGGAAATTCATCAAAATGTACAAAATTTAGTGTTAAAAATATTTGCCACATTTTGTAAACGTTTGGTTTTAAGACCAGTGTCTCGTCTCGTTCTCAGCACATTCATATCTCAAACTCGTCTCGACTTTTTTGCTAAAAGTCTCGGTCTTGTCTCGGTTCGCAGCATCAATGTCTCGTCTCATCTCAGTCTCTAAGATTTTGGCCAAGACTCCAGCTTTGGCAGCGTCCGGGACAAAAAGTGATAAAACTTTTGAAAGAATGGAAAGATTTTGTTGCTAAATCGGATGAATACACTTGCGGCATTCAACCTGGGACTTTCTGCTACTTCAAACAACTGCAGAAATTTTCATTGGTTCACCAATTCAAACCGTTAAAATTCGTTTATACTGTAAATGATCGATCAAACGTCTCAATTTTGCAACAGATTTCAAGATTTTCAGTGTTTTGGTTCAGCATTCTCTATTTAACGAGAACATATTACGATAACCATCGCAATGGTGTAGTGGTTAAAGCGTCCGCTTTGCAGTCGGTAGAACTGGAGTTCATTTCTCCAAGTCGAGTCATACCAAAAGACTTTAAAAAATGGTATTCACAGCTTACCGGCTTAGCGGTCAGTACAAAAGGTATAGTGTAAAGAACAACCCAACAAGCTTGCTTGTTGTGTCGTTGGGCAAGACACTTAACGGAATGCCTCCATCTTCATGTGGCGACAGGTGGTAGGGCCAAGCAGTCTACCCGTCGTGGTAGCCCAGTCTGACGAAAGACATGGAAAAAAAGCATGAGCTCATACGCATGAATGAATGAATGCGGTGAAGACTTGGATTAATGTTCTTTTAAACAAATGGACATTGGTGACTTCTAGATGCAGCTAATCTATTTCAAGACGTCTTTGTTGTGGTTAAATAAATTCGCCAACTGGCTGAAATCACTGGAAACAAATGAAAACGAAACCTTCGTTTTGAAATGTTAAATATCTTTGCCAGAAAAATTTAGCTGTTCGGAGAACGTGAAAACTACCCTGTTGTCACCACTTGGATTCATCCATTTATGTGAACAAATATTTTCGCACAGGAAATTTATTTTTATTCCCGTCGCATCCAACTTTCAGTTGATCATTCTGAAGCATGTGTACAATAGAAAGTATCCAAATATAGTCCAAACATTACAAAGCTGAGCTTTAGAGCGTCCGCTTACCTGGGATTCATTTCCCTTGTCGAGTCGTACCAACAAAATTTTAAAAATGGTATTCACAGCTTTCCGGCTTGGCGCTCAGCACATAAGAGATAGTGTGGAGAACAAGCCGGCAAGCTTGCTTGTTGTATCCCTGGGCAAGGCACTTAACGGAACGCCTTCGTCTTTATGTGGCAGACAGATGGTGGGGCCAAGCAGTCTATCCGTCGTGGTAGCCCAGTCTGACGAAAGACATGCAAACAGAGCATGAGCTCATACGCGTAAACAAAAAGCTGAGCTAGAATAAGCAAGAACAAAATATAATTTTGTTCTTGCTTAACAACCAAGAACAAAATTATATAGCCGGCCAAGCCGCATTCTCCCAATAGTTGTGAAAACAGTAATAAATTTTTGTGTTGTTTCACATAGCCAAATCTCGTTCCGAAATAAAACTACTTTTTTTGACACGCAATTGACACAAAAATATCATAGGGGTTGCACATGACCACTATATGTCTGCCGAAATTCTCGAGTCCCTCGCAACGTCTATTTTGCCCTGTTTTCACCACAAGCGCTCTTAAACTTAACAAACTTTTATCCGTTAAATCGACCAAGTGCTTGAATTGAAATGTGAAAATTGTGGAAGAACACCAAAGTGATTGATATCTATTTTCAGTATTAACTTACTAAATACTAAGGCCAATATTGACAATTTTTCCGTAAATGCAGGTGCATTTGTATAGCTAACGCCTCTGGCTTAGCTCATGTTGCGTGGTTCTGGCATAAATGCAGCCAGGCAAAGAGCAAACTATCCTAAAATCAAGCTCTCGCAGACAAATTGTTACAATAGCAAGGCTCCCCATGAGTAATGCCGAGGTTGAGAATGTCCGTTCTGCCAGCTTTATTCAAAGGGTATTTGTGAGAACGGTAATCAAAAAATGATGTGTTGTCGACTTAGCCAAATCTGGTTTTAAAATTAACAGTATCGTTTTTTGAAGAAAATCGATTAAGCTATGATGAAACATCACAGGGACTTAGGAACAGGGCTCACTCACAATTGAGACACCCAGCAATTTAAAAAGTTTTATTCGTTCATTTTATGAAGCGCATGGAAGCATAATTTCAAAGTTTTGGAGTTGGGGGGGGGTTAAATAAAACGTTTTGAAAATTTTGATGAACAATGCCAAAGAATCATGCTTTTGAAAACGAATAAACAAAATGAACCTAAGAACTCAGTTTTTTAAGAAATTGCAGTTTTGTGAAGCCCAAGCGCCATAAGTGTGAATGCTTTTAATTGGTAGGCTATATTTAACAAGTTACAAAAGACTTTAATTGCCATGGATCTTTTTGAAAATTTAAATAAATAATGCCAAAGGACCATGCTTTCTAGAAAAAATAGTCAAGATATAACAAAGAATTAACTTTTTCTAAAAATTGCAAGTTGTTTAGGTGTAATATGAAAATATTTCAGCAAAAATAGAAAATGATGCATGGCAACCAATGCTTTATCAGCTTTTATAAACTAATCCTTAGCCTAACTTATAAGAGTTACGTACAGGGTGTTTCAAAAGTAAGTATACACTTTCAAAACTGATCATAGGGCACTGATTTTTTCAGAGAACATAGCGTGAATAACTACTAGATTTTAATTCGAATTATAGGAGCTGGTGTTAGCCTATTTAGACATTAATTTAATTAATAGATATTAAGGCATCTTAAAGGCCAACAACAATCAGTTAATTAACATGCCACTTCCACTACCGGTTTCCTTCCTATTAGAACAGGTATTGAACCAACGATCACATAAATTGCTGCATGAGGTTTATACCACTCCGCTGTTAATTTTAAGCTTATAAAGTTAATTTTAAGCGTGCATAATATAACCTTAAAATCAACAGCATCAGTTGATTGGACCGATGGCAAAGTGGTATAGACTGCATGATGCAATTCGCGTGATCGTGTTGCAGTTCATTTCCTCAGTTCATCTAAAAAGTTCAAGTTCCGACCGTTTCTAATTCCGAGTTCCGACCGGGAACGAAGTCGGTCGTGGAAGTGGTATTTTAATCAACTGTTTATTGTTAGCCTTTACGATGCCTTAATATCTATTAATTAATTAATTCTAGATTTTAGTTGTAGTTTGCATTTTTCACCAACCCACATAACGGCAGGAAGATTAACTCTAGAAATCAGATGCAAACTTGCTGTTTGGCAATAACATTTTTTTAGTCATAATCGATTTTTTTTTAAAAAAGCAATACTGTTAATTTTGAAATTAGATTTGGCCATGTCAACAGGACATTGCCTAATGATTTTATAAATATCAATGGGTTGAAGTCGGGAAGCCGGCTGAACCGCTATTTTTGACTTCCACATTGGAGATGGGGGCCCAACTATTGTAATCACTATGCTGCAAGTGCTTCATTTCGGGTTTGTTTGTTATTTTTCTGGCTGCATTTATGCCAGGACCAGACGTTAGCTCAAACGAATAGTCCTGTAGTTACGAATAAGTTGTAAGTAGTGATCTTAACTCTTCCAGGCTCATGGTTTTCAGGCAAAGAAAAGTCCTACATGCTCAAAAATTTATTTACTGTAGAAAAACATTTCTTTTTGCACAAAATATTTATTTTCCTTCATAAAACTCAAATAAACAAGAAACATTACAAACACAATAGTATACATTACTTTTTTCAGGTGGATCAAAAAATGTACCACCGGACACATAAGGAATAATCCATTATACACTGGTCAACAAAAAAATTTTTTTTCAAAAGTCACTGAATGTGAAAATGATTTTAGGATATATCAAGGTCGCTGAACCCAAATATGGTCTTAGTTTTTTCGAATTGGCTCTAGTTTTTGAAATATAGCGAAATTATTTTTTTTGCACTAGCGCTTACTGATAAACTGCATATTGCATTACAGATTACTATAGATTGCATTAGATACAGCTGATCGTAATTTTGAGGCACATAAGCTACTTAAGTAGATATTGTTGACAAAATAAACAATAAAGTTGGTTTTACTTTAAAGTTACATTCCAAACAAGCCATGCGTTAGACATGAACGGCACTGTAACTGTTCAAGGTAACGCTTATGAAATGTGTACATACAGTAGATGCCTGTTAACTTTAACAGAAGAGACAGTCTATTAAAATTCAATAACTAATGGCACTAAAATTTTATGTCAGCATAAACAAAACAAGATTTACCCTCAACAGTCCATGTTAGGTCAATCCATTTGTTTAAAGGCACGTTTATATGATTTCCGCTTGAAATTTTGCTGGGCACTATCCCGCATAAAGCTCCAGTAATAGTCTGACGTCATACGAGAGTCCCCTCGACCTTGGTACCTCATTTCCATATTCTTAATTGCCTGATGAAACCTTTCACCCTGTTCTTTGCTTACTTCACCAAGGTTTTCTGGGAATCGGCCAAGATGGCTGAATAAGTAATGAAATTTTATGCTCATTCTGGCCCCAAGAGCTTGAAAGTTTGTCAGCATCTGTTTCACTATGTCCTGGTAACAGTCCGCCTTCGCTTTTCCCAAGAACTCTTTTACCACGGAAACATATGAGCACCAGGCTGCAGATTCAACTACTGTCATGTGCAAAACAAAGGCTGGATCTCTTATTAGTGTTCGGATTTGTGGTCCGTCAAAGATTCCAGCTCTAACTTTCTCATAACTCGTACCAGGAAATCTGCTGCGGATGTATCTGAAGCAATCGCCATTCTTGTCTAATGCCTTGACAAATTGTTTCATTAAGCCCAACTTAATATGTAAGGGTGGAAGAAGGATGCTATCACGGTCCACCAATGGCTCGTTTATCACGTTGTTCTCCCCCACCACGAGTTCTTCACGTACGAGCCAATCCTTTCTCTGCCAGTGTTGATCATCAGCTCTACTGTCCCAGAGACACAGAAAGCACGGGTACTTTACATAGCCGGCTTGCTGTCCCAATAAAATGTTGACCATTTTTAAGTCCACACATATTGCCCACTTATGCTCGTTGTAGCACAGCTTCTGCAAGACCATCTGTACAGTCGAGTAGCTCTCTTTCAAAGTTACCGAATGACCAACAGGAACACCAGCATAGGTACTTGCATTGCGTAGCAGAACACACTTTAAGCTTTGCTTAGAGCTGTCCATAAACAGACGCCACTCACGCGGTTTGTATTGGGGAACACTCATTGCTGTGAGAAGGCCTTTGACGTTTTTGCAAAACACAAAGTTATTTTCTTTAGTAAAATAATCACTAAGCGCTTCATCCCTGTGACGGTAGAAAGTTATTTTGGTCTTGGAATCAAGAATGCCATGTTCGCTGAGACGAGAAGCCAAAACCTCAGAAGCCTCTTTTGATAAAGCTAAGTCTCTGACTAGGTCATTGAGCTGGCTCTGGCTAAAAGGCTTTACCTTACTTTGCCATTCTGCAGTTGTAACAGACATACTGTCGCTGTAATTACTGTCATCGCTGTTTACCTCTTCTGTTTCTGCAAACAAGTCATCATTCGA
This sequence comes from Trididemnum clinides, assembly GCA_963675345.1. Lineage (NCBI taxonomy): Eukaryota > Metazoa > Chordata > Ascidiacea > Aplousobranchia > Didemnidae > Trididemnum > Trididemnum clinides. Next base: position 26,301,641 of record OY776294.1, read on the forward strand.
AACAAGCTTTGGCAAAGAAGAAAAACTGGAATGGGTACTTCCTCGCAATGCGGTACCGGCCGCCTTGCAGACTCTAGGTCAGGATAATACCACGAATTCTTTTTGTGGCGGTTCCATCCTGACATGTTCACCATGCAAAAATAGTAATCGTCATGTAGTTCTTGGGACTTCTCCAAACCATAGGCACTCCGAATCGCATTGCTTTTACTTTACCTTGAGTCCAAAGGCGAAGAGTATCAGTGCAATTTTTACACACTTTGTGAGGAGCCCATTGCTTGTCTTGATCCCCCAGCTTCATGCCAAAGTATGCTTCGTACGCTCTTTTTGTAAAATCTCGCACATTGAAACGATGCTCTTTTTTTCATATATTCTCCACAAATGTAGCAGAATATATCTGGATCATTGACACAACTCCTACGCTTTGATATCATAGCTCTATTTTAAATTTGATCTTAAATACAATTCCTAAGAAAAAAGTAGTTGACATCAGCAAACTGCTAAAACAAAAGTCTTGCAAAACATTAGTTTGACCATTTTTTCAAACTAACCTATTAAACTATGTTCATACAAGTAGGCTATAGATTAAACCTGTATCCGCATGAACCGACCTTCGCGCAACATAGTTTACCTTGCAATGTACAGTAGGCTATTGACTAGATAAAAACAGCTATAGTAACTTTATTGTTTCACAACAATACAGACATTTCAATGAAACAATGCCGCAATTGTTTCATCATACTGCGAATTATATTCATACTGCTGTTTGTTTTCTGTACGCCAAAATTGTTCATGAAAATTTTTGACGCTTTATATCTCAAAAACTAGAGCCAATTCGAAAAAACTAAGCGCATATTTGGGTTCAGCGACCTCGATATATCCTAAAATCGATCTCACATTCAGTGCTAAAATTTTTTTGTTGACCAGTGTTATGTTTGGGTGGTTTAATTTTTGTATTTTGAGGTAAGGGTGCTTTAACTTCAAAGACAACTCAGCACCTATTGGGGGGACTAATTTACATAAAATTTGCATATTCAAACAAAAAAAGATTTTTTTGTATTATATTTGAAATCTTCAGAAATAGAGATTTCAACGATATATTGCACTTGATGTAGAAGTAAATAAATGAGTAATGATTTAATAACAAACATAGGGTATTTTATGATGATTAATTATGATTAATTATGACAAATTATGACAGTTTTTCGCACTGCCACCTTACGAACATTTTTTTCGCAATACACGCGAGGGCGAAAGAGTTAATGAATATCCTAGATTATTTATACAGTTGGTACAAATTTTGAGCTGCTGAGCGGCACAGGAACTCAATTTAAAAAAGTGGTCTATTTTCTATACCGCTGAGCATCAAAGGTGACCTTTTCTGTGGTTCAAAATGTGTACCACCAGACTTGAAAAAGTTAATGTTTAATTGCTTAATCCCGAAAATAGATATCAATCGCTTTGGCGCTTTTCCATAACTTCCATATGCTTTCAAACACTTATTTAATTTAACGTATAAAAGTTTGTTGAGTTAAAGGACGAATGTGGTGAAAAAAAAGGTAAATAAGACGTTTCGAGGGACTAGAGAAGCTTGGAAGACATGTAGTGGCTATGCGCAACTCCTCATATTTTCTTTTTAATCGATTGCGTCTCAAAAAAGTATAGTTTTGTTTCGAAACGAGATTTGGCTATGTGAAAAACACTAGGTTTGTACAGCTATTTTTTCAACTATCCACTGGATGAAGCATCGCAGTCGGCTTAGCCGATTTTTTTATTACTGATAGAAGGGGCCTGTGGGCAACCCCAGCAGAGCCGGCTGGTTAATTAATAATTGGGCTAAAAATCCTTTCACTATTAAAACCAGAACAATAAATAATTGACTTACTATTCAAATCAGAAAGGTGGCAGTACAAAACATTGCTCGGAAGGGAATAGAGGTAATTGGTATACTAATGAAACAACAAAAAAATCTGGGCTCGCGAAGCATTAACATTTTAACATAATTTGTAAAGTAGCTCACACAGTTGAAAAAGTTGCGCACCCTTGCTTTATAGTATAAATGATTCTTGTTGAGAGATATTTCATTTCGTATTGAGGCGTTGCATTCAAAAAATTTAGCCTCACCAAAAGATTTTAACCTTAAGAGCAAAGATGCCTATTGAACGTTTGATTGTCTGGTGCGCTGCTGAAATTCTAGACCAAATAAAAAAATCGTGTAGTAAAGCACGTACCGAATAGCATAATGGTATAGCCCGCAAGCTAACCCAGTTAAAGAGATAAAATAGGCCATGTCCATTCAAAATTTTATAGATCACCTAGAAAAGCATTGAGGATCTTTGGTCAGAGACCACTTCAAAAACTAGGTAAAGATGATTTTTTTGGAAAGTTGTCCGTTCCCTACCCTAAATACTATTTCTGACTAAGCTCTTGCTACAACTTAATTGGTTCACAAAAAGTTGGAAAAGGAGCAAAAATTAAATGCAGATTGCAATTTATCTATTATGGTATTAAAAGTTTGTGGGTTTTTCAATTACTTTTTCTTGAATTAAGTCGCGCGAACTACTTATTTTCGCTTAATATGGGAAAAATTGTAACATTCAGTTCAGGTTGAGCAACAAACGTTAACTGATTATGTTACTGATCTAAGCTAAATAAAAATGCGTTTAACGTATATTGTTAATCATGGTATCAAAAATATAGTTGAAACCATTAAATAAAATTAAAATATAAAGAAAAAATTAAAATAAAAAAGTTACGAAGGTTTTCATGTAAATGCCTAAATAACATAGGTTACAATATCTTCAGAATTACAATTTCTGGTACATTTACATCGGTCAAGTTCTCACTTTTAAGCTCCGGCGGATCATTCGCCTTTTTTGGTATAAAAATAACGATGAACATCTATTTTTAAAAGTTCGTTATTTTCAAAGTCTTAAATGGAAATATTTCAAACCAAACCGGACGTGTAGATTTTTTTTTGAAAGAAAAATCCTAATTATCAATTATTACCTGACATGTCAGAGACATCTGGCAACCCTACAACAACATATCATATCAAGGCAAGTTGTTTTCGAAGTTACAGATAATTTATTATTGCATTTCGAGAGGCACCACTGTTAAAAGTACCACCATTAAGAAATGCCATTTTAACCAAAGAGTTTAATTTGGCTAAAGCCCAAATCTTGTTTAGAGGCTCTGCAACGATATGTTTTTAGACTGATTTATTGATAGTATAACATTTTAGCAATGTTGTAGCTTCGGTTTCTAAAGCAAAAGATGCAGTTCTGAAGATTTTGTGGAAAAGATTAAAACGTTGAAAGTTATTTATGTTAGCTCTCATGCCACGAGAAGCTAAAGAAAAAGTCATTAAAGCGTATTGCTGGTATTTATTGAGTAATTAGCCAAGTAAAAAGTGAACTTGACCAGGACACAGCCGCACCGGGCAGAGGTTTAAAACTTTGGCGAATTGTAACTAAAAACCTTTTTAAATAAGGGCATTTAGCCCTTCTCCTTGATTACGTTTTTGACTCCTTTCGATAAATTTTCTGCAAAATTATTTTTTGTTATGACCTGTTATTGAGAAATTTTACAAGATTTTGGTAACAATTATTAAGCAAGTTTAGGAATATTTGCTGTAGTAAGCTTATGTGATTACCCTTTTTTAAAAGGTATACGAATGTAGCCGAAAACTGGGGCTTGAAGAATCATGCTTGGAGTAATTACTCCTGTTGTTTTCTGAATGCCCTCACGATCGAAATTTCCCTTTTGTACATGCAAACCATGGTTTAGTTGATTGTTAATTAATTTAACCAGTCATGACGTTAACCAGTAGCCAGAGATTTCAGTCTTCTGCTTGCATGCACTACAGAATAGAGAGCCTCATAAACCTTAGCAAAAACGATAATGTTGACTAAATATGTTGCAGAAAAACTTTTCTTTAGCAATTCACCTCGTTTTACACGTGGACCCAGAATTTTGTAAGGTTTGTTTTTATGATATTTTAGTGGTAGAATTGGTAGTTGACCTGCCTCAGAAAGTTGTTTTTTCCATTTTTGAGGCGTTTTTGAAAAGTTCTAGTTTTCCTAAAGCAAAATATTAGGGCTAAAAGAAGCTTCAACCTTCTAACTCTGCCTTCCCCCTGTTATATCCTTGGTTCGGCCCCTCAAACATTCTTATGATGGTTTTGAAAACAAGTCGACAATCTTGATGAATATACACTGCATGATAAGTTTAAACAAATATCATCGTCGCCTCGGGTAATTTGAGATTCAAAGCTATGGCTTAAATCTTCCTTTCTCCGTTTTTCGATGATTTTAATAATTTTAGACATTCAAAGAGATGACCAAACCTAAACTCTATTCTGCTTAGAGTTCTACAACATCACCTTGTACCAAAGTTTTGGTTTATCTCCCTATTTAACGTTTCCTTAACTGGCTACCCCAGCATCAACAACTCCTTTATAATCTCAATAATGCGAGGGCATACCAAAATCACAAAAATGTGTTTCATAAAAACACATAAAACCAAAACGTAGAAGAAAGAATAATAAGAAATTTTCCACTAGCTGGTTTCTTCCTATTGGGATTCCTCAGGAAAGTGTAAAGCTAACGCTATTCATTGAGTTTGGCGTAGATCTTCAGAATCAGAAGACCATAGCTAGGAGTTTCACCAAACCAGGCCGTGGTGCGAGCCACTGACGGCAACCGCTTTTGTGCCTTTGCCCCTATAGATGTTGGCTGCGTTTCGATGTAACTATAGTAGGAGTATAAGCACACCACAAATTTTATTACGTATTTGACAATAATTCATTTTTTGTTAGATCATTGCAATTTAAAAAACTGCATTAGTCTATGCATGTATGACGACATCTGTAAAGCTGCAGAGCTTAGCGTCGGAGAAGCCAATTTGCCTCAACGATTGCATTTTCATCATTGTCTAAAACTTAAATTTCTCCGGCTTTGTCAAATTGTGTTTATAATATTCAACCCTGCTAGAAGGTGCATTGGCTTTGTGTTGGCGCCATTTATGACCACGTTTTGGTTTGGGACGGTGAAGCTGAAGATACTTTTGTGCAAGATTCGCTTTTTCTCCGCCCTGTAGCAGAGTGCTTTGAATTTGTAGTATAAGGCTTATCCCTACAATAACAACGAGATCCCAACAACACCAATGGGCCTGGAGCACAAAAGTGGTTGCTATCAGTGGCTCGCTGCCTGCAGAATTTGGTATAATTCCCGGTTATGTTCTTCTCATTTTGAAAATTCACGCAAGTTTTGCGGCCAAAGTTAAAGTTCTAAGTTTGCCTGACGAGTCTCAATGGGACGAAACTAGCTATGCGCTAGTTACTTATTTTTCTTGGTTATACATTTTAGATTTATGCGTTTTTTCTATCACATTAGATAATATATTTTTGTGATTTTAAAATGCTATTGACATTATAAAGGAAAAAGTATAATTTGTAAACACCGTCGGTCATATATAGTTAGAGTTTATTGACGGGACCTGCCTGATTCCTTTGCAAAGTATGATTACGTCGTTTTAACAAATATAGCCCCCTCAAAAAAATAGTATTGACACGCCACTAGGACTGAAAATTATGAAATTCGTTGTAATATCTGCAGTCATCCCGTAAAAAAGGTCATACATTTTTTTCATGCTGAGTTAGCTACGATTGACTCTTCATCTCATTACCACACCCCTGAATATACGTTAGCACTGTGCTAAAGTAATTCTATTCTTCTGACTGTTTCTCAAATTTTGTTTGCGAGCAATGTATGTAAAGAAAAAAGATCTTTTGTGTCAAGCATGTCGCAGGAGCGATGGCGAGACTATATAAACTGAGCTTTACAGGAAATTAACATGAAACAGAAAACGTTTAGGGCAGACAACACTCAATTTTCAAACAAAGATTTGCGAATTTTCAACCATGTAAGTTTTATCTTTATATTTTCTAAAGTAATTTTTAAATTTAAAATAACCAAATACTGCAAACAAAAATATTGGTTTATTTAAGTGTTTATTTATATATTAAGAACTTGGTTTCCGAGTAGCTTTTATTTCTAGTTACTATTGAAACGCGGAAATTCAGCGGACTAACTCTAATTTTATCTACAACTGACCTCACTTAAGCTCTAATACTTACTTTAATCCAAATGTTCGCCCCAACGCTAACGCTTATCTGCAATTTCGTGGACATTCTGCGTTTCAGCTGTATCCAATTCTCTGAAACTTTGTTGCAATATTTACGGAGCACAGAGTATTCCCACGCTCACCGCCAATTGGGAGACTATACAATGATGGAAAAGCTGTTTTGTTTGTGGTACATTTGGTGTGGTATCGGTAACTTAACGTTGTTTATTTTTAGGTTTTTCGCACAACTTCGCTTCTGCCAAAAAAGTAGGTTTAAATTTTGATAAACTTTTCACGTAAAAATACTTATTTACAATCATTTTACTTTTATTAGTTTAAGAAAAAAATTTTCCTAATTGTGTATTTTTTGTGAGACAGTTACCTCATTCGAACAAAGGATGCCATCGGCGGCCCATTCCTTGCAATGCCTTACAAAATATTATTTAGCCAAACAATTAAAATTTTTAATATCTAACCCAACTTTAAAATAGTAGGAATGGGAAAATTGGAAGGAAGTGGTAACACCTTGCACGGTTTGAGCCAGCAGTCACTCAAGCATGTCGGTGAACCAAAAACTTGAGCTAAAGTTCAAAATTTACAAGCAACCGTTCAGCGGATCATGCCTCAGGCACACCAACATTTCCAGCGCTCAACTCTCTGTCTTCCCATAATCCTCAATCGATTGCACCACGCTGTCAACAAAATTGACTTTTCAAAAGGCGCCAAAAAATAACAAATAAGTATAAATTTTCAAATCTTTGACAACTTTATGGGAGAAAGCTTTAAAACATTCAAAAATTATTCCAACAAAAATTTAAAAAATATCTAAATCATTAGGAAGATAGCCTATTTAAGACATAATTTATGGGCGCACTAGACACACGCCAGCGGATTTTATGATCTTTTAAGACTCAACGTACTCGCGGTATCCATCTAAAAATCCCATTTTTCTAGTTTGCAGATTTTTCACGTGCTCAACAATAGCAAACCTGAAATCAATTTATTGCACCTCGTATCAAATACTGTTAAAAACTAGTAGCATTAAAGTGATTTTACAGTTTTGTTGATTTAATATTGTTGGTTATTCTGGTCAACAAAAAGTCAGTTAAATACAGATGCCACAAAAACAATTTGTGGAGTTAACACCCATTGGTTACACAAGAAAAGGCAAGATTTATTGCATATTTTAATAACTGGTATAACGTTTCATCAAATATTTTCCAGTAGAGTGCTGTTGGAACAAAATTTTAAATTGACTTCTGCCGTTCTGGACGGCAACGACATTGGTGGATGGCTGCCGTTTAATCTTTATGCTGCCATTGAAACTGTCCTATATTTTCTATTCGATAAGTTTAATGTGATGTGTTTCCACTGTTAGTTAAAAATCTATTCAATACATTCAATGTAGCTGAGGAAATTTGGAAACATTTATTATCTTGCACTTTTCGAGTTTATCGTAATTTTTTATTGTGCTAACTACCATCCAAAGACCGGTAGTTTTTTTATTTATTACTTTAGACCATAAGTTTGCGAGTCTAGCAAACTCACAATTATAATGAGAGAGTGAGGATTGACATAATAATTGAGTAATCACTCACCAAAAATAAGGAAGCCCTAGACCGGTTGTAGGGGCTCTTCAGTGGCGCGTATCCTACCAACAGGAAACCGAACTTTCAAGATGTAGATCTATCTTTTGCAAGTACCACTGGACCACCTGACCACCTGGCGGGCGCCGTTGCTAACGAGCAACTGAAGAGTCCCAATATTGGCAAAACCGGTCTGGTGCTTCCTTATTGTTTGTGTATGACTACTTAAACTCACAAATCATCAACCAAAAAATCTTTGACAAAACCCAGTGAAAAGAATCAGACTAAGATAATAAGTTTTGTGGTTATGTTATATATGCTGTGATGATATCCCGTGTGATGTTTTCTTACATATGGCGCGGCCACGAGGCTGCCACCGATATTGCGCGCAATGATGTCGCCTCGTTGAAGGAACATTATACCGGCACATTTTCATGAACGTTTGTGTAGAAGTGCACTGTGCCGGCTTTACTGACAAATGCCATCAGATCTAACTGCAAGTAGTTTAATGTTTAAAAGTAACTGCTGCCTTGTCACAAAAAAATGAAAATGCTTATAATTTGCTTGCTTTTTAGTTCTTTTACTTTTGGTTGTCTTATTGGCGTCGAAATCCAATTCAAGATCGTTAAGGAGCAGGCGTTGTTCGTATCTTCGCGTGCTCAATGTCGCCTGTGATAACAGTCTACGCGCTCTTGATTTTTTATCCTCTACTTCAACACAGGTAAAAACAGCATCAAACATTCATTTGACTATATTAAAAACACTAGTCTTACCAATTTCAAAGAATGATTGATGTGAGAAGTGTTTTTGCAGTGGTGATTCGCACAAACTTGCCCAGCGCGGTGATTTATTGATCAGCAAAAAGTTCATTTTGCGGTTGATAGTCTTATATTTAATTCCTTTGTTCAATAGTAGCAAAGAATTAACAGTGGTATTTAAAGTTCTCTTGCTTGGCGTATGGACAGCATTTATAAAAGGAGGACATTGTAAACCATCAAGTATAAACTTAAATATTTCTGGAGCTAAAAAATGCTGTAGTTATATAAAGTTTTCTGGTAGCTATAAGTAAAGGCATGAACATTGATTGAAATGCCTCACTCATTTTAAAGTCTGCAATCAAACTCCTTTAGCAATGCGGGCATTTAGGCCATAAAATTAGGAAGATTGCCGAACAAAATTTTTTCATGTAAGAATCATCATTCACCAAAAACAAAATTACAATTTTCCTTTTGATCAGTTAACACAAAGCCTACTGATATCACTTACTTATTAAGGATTAGAATAAAAGGCTGAAATGATTTCAGTGGGATTCGAGCCTACTGTCACATCAAATTCTGTAATTCATGTGGTATGGGTTAAAACTCACAGGAATTGGTTTATCCCCTTTCACAGCACTTGAATGTGGGTGCAAGTGGTTCCACCATGTGAAACTCTTTTTGAAACTAGTTCGACTTCTCCCGTGATTGATACATGTTGTTGAGTACAACTCATAATTTGTTGTTTCAGAGGGCAGAAAGGAGCTTGAACAGCAGAGACGGTGGATATGCTAGAATGACGGTTAGTATTGTCTTACGCTTGTGTAGTAAAACTGATTACTTTGTTCTACGTGGTGCATTTAGAAAGAAAAAAAATCAATATTCTACATTATTTGTTGCTCTGCATTGAGAAATTGTCAACAACTGCTTAGGAGTTTTTAGCTTTTTTCTTAAATTGCTAGCGATAACTTTACTGCTTGCTCACAGTAAAGAGTGTTTGCCCAAAGGAAAGTAATGCAATCAAGGTGAAGTTTGACGTTCGCCATAAAACGGCATAATAAGGGGGGACACTAAAATACGGAATTACGAAAATAAGGTAAAATGCCAACTAAATGTGGAAATTGCAGAGATACGGAAAAGTCAATTCCGTTATCCAATTTTTGCCAATTTGGTGGTAAAATTGTAGTTTTTATTTACTAGGGCAAAATTCCGCATTTTTATTATTTCCGTATTTTTGAAGTGAATAGTTTTCCGTACTTCCCTAATTTCCTGGTTTAACATGAATTTTCGTGTTTCACTAATCCCATATTTCAATACAAATTTCCGTACATCTATATTTTCTTATTTTAGTGTTGTCCCTTAATGTGCAAATAGAAAAGGTCAACTTATCCTGACACGCCTGCCAAGGGAAAAACTTGTTTTCAAATGAGCTGTCCGTTATTATGTCTTTAAAAGAAGCACTTTTTGACAATCAATTCTGTTTTATTGAGGTGCTTGTTATAGAAATGCAATGTACTGCCGATTTTGAAGCTTGTCCCAGCCCAAGTTTTCCTGTAGACCTATATCTACAAAGAATATATTCGTAGAAAATAGATAAACAACTAAAAGCTTGCAAAAGTGAATATACAGTGGATGGTACAAGATTAACTGATCTACCAGCTAAACCAATCATTACAAAATTCAGTCTTGTATGTATATATTTACTTTGTGGTTTTATTGTAAAGCGGTTTAAAACCGTTAAAAATGATTACCACGTGTTTGTGATTCAATGCTAAAATTGATGTTCAAGCCAGTAAATTTGGCAAAAAAACAAAAGCCAATCCTAAAAAAGCTACTTAATTATAACAAGAACAAATTTCCAGTAGTAAAGTTGTTTACAATTTAGAGCTGGTAGTAATCATCATCATCATCACCATCTTCTTCATCATCATTATTATCTTGCGCGGTGACGCATGGTACACCGTGCAAAATGATCACTATAGACGCGAGAGGTTTTCTTCAGTCATGATCTTGTGCATAAAAACGAATTCATTCAACAGGTGCGGGGGGGGGGTAGGGCGATGAGGTGATTCTTGTCTTTGTCCCTTTGACTGAATTTGTGCTTGGCCGGAGTTGGGTGAGTTAATGGAAGACGAAGGAGTGTATGGCCGAGCCAGTAAAGGAGCTGGGGAGTAACATGCAATGAGCCAGGGAACTGGTCTGCAAAGGTGCAGAGCTTCTTATTTCGATATACCTAGAATAAATAATTCCAAATAAATTTGCAAGTTTTTACTGCATTCTCTCCATAATAAAAGTCAAGAAATTCCATTGATATGTTTATACCCTACCGTCTAACAAATAGGCTGATCAACATCCAATTTTTTGTCCAACTTTTTTTTAAAAGGGTGCACGATAAGAAGTCCTAGAAGTTTCTGGTAAACCTCAAGATATTACGCTGCACTCTCAAATTTAACTGGTACATATCCAAATTTTTACCATGCCAAGTCGCGTAAATGTTTCATCCACTTAGTTTTTGGGCGACGGCACTGCTGGTTTAGCGATTTTTCAGCTGGTTTAGCAAAACGCTAATTCAGTAAAGCTGCTCTTGTATATCTATCGTAAGCTGGACACCAAAAAAGATATAAAGAATGTATTTAACTTATCAAACTTGAAGCAATTGCTCATCGGCAAGAATGCGAATAATGGCCAGCAGCTAGTCCAGGGGTGGCCAATCATGCTGTGCCAATGAGCCAAAAGCGACAGAGGCCATCACTGAAAGAGCAGCTGCGCAGTTCTAAGTTTGAATTTACGCTTATTCCATTTAAACAGAGGGTAACAACCTTTTTCTTTGGAGTTCACTTCTCACAATTCTAAAACTGTCAAACTTTTTATTTCAACGGTAAAGTGAAAACCAGTTTTTTTCCAAGATCATTTTTAAAGACAATATTATGCATGTGCGACCTTGCACCGGCCACAAAACTTAACGTGCGCACCGCAGTTTGCACAACCCTACACTCTATCACTGTACACAAAAGATAAGTCAAAAGAGCCGCAGTCCAGAACCCTAAAACCGCCTGCGGCTCTCGAGCCGCGGCTTGGCCACCCCTGAGCTAGTCGAATATGTGATCGCGGTCTGCGTAAGCAGGGTTGATTCAAACTGCGATGACAAAGACATAACATAAGCGTTTGTTAAGCTCTTTCGTATTGGCTAAAACCCCGGTAGCATGCATCCGCCCAATGTTGTTTGTAAAAAATTTTAAACCATACTCGGGTATGTTTTGTTATCACTTATTTGTCATTATTTTGTTATTACCGTACTTATTATTATTTTGATTTATCATTTCTCTTTCACTCAAGACTAATATGCTGTTTTATGACGTAACAATCATACGTATGCATATAAAATTTCAATTATTGCGTAACACAAACAAAATAATCACTAATGGCTTTCTAAAGTTATCCGAGAAATCGATGAGACTGATGATGGACTCATTCATTTCGCCGCGAAAAAATAGAATAAGTCTAAGTCACACGTTTGCAACTTTCATACTCGGTCGAATCCGAATATTGACAAAACTGCGATAGAGGTTTTTGGCCGAGTATTCGATCTCAAACTTGACTCCGAGCATTTCTAGTCGTTAATCACTAATGCACTTGCGCATACTGTTTACTTGAAAATAGAAAAGGCTTCCCAAGCCCAAAAACATAGTTTTCAGAATAGCATTAGTCAAAAAAAACTGTTCTACGTTACATGAATGGAATTACGTGGTTCTAGCACTTTTAAATGCGCACAGTTCAATGCTGAGAGAAACTTTCCTCTATTAGGTCAAGTTTTTTAGTTACTTGCCTTTCAATACTGACAACAGAGTCATTATTAAGATATAATTCGAATTATAGCAGCTGGTGCTAGCCTCTTGTTACCCTTTAAGTTGTCTTAAGATCTATCAATTAAATTAATATTAAGCTATAGTTACATTTGTTATCGCACCACACAATGCTTCCTTTGGCAATAATTAGATACAATTAGGTTGATTACACTGTTCAACAAAATTTTGGTATCAGATCAGGTAAACATTGATTAAGGGTAATTTGGGGTCGCTGATTTCAAATCTGCTGTCAGATTTACTCTATCACGTCAGGATTTTAAGATACCGTTGACTGGTGGGGTACTTCATGCTACCTTTCATATCGCTCTTCCTAGGCTAACTTTTGTATCATCTTGCTTTTATCCACCGGTCATTTTTTGAAATGCTATTTATTGAAATGTACTCTATTGTAGGTGCTAAGTTCAAAGGTTATATTAGTTACAAGGCCTAAATTGCATTTTACTATACTAGTTGCTACCACACAAAATATGTCAAGTCGCAGAAGAAAATGCAAAAATGATCCAGATAACTTCTGTTACATCTGTGGACAGTACACTCCTCCTATGCACCGCAGAAAGCACATCCCAAAAGTGAAGACTGCTTACAAGTTTTACTTTGGGTGCGAAGTCGGAGACCAGGACCAGAGCTGGTCCCCTCATATAAGCTGCAATGCTTGCAACACACAATTACTGCGGTGGCTAGCTGGAAAGAAGAAGAAAATGCCATATGGTATTCCGATGGTTTGGCGAGAACAAGCTGATCACACCACCGATTGTTACTTCTGCCTAACGGATATAAAGGGATTTTCCAGAAAGAACAAGTCAAAAATTAAATATCCTGACTGCAGATCGGCAATGAAGCCAGTTCCACACAGCAGTGAGGTTCCCTTCCATCACCACCTCCAACTGGTGCCTTGGATGAAGATGCTTCGTCTTCTCAATCTCAAAGTTCAAGTGAAGCTTGTGAAAGTGAAATGTGTATAGACGAGATTGAGCCACATGACCCAATTTTGATTAACCAGCATATGTTGAATGATCTGGTGAGAGATTTGGTTTTGCCAAAAAACAAAGCAGAGCTTTTAAGCTCACGGTTAAAACAATGGAATTTTCTTGAAACCGGCACTAAGATCACCTTTCCTCCCCAACGACAAGATGAGCTGTCGTCGTTTTTTACCAACAAAAACACGCTGTGCTTTTGCAGCAACGTCTCTGCCCTGATGGAGTCACTGGGTTACCAACATGTTTCTGATCAGTGGAGGCTTTTTATTGATGCTAGTAAAACTAGTCTTAAAGCTGTTCTTCTTTACAACGGTAACACAAAGCCTTCTTTGCCGCTGGCATATGCTGTCAATATGAAAGAGAGTTATGAATCAATAAAGATTCTTTTAGAAGCAATTGAATACTCCAAGTATTCTTGGAAAGTTTGTGGAGATTTGAAGGTGATTTCCTTACTGCTCGGCTTGCAGCTTGGCTACACCAAACATACGTGTTTTTTTATGCCTTTGGGACAGTCGCGATGACAGTAAGCACTACAGCAGGACTATTTGGCCTCCACGGAAAGAGCTTGCAGTTGGTAGATATAACGTGAAGCATACACCCCTCATTGATCCGCAAAAAGTATACTTACCACCACTTCACATAAAGCTCGGACTTATAAAAAATTTTGTCAAAGCAATGGATCAGCATGGAAAAGGCTTCCTGTACTTGCTGGAAAAATTTGGCTCTAGGAAAAGTGATGCCAAGTTAAAAGCAGGTGTTTTTGTTGGACCAGACATTAGAAATCTCATGAAGGATGAAAATTTCGACCAACGTCTGAACAGCCTGGAGCTCTGCGCTTGGAAATCATTCAAGCAAGTAGTACACAACTTTCTCAGATGCAAAAAAAGTGAGAACTATGCCCATATCGTGCAAGAGATGTAGATCGCATATCAGAAGTTAGGGTGTCGTATGTCGTTGAAGATACATTTCTTGCACTCACACCTGGACTTTTTTCCTGACAATTTAGGAGATGTGAGTGACGAACAAGGTGAAAGGTTTCATCAAGACATTTCAGTCATTGAAACTCGTTACCAGGGAAAACTAAATGATAGGATGATGGGTGACTATTGCTGGTATCTGCAGAGGGAAAGTGACGCCCCACATAAACGCAAAGCAGGAAGAGAAAAACATTTTTAAACGATAGTAGTACAGTTGGCTACTCTTGCCAATGCAGTAAATTAAGTGTTTTCAGTGTCTTGTTACCACTGTTTGACAAAAATCCGCTAAAATATACGCATATAAAAAATTTTACCACTCGCCATAACGCATGTATTTTTGCTAATAGCATAGACCACAGCATAGATCCTAAAAGTCTGACGTGATGGGAAAAAACGGACGACAGATTCGAACTCAGCGGCCCAAATATACCCAGGAACAGATGAAAAACTTTCAGATACCAGGAAAAATTTTTTTTTGTTGAACAGTGTTATTAGTTTACAATTCCAGAAAGCTAATAATGCTTTAGCGCATACGAGTAAGTGCTGCATTTCTCCATGAGATGAAATATCCAGCTAAAAACTTTTACGCAGGCACTAAATGCTTTGTGTACTAGCAACTCTTCTTTGTATGCACTTGAATGAATGCAAACTTTGATTAGAATAGCCTCAACTGTACTAGTTTAAGACTCCATCAGATGTAGACGCGAAAGCGTTACAATTTACTCGAACAGTTATTACGTACATAAGAGTTTATGTTTATAGCTATGACTCAACGTTATACAAGAGATAAAGCACCGATCGTGCGCTTAAAACTTGCGATAAAAGATTCGTTCCTGCCATTGTAAACCAATAACATAATGACGTCACGGGCGTTTGATTGATTGGAAAGAAAGCCATGTATTGTGTATTAACAGATGTGGTTGTAACGTAATAGTACAAGTAACTAAACTAGCACTATCAACATTTCAAACTACTTAAATCTTGATTTGATCGCAAAAAAGCATCAAAGATTCGAGTTTAATGGCACTTAATTGTGTCAACTCAGCTATATTCACTTGCGTGTTACAAAAATTGTAGCGACCGATGTAGCCACTCTATTTTAAGTTAGCCGAAAATCAAGTCTCTAATTATAATTGTCTGTTGAGCCAAAAAATTCTGTAATGCAGCGAGATTGTTTGAAGCTGTATAGCCCTATACCACATAAAAAGGCTACGTTTAAAACATTTAAGCGTTGCAATGAAAGCGATTAATCGCATTTCAGCGTTCAGCATCAATTTCCGTTTCACGCAAGTATCTTTGGGGAGCAAACGGGACGACAGCCGTCGTTACTTCTAAAAAAATTCTTGGACTTGTTTGTCGTATTAAGAAATGTTGTTGTGAAATAAAAAACTTCGGTTGCCTACGGTGCTATTGTACACAGGAATCTTGTTTTCTTTCCATTTTACTCACGGGTGATTGCATGTAGCTGTGTTGTTTGCTTTCAATTTTCTGTCAAACTCAAGATTTCATCTGATTTATCTGAATTCGCTTTAAGCAATGAACGGATTTGCTTGATTTATTTACATAAAATGAAATATAAGTTGCAGTCAAATCCATTTTATGCAACTTAAGATGCGCAATGTATGGCAGATCACGTCTGCTATTAACTAGTCGTCTCGTATGGAAGTGTTCATGTAGTGCTTAAAAAGCATAATTTACCATAAAAAACTAAAATAATGGCTTAAAATATCATGACTTTGTTCAAGCTTTTTCTTTTAAATTATCAAAAATTTCTGGAAAAATTTTGTTCCCACCCCAAAATATTTGTTTTGATAAGCTCCTGCAGGATTCCCAGGTGTTGCCAATTTTAATTATCACAAAAAGTAAACTACTTTCAAAATATAGAATGTAATCCTTTGGAAATTTTTACCAACATTTAATGAACTCTTGAAATAATTTATCCCAATTTGTGTCATTGTTTGCTTTGTTGTTATTTTTGCGTCAGAAATAATACTTGCATTATCGTGTAGAATGCCTTCAACTGCTTCTCTTGTGACATGGCGAAAAAATGCGAACGTATCGAGCGCCAGTGTCGCAACGGATTGATGAGCCCACGGTAATATGACACATCAACAAAATAGAATATTATGGAGATTTGTTCAGTTTTTCAATTGCAACAAGTTTTTTGCGCGAAAACGAATTATCATGTTTAGGATTGGGATCCTGGAATATTCAAATTGCGAAATCATGATAATTTTAGCTTATTTTACCCCAATTTCAGAATCAACTTGATTAAAATCTCAGGGTTACAAGAATACAGTAATAAACTTCAAAAGTGGTTTGTCTTGGTAATAATGTCCTATCACAATGACATTTCAGTGTTGGTAGTAACAGCACTTGCTACCAACTGCCGTGTAGCAATGCTTTATATCAGAGTTTCTCATACATTTTGACACGTATCCTCCTTTATATAGCCAACAAAAGCCCCCGTCCCCTTAATTCGTAAAGTCATTTTTCTAAACGTTTTAAAGCTGTCAGTCATTTTTACACTTTTATGGTTAAAACAACATGAAAATCGGTTTTTATTTTTTTCGAGATTAACTCTTTAAAGAGCTGAATTTGGCTAATTTTCATGTTTAATCTCGTTGATGCTACACTGTACAACTTGAACGAAAACATAATTGTCTGCCTGCCAATTAGGACCACGGAATCGGCCATGGCGCTCTCCTAGGCAACTTTATACACCCACCCAAGAGGGCAGGGTCCCCAAGATTAGGAACCCATGCTTTAAACAATCCACCCACAGTCATTGTCATAACATTGCAGAAGTCGCAACATGGTAAGTGCGTCCATTTTGCAAATAATAAAGATGGGTTCAATTCTCTTGATGAGTCAAACCAAAGTTCGGTAATGGTGTATACGAATCTTCTGCTTGGTGCTCTAACAATTGAAATGATGTACAAATTTGAAAATGAAATTGAATTTACTCTGACATTATTAAAGTATTGATGCATTCGGCTTTAATAAATGTTGAGAAAATATATATAATAAGTAATTTTATCCATTTAGCGGAAGTGATCGAATAATTTTTGATAAGAAAGAATTTGAAAATTAGTTTGAAATAGAAAAACAACTCTCAAGCAGAGATAAATATAAAACAGACACAAATTGGGGTCGCATTTATTCAAAGTAAATGTACTAAATTTTTTTCCGTTTCCAGCTTGTTGCGATACAATTTTTGCGAACTTGGTCGGTCTTGGTGTAAGAACCATGGAGAAACTATCAAAGAAACAATCCAAACGTTTTTCAGTGTAAGTACATAAACAACCGTCGCGACAGGGTAGTGGTTGTAGCGACCGCTTCGCAGTCGGTAGAAATAATTTTATTTCTTTTGTCAATCATTACAAAGATTTTTAAAATGATATTCACTGATCTGCTGCTTGGTGATCAGCTTAAGCGGCAGTGTGAAGGTGAAATATCAAACCATGTTTACTTAGTTATGATTATGAAAGTACTGTACGTACATAATGAGACTGAATAAATGGCCTGAGCGCGTAGCCACTGTTGGCGCAAGAACAAGGACGTAGTGTCCACGGACAATAAACAAGGTTGCCTATAGAATATTTCAAAAAGAAACAAATCAACTGAGAAGGTAACAAATCTATGAAATAAAGTTAAGATGTTAATTTAATTAATAAAAAAACATATATTTTATCGTCAAATAACTTTCTTATCGAACATTTGTTTGAAAAGTAACAGTTAATTTGGTTAATGTCTGATCGTGAGAGATCTTTTTTTGGGAGACCACCACTTCTGTAGAACATTCCAAGTTTTTTTTTCGGAGATCAACGTAATTTCTGGCATTTTAGCAGAAAAAGTGGGAAGAAGAAAGAAACTCAGTTTAATTTTCAATCAAGTGAAAGAGTAACAAATTTTGGTAGCGTCGTCACAAAAGTAACAAATTTCTAATTTGCAATCAAAAGGAAACAATGCGTCACCAAAAGTAACAACTCTGGCAACCTTGACAATACGCGGCCATATCTCGGAGAGATAAGAAGCTGATTTCTTGGGTGGTTAAGAATGATAGACCTGTTTGTCTCATTTAAAGTAATATTCTCCGGTTTTGCCGCCGTCGCCCGCCGGGGCTTCCGGTCAGTTAAGTGTCGAGTTAGAAACATCAGTTCAGCCGGCTCGACTACTATAACATTTCTGAGAGCAGTAAAAAAATTTGGTATAAATGGGGGCATTGCACCGATGTCTCTAATCCCAATCATCGTATTTTGAATTAGGATTTACAAACTCTTTATCATTTCTCAAGTTGGAAGCCGAAAAGGTTTTTGTTTTACAACAGAAATAATTCATTTGGTGGAAGGCTTTTTCTCGACTTAAACAAATCCACTGGCAAAAATATAAGTGACTCCAAGTTACCTGGTTGTTAAATAGAGAAAAATGGGTCCAAACGTTTTCCAAATGTGTTGCGTCCGATCTTTCATTCGGCTAAATAACCCATTTTAGGGAAAAATTTTTTAATAGGTACGATTGTGTACTGGTTGACTATGATTTCACCCTGTGATGTAGACCTGCTGACTTAATTTTTATTGATTTATCCGCAAACTTTGGACTTCTTAAACTTTGTTTGTAATATCAACCTCCCTGTGTGCACATCAGTTATTATAATTTACATATTTGTTATAGCATTACTAAAAAACAGATTTAAACTGATTTATTAGTGCCATAGCATACCATCAAACTTTATCAGACAACATATCAGTAACAGGATTTACTATTTACGCTTGCTTTTAAAATGACAGCCAGGGATGCGGAAGCGAAAGCGGTGGAAGCGGTCCTTTTTTTATGGAAGCGGAAGCAGAAGCGCGAAAATTCTACCGCTTCCGCTTCCTCTTAGGTTATTTGACTTGACGAGTAACTTGGCGAAAAAGTTTTGTCCATTTGCCAATGTGGATTAAACGGTGAAGTTGCACAATAAGTCTGAACAACTGTGCGATATCAGTAGCGCGAGAGAACAAGAAAAAGTATAACTAGCATCACATTTTATATCGATTATGGGTAAGAAAAAGATAGTTTGGACAATAAAACGTAGCTAATAAAATGATGATTTGATTAAACTTAACTAACCTTGGTTGGGGGTTTGAAAAAGTTGAAAAAGAAATTTTTCACGACGGAAACAACTTGATCATTCCACATCAGTGCTTTTCAACAGGGGTTTTGCAAAACATGCAGTTGTGTTACATGAGTTTCAAGGGTTCCTTGAGGGGACCACGAAGGTTCTTTGTTTATCACTAGTATTTATTTCTTATTTCAGTGTACCGGTATCGATTTCTTATATGTAGTGATGTTCCGTGTATATAAATAGTATTGAAATCTTAAGATAGCAAGTTGCAGATTGTGACGTAATTCTGTTTACAACTTTAGGAACGTCTGAATTTGCTAACTACCTTTGTAACGTAATAGTGCGTCTGCAATTTCAGTTTTGCTGTTGTTGTTACCCGACCCCTTCCGAGGGATGGGGGCATGGCGGAAGACCATGGAACCCCAGAAGCCGGGAAACTTCCCAGGGGCTGGGACAGAGGTCGTAGAGAGACAGAAAATTGCCAAAGAGCGAGCGACGCAAAGAGTCCGTAGCTGGACAGTGCAGAATGAAATGAGAGGTGCTCTGGGACGAGTGTGCGCAAGCGCTGCAGGAAGGATTCTCGATTCTGCCAATCCTAGAGAGATAGGAGCTTGACAGAAGGCTGTGTCCGTTGCAGCGAAGGCGAGAGAGAACACAGCGAGCATGACGTAGAAGCATAAGTTACTCGGTTGAAATCGAGGGAACCTGTGTGTCAAAGAATTTAGATAAGACAGTATGCCTCCAGTCCGAGAAAAGAGAAGAGTAGTTGTCAGAGATAAGAAAAGAGTGACTACAAGGGATTGCTGAGGGAACAAGTAGCGCTCCCCGTCTGGCCAGCTCATCAGCCGCGTCGTCGTCCGGAAGAAACGAGTGTCCGGGGACCCATTGTAGCCTGATAGAACAGGAGAAGAGAGAAGACAGTTTTTGACAGAGATTGAGATGAAAAGGAAAGATGAAGGAGAGAACAGGGTGGCGAGGACAGAACGAGAGTCAGATAGTAGGAGAAGAAAAGAGAAATGGCAGACTTGTTGGTGCTGCCGAGACCAGCAAGAGCGTTCAGGATGGCGCAAGCTTTAGCGGAAAAACTTGAACATACTGGGCCTGCTGAAGAGAAAAGGGTGGCCTCGATGCCACAGAGGGAGCAGTTGGCAAGTACCCCTGACCCTTCTTTGCCAAAAGGGAAAGGAACAGAGCCGTCTGTCCAGAGCACCAGATCGTAAGGAGAGCATTCAGTGTCAGAGAAGTAAAGAGATCAGCAGTAAAGAAAAGAAAAAGAGACGAGTATTCCTCTGCAAAAGGACAGTGAGAGTCAAAGTAAAAAGCAAAGTCATCTTAACGAGCTTTCCGAAAATTCAAGGAAGGGAGATGTTCGTTGGGACGAAAGAACGGAGAAAGAGGGACGGTTAGTAGAATTGGTAGGTGATTAGAACACAGATTCTGAAGCACCTCCCAGGAGCAAGATAGGGCGAGAGAGAAAAGAGCAAAAGAGATGTCAGGGTACGAGCGATGAAGAAGAGTAGGTATGTCAAAGTCATTGAGGGGGAGGAGGTCAGAGGAGGTGAACCGATCGAATGAAAGCACTGTTCTACATTCAACACAACTTCTAATATCTAAATAAAAGAAAAACAGAGTAGTTTGGAGCAATAAGCTTAAGCGAAGTAGGTAAAGTAATTGCAATAAATGAAGGTTTTTGTCCTCTCAAAATGATAACATGTAGAAGAAGGCAGGCTACAGACCCACAAAAGTTAAAAAAATTGTCAATGGTCGTTTTCTTGGTTTTTGTTTGTGGAAGCGGAAGCGGAAGCGATAGGTGTGGAAGCGAAATCGGAAGCGGTCGAAAAATAACCGCTTCCATATGCCTAATGACAACAGATATTAAATAGGCTACAAGTGCTGATTGCTGTTGTTTTATGTGTGGTGGTACCAGCAGCAGCAGATTTTTCATTTACAAACGGTGCTTTTTGGAAGTGTTTCAAACAAATCAAGAAATCATGCCCAAAATAGGTTTGAATGTTTAATGGCTAGTTGGTCGTTGATAAAACTGAGGTTAAGAAACTATTTTTAGTTTCTATTTCTATGCAGCTTGTTAATAACTCCCGAGAAAGCTAATAACCGCGTTTCTACAATATTTTTTGAGAAAATGAAGAAAATAGATTTTACAATCAATCGTCACTTATTACATCATCGTACTTCGTGAGAGTGAAAAGTCTTGAAGTTGATGTAGTCGAGTGCTGACTTTCGTTTAAACAAATAACCGCTTTCCTCTGTCAAGAAATGCGAATCAAAAAACAATTATCTATAGTTGTGACGTCGATAACCTCTTTGAAACACTCATTCCGATATGGTGTTCAATCGTGCAATTTTCATATTTGTACGTCCAGCAGTTTTGAAGAAGTCAAACACACAGACAGAATTTCGCTTTCTAGTACAGATGTTGTTCCCATAAATTTTTCTGTATTTTTTGTCATCTGATATATATTTCTTAAAATTTATTTTCATTTTGTATTATTTTTATTCTTGGTATATTGATACGTGTAAAGGAGCGCACACAGTATTTTTCTGAAAATTTTGCATTTCGTGTTTATCTTTAGTTGTTTCAGACAACAAATCTTAAGTCTTTTACTTGTTAGCTTTCCTATACAGATAAAGTAAAAAGACGAGAATCCAAACCTCAGCCAAAGCATCCACTCTCAACCATGATGCTGTGGCTCGAAAAAGTGACCACAATTAATTGCAACAAAACACTTAAAAAGGATAATTCGCCAGGGAAAAAGTCATTCAAGGACAAACAGCCAGCATTATTGGAGCCACCCAACCCTTAGCCATAATGTTGCAGTTGTGGTTTGACTAAACAACCTGTTTCGAAGCTAGCTTTACAAGTTTTTCGTGCAAATAACAAAAACATCATTGAATGATTTTTTTTTCTTTTTCAGAAAAATTTCAACGCGGCAAAGTCAAGGTGTTGCGCCAAAGTTTCAAACCACTCAAGAAGGCTAAGAGTTACGTTGATTGTAAGTAATCGCTCAGGTTTTTGAAGCAATAACTGCCTTCAGCGACGCCTTGGTCTTCCAATGCTGTGCCTTTGCCCATTTTCTTACACGGCGCTCTCCCTTAAAAGTAATAAAAATGTGAAGAACAATATCGTATGAATTTACTCAGTCGTGATTGCAGTAAAAGAAAGGCTTTAGGCAGAAAATGGACTGAGCACGTAACCGAAAAAACAAACAGTGAAACATCACCTAGCTGTAGAAACCACGTTTATAAAAGTAACATAAGCTGCATATTTTATATCTAGGCTACATAGCAAACTATTTTATTCATAAAATGTATACTGCTTTTTGTTTAAAAATCGAGCTCTGATTCAGTAAAGTTGCTACGTTTTTAAGCCATCTATGGAAAGCATTTTTTTTATAGCAGATAGTCATCAAAGGAATCTCAAGCATTTTAATGCATACATGTACTGTATATAACTAAAAATTTTTGCATTCAAAGAAAAGATCCTATTGTTAAATATAAGCTTTAAACGAAAACAACTTATTTCCATCCAAAAAAGACACTGCACATGAAGTACCAAAGTCTAACAAAGTTTACAATTGTAACTAAAGTTGTAAGCTTATTGCCCCGTGGTTTTGTAGTAATCGGGGAAAGGGTTTTAAAGCAAATCGCTCCGCATGGCTGCACAGCTTATGCTAGAAATGCACAGTGTCGACTTGTAACTCTGAAGTTGGTCTAAACGCAAACTGTTTTGTAAAAACAGGTTATGTATTACGCCATTTTCTAGTTTGCTAATTCAAAATAAATAATGACCTTCGTATTGCCTCTTTTTTTGCTAGCCTTCATTTAGAGTGGGCCCACCACGACGGGTAGGCTGCTTGGCCCACCACCTGTCTGCCACATAAAGATGGAAGCATCCCGTTAAGTGCCTTGCCCAAGGACATAACAAGCAACCTTGCCGGCTTGATCTCCACACTATCCCTTTTGTGATGAGTGCCAAGCAGGGAAGCTGTGAATACCATTTTTTTAAGTTCTGTTGGTATTATTCGACTTGGTAAAAGAATCCCAGGTCTACCGACTATGAAGCGGGCGCTCTAATCACTACGCCATCGCACCGATATAATAAAGTAAACATATTTTGCAGAACATAATGACGTACGAGAAGCTTGTATATATGCAGCAAGATCTCGATGCTTTTTATTCCAAGATTACTGGAATTATGAAAAGAAAATGCATGGGTTCTCATTATATATAGTAATTTGCATGACTATTTTGTCCTTGGCAGTGATGATTATTGACTACTTTTGCCTCTGTAAATCATATTTTAAATTTAAGAAAACATGTGATAACTGTTGTACCATAAAAAAATGATCTGCCTATTTAGCGCTATAGCAAGAGTATTATTTCTTCTGCAAACTTTCTCTCACGCAGCAACCTAATTAAAGTGCTTGTTGTTTAGACGAGAAAAATATTTTCTTTAGGGACTATTTAATTGATTTTCTTGCTGTTGTATTTGCCATTTAATGATGGCAACGTGACTCTACTTAATCTTGATGATGCAAAACTATTGTAAAATTCATTTTATTGTGGGTTTGTTTTTAAATCGCAAGACGTAAGAGAATGACTGACAGCCGCAGCAAAAATTGTCCCGACACTTATTGTAAAGAGTTTAATGAATTTATTGTATTGTTTTAAAGTGAACACTTTGATAAAAACAATCTCAACACATTAGTTAGACGATTCTTTAGCTGCCAGGTTTTTAATTAGTAAAACAGCGCGCGTTTTCAGTTAACTCTTGTAGATTTCCACTCACGTTTTGATTTCAATTGCAGATCATCTTTGTTTTAATAAAAATTGCTTTTGCTGAAATGATTCTTAACCGCATAAACTTGCGCACATAGCCACCTCGCGAAAAATGTCCAAATCAAAGTGTCTTTGTGTTTATTTTATATTTAAGTATGCTTTATATTATGTACTTTAATATTTTAAGTGTACTTTAATAAAGTGTGCTCTATCTGTTAATCAGCTTATTGATATAATTTCAATCAAGTCTTGCCTAAATTGAAATAAAATTAATTCGTTTTAATTGCTGTAAAATAAAGCGACATAGCATGGCACGTATGGTTGTTGAAAGAATTTTTTAGTCAAAGGAAAACTTCGCGTTTCTAGAGTAACTGCTGCTTTTAAATTATTAGTGATACCAACACATTTTCACCACAAGCTTTTTACCACAGACATTACCATCGAGTAGAAAAATCGTAGCAACTGCCTTTTCCAAGAACACAAAATGCAATCACGCCGGCGGTGTCTGCCGGCGTCTTATCCCGATCAGCTACCTTCCCGTATGACAAAAATGGCGACACGTTTTTAATCACAACTTTAAAGCAAAGTAGCAGTTTGTGAGAACTTGGATGTTTGCATACCGTCCCATTGGGACTTTACGCACATACCATTTCACCATTATTTGGCATTGCAGGCGAAGCGATAAATAAATAAACTTTTCAACTTACAGAACGCTAAAACACGTCAACAAACGGTATCTTTTTCATAATGGACAGGTTACAGAGCTGATTTCGTGTAATTTTATCAAGATGCTAAAGTTTTTTTAACGATCGCATTTATGATTAGGCGGCTGAGTACTTTGACATGCTTTCTCTTCTTTGCGGATTTTTAAAGTAGTAAATTTATCGAAAGTAATGAGCTCAAGCGGAACGCTAAAACTTTGGCGATCCAAATCAAATCTGGAGAATTTTCTTAGCACCGCTGTCAACGTCTTGTGAGTGTGGAAGATGAAAATGTTATATTGTAAAATGCAAAGGCTCTGCTCTACTCTCTGTAAAGTTAAATACCAAAGCCGATCTTAGGAGGAGGAGTAGATTGGAGCAGTAGCCTTGAGACAATAGCATTTGTGCAATAAAATATCTCTAAAAGCCAAGATCCATTGACAGTCGTCGAACCACTGTTTGCAGTTTGCTCAAAACGTTTGAGAAGATGCAGGATAGAATATTTGAAACAAAACTCTTTTATTATTTCATCCTAACTTGACGCAAAAGAAATTGTGAAACAGTTTTAAAGCGAATACTATTTGATCCATTTTTGACGAAGAGAGGATCTGAAAGTTTTAAAGGCATGTTTAATTTAAAAAAGAAATATGTGGCGGTGACGCTAGTACGGTATCTAGTGGCACTAAAAAAGGTTCAATATAGTTCGCCTTTATCCTGTAGTTAGTTTTACACCCTGCATTAATCTGTCTGCATCCGGAACAATGCCGTATTAAAAGCGAAAGGGTAGAGCAAAGGCCCTATAAAAATTATAAGTTCTTTTTTATGAATGGCATTTTTTCTGTGTTTAAAGCAGTTTTGGAAAAAAATTTTCCCTGCTTCTGGCTAAAAGAAACCCTCGATCAAAAATACTTTGCAAAACACAGTACTGATGTGGACAAAACAATGTGGCTGCCGCGTGGAAGAGACTTTAAAATGTCGACAAAGTTTTGCAAACAAGCAGAAGCTATTTCTAGCTAAAAGTTTATATAAAAGCTATGCAAAAAATATGGCCTTTATGAAAAAAGCAAAAGATTTGAAGAAAAGAAAAAGAACAAAAAACTTACGATGGCAATGATCTTGAGTTCAAATCTCAACATAGCCACGTGGTAGAGTTCTTGGTGAAAACACTGTATGGCAATTTATCCTGCTTGCTGGTGGCACTGCTTGCTAGAAAAAAGCTTTGCGCCTCGTCAGTTTTTTTGAAAACGGTCATTTTCCCACATCTACTCTCCAAAACCATGAAAATACCTTGTTTTGATGATCAAGTTTTCAAATCGATGATTTTGACAAATTTTCTTGGTTTAATAAAAGAGGGGTAGCCTTGAACCCCTCAATTAAAAAACCCCTGAGCTAGAATGAACAATGGAACATCTACACTACAAAAGCAAAATTCTTCCGGTGCATGCTTACCTAAATACATCGTACGTATCAAAAAATAAAATTTGTGTCCGAAATTTACCTTCTAACTTTGCTTTAATTCTAAACTGTACCAAAACCAATTTTTGCATGGTATCATCTTTTTTGCACACACAAGCAAATGTGTTGTATAATACATTTTTATTATTATGCATATTTACACCCGCCTAATGGCACCCGACAAGGTCGAAACCGGTCGCAAGTTATTGCCTTGTTGTAATCGGTTGTTGCGTTGTACAGTATGATGTTGGTGATTAATTATTTTCAAGTAAATTTTCTAGTTTACCTTAGGTGCATAAACCAATAAATTTTTCCTGCTTTTTACTAATACTACGCAGAGATATTTTGGAAGAGATTAAAGGAAAACATTTTTTTTAATCTAATCTTATTATTCTGCAATCTCCAAATAAAAAGGAAAACAATTCACAAGTATATCCAGGAAAATTTTTTTTTTGAATTTTCTTTCCAACTTTTAATTGGTTTGACTTTGTCTTAATATGCTGTATTATAAAAAAAGTTTCTTAATCATTGGTGTAAATTAATTACAGGTAATTTATGATGCAAAAGATATCTAAAAACTGTAAATATGTGAATCAAAATATGATCATTTTTGTCACTCTTTCTCATTAATCTTATCAGAAATTTCTGAAAATTTGACTCTCCCCGTAAGAGTATTTTTGACTACACCCTTGTGGCACTTTAATTATAACTTGGTAATGATTTAGCATTTGCCTTTATCTGCTGATACGCCAAGTAAAAGATCGTAAAAACGTGGCATTTCACAAAATTCTTTGCAGCTTTATCTGATTTGAATTTGCATACAAATTTTTTGAAGGTGAATTGAAAATTTAATCGCTTTTTAAATTGATTTGTATTGATATGACATGATTACACTTCGACAGCTAGTGTATATTTATCATTAGTATGACTTAATACAAGAGATGAGATAGCGGCGATATATATTTTTGACTGTGTTTTCCGTAAACAGTGTTGGTCCCAATCTTTACAGATTTGATATTGATGATTTCACGCTTTTATTTGAGTAATTGCTTTGGAAATTACCCAAAAATTGTCAAATTCTGTCGATCGTAGCTTTAAAACTATAATGATAATAATTCTTAAATTCTGGCGATTATTTTAAGGTATGAAAGCAGTTTAAAAATTGGTAGTGATATTTAATCATTTGTCTAAATTTTTAATCATAGACGTAACTTTTTGTTTCGCATATGAAGAAGAGAGTTAAAATTAGGTAAAAACATTTTTTTGAGATCAAGGTTTTTAGAGAATTTTTTTCCTAATTAAAGTGAAGAATTTTTTGGAGGTCAAATTTTTTGTCATTTTTAGCTCGTATTCAAAGGGAAGGTTTTTTGCTGATTAAGTTTTTCAAATCAATTATTTTGCTTTTTTCACAAAATGAGAGCGCTGAAAATACTTCCGGATGGATATACTTCGGCAAGGGGTTTCAGCCACTAACTTTTACGCCTACAATTGTCATACTAAACACATCAGTTTTCAGTTTATTATTGCCATGAATTTAATTTGATTTTTCCTAAAATGTCGAATAAACGCAAGATGTTGCTGCTTAAATGCAGATGGTGTTGTGCAAAAAACAGCGAGTCGTAAAATTTAATATTTTTCAATTTATTAAACTTTGTCTTTGAGGTTTTACACTTAAGCACCTGGCTAAATGGAAATATTCAAGACAACTAAATTGTAAACATGTGTAAAAATATCAATAAATGTAGTATACAAAGTGATGTTATTTTTCGGTTTGCATGTAGACATTTTTCTACCCAGCATTCAGATCCGGCCTTTATTAAAACCGGCGTTAAATCAGGAACAAAAAAAATTGACGGAAAGCTTATGCGCAATATGCTAATTATAGCCAATGTTGACAGCAAACTTGTATCGGTTATAGGCCATCAAATTGTGGGGAATATGTAGGGGAGCCCGGGGAGAAATGTTACAAGGGAGGGTTGTTACACTCCTTATTACTTCTTTAAAAAAAATTTTAAATCGCTGCAATTAATTTTATGCTATTGCTAACATCATTTTCTTTAGTTTAAAAGCATGTTTAATAAAAACTGCCAGGTAAAGAAAAGATAAAAGAGAAAAAGAATTTTTGGGTGTCAAAAGTAAATTTGGAAGATTTTATCGAAAACTACCTGCTTTCAAGGTATCTTAGCGTATGTTTGAACGGACTGCATTTTTCAGAGGTTTGGTTACTGTGATTTCAAGCAGAAAAGGAAGTAAAGTCAGTTTGGTCAAATATGCCAGAGAATATTAGGGTTTATTTATGTCACTGGGGATGGGGAGGCTTGATACACTGTGTAACAAGTCACCCCAACATTCCTACGTATATTTTTAGTTAGTTTATTTTTTCAGAGTATTTTATTACTTCTCATTTATTTACATTTAGAAGTATAGCGAACTGGATGGCCATTCTATAGCCTAATAGATAGGTACCGGTACTGGTACCGTAATTTGGGGTGACTCAGGCACCCCAGGGTGTCTTAGGCAGGTTTTCAAAAAAAATATTGTTCAAAAGTCAATTAGCAATTTTGACATTTGTTTTTACAATTCTTAGGTTATTTATTGTTTGATCTGAAAGTACATTCAGTATACTGCTAATTACGTAATAAATTTTTGGTTAAGTGGAAATACACACTAAATATTTGGATTCTATAAAGACTACCCCCCAGAAGAAGATTTTGAACAGAATCTGAACTCCGCATACTTTGGTAAGTATATCTTAGAAGTAATACTCTAGCAAAACTTTTAAGGGTTTGGTTACACTTATAAAATGCCTAAACAATGCTCAATTGTGTTTTTTTGTCAAAAAATTCATCTAGTTGCCTTCTATGGGGGTTGCCTCATTTACCCCGGAGTGAGTCGGCTGATATGGGGTGACTCAGCCACCTTCGACGATGCTAGTAAACAATAGTTTTCTGTTAGTGTTTTATGCATAAGGAATGATATAACCTTTATCATGTGGTATATTGTTATCCATAATTAACAAGACGATTTATTGAAATATTATTTAGGTAAATCCAAGACCAATACCACGAAAATATGAAAGAAAATTCGGATCAAAGGTGTACAAACGAATACCAGATGATGTATTGGAGAGAGCTTTTGCTGAACATATTGCAGGTGCATCCCAAAATCAAGTGTGCAAGAAGCACGATGTTACACGTTCAGTCTTCCAGCGCTATCTAACCAACAAGCAATTGGGCGAGAGCAGGCGAACCCCAGGCGGCCAGACAGTACTGAACCACGAGATGGAAAAATCATTGGTAGACCATCTTATGCATGTGTCCGAATGGGGCTTTCCATTCGACATGTTAGACTTGCGCATGACTGTCAAACGAATTCTGGATCAAGAGGGAAGGGCCGTTTCTCGTTTTAAGGAAAACGTACCAGGCGAAGATTGGGCATATGGTTTCATGAAGAGGCATAAAGACAAAATAAAAACAGGCTCTGTCATAACATAACAAAAAAACGTGCAGCTGTGGACTCTGAAGTGATAAACAATTATTTCCAAGAGCTTGACAAGAGTTTGGCAGGAGTATTCCCGGAAAACATTATAAACTATGACGAAGCAAACCTCTCTGATGACCCGGGACGATGTCGTTTGATTTTTAAGTGGGGTGCGAGATATCCAGAGCGAATTATTAACGGTACAAAGGCTTCTACAAGCTTGATGTTAGCTGGTACTGCAGCAGAGCACGTGCTGCCAGTGTATGTAGTCTATAAAAGTG
Source organism: Trididemnum clinides (assembly GCA_963675345.1). Taxonomy (NCBI): domain Eukaryota; kingdom Metazoa; phylum Chordata; class Ascidiacea; order Aplousobranchia; family Didemnidae; genus Trididemnum; species Trididemnum clinides. The sequence goes on from OY776294.1 coordinate 26,331,749, forward strand.
ATAATTTATGGAGTATTTGGACTGAAGGAGGTCCTCCGAGAGCAAGGTACAACGAACCAAATCCGGCTGATTCGAAAATGTTACTTTTGTTGACTGGTTTAAGACAATCGCTCTACCCTATTGCACAAAGTTGGAAGCAGGCAGCAAGAAAGTTCTAATCGGAGACAATCTGTCGTCACACTTTTCGAATGAAGTGCTTGATCTATGCTAGAAGAACAACATCAATTTTATCTGCATGCCCCCGAATGCTACTCACCTCTGCCAACCGCTCGATGTAGCATACTTCGCGCCTATGAAAAGGCAATGGCAAAAAATCTTGACAGATTTCAAACAGTCAAATCGAAAGAATGCTGGTACAGTGCCAAAAGACCAGTTTCCAAGGCTGTTAAAATTGCTGATGAAAATGCCAAACCAGAATGAAAATTTCATTGCTGGTTTCCGGAAGTGTGGAATATTTCCACTAGACAAAACGCAAGTTTTAGGTCGTCTTCCTTCGAATCCTGCTCAATCTGCTCAGTTGAATTCTTCGGTTTCCGAGGCCTTTACTCAACATCTTGTTGACCTCCGAACCGGAACTGGAGATGCCTCTGCTGCTAAAAGAAGACGACGCACAAAGATGGATGTGGTTCCAGGTAGGAGCGTGAGCAGGCTAGAGGATATAGTTGAGCCGCAAGAAGAGAGAGTCACGTCTTCCACCGCAGCAACCAATACTGATGCAGACCTTGCTCTTCAGCATGAGGAAGTCCCAGAGTCGGAGTTTCTCTCTGATATTGAAGAAGAGCATGATGACCATGCCAGGAATCTGTTTGATATTTTTAACAACTAAACACTATCTTGAATTCACTCACTGTTTTATCGTGTTGTGGGCCAAACTTTGGCAAATAAATGCTTTTTCGTTGTGCCGGTGCTGGCGTTAAACGCATCATAAACTAGGCCAGACGATTGTTTTTACTGGCAAATAGGCTTTATCCGTGCAGAAGTACTTAGAATGGTAAGAGAACGCGACTGCAGACTCCGCAACACGCATATAGCATGCCTTGCCCACCCCAATTCCAGGCTGACTGGCAAATAGCATGGTAAACAAATTAACTGCCTGATTCACCCCATGGCGGGGTGAATCAGGCAACCACAAAATAAGCCACAGGTTTCCTTTCATGCATGTGTACTTTTGCTAAATCAAGGTTAATTCAAACCTGATCATCCGTCCCCTATAAAGGGTCCAAAAAATAGTATATATCCCTTTCATTTTTTTAAATAAATGCTTTCATAGTTCAAAAAAATTCCTGAGTCACCCCAAATTACGGTAGATAAAAATACTAATACTGGTTCTGGTATCTTGGTATCTGTAAGTCGTAGCAAAGTAGTGCTCAGAATGCAATTGCACGTTTTTGTTCTAGTCAAGCAATACTGGCAGACTATTTACAATTAACCAGCTTGGTAGCTAGGTGACGAATATATATCTGCTATCAGTAGATTTTTCTCATTATTTTTCTTAGTAGATTTCTCTCATTTTTCAGTAGATTTCTCAAAGCTGCACCAAGGCAATCAAAATGCTCTTCAAAAAAGCGTCGCATAGCAGTGATCACTGCAACTCCTGAGAAAAAGGCATTACAGAAGTTAAATTCTATTAGACGCACTAAAGTAAGAACACAGAAGAAAGCCAAAAAAAGATTTTGCTGTCATCATCATCATCAGCTAAGGAAGAGTGGTTCTGCATTGTGCGTGTAGTGGCAGTTACTCAAATTCAGCACCAGGTGAATCCTGGATTCAATGTTGCCAGTGTGAAGGATGGTCACATTATGTATGCAGCAGTGCTGACTTGGTCTATATTTGTGAAAACTGTTCTGAAAACAATTAAAATTGAGCAATACTCAATCGGAGAGTAAAACATTGCACCACTTTTTGGAGTTTTATTTTCCATTGTTCTTTGGGTGTGCATCACTTTTTACAGTTTTGTTTTTTTATTGATATTTGTTTGTACAGCTTTGTTTTTTATTGCTCTTTGTTTGTACAGCTTTGTTTTTTACTGTTCTTTGCTTGTATAATTGTTTTCCAATATATTGCCATAACTTTCAAATAACTTGGAGGCAATTATTGTAGTAAATAAATTGAAGTTTGATGAATCCATAGGCCTAGTATGCATCTGGCCCTAATCCTCCTCCTCTTCTCTTCCTCCTCCCACCACTGTTCTTTTCCACCCATCCAATGGCCAATCAACCTCTTTATATTGCCAACGAAATTCCTTTTACCCTTTAATTTATTAATATTAAAGCAAATGATTTGTGTAATGTTACATCCATTACTATGTAACAAATCACCCCGCTAGTGGGGTGGGTTGATACATTCAACCTCTACTACAAAATTTGTAAATAGCTACTAGTCCCGAAGCGATAAAATTTTGTTAATAATGTCTTTGAGTAGGCTAGGAGTTTGGTTACTTACCATCAAAATATCAGATATTTTGCTCGTACTAAAAGGGGAATTTTCTACGTTTTTGAAAAAATCGTAACAACCCTCTCCGGTCCCCCCCTAACTGATCAGCTAAGTAAGTGCCTTAAAAGCTATTACCAACAAGACCTACGAAAAGCATATTGTTGATCAAAATCTTTCATTACCTCTGAAACACACCTGATAGGTCGAAACAGTGTCACTGTCTGCAGTTTTGCTATGTGCATCGCTAGCCTCTTGCATTACTATACATGTAAGACCTTGTGACCACTCGGCTGTGACAGCACTATTGTTCTAGCAGTTGCTAGACTTAGTGCACCTGCGACAACCGCCACTCATTCACGAGTGATACGGCTTCGCAGAGTACTGACAGATCTTCCACCAAGTGGATCTAGTATAGATCCCGCAAGTGTGGCGGTCTAAGCTATGCTTTATTAAAAGCCTCTAGCTTCTTGTCGGTCACCAACTGCACTGAAGAGACCTGATAGGTCGAAACAGTGTCACTGTCTGCAGTTTTACAACGTTTTGTTTTTCATAGAATCTAGGCAAAGTCAGATTCTTCGGTTGCATTGTTCTCCAACGTCTTTTGAATCGCAAAGTTAACAATGAAAGAGCTGCTTGTTACACCCCAAGGATGACGCGTAAATTGAAACGCTACAACCTTTTCCTAACTTACGTCATCATTTTCAAACCGTAATATCCGAAACAAGTTAAGCTACTCTTCATGCAAACCAATCTGAAAAAAGCACTTAGTCAAATCTGTTATTATTTTAAATTTTCCTAATCGAGATCTCGCCTAATCTCTGTCAATACATTCAGAAAATCAAGTTGAGTTTCAATAAAATCATCTATGTAAACGCCATTTAAATCCACTCTGCCATTGTAGACAATTCGCTTTTTAGTCTGAGAAGTCACCAAATACGGCAGATACCACACTGAGTATCCAACAGCCTCATTTGCAACTACAGTGAGAACTTCTACAAATTTTTCAGTCTTCTTATCACTCCAGGAGCCATCAACTTGAGCATTCTGCATATTTACGTCTCTTAAAGCCTACTCATGTTTCGTTATGCGATCAATACGAGACACAATTTCGGGGCTCATAGAGGTTTCAACATCCAAATCTACACATGCTTGAACACGACAAACCTTCACGGGTTTTTTCTCCAGCGAAGATGCACCACCACAAGCCATCCAGCCTAAGAGAATCAATATTGCGTGCGGATTGCTACGAAGCATTCCTACCCTTTTTTCAAAAAGTGTCACAAGGAGCGCATTATCATTTCCAGTCAACAAGCCGACTGATTTGCTATCCGGCAACTCAATTGATTCAACATTATTAAAATGCTCGTAAGCACTCATATCTGCCAATGTAGAAGTGTAACAAAGTCATCTCGCCAAAGTTCATTAATTAGCACGTTGCTAAAGGCAAAAATTGATTGTGTGGTCGACCGGCGCGATGGTGTAGTGGTTAGAGCGTCTGCTTTGCTGTCGGTAGACCTGGGGTTCATTCCCCTTGTCGAGTCATACCAAAAGACTTTTAAAAATGGTATCCACAGCTTCCCTGCTTGGCGCTCGGCATTTATCGGGGGTTGTGGAGAAAAAGCCGGCAAGTTCGCTTGTTGTGTCCTAGAGCAAGGCACCTAACGGGACGCCCCCGCCTTTATGTGGAAGACAGGTGGCCCAGACACCTCGGAAATGGCAACTCCCAAGCGAGTGCGGACGTTCAGTCTAAAATATAGCGATACAATTCGCTTTCTCGTGAATGAAGGATAAATATGAACAACAATACAATACAAATTGTAACTCAAAGTTTACCAGATTTGTGCGTGCCAATTTGTCTTCGCTAAGCGTTTCTATACAAAATAAAGCCTGGTCAATAGGCTTCCTGCCTAGCTCCTTGATCAATTTATCTAAAACAAATGTCAATTGCGCTCCAATTTTTCCTCAGCCAATAATTGAACAGCAAAGTCTTTAGATTTGCTATTCTTCACGCGCTCAACAAACTTCATCAAACTTTCGAAGGTGGGATCACTTGTGTTGCCAAAACAATTTTTTAAGTAGCCCAAATACTTTTGTTTGCATAGTTAGAAGGCCTACGGGCAACATCTATAATCTACCGTATTTCAAGTAGTTTAGATTTCTTATAAGAATGCGCAAACATAAAGCACTGAGTCAACTCATCCTTAAAGGTTTTCCATGCACCACTTGTGGCTGTTTCGTATCTTTTGTACCTCAGGCTTATTTACAAACCCTCCTGATCTTCTCAATCTCTGGAAGAGGCGAGATAGGCCCATGTTGATTTTAGTTTCCCCAACAAAATTAGATGTGTCAGAAAATATGACTGCGGCAATAGTATGTGCTGCCGTACGTACACATGATGCTCGCAGAAGAGGTAATTTTCTATCCGGGTAAGGATATTGTGCCGTCAGATTCATTATCTGATTATAAAGCATTACATATAGCATGTTGATGACATTACAATCAATCGATTCGGCCTCCTCCAAAAAATCCTTACGAGAGTTAGCGGTTTCGTGACCTTTGTATGCCTGTCGTTTTACTTCAGGAGGCCTGTGGTTAGGAATGGCTATGTTTTCAAAAGTGTCTGAGATGCCAGTGTCTACTACAGGGGGCATTTCTAGAAGGGGCAGGAGAAATTCTTTCAAACTGGGAGGACACAAAGCATTACATTAACCACCTCTCGGTCCAACATCAATAGCCATCTTCAGCTTGATTTGTAACCCAACAAGAGGCCTAGTTGTATGCGACAATATTTCCTGATTCACTTGTGCCAACATTTGTTTACTAATATGAACATCACGCTGCTGTTTGCCCAAGGCATTAAGTTCAGGTTTGTGGGACTTATCCTGGATTCTGCAGAAGTCAGCGGCCCCAGCAACTTGCTCAAAACTTGTGGCCTCATTCTTAATTGGTTTTAATCCAGTTTGTAGTTCCGATGAGTTGGCAGCCTCCTCACAAGAAATTTCACGGCCCCATTGCTCTGGAAACATGACCTCTCAGTCCAAGTTCTACGTACCCCATGGCCAAACGATGAAGGACGTCCTCTCTAACAAACGGAAATGATATGCTGTGCCGGGACTTTCGAAAGCTTTCGACCTCGAGCATACTACTATTTGCGCAGTTTGGCCTGAATTTGTGCCTTTATTTTCACAATCTCAGCATTTGCCTGGCCGCAATAGCTTGCCTTTCCATCTCAATTGTCTCCGCATCCGCCTGGAGTTGCGCAAGCTCCAGTTCATGATCAGTGATGTCGGAGGCAAAAAAGCAGTGCTTTTGCTGCCTTTAGTGCCAGCTGACCTGAAACTTCTTCCCAACTGGAAGCAAAGGAGCACAATTTCCACAGTCTTTGAAAGCTCCTCCGCCCAAACTTAACATTCCTTAACTGCACCAGGTTCTCTCCCCAGTGCTGCAGGTCCACCATCATCTTCCATTTACTTTACTGACTTCAAAAAATTCCGAACCTCCCAGTATAATTATTCAACCTCCTCTGCTTCAAAAAATATGAGCCCTAAGAGCCTTTTGGTGAGGTCTTGAATGATTCTTAGCAAGCTCGCCGAAGCAATCGGACGTCTCTAATCCTTACACTCTCAACAAAATCTCTTACATTTTCGGGTTCTCCTCCCGCCACAGTCAAATCTGAATCAGGCAAATTATTGTCGTCACAAATCGATTTCACAATCGATTTTTTAATATGCAAATATCAATAAATCAAATTAATTGAGGAACAAAAATTGGTCTATGGTACTGTTTCGATCTATCAGGTTTCTTCAGTGCAGTTGGTGACCGACAAGAAGCTGGAGGCTTTAATAAAGTGGATCTAGTATAAGTCCCACATCTAGTATATACTTTATTAAAAGCCTCTAGCTTCTTGTCGGTCACCAACTGCACTGAAGAGACCTAATATGCCCAAACAGTGTCACTGTCTGCAGTTTGCTAAGTGCATCGCTAGCCTCTTGCATTACTATAAAAGTTGGTCTATTTAACAAAATTAAAAGATTTGACTGACAAGCAACCAGTTATTTTCAAAGTAAGAAAAAAGGAAGCAGGGTCGATTTTCTTTGACATGCCCTTCACCAAGTCTTCGATCTTTGCCTGGCTTTCGTAGTAGACGATCTTTCTGGTGGGCAACGAGTCCTGGTAGGAAAACTTTCAACCTCAACCACCGGAAAATCTTTCTTTCTACCGCTGCCTTCAACCAAGAGAACGATCGCTCTGCACTGCACCAATCAACAGTAGCCTCAACGTGATGGTGTGGTCCCCGACCTCGTTTGGGTTGGATCGAAATGGCTTTTGGCCTTCCCGAGGGTCCCAGTTATCCCAAGTACTCCCCTTTATTTTTTCGCTATGCTGCCCTTTGAACAACCGCAAAAGGGCAGCACACAGCTTCTTCAAAATCGGTCGCCTGTTTTCTCTTTCTCTCTTCTCTTGACCTTCTCTTGCCCCTCTTTGTCTCCTCATTCTTCTCCTTCTTTTGATGAGCGATAACGTTCATCCAAACCCTGGCCCCCTCTTTCCTTGCACAACGTGCACTGGAAATGTAACCTGGCGGGGCAAGTCAGTGCAATAATGCACCTGCTCCAAATGGGTCCAACTAGGATGCTCACAACTTTCCCCCTCCAAATTCAGAACTCTTGACAGCTCTCACTCTTGGAGCTGCAGCCCATGCCGTGTCCCTACTCGTAAGACTGTGAATCCCCCCTCGTAATCCCCTGACATGTATACCTCCACTGCAAAATGTGCCCCCCTTACCTAATGCTGCACTCCCGCCCACCCTCGTCTTCACCTCTTATCCGCCATCTGCCCATTTTGTATCTTCTCTCTCTGCCCCCTCACCACCGTCCCTTGCTCCTGGCTGTCCTTCTACGCCTCCTGCCTCCTTTTCCCTGCTGTCTCTCTCAAGGTTCTTCACTGGAATGCTGGAGGTCTTCAAACCAGGAGCACTGAAATACTTCACTTTCTTTCGTCCCATCCTGTCGACCGTATCCGTATCCAGGAATTCAATCTTAACTCATCTTCCTCTTTCCGAATTCCTGGATTCTCTGCTCTGCGTTCTGATCGCACACACTCCCGGTCTCGCACTCTCTCTTGATGCCACGCACGCTAGCGGCGGTGTCATCATTTCTTATCCTTCTCTGAACTTTCTATCTCCTCTCTTTCTTTGCTTGATCACTACTCTGATTATGCAGGGGTCAACATCTCTCTAAGCAACTTCCCCTCGCTCTCTTTTCTTAATGTGTACGCTCCCCCTATTCGCTCTTCCCCAACAGATGACATAACTACTCCTTTTCTTCCTCAATTCTTCCCTCCTCCAGAAATCTCGTCATTCTGGAGGACTTCAATTGCGATTACCCTCTCTGGGATTCAAAAGGTACTTCCGACTCCTGTGGAGAAGAAGTATTCAACTGGGTCATCTCTTCTGACCTTCTCGCCCTCAATGATTTTGACACACCCACCCTTCTACATCTCTCCTCTGACAGTCGCTCCTCCTCTGGCATTTCCTTTGCTGCATCTTCTCTTGCTCTTTCTTGCTCCTGGGAGGTGCTTCAAGACCTGGGTACTGACCACCTACCAATTCTTCTTTCTGTCCTTCTCTCTCAGGTCTTTCGCCCCAACAAGCGTCCCCTTTCTTACAAATTTCAGAAAGCTCGCTGGGATGATTTTGCTTCCTACTTTGATTCCCACTATCCTTCTGCAGAGGAATATTTGTCTCTTTCTCTTTCCTCTGCTGCTGCTCTCTTTACTTCTCTGACACTAAATGCGGTCAAATCCTCCATTCCTTTTGGCCGCATCAAACACCCTCGCAAAGCTTAGTGGTCTGCTGAGGTGGAAGGTGCGGTTATTGAAAGGCGCAAGGTTAGTGAAAGACGCAATCTTATAAGCGGGCTCTTCGTCTCCCAACCTCCTTTCCTATTTCAGATTTGGCCAGACTTGGAGTGGAACCAAGACTCTGCAGATCTTCCTGGAGAGTTTTTGCGTCCACTTTCCCGCTCATGCTTTCTTCTACTTCTCCTAAAGAGGCTCTTCTTGCTTTCCTTCCCTTTCCTCCTTGGAATCTGCCCTCGCTCACTGTGGAGTCCACTCTTTCCTCTTCATGCTCCTGCTCCGATCCTCCTCCCTCTCGCCCACCTAGACTCTCTCCCCCTCATGATCTGGTACTCTGGAATGACGGCTCTGTTCCTTTTCCTTTTGGCAAGGGCGGCTCCGGCGTACTTGCTAACTGCTCCCTCTGTGGCACTGAGGCCACTCATTTCTTTTCACCAGACCTAGTATGTTCAAGTTTTTCCGCTGAAGCCTGCGCCATTCTGCACGCTCTTTGCTGGTCTCGGCAGCACCAACAAGTCTGCCATTTCTCTTCTCTTTTCCATCTATCTGACTCTCGTTCTGTCCTCGCCATCCTGTCCTCTCCATCTTTCCTTTTATCTCAAACTCTGTGGCAGATCTGGCAGGAACTGTCTTCTCTCTTCTCCTGTTCTATCAGGCTACAACGGGTCCCCGGACACTTGTTTCTACCCGGGAACGACGAGGCTGATGAGCTGCCCAGACGGGGACCGCTACTTGCGCCCTCCGCAATTCCTTGCAATCTCTCTCGTATCCACTCTTGTCTTTTCTCGGACTGGAGGCGTACTGTCTCATCCAAATTCTTTGACATACAGGTTCCCTCGATTTCCACCGAAGAATTTGTGCTCCCTCGTCATGCTCGCTTTGTTCTCTCTCGTCTTCGCTGCAACGGACACAGCCCTCTGTTAAGCTCTTATCTTGCTAGGATTGGCAGAATCGAGAATCCTTGCTGCAGCGCCTGCGGACACTCGTCCCAGGACACCTCTCATCTCATTCTGCACTGCCCAGCTATGGACTCTTTGCACGGCTCACTCTTTGGCGAATCTCTGTCTCTCTACGACCTCTGATCCAGGCCCTGGTTAGTTGCCCGGCTTCTGGGGCTCCATGGTCTCCCGCCATGCCCCCATCTCTCGGAAGGGGTCGGGTAATCAACAACATCGCTAAGGCACTTGCTTTATGCTAACTTTTGGAAAACGAGAAACTTCGCTGAATGCAATTTCAGTTTTACCTTCACTCAGATAAGGAAATAAGTTTTAGCAAGAAATGCTACCTTCAACAAGTCTTTGTTTTATTGGTAAACGCCCTCAAACAACGTTTTGAATCAAGTACGGTTCAAGCTTTATTTTCTTGTGGAGAAGCTGTTTCTACTTTTTTCTAATCTTCTCACTTCATCAACGTGTATTAGAATTGTTAGAAATTACGTTGAGAAATTACAGAAAAACGATTTAAAAGCAATCCAGAAACCAATGTTGGGGTGCGCCAGTCAAATTCAGTTATCGAATATAGATCTTTAAATTTATCAATGCAATTCAGCAAACACGAACTCTACAAGGCGAGAGCAGAGAAGATCGCTAAAACGAGATTTATGCAAGTTAAATGTGTCACCGCACCCTTCAAAACACACCTTTTCTTTACCAAAGCTAACTTCGACTGATTCTATGATCTTGACCACGAACAGTTTCAACACATCATTTCTCGTGGCTTCTATAAAAAAAATGCACCTTAAACGAAAGAAGAAGAAGAATGGAACAATTTCAAAATTAAGAAGATTGTCTGCCGTTCAAAGACTGTTCGACCAACAAAAATGATGAGATAATTTTACAATAAAGAATTGGAAATCTGTGTTTTTTAGCATGCCCAGACAAGTAATTTTCGGTAAGTTGTTTTTCACGCAACGGAAAGAAATAAAGTCGTTGGCAGACCTAATTTAGCAACTTAAACACATAATTTTCATCCTTCAGATTGATTCACACAATTCTATCCAGAAAGGCAGCAACATTAGAAAGCTATTTTTGTGTTTTGGGCAGTATCAATTCGCAGATGATAAATGTCTTCAAGTTTTGTAATGTTGAATTTGTGATAAAAAAGGTGTAGTACAATCACGCTCTCTTCCAAAGACTGCGATTTATTCGACGCTTCACGGTTGAAAACGTACGAGTTCCTTCTTTTTTTCTTTATTTTATAAAAACAAAATAAGAAGAATTTCGCTGAAGCGGATTTCGAAATCCCAAATTCTTTGCTTTAATGATCACAAAGTTACATCACTTTTAATATTCTTAGGGTTGAATCGACCCCGCTCCAAGCTTCATAGGGTTAAAACTAGATCAGCATTTTGTGTTTACTATTTCAACAGCTTAATTGCACAAATTTTAGACTGCCCGTCTTTCAATGCCAGTGACAACTAAATGATTTTTGGTCACGATCTTTGTAATTGGAAGGAAACCACTCACCCTATCAAGAGTTTTTGCATAAATTCTCCAGTACATGATTCTGGCACAAACCGAGTAAAGAAAAACTATTTTCAGAAAAAGGAACTTTTGTTGTCAAGGCTAAAATAGAAGCTATATACCACCATGCTCTTTGCATAAATGCGCTTGTGTGCACAATTATCTGATTACGAAAATGAATGATATTCAAGCTAAAAACACTTCGACAGTCTGTTTCACCCAAAGCGAATGGTCAGGAAGTATTTCTAAAACACAAAACTGGTACAAGATAGTCTGGGTGAAACCCAAAAATTAAGGTCAGAGGTGAATACAAAGCTCGAAAATCAAAGTAAACTCTGTTGATCTCCCTTACTCAAGCGCTGCTTGCTACAACTAGATAGTAGATGATGGTTTTGCCGCGCGATGGCGTTTGCAAGGCGGGAGGTCAGTGAAGCGGGGAAAGCCTGAAGATAAAAGATGTGGGTAAAACCATTGCAGGAGCTAAAATAAATGCTTAAATTTGGCGCGGTGTCTGCACTTGGAGATGAACTCAGATCGTTTGTTTAGGAGCGTACGTTGATCAGCTTGCAAAACGGCCAGTTTTTCGGCTAGGCAGAGGTTGCAGCGCTTAATGTCGCTTTTGAATGCAGCCACTTTGGAATAGCTTCATCAACTATAGGAAGGCTTCCATAAAGCTTTTGTAAGAGATAAACACCGCGCTAGGATGCCTGTTGCAAGCGCTTTTGCGGTTTTGTTTTTAATTTCCTTAACAGCTCAACAGCGGTCTCGAATGCCAAAGCCCTCCTTAAGACAATTCCTCGCGGCCGCCGTGCAGTTATGAAAGCTATGCTTTTCTGTTACGTAACATCTAGTTCCTGTAACCTTCCAATCCGGGTTATCTAAGCTACTCTTCCGCACATGTCAAGACTTACGATCATGTAACCACGCATTGAGATGAACGCCTTGAAACACCACATTAACATAGTTATTGGAACGTTTTACTAAGCGTAATTACCTTTTTGCGCGATGAATTTTAGGTAAGGATGTCAGTTTTATTTCAAACTTGCGCGGTTAGCAGTAACATCAAAGGAAATCCTGGTTTAAAAGTAAATTGTATGTAAGTCTTCTGCTTTGTGTTGGATTGTTTGGTTGAATTGTGTATGTTTTCAGAAACCGCTTCTGTTTATCCTCTTTACACGCTTGCATACTTGAGAGCGACACAATTAAAACCCGTCTTGATGTTGAGGGTGAGCTGGTGCGTTTTTTATACCGTCCTATGTAGGATATTGGGCTAACCAGGAGCCACGAAAAGTATCTTACAATTTGTATCTTAAGTGCAACCAAGCTTTTTTTAAAGAAATCAAAAAACTACTTACATCATATGTTTTTGGAGAAAAATGTGTTGAGGGAATTATGGGGAAATCATTTGCTTTTACAAGGAGAAAATTGGAGGAAATAATGTACTCAAGTGAAGGGAATAGAAAAAAGTTTGTCGAAGCACAGTGTGAATGAACGAATGAATCACTTTTTACCTAACATTTTTAAAAAGCGGTCAAGAAGACCTTGTTTTTAACCAACTGGCTGCTAACATGCAGTGTGGGTTAGGGTTACCAGCTAATAATTTGTTTTAAATATCTCAAGTTGTGTAGCGGATTATGTATTTAGAAGTGACCTGCAGTTCACTAATAGACTTAGAAAAGTGTGTTTCAAAAAGTTTGATGTTACTTCACAATCTAATAACTGCCAGTTCCCGCATACATGACTTTAAATTGCTGAGTATGTGTAGTAACAGACCAAAAGTTTGTGATTAATGTTTGATATGTTTGTTTTTTCAGGTGTAGAAATTTTTGACTGATAAGTTATTTACATTGTGTTTTAACCTATGTGTTTGAATAGCATCCACTAAAAGAGAAAAGGCGTTTTGTAGGTTGTAGTATGCTCGAACAAAGCCGAACAAGGTGATGCAGCATAAAGTCACCAACGAGAATGCAAATTTGGTCCTGGTAAAAAATGCTAAAATGAGGCCGTCTGTTTTAGGGAGAAGGAACTGGACGTCCTGCATAGCGGCAGAGAAGATCGAGCGGGTTTGCCAAAATTCTTGCAAAGTCTCAAAAAGTCCATAAAAAGACCAAGTCTGGAAACCATGAGTCTTTTAACGATAGTTTGGCGCATTCCAAGGAAACGCTACTTTAATAAAACCTTACAACCATTAGCTTGTCCAGGCCATAACGGCAGATAACATGCAAAGACGCAAACGATTCTGTGTTGATATGCACAACAAATTTAAACACGAGTTTGATAAACGTCTCGTATTCAGTGATGAGGTTTTATTTCAAACAAATGGCAAGGTGAATAGGGATAATGTTTGCATTTGGGGAGGCGCAAATTGTCGTGCAACTATTGAGCGTGAGGGGAACTCACTAGAAGTGAATGTGTTTTGTGCCATTTCCAAGAAGCATATTCATGCACCGTTTCCCTTGGAGGATCATATTGCCGGCGATGTTTGTCTGCAGATGCTTCAGAACTGGAAAATGGATGAGCTTATTGCAAATAAACATGAAGATTTCTTTTATCAACAAGACGGAACTCCACCTCACTAGAAGCTCACTCATGTGGGCTTGCCTTAATGACAGTCCGCCAGGGTGATGGATCCAGTGTGCTGGCAATGAAGATAATGTACTGTCAAAATGGCCTTCACGTTCACCTGACCTTACTCCCTGCAAACGCAGAAAAACTCAAACAAAGAGTCATTACCCCGGTGGAAATTGTTACCCAAGACAAGCTGAATCGTGTTTTGGAAAATCTAGACTACTGATTTGACATGCGCCGTGTCACCGGCGGCGCTCATATTGAACTTTTGTCAAATCTTTCTTTGCATTCACGTACTTTTGTATTTCTTATTCGAATTTAGAGGAATAAATCTTGCGCTGCTCGACATTTAGCTAGTTTAGTTTCATTTGATTTGACAAAGCAGTTTCCTTGATATTTACATGTCAAATTATATCAAATTTATTAAAACACACTGTATACCATGTACATCACTTAGTGTGATTAAATAGAGATGTTTTCAAAAATAAGTCGCTTGCTTCTTGGATGAGATTCACCACTACAAATATAATCCTGAAATAGGTGACAGCTGACTGGATGACCTTTTTATTAGTCTTTTCATTTTTATTCAGCTAAATAATTTTTTATCGTTTAAATGTGTGCAACTTTTTCAATTCTATTGATTTTTTTGTGAATAAATTTTTTGTTTAGTGTTGCAATCATAATTGAATCGATTGATTATGGATGGCTTGATATTGCTTCATTCAACCCTGTAAACTCAATATTATAGTTTATTGAACAGCACTTTCAACTATCGTGAAACTTCGTTGCAACGCGATCGTCGAGTGCAATCAACGTCATCGCGAAACAAGCGCGATTTCATAATATTTATTCATAATAAGATTTCATTATTTTATAATATTGGGGTTAAACACACAACCTCTTTTCTTAAAACACTTGACAACCACACTAAATAAAAAATTACCCATGCATGAGTTGCCAAGTACCGAACGTTTTTATTCATTGCTTTTTCAGAAATTCCTCTAATGTCCTTTGCTTACGAAAAGCCATGTTTCTTATGATTGCACAACCAAATGATATTAGTCAAATTTTGAGATTTGCCAATTTTTGCATTTCTTTTTGGGATTCATCGATTGATCGTCTTGTATCCGAATTTCCATTAATTCAAGACGCGTTTCAATAAGTTTCTTTATATTTAATACCTCTATCTTTTAAAACTTCTAAACCTCTTCCTCTTTTTCTTTTTTTTCTCTTTTACTTCTTTCCAGTCTTTATTAAGTTTTTATTTATTGCTGGTAATTTATTTGTTGTTTTTTTGTTATTAGGAGGCACTGGCTAGAAAACCTTTGGGTTATTTCAGTGTCTCCTGCCCCATGCACGAATGTACTATTTTATCTTATTACTGTTTCATGCTGACGTCTATTGAGTGTATTGGGCACACAGCAATAATAAACTTATGTAACTTACGCAAGCATTGTTAAATTGAGGTAGATTGTTATGCGTCGTTAATTCTACCCACTCAATACTTCCTTTCCTCCCATTGCAAAGCCTCATGCCATACTTCCTTGCATCGGATTCAGTGTTTGCTGTCTGCATGTTACAAACAGCATATCAACTTTTTTCTGGCTATATTTGCTGCAAAGGATTTCAACTAATGTATGTAAAACCCAAGTACTTGTATCTAGATTGTAGATATAGAAAGTCTATTTATTGTTCAACTGGACATCATAGTTATTGGTTCGAATTCCACTTAAAAGCTTGAATTACGCGGTTAAGAGAGCAGTTACAGAGTCCACAGATACTGCTTTCACCAGTTGGGACGGTTGGTCTACTAAATCTAGATGACAAATAGCAAAGTGTCTTTTTAAAAGTATAGAGTCTCATTAGCTTTTCGAAACAACTTCAAAGAAAGCCAACGTGAATCCCCACGAGATAGCGTTTCCATAGCCAAAGCGTAATTTCCAAGTGGGCGAGGAAACGAGGAAAAAAGATCGGAACATAAGAGAGCAGTGGGAAATTTGTAAACAGTACTTGCGTGTAAAGACATAGCGTGAAATCTTGGAGAAAACTTTATCTGTGAGGTCACGAAATATTAGCAAAAAAGCGCAATTTTTTCGTTTGTTTTAGTTACCCTTAGTTAGTCAATTAATGCACTTTTGGTTTCCAGTTTTGTGGAAGTGATCGAAATCGAAATGACGTTAATCCAATGAAATGATGAAAAGTTAATGAAATGTTGAAAGTTAATGAAAAGTTAATCCAACACAAGGGTTACCAATTAACATATCTAAAGCGACCCAAGTCTTTCAATAAAGTAATTTTTGTAAAATTTTGCTACCCAAGGAAGCGCATAAATGTTGAAAGACTTGTATCCAAATTTTTTTATAAAAACAAACAATGGACGCTGGCAAGTTTTATGGACATAATATCGCCGACTTCCTGAGTCATGAAGCTTATTACAAAACAGCAAAGGCGTAGCCAGACTAACATTTAATGGAGGGCAATTTTTCCAAAACATCCATTATTTTGAAGGATAATTGTGATGTTGCAATTCACGTTTGTTTAGATTTTTTCTGATAAATATTGCATCTAAGTTGCACAAAACCATTTTGAATGCAGCCTGTGTAAATGAATTTTACACAGATAAATTTGGCAGCTTAATTCTATTCTGCGATGATAGCAAATTGGGGAAAATTATTGAAAATTTTTACAAAAATCTTGGTGATGGTACAGAATTTTAATATAGCTTTTAAAAAAGCTGTTGAGCCATAAGCTTTTCGTGACGCTCTCATCAGTGGGGTATCGCGTCAAAAGAGCAGAGCTAGAGCGAGTAAGTGTTTTATGTGATTAATTTGGACATTAGACAATTAAGACAAGCCAATGATAGCGCTAGTATTGTAAAGCAGGCCATAGAAAGATTTTGCAATTGCGAAATGCTAAAGAAAGCGCAGCAAGAGACCAAAAAAGAACGCCGCGATTATCGAAAAAGTTTGAAAATGTAAACACACTCTTTCTGTCTGCATAATACCTGGCGCTAGGTCTTGATATAACCAGCCTCTAAGAGATTAAGATGGAAAGCGCTGCGTGCTGCGGCGAGGATTGAAAACCGCTTGTTATTATACTGTAGTTTAATTGACATTGATCATTATTTAAAAGATGCTGACCAATTGCAGAGTTACAATTCGGTTTGGTGTCGTTTCGTTTGCACGACCTGTGTGGTTGAAATCGGCGTTGACTGGTCAGTTGTTGTCTTAACCATTGCGGAACATGTTGTTTGATGCGAGCCTGTAGTCGTTGAGATGTTTGCCCTACGTACCGACGAGTGGCACTTATGTTTATACGTGACTAAACTTTTCTGAATGGTAGGTAGAACATCCTTGCGGGCGACAGGCAGCATGCACTTAGATGTAAAGACCAAGCAGGTGCTGACGGATCCATAGCAGCTTTCCACGGCGGTTTTGACTTCTTTTCCTAAGTTTGTGGAGGGCTTACCTATCCAAGGGACCCTCAAGTACGCATGGCACTTTTCTGGGGCGAATTGCTTAAGAGTGGAGAACTGATAAATTTTCTTGGCGATTTGAGCGTTGATGACGTTTTGAGGATAGCCAATGTCTAGTAATATTTTCTTGATCCGTTGTGTTTCTCCATTGAGTCTACGCTTGGCGCAAATTGTTAGTGCTCGATGCACCAATGGAAATATTAGACTTATTTTACATTTGAGAGGACTAAAGGACTCCCAACGCAAATACTGGTCAGTGAAGTGGGTTTCCTGTATACACTGGTCTCAAAGCCAACATCTGTTTTTTCGACGTAAACATTCATCTTTCTATTTTTCGAAGGTGAATGAAATATTTTATAATGATAATTTAAAACAGATTTTTTAAGTCAGCCTAGGCCAGAGGTGGCGAACCTTTTTCTACAAACGTCCCAAAATATTATAAGTGAATTAAAGCAAGTTTATACCGTGCCAGTAACATTGAACAAAACTAATTAAAAATGTAAACTATGCAAATTATTGATTATATTTATTACCATAAATCATAATATGTTAATGAGATTTCTGTTGCTGTAATTTAGATGACAAGCGTTTTATATCTGGTTCATACTCTGTCACTTTAAGTAATTGCACATGCAGATGAAGACTCATCAATCAAGCTACTTCTCAAATTGTTTTTGATCAAGTTCATTTGCGAAAACAATGATTCACAACAATATGTAGATGAAAAAATTGATAAAATAGCAATTGCTAATTTTTTTAGACAAATGAAAGTATTGGGAATGGTATCCCATGTTTTCAATACTTTTTCTTCTGGATTGCATGTTAATACACCAACAGCTCTATCGTTCTCTATTAATTCTAAGTCTCTTCTCAGATCGATAAACTTTTGTTTCCATATAGAACTAGATTGGAAACTAATTAATTGCATTTCTATATCTTCCAAATCTAGCCACTTCAAGCTTTCCAAATTTAGTGTTTCTAGTGATGTTGAGTCTGGATGCAGAATAAATTGCGATGTTTCAGCGAATTGCCTGAATTGTGTAAATCTAGAATCAAATTCCTCGATTAAGTCTTGAATAACTTCACAAAACATTCTTAATGGTTGATTTATTCCTTGTTCAAGATGGTCATTAGAGTCAAGTTGTAAAAAATATTTCTTTATGTTTTTAAAATACTTGAAAGTTTTTGAATCAACATCTCGATAGAAAACTTGTAGTTTTGCTTCGAATGCTTTGATGAAATCAAACATGATAATAATGGTTTTATTACGACCTTGCAAGCCTGTGTTCAATTCGTTTACATGTAAGCACAAATCAGTAAAAAACATTAATTTTAAAATCCATTGGCTATCAAATAACTCTTTATACTTTTCAATAATTTTTTCGGTAGTTAAAAAAATTATAATTTCATCCAAGTATTCAACAAATCGTTCCAGAACTTTTCCCCGATTTAACCATCGCACATTATTGTACATCAGCAAACCAACATGCATAGAATCCATATCGCCAAGCAGTTCTTTAAATTTTCGTTTGCTTAATGGATGAGCAGCCATTAAGTTAATTAGTTTTGTTACTACATCCATAATGTTCTGCAGTGATTTAAAACCAGTTTTTGCACATAATACTTGCTGGTGTATAATGCAGTGAAAGGTCAAGATGAAACGTCCAACATGCTGATTAAATAAATTGATAAATCCATTGGTTTTTCCGGTCATAATGCCAGCATCATCTGTTGA
This sequence comes from Trididemnum clinides, assembly GCA_963675345.1. Lineage (NCBI taxonomy): Eukaryota > Metazoa > Chordata > Ascidiacea > Aplousobranchia > Didemnidae > Trididemnum > Trididemnum clinides. The sequence goes on from OY776294.1 coordinate 26,350,281, forward strand.
TACAGATACTATTTTAGAAAGATCAAGTTTTCTTTCAGTCAGCTGTTTCACAACAGCATTGCATATGTCTATCCCTCTTGTTGTTGTTTCTAATGACGCTAAGCTGATCAACTCTTCTTTAATGGTATCACTAACCAAATGACAGCCAAAAATTGCTAAACGTGCCGAGCCTGTTATGTCAGTACTTTCATCAAGAGAGATAGATAAAAAATTACAAGAACTTAAGTCTTTATTTTGCTGGTGAGAAACATTGTCAGTTGTATCCAAAATTCTAGCTTTCACTGTATTTCTAGATAACGGTATTTCTTTTATTCTCTGAATAATTTTTTTTTCTTTAAAATTTTCGAATAAAACCGGTGCACATTCAAGCCTTGCTTGTTTGATAAATTGTCCTTCACTGAATGGTTTTACGTGTTTGGCAATTTCGTTTGACACAATATAACCTGCTGCAGCAACATTTGAAGAGCCACCTATAAATTTCATTAGATTTGATGATAGCATTTTCTTCTCCTTACAAGCTTCAGAAATAATTTCTCTTTGTTCTTCTTTCGTTTTCAAATAAAGGTCTTTATGGTTCGTTTCGAAATGACATTTAACTGAAAATATTCTACAAACAACTTTATTTCAACACAAGACACATACTGCTTTATCATCACTGCTAATCATGCCATACTCTTCAGTCTACCAGCTTTGAAACCCTTTACTGCTGGATGATGATAATTTTAGCTTTTTATTTTCTCTTGACATATCTCAGGTAAAAAAATGAATAATTAATTAAAAAAAAGAAAAATTCAAGTTTACGATCTAGCAAAGTTTGAAATTTAATTTATTTTTGAAAAATATATATTACACGTGTAAAAGTAAATTACTGTACTTGGTTTCTTCAAACTGCTAGTAAAATTTACCAACTGTTGTAAATTTCTGTTTCAAAAAGAAACTAACTAAAACGAAAACGATGATATCAAATTACACACTCTTTTGTTTTACAACGGTGACGTCACAAAGAAAATAAATACCAAATGGAAAAGCTTTAATCTATTCTGAGAAATCATTTTAGTTTAACTTGAGTTTGTAACTCTGCTAGATGGTGACTGAACTAATGCGCGATAAGAAGTTTCAAGTGCCGTGCCAGCAAAAATCAGCCCCCGTGCCAGATATGGCACGCGTGCCATAGGTTCGCCACCCCTGGCCTAGGCCAAGCGCTAAATACGTCACACGCCCAGTCGTAGCTTTCAGCCAACGCGTTTCAAGTTCGCCTCCCCTCTCTTATTGCTGTTCTGTCAGTTGCACGTGTCTACGCAACTCCTTTATTGCCAAACAATCGCTACATTAACATTGGCGACCCAGGGCGTATTCAAAAACGGTTTAAGTCAACGCAAGAAAACAAAGCATGAATTAATCGTATGAGGAGCTGACTTGGCTACAACAGAATAATACTGATATAATATCGCTCGCTATGTATGCATCCCCCAAGCTTAAAACCCAGACCCGGAGCATTGGGACCGTTCATATTAACAAGTTCATCGTTCGGTGAAACGCCCGTTCCGGTGTGCTCCTGTGGTGCGGGGGGCTCTGTTAGCAGCTCGAGCACTGTGATCGAGCAAACCCTGCGATTGTTAAGTGATATCTGGCGCTAGATACGTCGCTGATCGGGTCGCGCTATGTAACACACTAGTCATTACCCGTGCTGCGTGCTAGTTGTCGAAATCGGTAGCTATGCTCGGAGTGGAATAGGCGAAGTGACTGACCTCTTGGCAGCCTGCATTATATAAGCCGCGGTGCAGTCATTTGGGACCCACCGAAATCAGTTAAGGGCCCTTTTAACGTTATGCGTAGATTGTATTCTTGAACGTCAGCGTTAACGCCACGCGTCTGTGGGATTCAAACCCGCGTCTGTGGGATTCAAACCCGCGTCTGTGGAATTCGAGCCCGCGTCTTTGGAGCTGATCTCCTCGCGCGCCGAGTTTTGCTGCCATGCACCACGTGCTGCCTGCCATGCCTTAAAGCAGGGGTGGGCAAACTTTTTAGACGGAGGGCCGCATCGACCATTGAAGAGTGGTCGAGGGCCAGGGCTTGTTGTCTGTCTCGTACAGCTGCATGCCAAAAAAGAAATTGCATTAGCTCAATATTTTGCGATATGTCCAAGCAAAGTGGTATCCCAGGGCGCAACATCGGTGTTGAGTCTAAAAAGAAAAACAAGGTCATCGCCCTTTCGATGACGGTAAATGCGTCATTGGGGGCAATCGTAAGCTCTGACGCAATTTTCCGTCTAAAGAGTGGGCAATTACCTTTTGTTTAAGGACACCGTCGCTTTTGCTCCTTGTCAATCCCCTTGTCGTATTGATTTCAATATGGTAAAGTTTCAAAAAGTGTTCACGGGCCGCACAGAATGCTCTCGAGGGCCGCATGCGGCCCGCGGGCCGTAGTTTGCCCACCCCTGCCTTAAAGCAACGCATTTAGTTTGTAACCTTTGGAAGACCTTTCTATGTCTAATCACTGCTTGTGTGATCAGATTTACATAAGGATATCAGTTTTGGTCCATAGTCGAGCGGCTAGAAGTACGTCAAAACGAACCTCGTTCAAAAGTAAACAGCACGTAAGTTTTGTGCTTTGTGTTAAGACTGTTTTTAAAAGTCAACATCAATGGTATCGGGGGATCTCTTGGCCCTTGGCAAGCTCTGCTGATGATTCCCAAAAGGTGAAACTCATCCAAGGATGGCTTTGTAAATTTGAAAATATCTCTCAATAGCATTACTTCCTATGGAAGCCTCGCGCCTTCAGCACTCGCTTTGTTGTTTTGTTTTTCGCATATAAGACGCTGTCTATCGATTGTAACCACTTGGAGCTAGCAATATAAATATTTACCCTACTATTTGACCCAGATGGCAGGTGCTTTCTCGCAGTCTGGGCCGTTACTACGTCTTTCGGAAATGTTAGACAGAAACCGAACCTGCCAGCTTGGAAGGGCAACCCTTCACCCCGATGTTCAGCCAGGGCCTATTACTCGGCAAACGCCCTTTTCTGGGTGGGGCGATGTGCCCCTGTCAGGGCACGCCGTCAACAAGTTCCAAAGGCCAGAAGTCTTGCAGCTGAACCTCGAAGGCCTCACTGCAAGCAAGATGAATGTACTTCACCATCTCGCCGTGCAGGAGACCCACTGCACTTGTGCAGATAAGCTAACAATACTAGGCTTTGCACTAGCTGGGTCTTCTTTAAGCAGGAAGCATGGTCTTGCCACGGTTGTTCATGACCGGCTAAAACGAACCTTTGTTGATTAGTCTCCAGCTACATTGGGGACTGAGTGGTTGTGCGTGGACGTTGATGGTTATAGAATCGTCAATGTATACAAACCTCCACCTACGCGACTGCAAGCGTCTGATCTCCCAGTGTTCTCTCACCCTGTTCTCTATGCTGGCGATTTTGATTGTCCATATGTCAACTGGGGTTATAGAACCAGCAGTGCCGATGGTGAATGCCTTATTTTTTTGGGCAAGCCTTAACGGCCTTGTCCACCTCCACGACCCACAGAATGTGACCACCTTTCATTCTGGCCGCTGGAACACTGCCATCACCTCTGATCTGACATTTGTCAGTGTTGGCCCAGACAGCCGTGTACCTGACAGACGCATCTTAAAGAAATTCCCTAGGTCACAACAACGACCCTCGCCTATTGTTCCATCAAGACTTGCACTGCCTGTTCCGAGCAAGCCTGTTGAGCGATGGAACTTCAGCAAGGCCAACTGCAGTCACTACAATACAAAGAGTTTGTTGCCACCACATTTACCGGATGTGGATCTGGCCTACCAGGACTTCTGCAATGTCATCAGAACAGCAGTTAAAAATTCTATCGTCGAAATAACCACACACCGTGTTGGGTATGCTGAGTGCGAGAACCTCTACCGTACATTTCTGCAGTCGCCTGAAGGAAGCGACTCTAACAGGGCTGCCATTGCCCTGCTGCTCAGGCTCGACAAGAAACGCAGAGATCGATGGTCAGAGGCAGTTTACACAATCGACTTCTCGCACTCTAGCCGAAAAGCATGGAGTATATTGAACAACCTAACTGGGGGATCACGGCGCTTTCCTCGTCACTGTGGCGTCTCGGCTAACGCTATTGCGTCCCAGCTGATTGGAAACGGCAGATAAGAGGGTATTGAGCGTGAGTCATCTCGATTCATCTCGCAAGACGGGTAAGATCTATGAGGGCCGCTCCAACAAATCTAGTGAACATCTTTGAAAGTTCTACTGCTCAAGAGTTCGCTGCTGCCCTCGAACACCTGAAACCAGGAAAAGCTCCAGGCCCAGTTTCTATTTTTCCGGAGCTAATACTCCATGCTAGAGCTGTACTGAAATCCTGGTTGTGTGGCTTCCTTTCTTCCTGTCTGCGCCACTTCAAAATTTTAAAAGTCGGGAGAAGAGCACTGGTAGTGGCGATCCCTAAACCCAAAACGCCTGTGGAGGACCCGAAAAGTTATCGTCTGGTCTCCTTGTTTTGTTTCCCCTACAAAATCCTCGGGAGGCTTATACACGCTCGTGTTGAGCCGATTGTTGACCCACTTCTCTTTAGGGAGCAGGCTGGGCTCCGACGGGAAGGTCAACATTGGATCAGACTGTTTTGCTTACTCATAACTTCGCGGATTCGTTTGAGGGCAAGAAGAAGGCTGGTGCCATGTTTGTCGATGTGACAGCTGCTTACGACACTGTCTGGCACCGTGGTTTCGCCTGCAAGTTACTTAGGCTTCTACCGGATAAGCACATGGTCCGAATGGTGATGGAACCTGTCTGGAATAGAAGCTTCACTCTCACTACTGGTGACAGCAAGCAAAGCAGGTCAAGATATTTGCGAAACGGCCTTCCACGGGAATCGGTCTTGGTCCCCCTCCTTTTCAACATCTACACTTACGATCTACCTTCCATGACTTCTCAGAAGTATGCATATGCTGATGACTTAGCATTGCTGTATGCTTCTCGAGATTGGAAGGCTGTGGAAAACACTCTTAAGCCAAGACATGACTACACTTTCAGCTTATCTCTAGACTTGGAAGCTAAAGTTCTGCAATACAAAAACGGTAACGGTGGCCTTTCATCTTAACAACAGAGAGGCCAACGTGAGCTTAATGTTCACAACAATGGTAACCTATTGCCACCCTGTCCAGTCTTAACGTATCTTGGGGTAAAGCTGGATAGGTCGCTCACTTTGAGTCACTATCTCGAAGCCTTGCGCAAAAAACTCTCCATCTGAGTTGTGCTGTTGAGGCGATTTGCAGATGCCAAGACATTGCGCATCTCTACTCTTTTCTTGGTCTACTCCACAGCCGAACACTGCACACCAGTTTGCTGTCGTAGTACGCATACTCACCTCATTGACAGCATTCTCAATGATGCTTGGCGCATTGTCACTAAATGCTTGCGTCCCACACCAACGTAGGGCTTGCCTGTCCTCGCAGGCACCAAGCCAGTGAGCTCCGCCGATTAGGAGCGACACTCTTCTTGGTGAATCGCGCTATTCATGACCCCGACCATGTACTGCACCGACAGTTGCTTGGGCAGCAGGATGCACGCCAGGGAGACTTAGATCAAGGCGCCTTGTACCTGCTGCGTGGAAACTATTAAGTAGTTTGTCTAAACTGGACATCCGCGTGAAGCAGTGGACAAAACATAAATGGAACGCGGACTACTTGGAGAGTACTTCAAGGGTCCATGCTTTCATTCCCACGGTCATTTCAAGGCCGCCCACAACATCTTGGGTACGGCTCAACCGCCAGCGGACTGGTGTAGGGCGTTTTCACTCGTCTATGTACAAATGGAGTCTTGCTCCATCACCCAATTGCGAATGTGGCGCCACTGAGCAAATAGCAGATCACGTCTTATCTTTTTGTTTTATGCATTATGTACCAAGAGGAGCACAAGTTGTGCAGGTTTTGGATGACGCAACTCAATGTTGGCATAACCCCATCACTGCCAGCATCTAATCTGGGCAGCACAGCAGCCCCAGGTGTTTAAAGGATAGACCCTTGGCCCTGGCTCTGATTCGTGCTGGCACGAATTGAACTTGGGTGTCTAACCAAACGACGACGACGACCCAACTATTTAAACTTTTAAAGAATTAACCCAAGCAGTAGAGACGACGTAAATTGCTGTAGATTCTGTTAAGGGCAAGGAGCAAATTTTCTTGTAACCAAAGGTGAAAACTGCCGTCCGCTCGTTGGCAACTCAAAGCAACAAAGCCAAAAAACAAGTATAACCGATGCTTTCTGTAGGCAGCCTAAAGTTTAAGCAGGCAAGATAACTGCCAAAATAAATCAATTTACTTGCCATCAAAAATAGAGCAAAACAAGAGGATTAAACTTTAAAACTCACTCATAGCAGCACAATAAAATGCGTTAACAATATATAACATGTAGTAATGCAAGAGGCTAGCGATGCACTTAGCAAAACTGCAGACAGTGACACTGTTTCGACCTATCAGGTCTCTTCAGTGCAGTTGGTGACCGACAAGAAGCTAGAGACTTTTAATAAAGCATAGCTTAGACCGCCACACTTGCGGGATCTATACCAGATCCACTTGGTGGATGGTCTGTCAGTACATAATTTTCTATATTTTTATACTGGAGTCATAATTTTTTATATTTTTGTATTGTAAAAACCTTTGCTATCGTTTCAGAGTTGCCAGTAGCCTAATTCTAGTTGTGAGTTGAAGCATTTCTATCAAAGGCCTGCGATCAAGTTGAGGAAATATTGTTGCAAAACGTCTTGCCCAAGAGCACAACAACGCAAAGCTCACGTTGTCACTAAATTTTCAATCTCACAATTACGGGCAAATCATTAATCGTACTGAGCTTCGCTGCCGACGAAATCTTGAGTGAAAAGAAAAATCAAAAATTTATAAAGCCTCTGTTGAAAGTTTTTCCTGTCTACCTCAATACCAGGTGTACGCGGTGGAGCCATTGATAGAGCATCCACTTCTCAATTGGTGAATATTGACTTAATTGTCTCGTTAACAGTAATACCTACGACTTAAACGGCATTTACAGCTTCCTGCGTGACGCTCAGCGAAAAAGAAATCATGTTGAGAAAAAACTGCCAAGCTTGTTCGTGTTCGTTGGTAAATTATTTAATCTTTGGAGATATCATAATACACATGCGTAGAACGACGGTCAATAGTTTTATCATTGTTAAGCAACAATTATTTCTACAACTTATTATAATGAAATTATTACCTATCAGTTTCAGAATTGTTTCAAATATTATGAAATAAAAAATCCTTTCAACCTGAAAGGGTTAACTGAATACTTTCTGCGATAACACGTAATGATTTTAAGTATAGGTCTCCCACTAATAGCAGTAGGCCAGTGGCATACAGTATTTAATTATTATGTAAAAGATTTGCAAAAGCCTATTTTTTTAACTGGTTCGGAAAGTTTATAAAGTTAATAGAACTGTTTTGCACAAATTGGTTGAATTCCACCACTGGAAGCCTCCATTTCTATTTGACACACAAGCGTGGGGTGAGAAGCCTACCCATTGCGGTGACTTGGCCTGACGATAGATTTGCAGACAGAGCATTAACTTATACGTATCAATAAATAAACCTCAATAATAGGATTAGCTCCGAAAATCTGTAGGGGCCATGGCCAATTTCGTCCCTCCTTTCGTCCATCACAGTCGCAGGTAAAATCTAAGCTTTTAACATAACTATCTGTGCTCTTCAATTTCAAGAAAATCCTTGATTTTTGTGGAAGATCAACAAGATACAAATAGTGTGAAAAAACATAATTTAAAATTCATGATTATTCTTAATTACGAAGACTTTTTTCAGTGATGCAAAGTCATTGTAGTTTTGATTGCAATATAAAAGCGGCAATGATTTATATACTGTATGTTGCATTCATATTTGCTATTTCTAAGGCATCTGGAAGTAAGTAACCATGTTCTTACAATTAAAAACCAATTAATCTTAGAAGATTGGTTAAGATTGTGATAGAAGACCTGGAGCAGCTTGGACTGAGTTCAGGTTAAACGCGATCTGGCTGTAACCATTGAAAAGTGAGGAAGGTTTACGATTTGATGCATGAGTTAACAAAATCAAAACGGCTGGCTATGCCACAATCAATCGTCGACAGAGTGCAAAGTGGGTCTGAACGCACTTTATGGTAACAATGATCGCATGATAGGACGTCACGACGGCACAATGTGGTGCATTTACAAAATAACTTTTCTGCAAATTTCCTTACTTGTTTGCACTGTATGTAGCAAAAATGAGTTGCACCCACCAGAATGATTACGCCTGTTACAAGTTCGTAGTACAGTGACCCTTGGGTTGTCTCCGAACCACAGAAAGATTACCGTGAAGCTGATCAACGAAGAGTTAATAGATAAAACGCGCGCTTTTCCCTTCTTCACACTGCTGTTGCCTGACCTTACTTGCACAAGTCTTTTTGATAAAATTGTGTTGACGATACACAGAACTGAAAATGGAGATTATGATCGTTGATATAAAAAACAGATAATAGTAGCGTAGCGGAGCGGAGGCAACGGCGGCCGAGGCAACGGCGGCAGCGGCGGCGGCGGCGGCGGCGGCGGCGGCTTTGTGATAGTTTTCGACTTCGACTCAAAACGTACAGGTTTACAAAAGCAAAGCATACGTTCGTTCCTGCTACGTATCTACTTGAGAATGGTGAAAAGTAAGATAAGAAGGCAGTTACCACTGCGTCGCTTGAGGGTCAACCTTGCCTATCCAACGACTAATCACTGATAATTTAACAATACTGCAAGTCCAACAAAGGTAGCAAAATTACAACGTGGGTTCAACTCGCGCACGGGCATCGCAAAAAGTACATATTTAGAGCATTAGATATTGCCAATATGTTCTAGCATATCGGACAAAAGATCTTTTTTTCCAGCAACCAAGGAAAAATTATATGACAAAAATTAGTTTAAATTTTCTATCGATTCAGAAATGACAAAAACCTTCAAAACTGTAGCTTGTAAATTAAAATCATTTTGTTTGGTTTTTAAAAAAATTTAAAATCTTTATCGGCATCTGTAACTAGAGTGTTACCTTTCGCTTTTGTGAAATTCGAAAAAGCACGAAAATGTAAAAATGTTTAGAGAATAGAAATCGGGCCATAAACAACCTATTCTTTCTATGCGTTTGTAAGTGATCTTTCTAAAATTAAAGATCTTTAACAACATTTTACCCTCACCTGTCAGTTTTTTGTAAAATTTTGAATATTCTTTGAAATAAGATTAAAAAAGAAGCAATGATCTATGAACTCCCCTTTTCCATTTTTTCAAAATTCTTTTTTTTGAAAGTAGTTAGCATAGCTGTGTTTTGGCTTCTATACGTTTGCCGTGCTTTATAATTGTTTTTTTGCAGTCGACTGTTTACATCCCTCAACGGAGATTCACACTGAACCAGTTTTAGTGGAAAATACTTTGGCAAGATATTTTAGTGGATTGAAGTTGTCGATTAAATTTCCGTTTGTAAAGTCTTCTTCTTATTCCTGGACGCATAATGGTCTAATTGTCGCTCAGAATACCATTTACAATATATTTTCATCATGCGTAAACAATATTGAGAATGGTTTCCGAATGACTTGCAGAAGCGTTTCTTGCGAAAGATCAACTTACATAATAAGTTCTTTGACTTTGATGTTTCCTCTTAATAGAGATGTGAGTTTTGCTGTGATTGAGGTTGGAATAAATCTCACACAGCTGGCTTCAGTTGATGTCAAGGTTAAAGGTAAGCTCATAAATGTTTGAAAATAAGACAAGGTGTAATGTAAAGGTACGATTGCTTGGCGTTAGTTGTTTTAATTTCAACCTAAAATCAAAATTTTTCTTAATAGTTATTTGACCAAAATAAAATTATTCTAAGTTTGCTCTCAACAAGAGTTTATTTTGATGCTACATGAAATGAAAAGTGATAAAAAATCCCTAGTTTATCAAAAATGTCAAAGACATGTGACTATCGCAAATAAATTTTTTAACGGGTAAAGCTCAAGCACCCTTTGATCTTCACATTATTCTTTGGGCATTCAGTCACTACAAGTGGCGGATCCAAGGAGAGCGATTGGCGAGATCGCCCCCCTAAAACTTAAGAGGGTCAATGCCTTTTGCATTTGTAAATTTATAAATATTATATTTAAATCAATTCTGTATAAACCTTTAACAAGTTCTGTTCTTCGCCAAATTGAAATTGATTTATTGTTTTCGACATGGTCTCATTCTGTCGTCTTCTGTATTATCACAGCACGATTATAACGTATAAATAGTCTCTCTTACGAGACTATTGCAAACCAGTAGCCTCATTGAAGATTTGTAAAAAAAAATAAAAGTGAGAATACAAATTAGGTTCAATTTTTTTGTTTTCTTTTTTTTGTTTTGTTTTCCAAAACGGAAAAGCTTGGCACAATGCCCCTTTACCTGTACATGTTACTGCAGGATAATTGAGAGCTTGTCCCTTGACAAGCTCTCAATTTAACCCTTGACAAGCTCTTAATCTCTAGTATATCCAACGCCGTTCCAAAAAATGTCAAAAATATGTCACTTTCGCTAACAAATTTTCAAAGGGTAAATTCAAGCACCCTTTGATCTCCTCGTTACCCTTTGGGCATTCAGTCACTACAAGTGGCGGATCCAAGGAGAGCGATTGGCGAGATCGCCTCCTGAAACCTAAGACATCAATGCCTTTTTATATTTTCGAATTTATAAATATTATATTTAAATCAATTCTGAATAAACCTTTAACAAGTTCTGTTCTTTGCCAAATTGGAATTGATTTATTGTTTTCTATATGGCCTCATTCTGTCGTCTTTTGTATTATCACAGCACGATTATGACGTATAAATAGTCTTCTTTAAGACACCACTGCATTGCTGGTAGCCAATAATCCATCAAAGATTTTTGAAAAGGATAAAAGTGCGAAGACAAATGAGGCTTATTCTTTGTTTTCTTGTGAAGGACGAAACGGAAAGGCATGGCACAATGCCCCTGCCACTGCAGGAAAATTGAGAGCTTGACCCTTGACAGAATATGGTAGACTTGTTTCTTTCCTTTTTGTCATTTTGAAATCTTTTAGTTTACCACCAACCAAGCTGAAACTCTAATCCGCCCCAGAAACTGTAACCTAAAAATCACTTGCCCCTAATACAGAGGCAATCTTTGCTTAATATTAGTTGGTACGCAACAGTTGTGCTTTGTTGCGTAATGTGATTGATTTGAGAGAACCGCTTTGCAATGAATAATATTAACCAGCCAGGTAGTGTTGTGAGTTGTGATTAGAAGGTCCGCTTCACAATCTGTAAACTAGGGGTCATTTCTTTGATCGATTCATATCAAAAACTACAAAGGTAGTATGTAGTTTTTGCTACCGAATACAATTTTAATATTTTCTAGATTGCAGCATCAATCCAAACGTTTCTCTTGAAGTTGTTGCTCAGTCATCCAACTACAACGCAGTGGGAGAGTTTAGATGCCGTGACAATGGAATTTTATTTTATGACAATGAAACAAGACTTGTTTCAAACAAAACAAAATGTCTCAGCACAGCTCAGTGGAAAGATTCCAATGTTGTCCAGTGCTGGACAGGTAAATGTAAATATAATGGTATTTTCACGAAAAAAAAAATACAGAAAGAACTATCGCTAAGATCAGAAAGTGCAAATGTGGGAGAAAATAACGTTGTTTCACATTATGTATAAGGCGAATTAAACTTTTGTCGCTTATGTTAATTCTAATTGACTTCTGCGTTGAATGTAAAATTTCGTTTTGATGTCCACCAATGCATTACATCATATTTTTATCTCAAGTTTTTCTTGGAATTATTGGAGGCAGCAGTTATTAAATATTCTTATTAACCTCGAATCCCCAGGCATGTACATCGGTCAACTCAGATGTAGTAATTCTAACTCAAACTTAGCCAAGTCGCCTGCGCAACTCAGCTATCTAGCTCTTCCTCCGTGGTTTGGCGATCTTTTTCTGGTCAATGTAGCACAAATACTTTAACAATTTAACAGTCCTTGATAATTTTTGATTACATTACCAAATCGTAAATGAGACCTCTCAATATAAAAAAAAACTTGCGGCTTGATGTCAAAAAATTTTTGAATTACTTGCTACGAATTTTATCCATTCAGATTGCAGCTTCGAATCTTCTCAAAAAATTCATTTCCATAACTTGCACAATAAATTGCACCATATTGGTCATTATCCATAATTTTTGAGTGCAGGTGAGGATAAGAGCAAAACTTTGATTTAATAATCAAAACCTGAGCTTACTGAAACGGCTTTTGTTTCATAATCTGGCCTTGGCTCCACCAAGGATTGTTTTAATCTTTTATTGTTGGAAATTCATATTTGGCAATTAATTGTCATTGAGTGATATTCCCTTGCTCGAACCGACTATAAGCAGAAGTGACTCAAAAGTTGGCTCTACAGAGGCAATTTTCTCATGATACATTACCGCTAGAATTGACGAATTTACATGTTTTTCAAAGTATCTTGGTGATGCATACTGCAATGCCTTAAATATTCTAGACTTCATGAATGGACAACTTTGATTATAAAAAGAACCACAAAAATTGATCCTGGTTTTAAGAAAGCCAAATTGTAAAAGATGCAATTGATGTTTTTACGCGCTTTAAGGTTGAATTTTTTTAATTCTGCTGTTCAAAAGCAATTGTTTTGCCAAAACTCGCGTTGAAAGATCATTTTCTTGCGGTGTTTTTGTCCTTTTTTAAGTTAAAAACCGTTTCAAAAAGGCTATGTCCCCTGAACAATTCCAAGCCCGAACTCAAGGATACTTTTGTCAATACTGTTAGCCGAGACTTTGCATACCGGCCGATGCTGGTTTTAAGTGTACAGTAGACCTAAGAGATGTTTCTTTAATGTGTTTTTACCGAGTCGAAGTCAGTTTTCTCTTCCAACATTCAAAATGAAGCGTCAGCAATCTAATTAGATTTGATGAAAAATTGCTTAATCGACTCTTGATGGATCACTCTTTCTTCACAAATTCTGGTAAAATAACAGATATTTGAATCAGCATTTTTGAGCAATTTTTCTATTTTTATGTTAGTTTTTCTAGGTATTAAAATGTGTTCTAAACTCAAATAAAGTTATAGACAAAATCAATTTAGAAAATGAGCTCAATTTCTAACGAATTTGAGCAGTAATTGCAAAGATGTTTGAAAATAGAAATGTCGTTTTTAGTCAATTATGACGAGTCTTCCAAGCAGTCACGTTACCAATGCTTACACCTGGCTTGATTTGTAGTATAGACTGCATTTTAACAGGCAGACATTATCATCAGGCTCTTTTTTGAAGAAAGTACAAGATAATGACTCAATTGCTCAATATAGCTCTTCTGGTGTGATCGAAAGTTTAAATGATCTTTATTTAGATTTAAAATCTACATAAAATTCACAAAAACTCAACGTTTCGAAAAACTAAAATAAGTTTTTCTTTGTCAGGAGTGACTAAAGCTCAAACACAGACAACGGTTACTTAGTAATCAACAGAACGAAAAGGAGAAAATGAAAATTATGGCAATAAACAAGTGCAGCAGCGACAACTGGCGGTCAAAAATTTATAAATTTGTACAATCCGGGATAAAAGCTGTTAATTTTATCGTTAAAAGAAAAATCAGTTTTGTGAATGTAAAATGATTCTAAAAAACGTCTTTTCTTATAGTCACTTTCAATAGCTAAAAATTTTTGAGCTTTCCCAATCAATCCGGTGGAAAGCTCAAAAATTTCCACCCAATCAATCCGGTGGAAAGCTCAAAAATTTTTAGCTATTGAAAGTGACTATAAGAAAAGACGTTTTTTAGAATCATTTTACATACACAAAACTGATTTTTTTTTAACGATAAAATTAACAGCTTTTATCCCGGATTGTACAAATTTATAAATTTTTGACCGCCAGTTGTCGCTGCTGCACTTGTTTATTGCCATAATTTTCATTTTCTCCTTTTCGTTCTGTTGATTACTAAGTAACCGTTGTCTGTGTTTGAGCTTTAGTCACTCCTGACAAAGAAAAACTTATTTTAGTTTTTCGAAACGTTGAGTTTTTGTGAATTTTATGTAGATTTTAAATCTAAATAAAGATCATTTAAACTTTCGATCACACCAGAAGAGCTATATTGAGAAGTTAAAAGATGCCTGGTGACAAAAGCAAAATATAATGACTCAATGTCTGAGATTTCCACATCCTGAGCTCTGCCTAGTAGAACAAGCTGGCCATGTGCTTCAGCTAAAGGGACTGATGTTTTTTTGAGGTTCCTTAGAGCCGATATTGTTCCCGTAACCCAAGAATTAAGTAATAATATGCCACCATTGGCCAGTGAAATCATCAAGCTTGAACAAGAGATATCGGTATGCCATCTGCTAGATTACTTGAATAAGGGTTAAAGAAAGAGTGATCCATCAAAACTCGATTAAGCAATTTTTCATCAATTCTAATTAATGTAATTAAAAAATAAATAAGTGTTTGCATAATTGCAAATAGTACAAATTCAAAATGTTTTACATTTGATTTTTATTTGGAAAATTATTGAAAGTTTTCAAACATTTGCTTAAGAATAAACAGTAGCTCTCTTTACCATCGTCTTATTTTTTAGCCCCTTCAAATGTGTCAGTTATTGGAAACTTACTTGTCCCTGAAGGTGATAACATCAATTTAAAATGTGAATACCAACGAGGTTTTCCTGCTTCAAATGGCTCTCTGTTCTTCTTTAATGATTCAACAACTTATATTGAGGAGGTAAAACGTTTTTAAAAGTATGGCGCCTCATCAACAAGTTTATGATTATGACAACAATATTTTGACTTATTTGTTTTATACAGTACCTTATCTTGCTCGTAATAATACTCTGTCAAAAGAACTGGCTATCTAACTCTAGCACAACAAATGTTGAAAACGGGTCAGTGATTAGGCTAATTTCACTAAATTTATTTTCTCACTCAAAAATTAAATCTAGAAAATTTACATGAATGCAAAACACATTGATATTCGGTGTTCACGATCTCCTAAGATAACGCGCGAAAATTTATTAAATCAGTTTACCAGAAAAATTGCCATGTTATATAAATGTGGTCACAGTTTATTTGCATCATATCTAATTTTATCAAGAGAATAAACAAATGAATCAGTCTCTAGATTTTTGCGCTATAGGCGTTTCAAAAAAGGCTCGAAGTCATATCAATTTTAATCAAATATGCAACGATCATAGATTTGTACAAAGGCCAGTGGCTATTAAAAAGATTGCACATCCGATCATGTACAACTGAATTCCATAAGGATTGGAGCTTAAGAGCATTGGCGAGGTAATTTGGGGCGCTGATTTCAAAAATGATGTTCCATTTTCCCTATGAGATTTAGATTTTGCGCTATTTAATATCTTAAATCGATGCAATCACAAATTTATTTTTTCCACTGAAATACTTAAAAAAGCACTTCTCTCTGTCACAGCATGAAAGTGACTTTAGTATGAGATAGTACTTTTTGTTTTCTTCATTGCTAAGTAATCTGATGATAGTTTGTATTAATCACGTACTAGTTCATTACCTGCTTCTTGATCAAGAAAAAACAGGCATTTGCTGGTTTGGACCACCACTACATTCTGTACTTTATGCATTGTTATCATCAGAGCTTTCGCAAGCAGAAAACTTTTCATCAGTCAGATTTTCCAAATTGGGCAAAACTGAAGACGGGAATTTTCTCATATGGGGCACAGGACTTATAGCTAATGGTAAGTTGGGACAAGAAACCTCAGATAAAGTTAATGAGTTAAGGCTTGCAAGGTTTGTCATGCAACAATAGCAGTAATTTATGTGATTAGAAGGTCCATTTCCAACCATTGAAACACCGAATAATTAGCCCGTCTATCTTTTTTCTTAGGTCCACTCTTCTAGGTGCTCAACACCAGACTGACAAACTGAGAGAGGCTCCCAAAACTTAGCTTGATCAGCAAGCTTTAGTTAAAAGCATTCGAAGTATGTTTTTACCAAATTTTGCGATATTAGCTCATTGTCGCATTTTAGCCTAAATTTATCACAATCATTACAGAAACCATTTGCTTCATTTTTGTACTATGGTCATTTCGTATGCATTTCAGTTGTACAGTACTTCAAGCTTTGACTACAGTAAAGAACAAGTTGAATAGATTAAATGTGACATAACAATATTAGGCGTTTTCTTTGCGCCTTACTGGTGATTTAACGTAATGCATCCCCCAAGCTTAATAACCAGACCCGAAGCATTGGGACCGTTCATGTTAACAAGTTCATCGCTCGGTGAAACGCCCGTTCCTGTGCGCTCCTGTGGTGCGGGGGCCCTGTTTGTAGCTCGAGCACTGTGATCGAGCAAACCCTGTGATTGTTAAGTGGTATCTGGCGCTAGTTACGTCGCCTATCGGGTCGCGCTATGCAATACACTAGTCATTACCCGTGCTGTGTGCTATTTGTCAGAATCGGTAGCTATGCTCGGAGTGGAATAGGCGAAGTAGTTGGCCTCTTCGCAGCCTGCATTATATAAACCGCGGCGCAGTCATTTGGGATCCACCGAAATTAGTTAGGCGCTCTTTTAACTTTACGCATGAAAACTAATTTTGATCGGAGGTGTGTTGCGTTGTGTCTGGTTCTTATAGGATTCGAATCCGCGTCTTTAGAGCTGATCTCCTCGCGCGCCGACGCCCGCTGCATGTAGCCGAGTATTGCCAATTATGCCTTAAAGCACCGCGTTTAGTTTATAACCCTTTGAAGGTCTTTCTAAGCCAAATCACTTCTTGTGTGATCAGCTTTATGTAAGGATATCAGTTTTAGTCCATACTTGAACGGTTAGCAGTGGCGTCGAAACGAACCTGGTTCAAAAGTAGACGGGGCGTAAGCTTTGTGCTTTGTGTTTGATTGTTTTTAAAAGTCAACGTTAGTGCTATTGGGGGATCTCTTGGCCCTTGGCAAGCCCTGCTGATGAGTCCAAAAGGACGAAACGCGTCCAGGGATGGCTCTATAAATTTGTAAATATCTCTCAATAGCATTGCTCCCTTTGGAAGCCTCGTGCTTTCAGCACTCGCTTTGTTGTTTCGCTTTTCGCTTATAAGATGCTCTCTATCGATCGTAAATACTTGGAGCTAGCAATCAAGATTTACCTACAATATACTTTGATATATCTGATGTAAAAAGCCTTGACAAAATCGCAAGTGATACATCTGTAAATTTCTTGCTTTTCAACGTACACAATGTCAAATTTGTACGGTCCACTTTTGAGCATAAGCTACATACTGCATTGCAAGGATAAGCTCACAGAGGATTTTGCTGTAGCTACCTTTTGCTTTTGCTTAGTAATTAGTCATGAAGATTTTGTTTAGTGAATAGTACAATGTTTCCCAAACTGTGTGCCGCTGAAGAGGCTGAAGTGGGCCGCGAAAGTTTTATGTTTTGACAAAACCTTATGCTGTAAATCTTTTTGGTCCGTGTTGGATTGCTTTGGGTTTTAACTTTTCATCTTAACTTAGGCTATTTGTTTCACTATTGCTCACGCAGTTTTCAGAAACAACAAAACCAAACATCCTAAAACAGCTATAGTGACTTCACAATTGTATGAATGGGCAAAATTTTTGTAAAATTTCTGTATGCGACATCACAATAGTATTACCGTTTAGTCACTAAGCAGCTACTGTAGCTCAGTACTCCGTAGTTACTACTGCATTGTTTTGAAAATTTATTAAACGAGTTAAAATTCAGCCTTTACCCTTTAAGGACCACAAGAATTTAATTCATAAAATATGAAACAATGCCGCAATTGTTTGGTAACAACGAAAATATAATGGATTTCAGAAAATTGGTTATCACGTCATAATGACATAACAATCAACAATCATGGTACATATGTGTACCAAAGGTCCTCAAAGGGTTAACTCTTTTGCTCCCGCAAAAATAGCGAAAAAAAATGTCCGTAAGGTGGCAGCGCGAAAAACTGTCATAATCAATCATAATTAATCATAATTATGTACCTCAAGTTTGTTTGTAAATCATTACTCAGCTGTTTACTTCTACATTAAGTGTGATATATCGTTGAAATCTACATTTCTTGAGGATTTCAAATAGAAAAAAAAATTTTTTTTGAATATGCAAATTTTATGCAAATGAACCCCCCAACTGGGGGGGTTGTCTTTAAAATTAAAGTAGTACCCTCACCTCAAAGATCACTACAGATTTAATTTTCTACCAATTTTTTTATAAATGGTCGCAAGATGATGCTAAGGAAATAAGCTTTCAAGGTACATCAATCAAAACTTACCTAAAAGCCTAGGTTTTCTACAATTTGCAATTTTCTGAGACACATGACCTTTTTTTTGACCGGTACCGACCGGTACCAAATTTTGGTAGTTAAATTCAGTACCTAAAATATGATTAGTCATTATCTGCTACAGGTTAGCCTAAACCATGTAACATTATGTATTTTTGAACAGGGAATTTCTTCAAGATTCAGAAAATATTAACTTTAAATAGAATATGCTGTCACTGATAATGAAACCGCCGCTTGTTTACACCTTCCCATTTGTTGAGAAACAATGGGGATACAGCAAACTTTGATTTAGAGAAGCCAAACTTCTGATAGCTATTAAACTTGTATTTCGCTTCTTGTCTCCTTGGAAACTTGATACAAAATGACGACTTTAGTGGTAAAACATTTGCAATTTATTTTATCTTTTTATAGGGAGTAGTTTTTCTAAAAATTATAATTTAGTGAAGGTAAGTCAAAACATTTTGGGGGGTTTTGAACTGACATAATGTACAGTACCCATTTTTGATCAGTGAATATCATATACCACTTAGTCTAAACTATTTAAAGTTATATATTGCTGGAAAGCAAATTTCCTAAGCTTTCAAATGAGATCAATATTTAGCAACATATGATATTTTTTACGCACTAAATTTACTTTTATCTACTTACCATTCAAATTTGTTTGAGGTGGTTTTGAGACCCCTAAAAAATTTGGAAATTCAAAAACGTAAAATTTATCATTATCGCTTGAAATTTTGTCAAATGATGCCCCAAAAGAGTAGTTTTCAGACTGTGTTAATGATAAAGGGTTTGGTTATGTGGTAAAGATGTAATCTCAATTTGATTTTAGTGTAGTTGGCACGTGCTGAGAATTTGGCCGATTTTGTCGTCTGCAACTGGGTTGTTGGTCATTTTAACCGTTTTTGGGTATAAAAATCCAAGAATTAGGGCACAAATTATACATATTCCGATGCGTGGGGAAATATGCGTAATCTTTTGAAAATTTTATGAAAATAACAATGCCGCAATTGTTTGGTAACAACGAAAATATAATGGATTTCAGAAAATTGGTTATCACGTCATAATGACATAACAATCAACAATCATGGTACATATGTGTACCAAAGGTCCTCAAAGGGTTAAGGGGGAATATGGGGTTCGTTTTATCATTTTTCGAAAATTTTGGCCATAATATTTTTTTAACAAAAATTGTATCTTTGAATTCCTCACGCATCGGAAGATGTACAATTTGTGTTTTAATTCTTGAATTTTCACACCCAAAAACGATAAAAAAAACAAGAATTCAGTTGCAGACTACAAAAATTGTAAAATTTTCAGCAGACACGTGCAAAAGCCAATTACCTTGAATTCAAATCAAAATACCTGGTTTACCACGAAACCAAAGCCTTTAACATTGACACAGTCTGAAAACTACTCTTTTGGAGCATCATTTGACAAAATTTTAAGCAATATTAATAAAATTTAGCTATTAAAATTTTCAAATTTTTTAGGGGTCTCAAAACCCCCTCAAACAAATTTGTATGGTAAGTAATAAAAGTAGATTTAGTGCGTAAAAAATATCATATGTTGGTAAATATTGATCTCATTTGAAAGCTTAGAAAATTTGCTTTCCAGCAATATATAACTTTAAATAGTTTAAGCTAAGCAATATATGATGTTCACTGATCAAAAATGGGTACTGTACATCATATCAGTTCAAAACCCCCCAAAATGTTTTGACTTACCTTCACTAAATTATAATTTTTAGAAAAACTACACCCTTTAAAAAGATAAAATAAATTGCAAACATTTCACCACTAAAATTGACATTTTGTTTCAAGTTTCCAAGGAGACAAAAACTGAAATACAAGTTTAAAAGCTATCAGAAGTTTGGCTTCTCTAAATCAAAGTTTGCTGTATCCTCCTTGTTTCTCAACACATGGGAAGGTGTAAACAAGCTGCTGTTTCATTGTTAGCGACAGCATATTCTATTTAAACTTGATATTTTCTGAATCTTGAAGAAATTTCCTATTCAAAGATATTTAATGTTACATGGTTTAGGCTAACCTGTAGCAGATAATAACTGATCATATTTTAGATACTACATTTGACTAAGAAAATTTGGTACCGGTCGGTACCGGTTAACAAAAAGGTCATGGGCCTCAGAAAGTAGCAAACTGTAGAAAACCTAGGCTTTTTGATAAGTTTTGACTGATGTACCTTGAAAGCTTATTTCCTTAGCATCATCTAGCGACTTAAAAAGACTTGGTATCAACCCTGGGAAGTATTCCATAGCAGGTTTCCTGAATCAGGATCGTAGAAGGAAGACAGCATCAATTGCCCGATCCAACCTCACCGAAAAAAAATCAGGCAAGCTAAACGTCAGAAACGAAAAACAGCTGAAGAAATGGTAATTCAAAAAGAAGGAGTCGTTTGTGGGGCAGGAATAGCTGATTGAATATTACTTTAAATATAGAAACCTTAGAAATGTATAATTCTTCAGGTTAGAAGTGTAAATCGGTGTATGTGGACTTTTAGATGGATTTTCTTAAAATCGCGATTTTATGATGACTATAAACTTTCTGGCATTTGTAATTCTAAATTCGCACGGTCAATCTTTATGAAATTTCGCATAGAGCTAGCTAATAGACTTATGAATGCAATGACGAAGTGAAAATGGGCTAACTATTGTACTTTTTTTGCTATAAATATTTTTGTTGGAAAATATGTGAAAATTTCACTGAAAAAAATGGTATTTTTGACAAACCCCAGTATATTATAACAGTTTAAATTTATGTACAAGTTGCTACGTGATTGCGTAGAGTAGTGTTCGACGATCAAGTTGCACCAAAACCCTTCAATTCCATCGTGCAGGGGCCGAGATATGCATACCAAAGTTTCCTCGTCTGTTTCCATGGCAAAGGAAACATCTTGGTTACAATGGCAACAAAAAAAAGAAAAAAATTGTGACAGGTTTATTTTTGCGCGAGTATTCATCCTGTCACATAACATCGATCTTAGCATGCTAAACGCGTCTCTTTGGCAAATTTTCCATAATCCCCCTTAAAACGCAATGGATAAATATATTCATTTCATAAGCAAACGAAAATAAGCAAGCGTAAGCGATGAGACCGCTAAAAAGTCTAAAAAAAACAAGCAGTCGACAATACGATAAAAGCTGTTTACAATATGATTTCACTTGGACAGGAGATGCTACTCTTCCGCTACCACTATACCTTGTGAGGGGCACTAAGATAGCAAACGAAGCGATGGTACAACCTAGCAAGCTGAAAAGGCATCTCGACAGCCAGCATGTTCAAATTACTCGCTACTTTTTGCATCGTAAAACACTAATGGCAAAGATTTTGCCTGATGAGCCTAAAGAAGTATTTGACACAGCAGTAAAATTAATCAACTTCATTAAAACCCACCATTTAAAGTCACGACTGTTTGAAATTTTATGCAACGAGATGGGAAAAGACCACAAAGACTTGCTTCTACATAGCCTAAAGAAGTATTTGACACAGCAGTAAAATTAATCAACTTCATTAAAACCCACCATTTAAAGTCACGACTGTTTAAAATTCTATGCAACGAGATGGGAAAAGACCACAAAGACTTGCTTCTACATACTGAAGTGCGGTGGTTGAGTCGGGGTAGAGATCTCTTACCCATCTACGAGCTAAAAGAGCAAATAACGCTTTTTCTCGCTAATCAGTAGGCTAACTTCAACGGTACTCCTTAATGATTTCTATAGAAGGTAAAAAGGAGCCATCATAAATGTTTGATTTCAAAATTTATTTTTTTCGTTTCGATGTTGGAAACGAGTCCCTTGAATTCGAGTCTCGAATCGAATCACCAATCACTGATGTAATGTCTCCAGTCTAGTCAAGTTATTTAATGAAAACAACTTGAGTAAAGATAGGTCTATTACTCTGAACCAGCGGTTCTCAAACTTTCATGATCCGTAATCCCCTTCTAAAGACTCTCAACACTTGTGGGCCCTGCTCTTCAACAACAATGCCTAGTTTTGCTTTTAACGGGTTTCCATCAGTTATTTTATTGGCCATCTTTAATTATAAAAAATCCAACCAACGAAAGTAAAAAGATAAATGCTTTACAGTCAAAGAATTAAACAAATCACAGTCAGTTTACTTTAAATTAACGTAGTCAGTGCGAAGCGTGTTCTTGTATTTGCCTGAGGAGACCTTTAATATTTGGCTCCGTCGTGGACTGAGCAAGGCGAATGTCATTGCATACATTGAGGCGATCTCTGGATTTTGTTTTTATGGACGCAACATCAGAAAATTCAGCTTCGCAAAAATAGGTAGCTGCGAATTGAGCGATATTCTCGAAAGCCTTCTTGCTGAGTAATGGATATGAATCATAGAGACAACCAAAAGCTGGAGTCGTAAGTTTTGTTATTAAATGCCAGCTTCATTGCATTCGAAACTTTGAACTCTACCAACTCCTCTGCTTCTTTGGCATTAGGGTCAATTTTAGTGTTAAACGGGTCTCTGTACCATGAAACATGCAACGTGTCGTCTATGAATTATGATCGAAACTTAGCAGAGACGAGTTTCAATGTTATCTGGGAAATCAACCCTATTCATTTTCAGGCACCTTTCTAACAAAGGAAACAAGGTAATGAAACCTACCTTCATTCGTGCTTACCAGAATCCCATTCGAGCAGTTAGCCCAGCAAGCTTGTCTTAAACGTCGCCGACTATCACATCACGCATTTGCAAAGATAAATTCATGTCGTTGAAGTGGCCAAACACATGGCCCAGTACGCAATCATCACAGAAAACTCTTTGTTATGAAATTGGACATGGAAGTTGTTTTTGTTTTCTCGAAGAAAGATTTCAACCCCATTTTTAAATTTATACACGGAGAGAGGCATTTGCTACTCAACAGGCTCAAACTTTGGTATAAAACTAAAGGTCAACCGACTTTGGTATCAAACAAAATTCCCACACGTTGAACTTCCATTTCTTTGGCCAAAAGTTGGTAGAGCCGGTGATTTTTTGCCTTCGAATAAATGAAGTTGATCACTTTGACCGCAACGTCAATAACTTCCATCAAAAATAGTCTTTGCTGCTAGAGTGTATCGGTGTAGTGAACAGTGCGAGGACGTCACATGAGGCCATTTGTTCTTTACCAGTGTGACAAACCCTGATTTGACGCCAATCATTGCTGGGGCATTGTCAGTACAAATGTGCTTGAAATTCTGCCAGCTGAGCTCGTTGGCTTCGAAAAAATAGTCCACAAGAGCTTTGACATCAGCAGCTGTTATAGTGGCTGACAGTGCATTGCTAAACAAAAACTCTTCCTTTATCTTTCTCGTATCGGACAAAGGCGATCAAGTGGCCTTCTAAAGCGCTCTCGGTAGACTCGTCCAGTTGAATGCTACCCTGGAGCGTGCTTTGCTTGATTTTGGAGCAAACTTGCTCGCACACATTAGAAGTCATGACGTCAATCCGTCGGCGAATGGTGTCATTAGCAGCGAAACTTGCTGAATTTTCTTTTTCGTCTTCAATCCGATCGTTATTTTAACCATTTTTTCTGTGCATGGCTTGATAAGTTTCTTAGCAATAGTAGGCGGTTTCTTACACTTTGCAATTCCATATGCCACCTCGTAGCTGCATTGAAGAGTAGGCTTTTCCTCTACTGTAAATCCCAAATGAGGTAGCGTCGCTTTCAGATCGTATCGTACTCTTTTGACAGACAGAGAATCGATGTCATCATCCTTCCTTTGGGGATGTTTTTTGTCGCCATGTTTTTTTAGTTTGGAGGGTTATAATGACGCATTTGACATCACAACCGAGCAGTGAAGACACTGTGCACAATCACGATCGTCCCGAGTTCACTTTTTTGAAGCCAAATGAGACGTAGCTTTCGCTTCACTTGGGAATTTTTGACATTTGAAGACACAAAACTTTTGCTTAAGCCAATTATATCTACAACTTAAGGTCTCGAGTCGAAACAGAATACAAACGAAGAAGTAGTTTTACTCTATCTTCGTATTTCACCAACTTTATTATTTCCTAGGGCAGAATGCACCAAACTCCTTCTCCTACTTATAATCACTATCTTCATAATAACAACAAATTTACAACGATGTAACGCGGATATTCCGTTTTTATCCGCAACAAACTCTCACCTTGAGATAACTTAAGTTTAACCGACGAATATTTAATATCGTGACACTTGGGTTTTGCAATACTAGTGAAAGCCTCTTCAAAACAGCCTACTTAAGGCCTGGCTCCGTGAAACCGCTTCGTGGCTCCGTTTGAGAAACTCTGCTCTAATCTATTGTTATTGTCAAAGACCGTGGCTCTTCAATTACTAGCTATTATGTTACACACATCAATTATTTTGTAGGCGCTTGTAAAACCCTACTACACCAAACGAAAAATAGAAAACTAATCGCTTATATCATCGTTTTACCAATATCAAAGTGTGTATCTGAGAATTTAAAAAACATCTTGGTAAATAAAATTATAAAACGAGGGTAAATTACTCTGATGCTCCATAAGATTCACATCTTTTAACTTGTAAAGCTATCTACTATTATGTTTTATAATTTCAAATAGAAATTAACTTGAAACAACATACCTATTTACAATGCTTTTCGTCAGTGACTTTTCAGAGGAAAGGATATTTTGAAATCTGACTTTCTTTGGTCAGAAAGGCGACTACCTCCTCTCACGTTCTCTCGCCCATAAAAGCGACATTGACTTAAGAGATCGTCTTTGTTGATAATATTTTCTGAAGAGTCGTCTCAGACAAAAAGCTTTGGGAATATGTTAATTGAAGCAATTTTTTAACACAAACGGTTTATTCAAAGATTTAGTGATTGTGAAAAACCTTGCTGTACATTGTAGATTTCAGGCTTACAAACTCAATCGATTACTATTTGAGTTTGAATTTAAAATAATATTTCAAGTCCTAGTTCAAGTTCCAGTACTGCATTATAAGTCTGAGTTCAAGTTCAATAACGGCAAAAATTGACCGAAACAGCGTAAAAAGTCAGGAGATATTCAATGTTTACTTTGCACTTCACAGAATGATTATTCTTTTTGCCACACATATGTATCAGCTCGAACAAAAAAAACTATTTCGCCTTCGCGTGTAACAGAGCGATATAGTTTTTAAAGCCATGTTTCCACTTTTCACTTCAAACAAATTTGTTAAACTTTGCGATAAAACTGTTTACATTTGCAAGATTTATTGATTTTTGATGCAAAGTCGCTTTAGCTTGAAGAGTTTTTGCCATACCTTGCAGTCGTAGGCAAATGATCCTTTAGTAAAACAAGCCTAATGACAAGACTAGTTATAAAACTATTTTAGCTTCTGCCTTTGGCATTTTTGCCGCATCATATAGGAAAATATTTTATTTTTGTTTAAAAGTACATCTAATATGCTAAGCGCAATTCTGCCTGCACGTGTGTAGGTCACGTATTTCTTTGTTTTAGCTCTTTCAAAACTACTGAACGTACAAAAATCAAACTTGGCACATTTGATCACCTCGGGAGGGGAGAGTGCCATATGATTATAAAGGATTTGTAACGTCATCATTACGTCACAGTTAAAGGTTGCTTTTAATTTGAATTTTTGGCAGAAGAAAACGGTTGTTTGCTCAAACGCTTTACAGTTTCCATCTTGCCATCTTTCAAAAATTTTTATCCTATTGGAGTCTAAAATAAGGCCACGTTTAACACTTGATTGCTCAATTTGTTCTCAATATTTTCTCATTAAGTGCTGATGGTAGAAACGCAATTAAACACTTTTTAGAAAAATATTGATAAGGTGTTGTCATGAGTTCGTTAGTTTATTATACAGTGTTATTCCTCGATTAATTCCTCGCTCGGTATGGCAGCCAATAATATATTAACGGAATGGGCCATGAGGGCAAAGCAGCAGTAACTTGAATCGAAGCGTTAGCGAAGCGGATGGTTGACCAGCAAGCATCATCATAAGCAATGCTAACACGAATCACGTGACATGATAATGCAATGGAGTTTTGATAAGGTTGATGTCAAAGCAATGCAATTTTCTATACAAAATGCCAGCATTGATATTTGACACCCAGTATAGGAAATACTGATAGCGATATCAAAAATGAAACCAAATACAAATTAAATTAAAACCAAATATGCACGCAATCACCACATATCCCCACCCCAGATTTTTGAAAATGGTGGGTCGACAGACACAGCAGTTTCAGAAATCGACCACAAAAGAAAAACGAGTTAATCATCAGCAGGGGTGTGAAATGAGTGGTGAAGGACGGTACGGGCCTGAGGCAAGCAAACAAGAAAAATCCAAAGGGTGAGAACAAAAAGAATAGGCAAAAAGTGAAAGTAAGCGCAAGGGTAACACAAACTGATGGGCGGATGAAGTTGAAGTATGAGAGCAAATGTTATTAAAAAATCATCCAGCACTATGAGCAACCAGTCACCTCCTTCTCCAAAGACATTCCCGAAAATGCGAAATTGTGGACGCGGTATGGGATTGGGGGAGCGGACGAGCGTGCGTTAATTGCCGGGGTGAGTTGCCGGACTCGCGACAAAAGAAAAACACAAGAAATAAAATACAAAAACTGCCGGTGTGATTAGACTTAGACTCACGCTGGAGCGACGTGCCGACATAGTTGGTCGTGCTTGGCGAATGGAAAAGTATACGATGAATAAAAAACAATGAAAAAGAATACGCAACGCTCATTAGTGAGAAAGGGGGCGGGTTTGTCCAATCCCATTGTCTGACAATTTCCTGAATGTCAAGCAAAGTCTTCGGAGCAAGGAAGGGCGGCGCGCAAAAGCGACCGATGAAGGAAAAACAATATTCAACCCATGTTGACAAGTATTACGCTCACAAAACAGAACCGAATATTTTGAAAAACGTTGAAGATATGATAATAATGAGAAACTGAGGAACACAATAGGAGAAGGGTGAGTCAAAACAAGCGTTAACTCGGATGCAATTTTACGTCATGCCCAGGACGAAGATGCTCCAGCGATCTGTAACCAACTGGGAGTCTCATCACACTTAAAATAATCAATTTAAAAACTATACAGAAGAATAACAAACAACAGGCTCTTAACGTAAAGTCATGTAACGATCGCATGATTTTCCTCTTGAAATTTGACGATTGGTTAATTTCTTGCTGCCTTCTTGCTGATTTCTTTCTTCTCTCCTCCTCCTTGATATCACGCGGGGAACCAATATAGTGATTCCAATGGTGTGAATCACTCGAGGCACCAATGTCGTGAGTGCGCATATATTTTTAATTCCACTGTAATCCAAGGCTAATCCGCACTCAATCTAAAGTTTGTTTCTTTTTATTGGTGATAACAATCAATAAATATATTAACAGAATAAAATAGAACAAAATGGTTAAATCGGGCGATATGAACATATATACTCGTATGCACACGAATCACGTGACATAATGGAGTTTTGATAAGGTTGATGTAAAAGCAATGCAATTTCCTATACAAAATGCCAGCATTGATATTTGACACCCAGTATTTGAAATACTGATAGCGATATCAAAAATGAAACCAAATACAAATTATGTTAAAACCAAATATGCACGCAATCACCACAGTGTTTTCGATAAAAAGCATTCTAAAACAATTTAAGCTGAATTGACAACGCAAATAACAGATTATTTTTTTATGCATTTCAAGAATTTCAAGAATGCAAGATTTTGTCTGCACTTTTTAAACTCGCTCTATGATACCATAATGCTCTCTGGTATCAATAAAGTGAAAAAATGGTGATAAAAAGCAGCAGGAAGCACCTGCGCATAAAGTTTTTATTCACTGTTATTTCGAAAGCAAACAAGTGTTATGAGATTTGTGAAAGAAGAATGATGCATTACAGTATTAAAATAGCGGTTGGACAAAAAAGCTGGTTTTTAGCAAAGCAATGGCAAACTACAGTTTTGCTTTTGTTCTTTTGTTAATGGCTTTTGTTACTTTTGTTAAAATTACAAATTGCTTTTGTTCAGTTTTGTCCCACGCCTAACTAATATTAATTTCAATGACAAATAACCAAATGTAACAAAGTTAAACAATTTGATGAAGTTTTACGTCAAATCTTACAAAAATCACAGCAATTATCAGCATCTTTACCACAATAACCTGGTTCAGGGATTGCACTCTCAAATCATAGCCTAAGTTATTGTAATAACTGCGCTGTAAGTGCTTGACTTTGGGTTGATTTTAACTCACCCTAGTTGCGTTTACGCCAGAACCTAGCGGTATTCCCGCAGTCATAGATGTTGGGTCATACAAATAAGCATACAATTATGAAAAGTCGCAAGTACCATGCAAAATGTTTGACATTTTATTTCAGAAATTACAGTGAAATCACTTTGATGCCTCCTCTCCTATACAGCTGTAATTTTATGTTTTATGCAAGTGGTGAAATAAACAGATAAAAGTGTGGAATTATTGGCTCAGCCAATTGTGAGCAAGTCCAGTTACTAATTACAGGCAGGAAACAGGAAAAATAAGACGTTGCTAAGGACTTCAAAAACTTCGAGAAAAATTTATCGGCTACACGCAAACACCTCTGAAGTTTTTCTACTTGATTTTCTTTAAAAAAAGGTATTTTAAATATTGGAACGACAATTGGCTATGTCAAAAAAGATATTAACTTTTCATTATTCTTTTGACAACTATCCATATTTTTAACCTCGACATTAATGATTAGGGGTGAACTGCAATTACAACAACTTGGCAGTAAGTGCGTCACTTCTGTTTATTTTTCTCTTCAGTAACGCATATTCTTAACCCCGTCGTTACCGATGGGTATCCTGCCGGCGACGTCAACAGAGTCGGCTAGTATATAACAACGTAATCTCGAAAAAATACTGTATATCAATCACCCTGGTCCCCTTCTATAACTTGAATTAAACGGATAAAAGTTTGTTACGTTTAATGACGCTTGTAGTAAGCACAGGAAAATAAGACTTTGCCAGGAACTCGAGAAAATTGGGGGAAAGGGCAAAGTCAAAATACATTAACTTTTTATTGCTGTTTTCACAGCTACCCATTGAGTGAAGGCGGCTGAACCGCTATTTTTCGACATCACTAATGGAAAACAGTGCGAGTGAGGCCACTAGAGCCAGCTAATCCCGTACTATACAGCACAATTCTGCCTCTGTACGTGCGTGCGTGTGTGTGTATGTTCGTGTGCGTGCGCGCGCGTGTGTGTGTGTGTGTGTGTGTGTGTGTGTGTGTGTGTGTGTGTGTGTGCGTGCGCGCGCCAGAGGTGGACAAATTCGTTAATTTTAGTGCCAGAGGTGGACAAAGTCGTTAATTTTAGAGTGCGAATCCAATCCTGATTCGAATGCACAATTTCTGAATAGTGATCCAACCCCTGTGCGCTCAAAAAACTTAATTCTAATTCAAGCGCAAATCAAAAAAATAACTGTAGATTTTTTTACAATACTAGTTATGTTTTACATTCATATTCGGTTACAGTAGGATTGACAGTAGAGTTATTTTCCAATTCTGATCCAAACCTGATCGTATTAATCTTTAAAAAATTGCGCTCCTGATCCAATCCCAAATCCAATTTTTTTCTAAAATCCTTCCGAATCCGCCTCCAGAAATTCTGACCCTGGCTTCCCCTGGGGCGTCTGCGCGTGTGCGAGTTTTAACTCTTCAAAACTACTGAACGCGCAAGCAAAAAACTATGCGCGATTGATTACTGCTCAAAGTAAGTGTCTTAAGGGATGTTGATGACGCCAATGGTGACGTCACTATCAAAAATAATTTTTCAAAACTAACATTTTTGATGGAGAAAAGCAATTTTTTTCCTCAAACAAAAACCGCCCTCCGACTTATCAACTTTATAAAATTTCACTCTTATGGTTTAATTTCATTCAGTTGAGCAGACTACACAGCGCTTGGTAGAAATTTATTCGTGAGCCAATATGGAGGTCAATAGTTTATCACTTTAGAAGCTTTACTCCGTGAAGACGTAGATTTTCTCTAAGCCAAAACAAACTTGAAACTTTCAATGCCCAGCAATAACCCAGAAACGGCAAGTTCTGTTGCCTTTGCGGAAAAAGGGTTTTGAAATTCCCATTTTTCATGAAACAACGCCACAGAACGTAGAGACAAAAATATTGATGTATTTGTGATTTGAAGACAAGCCCAACAAATTAAGAAGTGACGCTGGTGCTGACAGTTATACTTTAATATGTAACGTTTTCAATACTTAAACTTTTATGTGTAAATCCAAGTACATATGTGATTTCTTCCTTACCGTTGGCGACCAGCTTTTGCCTCTAAACTCGCGTGGTCTCTTCATTATCTTTACGCCGAACAAGCCAGACAAATATGGCATAAAATTTTGGGGTTTGTTGATCTCAAATCAAATTTTGTTGCAAATATTACTCTCGTTGGAGGCACAAGAAAAGGAACAAAGTGGTGGTGTAACGTTAAGAGAATCAGTTGTGACCAAACATATCAAAAAGGAACATATCAAAAGCAAAGGATGCACATTTTTCTGCGATAATTTTTAAATCTCAATACCATCGGCAGACAAACTGCAACCGATGAAACAATCTTTGATTGGCACCACAAAAAAGAATATGCGTGATCTGTCAAAGATAATGATTAAACTAGAGCAAGGATGTAAAAGCTCCAGCAAGATTTTAGGCGCAAGGAAAAAGGTCTAATGCTTGTAAAATCTCTACCAGAAGCTAAGAAAACAGTCTCTTTTTGTCTCTTAATGAAAGCCGTCGTCTGCTTTGACTAGCCAGCTTGTTTGCGCAGTACGCAATCAGCTTCCAAGAAGTGGCCCCTAACAGTCAACTTTCTTGATATTGCTGCTATCGAGGCATGAGCTATTTATGTACAAGTCCAACGGTATTCAAATTTGACGATCAGACTTTATACTTGAGCTCATCGAATGTTTGCGACACCATCAGCAAAACAACACAACAATTAACCTGACGTCTGGGCCGAGAAAATGCTATTTTTAGCAGGCGGTTACAATGCAACAACTTTTACTTGCTCCCATTGTCAAAATCTTATATTTAAAAAGTGTTAAAAAGAGATTTCAAAAGTAGTTTTTGTGATATGTAATGGATGTAGCAAATGATAATGAAGCAAAATTTATTTTTATATGGCCGATATTATGTTCAGCTATGCTTTTTCGAGATTTTTTCTCTGATCTGAACTGGCAAAACCGTGGGTAAACCGTGGGTAATGAAGTGCTTATTTTTTATGTTTTTTTAGCCAAGTGTGTTTTTTCTAATACCAACTGCATTCATAAGAGTTCTTAAAGAAACTGTCTTCATTGAGAACAAGCAACAAAAGAACATAAAATTATAGAGAAAAGCTGCATTACTAAAAATGTCCAAAATAAAACGGTGGTAATTTTACGTATAAAATTTCTGATAATTTTTGTGTTAAACCTGCACTTACCAGTTGACTTTCACCGCCGCAGGGCTTTCGAAACACCATCGTAGACAACGAGAGAATTGGTTGTGCCAGAAGGTTTACAGTGAAAAAAAGGTACCTTATTTCCTGGCACGCCAACTTAGCTCGGAATAAAGTTGTCCAGTGTCATAGAATAAATTTAGGCTACGGATTCCAAGCAGCGCTGCTAGGAATCATCGAACGCCACCGTATTAAAACTGAACTATCTTAGCGAAACGCCACCGTGTCAAACATAAGCGTTTTGTTTCTTATGGGGTTCTGACAGCATTTTTGTTAAAAAACTAAGTTGAAGGCTTTTTTTACTTTAGAACTCCAGTTGTCAAACGTAAATATTTTCTATTTTTTTACTCCAAACGAAGATCAAGATCTTTTTCCTAGAAATCAATCTCTCGGAAATAATCATTTTGTATTTTAATGGGGAATGACAATATTATTGGGAAGCTTAAAATCAGTCTGCCCCTCACGTTTATTGTGGTGACGTGGCATACATTTTGCTTCATGCTGTCAATCACTTAGAGCACTGATTCTTAAAGTGGACTCCAGGAAGCAAGGTCAGGGGTTCCGTAAAACTACATTCGTAAAAAACTCCGCAGTGAATTTCGAACACAACTGCCAATCTTGCAAATATATCCCAAGATTGCATGTCGAAAGACAGTCGATCCCCCTCCCAAAAAAAGGCTTTCGTGATATTGACTTTGTCAATTTTAACGTTTCTTTTTTTGTATTAAGTATTAATTTAAAGAATGATTCCGTTATATTACCTATAATGTTAAAGGGTTTCATTGCAAAAAAGTTTGAGAACCACTGATAGAGAACATGGCAATTTGTATCGAATAGATTTTTTATTTTGGTTGGATTTGTTTCTGCATTTTTCTATGCCTAATGTTTTTCTGTGCCTGTATATTAAATCTCAGCA
This sequence comes from Trididemnum clinides, assembly GCA_963675345.1. Lineage (NCBI taxonomy): Eukaryota > Metazoa > Chordata > Ascidiacea > Aplousobranchia > Didemnidae > Trididemnum > Trididemnum clinides. The sequence continues at coordinate 26,382,954 of OY776294.1, forward strand.
TACAGTCGTTCCAGAGTAGTACCGGTCTGGAAGCAGTGACAAAGTAAAAGTGTCTCGTTTCAATGAAATTTTCGGTCTATCTCAATCTTAATTTTACTTCTTAAAATTGAGGCAACTTCTAGTATTGCTCAAATCATTAAGTCTGGTTGCAACTTGATAGCTAGGAAAAGATTGACTTTTACTAAGATACTTTAACTCACACACTTCTCGATCAATAACAGAACAAATACACTGTATTCACAAACCACTTTAAGACTTTGAATTCCTTCGCTCGTCGAACACAAAAAAAATCTGCTTTAATATAACAATCAGACCCAACCAAGACTAAATTCACTACTTAACCGCTCGTCACTCTAGTAGAAATCCACAATAAATTACCACAGATCAATACACTTTTTTTCTCTACTACTGTGCCACTCTCTACTCTTCCACTCTAAACGCCACTCTAAATCGTAAAAATCTCGCCGCCTTGTATACAAAAATACAAACTTCTAGAAAATGCTAGAACATCACATGACACAGAAAAAAAACGCCGTTAATAAATTACGTAGTCGGTAATAATAAAAAAAAGAAAAATCTTCAAGAAAACAAAATTTACTAGAATGCACTGGAACTCAATCGCGTACTCAATCATTGTGGTGTCAGAAAAGACGTGTAAGTTTCAAACATATTAATAAATGCAAAAGAAAAAAAAAAGATCTTTTTTTCGAAAACAGTTTAGCAAGTTTAGGGCTCAGACAATTCAGATTTACAAATAAAACGATCACTGCAAAAAAAAACAACAGACTACAACAACCATACTTATGTAAAAAACTATTCTTTCAACGCAAATTTACTTATTCGTGACAAAGAGGTAACTGTAATTTTTTCAAACCAAGTTTTTTGTCACCAGATGCCGATAGGTCATGTCCGTCTGCTGATGGGCCGGGGCTGCTTATTTGCCAAATATCTTGCTTATCGCGCAGCTGCCCATCATATCGTGTGAGTATTCAGCTATCCGCAAACTGCTGATATGCTTGACAGGTCTCAACAAAGTATCTAAAAACCTAGTTGAGTAGTGTAACATTAGCCTTACTCACCAATTCCAAGTAACGTCCCAAAATTTGCTATTTTTACATAGATGTCATAGAAAGCATCGAGCCAACAATGTTGATTAAATTGTTGTTTTAGGGTGGGGTTTTCACAATCACGAACGTTCAGAAAACCAGCCACAACCGAGCAGTTTCTTGTCAAATTCAGTCTCCTTACGTACAACTCGTTGTTCCATCATCTGGTCGATCTTATCAACGTTTCATAAATGTTTTGTGTGCGTATGTATTAAGATTTTTTGACGAAAGTAAAAGCTAAATTCCGACGCAACAGAGTTTATAAAACAAAGTGTCGTTAGGATGTTATTGTGAATATGATCAGTGACAATCGATAAATGATTTCCTAAGGTGACCATTTATCGGTCTTTTCAAAGCAATGGTTTATGCATCAACGGAATGACGTGAAGCCAGAAAAACTTATGTGGCAGAAGGAAATTTTACCTAAATCTTTTAATTTAGAACCTGCCCTTCTACATAAATTACAAACAATTAGATAGTTAAATAGTTACAAACAATTGAATTGTTTAATATTTTTAGCGTCGATCAATACCTTACAAGCACCCAACCACAACTTTTGTACTGAAGAAGGAGCCAGCCGAAAATATATTGATTTTGTTGAATAAAATTGTTGAGTGTCTCTAAAAAAGGTCAAAAAAATATGGTTTCTTTTTTGAGGAAAAATGTCACCGCTATGGAAGCTTCAGTCATTTAAAACTTTTTTCGTATTTCATTGTGCTCATCAGCGCCGCTACTGGTTAAACCGTGCATTTTACGAAAACTAGTTTGTCTCAATGAAATACAGTTAAATATTAGATAATCAGAAAACCATCTTAAATGTGCAAAGTTTTTAATGATAGGTGTCACATTTTGATGTGTTCTATCTGCGATTTGATGCCAATATTGCACCTTATTTGATAACTGCGACTTGTTACTTTATGCTAGATGTACAGTAATGAGACCTACACTGTGCTTGGTATTAGTTATTCTGAGTTGGATTTTTGTTTGTGGTCAGCAGTTGCTTAATTATTTTTGATAATATTAATTCACCTAGATCCCGGAGATGTGATTTGTCGCATAAACATGTATCAAACGACTGTGACGTAGCTACGGGCATACTAATTTTTCATATTTTACCTACTTAAAAAAAAGTTGATAGGCTTTAAGAGGCATTTGTGTTTTCAGGTATTTATCAACTTTAGTGCTATTTTGATGAATTAAGACTTTGACATTAATACCGATTAGGATTCTTTTATGTGTAGCTCCTGGTAACTCAGCTTTTGTTTTATCCAGTAGCTCGCAAGATAATGCAGGGTAATCGTTCTTACCGACAGATTTCCCTGATTACCGTGTTGTTTTTTAATTCAAGGATAGGTGAAAATCACATACGATTAATCACGCACCGGTATAAAGTGTGTCGCTTTGACCAATTTCTCTAGATCAGAGGTCTCCAAAGTTTTCCAATGGAGGATTACAGTGTTGAATTTTTAAAGCTTCGGGGGCCAAGATTCTGAATTATTTACTAATTTGGAGTAAAGACAGGTTGTTTTACCTCTTCGAAATTGTAGCAATCTTCAAAAAAAGCTCATCACCCCAATTTGGTAAAACGGCAGGCATTTTATTTCTTCGACACGGTGAACATTATTCTCATGTTACACCATCGAACGCGCTTATTGCTAAAACATAAAAAAGTACAGTACGTTTTGTAATTATCAACAGAGTGTGACCGACCGGATTAAAAGCCTTGGAGACCCCTGCTTTAGATGTATGAAAAAGTTAAATGAGCTTACAAGGTTGAATTGTTTAGAAAAAGCTAAATCACATATAGTTAAGAACTAATCACACAAATTAACACTATAAAAGATCAATTAGATGTTTCGTTGTTATTTATGCGCGAAACATTCACCCATGGTCACTAGTGTCAGGCTATCTGAAAGCAGTTGGTAAAAATGCAAAAGATGGTATATAATTAAACAAAAAAATTCATACTTTTTTCAATGTACCATCGATTTTAGGCGAGAAAGCAATGAAAAAATGAAATCTCTCTAGTTTTTGGAGCAACAAATAATTGTGTATTTCTCTTGTTCAGATCGTCCTTACACAAGATCGCCACAACACTGCACCTGGAAAGTGAATGCTACTGGAATTTGCGATGTTGCGTTTGAATCTTACCCGAATGCGCAATTCAGATACGTTTTATTTGAAGGTACTTAAAATACAGTATTAGACAAGAGTTGGTTAATTAGTCTATTTTTTACTAACGGTAAAACTATATTGTAAAACAACAGGCTACCCAATTATTTTTAGCATGGAAAAAAATTTCATTTTCGCGCATGAAGCAACTTCAGTTCCAACTTTTTTGCCAAGGTATAAGCGCTGCTGATCCAGTGGCCATCAAAATTATAGTTTTTCATACTTCAACAAGCAAAAATATTTGGCAAAAAGTGTATTCTCATTTATACCAGAACGCTGAAGGACAGCGTATATTTAACTTACGACAAAAACGTCTTAAAAAGCATTCTTTTTTCACTTCAAATAGTATTTCTTTACAATTAAAACAAAGAAGTAAAGGTACAGAACACTATCACATACATATGTTATCATGCCACATATCAGCTGATTTATTCCATTAAAATTGCTCATTTCTTACGAAGTGTTGAAGTTGGTTGTTTTTTTTTTGCATCATGATAATCAACGCGTTTTAGAAGAACTGAACATGAAAAAATTTTGATTCATATTCAAGCTGGGGCATGCTACTTTACATTGATAACTCAAAAATCTGGCTCATAGTAATAAAAACTTCATAAAATCACTTGCAGCATTACTGTTTCCAACACGAAAAAAATTAATTTGATTTACAAAAAAAAAGATTCGCAGTTTTGAGATTTATCCATGAAGATAAATTATATCATAAAAGTACAACAACTGTACAAGAATAAAACAAGTGTAGTAAAGTTTCGCTATAAAGATCGTAGAATGTGCATTTATCGCTGGCTTTAATTTCGAATTCGTGTAGCTGAATGCTTGTAACAATTGCTCTCACATTTAGTTTCATTTAAAAGAATCTTGGTTTGGTCTCATTTGTAGCAAGATAGCAATTTACGTAATGGTTTCCTCAGCATATTGGGTTGTCTGAAAGGTTAAGATTTTGCATCCAACGCAGTTATGGTTTAATGGGTTGCCTGGCTGTAGCATTTACTGAAACTGTATAAATCGATTTTGTATTTCCGCCTTAGGCTTTAATTGCGTCAAGTATTCCGTAAGCATTCGCTCCCAAAAATAACTATACTGCGTGTGTAGCTGTCATTCGTCTGGCATAGCTGGTACTAACTTGTTGTATTTAATAAAATAAGCGTGGTCATTTGACAAATTAAACTCTTCCTCTAAGTTGCCGTTGTTATTATTTAGTTGTTTTGGAAAAATACCTGTTTTGGTAAACAGTTTTATGTAAAAAATATCCAATTATATTTTACTTTCTGAATGAGCCGTAAAAAAACTGTCTCCATCGTCAAATATGTTGGTGAAGAGTGTTTTTGGCGTTTGAATTAAAACTGCAAGGCAGCACAAAGAAAGTAATGATCGAATGACTTTACGTAGCAAGCCTATTTTCATATTAAACTTTAGGAGAGCGTGCAAAAGATTTTTTTCTAAATAATGTTGCAGAATTAATTTCCACTAAAGCAATGAGCTACTGAAACAATGTGCCTCTGAAACATTAAAGCAAAATAGGCCCAATTAAAATGTAATAATATCAGTCAAATTTGCCCCACCTTCTTGAATTTTTTGATGTCAGTGATTTAAAGTGTTCCATTTGAGAAAAAACACCACATGCAACATAATTTTGAAAAATCTTTACATTTTATGGACCCTCAAGCCCCTATATATTACTCAGCTGCCCAAGTGGCTAAAACATCCATATCTTGTATGCCACATACACCACAAACTTCATTCTTATAGCAAAAGATGCAAAATATGTGGTTTCCTATCCAACTCTAATAAATTTTAGAGCCCAAGCTCGTCTAGATTTGAAGTTAGATAAAAACAACTGTATTTTTTACCAAATCTAAACGAGCTTGGGCTATAAAATTTATTAGAGTTGGATAGGAAACCACATATTTTGCATCTTTTGCTATAAGAATGAAGTTTGTGGTGTATGTGGTATACAAGATATGGATGTTTTAGCCACTTGGGCAACTGAGTAATATATAGGGGCTTGAGGGTCCATAAAATGTAAAGATTTTTCAAAATTATGTTGCATGTGGTGTTTTTTCTCAAATGGAACACTTTAAACCACTGACACCACATAATTCAAAAAAAGTTATTTAAGAACCACCCAACTGTTTATCCGCGTCCGACAGATAAAATTCGTTTTTTGCATGACTTATATCACTAAATTATTTTTACATTTTGCCACAAGTCTTTGGTTGTAAGTATCGTTGAGGTGCCATTTATCATGTTTCTTTTTAACTCAGGAGCGCATATCACCGAGACAAATGATGTGTACAATCTGGTTGGATCATCCACAGCTGAACAACACTTTACTTTCATCCGAGAAAAGGTGATTGTGGGTCAACGTGTATTTGTATCTTATTTTGATATGCACCAATACATCACTACAATTATGACGTATTTCCTAAATCCATAAATACTCAACAGAAAACATCAAGAAATTCAAGCTGATGTTTTAAGTCCAAAGCAAATATTGCTTTGGACATAAGGAAAAGTTGAAGAAAGCTTAAGAATAAGACCTTTTGTTGGGAAACACAAAAAAGCAGTACCATCATTTGCAATTGCGCCGAACGCGCGAAATTATTTTATTAATATATTTCATTCAAAAATAATTTTAAAGCGAGATCGGTCCAAGATCCTACCTTCCCTACTTCCATCTATGGAACCCAAATGGCTAGTTTGATGCTGAACTACAAAAACGCGAGTAATATATTGACTGGCTGTACTTGGTGGGTGGAAACTGTAGAATGCACAAATATATTAAGTATTTGACTTACACTCTAGTTGAATAATAATAATGTTTGCCGGTAATTTAGCGGAGTATTCGAACTTGACCTGCTCATATTTATTTGGAACCACTGATTTACCGAAGTTAACACATAATCATTATTAGATGGTTGAATTTCCTAGCCTAATTTAGAAACCCATCAGCTTTCGCTGTTTTTTGTTAAACGATGATTAAAATATCGTTGTCATATTTCACGATTGCTGTTTTACTAAAGCAGCATGTCAGTTTTAAAGAAAAGGAGGAAAGTGGAATTAACAACCAAACAGAGGAACAAAACGTCTTCGCATGTTATTTCAAAAACGTTCCTCAGTAACACAGGAAGATAATTGCTTGAGCATTTCTTTTTCAAAATTATTGAGAGGGATACATCATTTCTAATTTTGCGCCTCCATTACCAGGAATTTTTACTCTGATACTTTTTGTTGCACCAGGTTGACAAAGACTTTACCGGGAATTATGAACTAGTTCTTTATTTAAATGCATTTGGTGAAACAAAAATATTTTTTCAAATTGATGTAATTAATGATTCAACAACACAGCCACCTGCTTTTCAACCAACGACTCAACATCCGATCTCATTTTCAACGATGCCATCAGATATTTTGCAAGAACCAACAACATCGACTTCTTCATTGCCAGCATCCCAATTATTAGTTTTTAATCCATTCAGTTTGATCATTGGGCTTGGTATTGCCAGTGGATTTTCAATTATTTCTATTATTCTGCTGATTGTTTTTTGGAAAAAGAGTTCGTTTTGGAGAACAAAGTCTGGAGAGGATTTTAAAGTCTATTTAAATGACTTTAGTTAGCTACGTGCGTGTCTTTCAATTTTTATATCATCGTAAAATAATTTAAAGTATAGATTACAGAAGCGACTTGTGTTTAAACTATTTCCTTCAGAGTTGCCAGTTATTGGTAAAAATGCTTGCTGTCACAAGCATTGCATTCAAGGAAGAAAAATTGCCGTAAAGCTCTACTTCAAAAAACGCAACAGTGCAAGAGCAACGATAACAGTTATAATTTCTCAATTGCACGGCCAGTGGTGATCAATCGTTTCAATTCAACGGACGCTTCACATTATAAATTTTCGCACAATAGATTACGCAATTTAGTACTACTAAACGAAAAGTATTTTCAAAGTGCTATAATAGTTTCTTTCGTCCAATTTAAACTTTATTTTACAAGATAATGCCGTGTTTTATTGTGTATCATATCAGCTTTATGTGATACACTATATACCCAGGCCTGGAGCATTGCGACCGTTCATGTTAACAAGTTCATCGTTTGGTGAAACGCCCGTTGCGGTGTGCTCCTGTGGTGCGGGGGCCCTGTTAGTAGCTCGAACCCTGTGATCGCGCAAACCCTGCCGAAGAACTGTGTGGGGGAATCTCCGCGTGTGATCGTTAAGTGGTATCTGTCGCTAGTTACGTCGCCTATCGTGTCGCGCTATGCAACACACTAATCATTACCCGTGCGGTGTGCTAGTTGTCGGATTCGGTAGCTATGCTTGGAGTGAAATAGGCGAAGTGGTTGACCTCTTGGTGGCCGTGCATAATATAAGCCGCGGTGGAGCCATTTGGGACCCACCGAAATCAGTTAAGCGCTCTTTTAACGTTACGCGTACATTATATTCTTAAACGTCAACGCTAATGCAACGCGTCTGTGGGATTCGAGCCCGCGTCTTTGGAGCTGGCCTCCTCGCGCGGAGTTACGCTGCCATACACCAAGTTCCGCCAGCCATGCCTTAAAGCACCGCATTTAGTTTGTAAACTTTGGAAGATCTTTTTATGCCTAATCACTGCTTGTGTAATCAGCTTTGTATAAGGATATCAGTTTTGGTCCATAGTTGATCGGCTAGCAGTACGTCAAAACGAACCTTGTTCAAAAGTAAACGGCACGTAAGTCTTGTGCATTGTGTTAGTTTGTTTTGTAAAAGTCAACGCTAATGCTATTGGGGGGATCTCTTGGCCCTTAGCAAACCCTGCTGATGAGTCCAAAAGAACGAAACGCGTCCAGGGATGGCTTTGTAAATTTAAAAAGATCTCACAATAGTGTTGCTTCCTTCGAAAGCCTCGCGCTTTCAACACTAGCTTTGTTGTTTTGCTTCTCGTTTATAAGACTCTGTCTATCGATCGTAACCACTTAGAACTAGCAATATATATATATAATACACAATATTTTTATATGATACACATTATATGTGTTACCACCACATTACCACCAGTGGCATTCATATTTTTATTGTATGTTGTTCACTTTATATATTGGTAAAAGAGGTATTGCAGCCTTCTAGTGCTGTTCACAGATTTCTGGAAAGTTGATTTCAATTTCTGAAAATAAGTAGTTTTTTGTTTCCCATGTAACATATCTACCTTTCTTGGGTAAACAGTTACCTGTTGGTCAAACATAAGTGCAAAATTTTCAATTAATTAATTATGAAATAAACGTTGATTCCAATGAGTATACTTACCATTTGGCTAATGTGCCAGTTCGTTTCAACTAGGAGCGAGAATATAACGCAATATTAGCATTGAAAATATCCGGAGGAACAAGCTTTCAACAAGTGTGACAAAAGTGAAGAAGAAAGCGTCCGAGTGTCTGCCTACACTTTTCGCGAGAAGATTGAAAACATATTCAACACTTCCATACTAAGGTTATGCGACAATTCAAAGTCCGATATTTCGGAAATGCAAAGTTAAATTCACACCCTAATTCTAACCCTAACGCGACTTTGAATTGTCGGGACACCCATACTAACACGTTGATTGTGAAATTGCCATTCCTGTTTATTCTCATTGATTTTAAATCCGACAAAGTATGGATGATGGTTCATCTTAAAATATCACAATTTTTCTTATTATGACCTGACATAACAGTTTTTCTTAATTATCTAAAATTTGGTTTGTCCATTAATGTTGACGAATGAATGTGAGAGGTGATGGCGACATTGCAGATTGTTGGCCGTGTTTGCAGAGCATTATGGGCGCTGAACTTACTGCCACAGGTTTGATCTTGGGTTTGTTACGCTTTTAATTTAGCATCTGGTTTAGAAATAACCGGAAAATCGTCCGAATTTGTTAATTGCAGCCACAAAATTATAGTTTTTACGCAAAATGCTGGCTGTCATTACACGGCATGAATTGCAGTTTAAAGCAGCAGTTATTTTTAATTAGTTGTGTTATCATGAGACCCAACATTTTGCTTGGCATAGCAGGAGAAGGATAAAGCTACCTGAAGACCTGTCTTTTTGAAATCACGTTTTTTCAATGACTTGTTTTTCAAATTAAAATAAAGATTTTTAAGATTTAAATTTTTTAACCTCGGGGTTAAAATTATCAATTTTGGCGGTTCCGCTGGCTTTCCCCAAAGGTTTAGGCGGTTGCACTGGCTTCACCCAAAGACCTGTAGTTGGAAAGTAAATTGTTTTTCGCAATTACTGAAAACATTATGGTAAGATAAGCACAACACAATTCCCTAGTCTTAATTCCTTTACTGTTCCTTAAAATGACTACAGGGTCACAACTGAAATCAGAGAAAAGATACGGACGCCAAAATAACAATCAATTTCCCAAACACAGAAATAGGATTTGAACAGGTAGGTCCGTTTCACGGCTTAGTGTGTTCCGTTTCGTAAATCTGTTTGTGATCTAAAGTTCCTAGTTACACTTTATGCGCCTGGTTCTCAGCGTTACCTGGGAGGTGAAAGAAGCAATCATTTGTCTGAATTTTCAGACTGGCTGGTTATGAAGTTAATAACTTTTTTTCATACTAATAGCTTTTGTCATATCATGGTTACTGGTTTTTGTTAGAGCAAAAAGTCAATATCTTCAGTCAAGAAACTTCAAATTTGGAAAATTTAGGCAGAAATCAATTGCGCCAAGTTTCATGTTTGTATGCAAGTAGTTTTAGAGAAGTTTAATAGACCATAGGTAGGTGCGCACTCACACACTGTAAAAACTCTGCCTTAGACGCCCACACATTGTTCAAATTTTACAATCAAGCGTTTTGAAAACCATCACTGATTCATCTTAATTTGTTATGATCCAGTATGTTTTTCAACTTCATATAAATTTGGTTTTGGAGTCAATAACTAGTAAAACTAGCCCTCAACAATGTTATTTGAACAAATTTTTAAAACAAGTTAATTGCAATTGAGATAAGATCTTACTCGTTTATCTTGAACAGCTCGAGCTACATTAGGGAAAAAAAGAGTTGAAGCTAGCAATTGACAGCATCACATCTTCATTCTTACCACTACTAAAAAGTAAGCGTAAAGTTTACTGCTTAGGCAAACCAACCATCATTTACAAAATTTTGAAAATATCGAGTACATTTTCATTTGATGCTTTTAAAGATTTTACATCAAGGCGTACTGCTACTGCGATAAACCTTTTATGGACAAAGTGTGGTCTATAAAATAGCATTCCCAAGTGCTTACTTTTGCGATTACTTTAACCAAAAATAGTCAATACCATAAACTGTCGCTTTTTATCTCATTCTGTTTAAACCTATGCCCAAGGTAAGGATAAACTTATTTGAGAAATTTACTCATAAAATTGTGTTTTCTCAGTATCCGACTAAACTGGTAATGCATTCAAAATCAGTGCAGTTCACAAATTCTTTGAAGCTATTTGTTTGAGACAATGCAAGTTCATTTTGACAGACAAAAATTATGACTTTGTTGACATTACGCACCTTATTTAAACCCCTGAGTGAAATAGCCCCGCATGGAAGAAATTTTTGTTATTTTGCTTCAAAATACCTTGATATCAGAAATGTCTTTTTACTTTCAAACTAAGGAAAATGCAAGACCTCTTTGGCTTCGCGAAACCAATGATCAGAGCACCTAAGGCGTAGCCAGGACCTCAAAATCAGAAATTTGTGATCAAAAGAAGCGCACCAAGCCACAAAAATTGGATGTGCAAAAAAAATATTAACCTTTTGTAACTGTTTACGCAACTAACCGATGAGTAAAGCTGGCTTGGCTGGCTGAACCGATATCGTTAACCCCAATGTTTCAGAAGGGGGGCTGCGGGTGAGGCCGACACAGTCGACTAGTACTCTGTATAAAGCAAGGATATTTTCTGTTTTCATTTTGTTACCCGATCGAAATCTGTTAGGCGTGCAAAAATCTAACAGGACACGACTGACTACCGCGGCTGACTGTCCTGTGGGGTTGCTGACGTCATGACGACTTGACATCCCATGTAAAGAGCAGAGATTTAAATGTGCGCGTGCATGTACGTGCGCTTTAACTCCTCCGAAACCACTGACCATGCAAACATGAAACGATTAATTATTACCCCGAAGTGAGTATCACAAGGGGGTTGATGACGTCACAATCAAAGATAAATTTTTCAAAAATTCTATATTTTGATGAAGGAATGCCATTTTCAGCCCAAATCAAATCCAGCACTCGACTTGCCAACTTCTAAAAGCTTTATCTTTTTTACGACCTATGACACGTCATAAGTACCTGCTAATTATAAACATGGTTTTCCCTATTCCAAAAATATTAGCCAAACAACTTGTCAAAAACATACTGCGAACGTTTTGGCCCTCAACTAGTGGTTTTCCTTAATTTCTAAAAAGTACTGTCCATAGAAACGTGGTTGATTGCTCTTTCGGCAGATATCCACGACATAATTCCGAAAACATAGTTCTTTTTAAATTCAAGGGTTATTGACAATGTAAGAAGCAATTTTGTGCTTGACCGCGTTTTGAAAACTACTGGACATGCAAACTCTAAACTTGGCATCATTTATCACTACACCAGGTGAGACTGGTAAGAAAGTTGGTATCGTCATGGTGACATCACGAAGAAGAATACATCTTTTTGATGAAGAATAGCGATTTGCTGCTCAAATATAAGCCAGTGTCCAACTTGCCAACTTCAAGAAATTTCATGTTTTTAGAAATTAAGATCACGTGATACTCAAACATTGATTCAAAAATATGTTTTCTTCTTTTTCTCAAGCAATACTTACCCTGGAAACGCGGTTGAAAATATTGACAATGAGCTTCCGCAAAAAATAATTCTCTATCATCTTATGCTATACTAAGATGCAACAACCGATAATTCATTTAGTGTTTTTCTAAGCCAGCTTATTTCCTTTTGTTTTTAATTCCTTTAAAAACCACGGTGACTTCATATTATCAGTACATAATGAGAACAGCAGCAGGCAGCAAAATTATCTATTGTCATTTTGATAGCAAACATAAATAGTAAAACTATTGATCATATGCCGGTTGCTAAGCTAAAATAATATATTACAGTACGGTACTTTCATACCGGTTTCAATCTGTTTTTGAAATTGATAATACCTGAACTGCAAGTGGATTCTAAATTAGAAAACCTTTGTAGTACAGTAATGTTGCGTGGCTGATTAATCTTAACCCCACAAAGACATCATATTTGCATGTAGCAAAATGGAACAACTTGTCGAGTTTTATTGAACAATTTCCAAAAACTTGTTCTCTGTCTTGGTACTAAATGCTAGTTTGTTGGTTATTTGTTTAAGCCAAAGTTTTAAGTTTAAGTTGATATCCTTAACCCTCACCATAAAATTCTATGAAGTCTACAGCTACGAAAAAATCATCAGTAAAAAGCCTAATAGTTATTATTTTCTTTAGCGAATATAAGTCTATTTGGCGCCTTCCCACAAATTTTTATTTCACATTCGAAGCAAATGGTCATATGAACGGACAAAAGGTGGTGACACTATCGGCTTTTTTAGTTGTAACCACGTATAGCTGTCTATCACCCCACAAGCGACTACTTTTTAAGGATTTTTGATTGTAAGCAGCCTTTCTTCAAATCCTTTTCATGAAACGTCATACTGCTCTGTGATATCACAATGATTTACATTTGAAGCAATTTTGGATATTTTGTAGAAAGCCCTTGCTACTTGCAATAGGCGCCTACTAAGAGTACACTGGAGGGGGAGGCTCGGTATGTGAATGTACAGCGGAGTGTACACTGGGGGTGCAATTATCAGGAATTGCTTGCCTTACTGAAAAATCCCTCCAGTGTACACTTCATAGACGCCTAGTGCAAGTGGCCGGGGCTTTCTACAAAAGATCCGCAAACTTTTATTTGCAATCTTGCTTCAAGCTAAAACCTACTTGCATGAAAAAAAGCTCTGTCTTGAAAAGATTGATTTCTCAAAAATGGTACCTTGAAAATGTGTGCGTTTAAGAATGATTTTTCTACGCACTGACAACTAGTGGCGTATGGATGGGAGGGCTTCTATGCAAGCGCCCCCTCAGAAAAACGTTAAATATGGTTATTAGTCATTATGCTTGTGATGGTAACGAACAAATAATATGTTCTACAGAGACAGAATTAGTTTAAATGTTTAGGGCCTTGAAAACTATTATTTGTTTCACGTAAAGAGTAATAGAAAAATTGCTAAAAAACAAACACCAACATCACGCTGTACCAAACACAATCAGTTCAGTGAATAATGAACAAGTTGTTATAGATTGCTGTATTGCAGGCTGCAGCATGAAGTCGGTGAGTCCTTTTAAGCAGTTTTTCTATTTATCTAAGAGTGATGCTGAAGGCAGACCTCTCTTAATTGAATAAGATATCAAATGAAAATTGCTAGCAAGCAACTAGCACCATCTATACTTTGTTTCATGCTATTCTCAACACTGATGAAAACAAAACTTTTCTCAACTTTACCTGAATAAGTGTTTGTGTATTAAGTTATATGAGATACAAGGTGTGTGTTGTCTTTCGGTCTTTTTCCCGATTAGGGGTCGCCATAGCAGATATGATCTGCTTTTTGCCTCACGTGGCATTTGTTCTTACGGTTGGATAGCCTTCCTGTCACCAACCCTCTCTTCGGAAGGAAAACTGGACCACCTCGCTATCACATAAAGGTAGGAGGGTCCCGTTACCGGTAAGTGGCTTTGCCAAGGACACAACAAGTAAATTTATCGGCTTGTGTCCGCAACATCCCTTAAATGCCGAGCGCCAAGCTGAAGATGCCATTTTTCGAAGTCTTTTGGTATGACTCAACAAGGGGAATGAACCCCAGGTCTATCGACTGCGAACCGAACGCTCTAACCACTACGCCATCACGTCGGCTAATGCTTTAATATTACAGAGTGAAATATTGTGAATTACGAGTAGGATCTTTTAGAGTTAAAAAATTTATTTGATGAACTCTTTGAAAAGCTTGTTGCGAGCTGCATAGTATCCGTTTGTAGTTTACCTGTAAAAACGCAAGCAGTTTATAATTTCTTAGGCGTCGCAGTAACGAAAGCAAACAAATTTAAAAGTGGTTTTGGAAAGCACTAAGGTCGCGTATATTTAAATGCAATTTCGCAAAACTTTACTGGGGGCATGTCCTGAAACCCTTCTAGTATGATCGTGCCTTTGGCACTTACAATGCGAAAATGTGCTAAAGGCAAATTTTTGCGCCCCCCTCAAAATAACTTATGCGTACGCCCTTGCAGAAAACTCCGGTATTGAGTCAAAATTTTGCAAGTCATTTTTATTATTTTCGGTGCAAACCTGCAAAGTTTTTGTTGTATAAGTTTTTGCATCTAGCACGTTGTATATGAAGGTTCCTAACTTTATTTAGATTTTATTTTTGAACTACAAGACCGTAAGCTCGACTTCTTAGCCAGCTGCAGTTAGTAAAGCAGTAGATTTATTGTCACTAGTGCCGGTAGAGTATCGAAAGTGAGCTTACTGCAGTAGATTTATTGTCTCTAGCTCCGGTAGAGTATTGAAAGTGAGTTTTGAACTTTTGAGATCATAGCTAAGGGAACAACAATATTAATTTGCCAAACAATATTACATGAATCAATTGCAATTATTTAAAAAAATTACAGGAAACTAAACACTGACAATGAAGTGTTGGAAAGACTCAAGTCGACTCGAGTCGTAGTAAAAAAAGACTAGACTTGACTCGAGTCGGTTGGATGACATGACTCGACTCGAGACTCGAACTTAAGTGACTCGTTCCCAACGCTGAAGCTTTCTGACACCTTCGTGGTTGATGACACCATTTTAGTGAAAGCAGTGCTTTGAGTTGAGAACCAACAATGTGTTTGATATGAGTCCAAAAAGTTCATTTATCAGTTGCAAGTTTCAATTGAAAATATGCAAGGCCACGTGTAAACAGGGCTTGAGCCTGAACCATGTAGCAGAGCATTTGTGTAGAAACTAGCGCTCTAATTTATATTCACGTAGAGTCGGAGCTGTAATTCTGCAACACAGCTGAACCCCAACATTTTTGCTTGCTGCTATTGCTTTTTGGTTGAAGTGTATTTTTAGTTTGCACTCCCTTTCAAACATGTACGTTGTGCTGTCACCTAGAGCTGGATCTACACCAGTAGTACACAACCTTTTCACTATTGGAGGCTGCATTACCAATTTATTTTAATTTTCAGCCGCCAATGAATCAAACTAAGAATTTTTCAGTTGAAAGTAAAAGAAAAATAAAACAAGAATCGAAAGTGAACACTTTTACTCTTCTAAGGTTACCCTTTTGTCTGAGCTAAAATATCTAAATTCACTTTGAAATATGGCTAGATTTATTAAAAAAATAACCTAGGACAGGGATTTGCAAACTTTTTTACGGAAGGCCACATTTCTGAGATTTTAAACCCCGTGGTTTAAAAGTAAGCAAATGTAACTACCGCATATACTCATGTATAAGTCGAATTTCTGGGAGACGATTTTAAGGTAAAATTTTTGGAGTCGACTTATACAAGAGTAATGTTTATGGACATGTTGCTGCCGAGTCGAATGTGAATATGAAAACAAAACTCCGTTATTATACATGCAATATACACACCGCGGTATGAAGCTTTAACAAACGTTAATAATATGGTGCTTCACCTTATAAATGTTAACGTCACTTCGCAAAATTATCAAATATCGGTGAAATTTATTGTAGAAGTGTTGAATTAGCTGAAAATATGCGGTATACATTACCAAAAACAAGCTTACGACGGCACGCTCAATCATAACATGGGAGCCGCCATTGTTGTGCTGTATTGCCACCTGTCGGTTTTAAGTTTAATAGATTGATATATTTGGGAAACCATTAAACAAAATTTTATAACTGTAAATTTCAAATAAAGTTTAATGCACGTAGTTTTAAATAGACCTTGATCTATATATACCGGTAATTATCCAAACATACAAACATTTCAAATTCATCAAACAGTCAACCATTATGTAATAGTAGTCTAATAAAAAGTTTATTACAATCCTTCAAAGCAATTCTCAGCATCGGTATTGCTATCCCCAAACAGTTCAGTCCTCTCCTCAATACTGCAAATCCATAAAAACAGGTAATGCGGAGTCGACTTATACACGAGCAATAAAATACTTATAATGATGTAATTTTTTGTCTTAAAATACACATCGAACTATACATGAGATCGACGTATACATGAGTATATACGGTATTAACTAAAGTGTCGGTCAGTAACGTCGGAGCTCTTGGCATGTTGCCCGAGTAGGAGGTGGTCTCCAAAAAAAAGTTTGTCACCTGTCCCACTGTCACCAATTACGCTATTTGCGATCAATTTGAATGGATGCAAGTAGCTACTAAGCCTCGCTTAAACACATACAGAGCTTGAAAACGTTTCAAACATAGTATAAATGGTCTGCAGTGTTGCCAAATTTAAAAAGTTTTACCTGTCAACTCAGCACGGCCGAGCAACTAATCACCTAAGGCCGCACATTCTGCACCCCTGATCTATACTTTTGTGAAAGATAGCTGCGGAGGCGAAATGCGAGTAACTTCACAAATAGGCTTGCTTCAATGCGCTGGTTGTGATTACAGCTTAAGTGAAAGCTTTACTTTATATACTTTGACATGACTGCAGGCGCTGTAGCACCATTCATAAATTGTTTGACTCTCGGGCGGGGGAGAGGAGAATAGCAAAATCGTGATGTTAGCTACGTATGCAGAGAGGGGGAAAACTTTTACATTTAAAGCGCAATCCTGTCTGTAACGTGCATGCATTCGCTTTAGCTTTTCGAAATTACTGGGAAAATAAAAACATCAAACTAAATACGATTGATCCCCACTCCGGCGTGGTTTGTGACGTCATAATCAAAAATTGTTTTTTAAAGTTACATTTCTTGACAGAAAAAAACTGTTTTGAGCTCAGAAGAAAGCCAGCGCCTGACTTACAAAAAATTCCATCTTCTTGAAGCCTAAGATGACGTGACATCCCACGCTTGATTGCACAATTTGCTCTCGGCAATTTATCAAAAGCTAATGATCGTAGAAATGCGATTAAAAACTTTTTGGGAAATATTATCCAGATGGTTTTGACAAACGAAACTTCACAACAGTTAAAACTAAATGAAGATGTACCAACAGTTTCTTAATTTAACCCTGCAGTGGAACCATCCGGTCAATATGACCCCTGCCTCATAATATGAGCTATGGCTTTCAAATTGCGTGTAGTTGTGAATGACTGTTGCGTTGGATTTTTTTTATAGTTTTCAGGTGACTTTTTTCATTATTGCAAATGTTTCTATGCTGGCTTTTTAGTAAAAATTTTATATTTTGCTTGATGGGATTATATTAATCCCGCGGCGCTGATGGAGTAAGCAAAAGTATTCTTTTTTGAAAAATATATATTACTTATTGTAGTTATACTTTTGTTGAATGAGCATGTAATGGCTAGACGATAAAGAATTTTACTCCAGCAAGCAATGGAGCATCTCGAAAAGGCAGATGACGGAAATGAAAGTGAAGAAGATGGCATTGAAGACGAACTGAGCTGGTGTGAGAGCGATCCCGAGCTTGATGTCTTTTCAGATCCAAGCAGTGAAATAGGTACAAGTGGCACAAAATCTGCTCGCGAAGACAATTCTGCAGACAAGGTTCAAGATAAAGATGCATATTTGTGGAAAACCACACCCAAGAAAGCTAAAATAACAGCACAGCCGAATATTGTAAATGGACACTGCGGTCCAAAGGGTAAAGGCCGCGAGGCACACACGCCCTTGAAATTGCATGAGCTATTTTATGGCAATGCTATGGTATCAGAAATTGTGACATGAATAAATAAAAAAATTGAAAATGTTAGAATGTTTTACAAGAGCATTACTGAATTTACACTTGATACAAATGAAACACGAGTCCATGCTCTGATCGAAATTTTGCTGTTTTTGGACGTTACATGAAGTTCCAAAGAGAATATGACAAGTATTTGTGCCAATGATGGTACTGGAAAACCAGTATGCATTGCAGCGATGAGCAAAAGACGTTTTCTGTTTCTTACTTGATGCTTCCACCGCGAAAGAGCAACGCAGAATCAATGATGAGTTGCCACCTGTTCATAGCATCCGCCAAGAATTTTTCCGCCAACCTGTTCATAGCATCCGCCAAAAAGTTTTTGCTGCTTAGGTTGAAAACTACACATTAATAGTTGGTTGCACAATAAATCAAAGCCTGCTTGGTTTTCAGGAATATGGTAGCTGCAAGCAATTTATCCCAAACAAGCAAAGCAAATATGGAATGAAGATGTATGTTCTGGCCGACAGCAAATCCTTGCACTCGGTTTATTCCAAAATATTCGTAAGAAAAGGCACTTTGCCAACTAAAGTGGTTCTGAATTTGATTCAGCCTATCTCAGGGACAAAAAGAAACATTACCACTGACAATGACTACACCTCAGTTTCTCTTGCCAAAGAATTTAAATTCAATAAACTTTTTCTTGTAGGCGCAATGAAAAAACAAACGAAGCATTCCTTCAAGCTTCTCACAAAAGCAGATGCAATTTCAGCTCATTATCCATATGATCATGCTAATGACTTTGATCTGCTCTGCATTGCTCCAAAAAGAAACAAAAGAGTAGTGTTTTTGTCTACAATGTATGCAATGCCACCCCGCGATAAAGAAGCAGGCATAGAAGAAATAAATGTGTCTTACCACCATGAGAAAGGAGGCGTCGACAGTCACGATCAAATGTGCGCATTGTACACAACAGCAAGAAAAACAAATTGTGGGCCAATGAGTTGCTTCCTGTGGAATAGGAACAGCTGTGCACTAAATGCATATCTCATTTTCACGTATAATGTACCTGCTTTGGGACAAAGAGATCAAACAAGAGACCGAAATTCTTGAAAGAACTGTCGATATTGCTAATTATTTCTCAAGCAAAGCGCAGATTGGTGGCGTCTTAAACACTTCAAACTGTGAAACAAATCATACGCAGCTGTAAAATTTTACTCCCAGCACTCCCAGCTGTCCGTACCACCACGTATGTGATGAGCTGAAATTCCGGCAACTTCACCATTTTTGATTTTTTGCCGATCGGTAGCCAATTTCCGCAAATTGCTGCTTCAATGTAATCAGGTGATATAATGTTGACAGGTACTTTGACAACTTCTTCAGCACCAGTGGCATGTAACAACCAAGTAAGTTTTTACTCCCAGCACTTCCAGCTGTCTGTACCACCACGTAAGGTTATGCATCTCAGCGACAGAGGTGCTTCATTTGTCCAAGATCGAAGGATGAAAATGCAGTTTCACCTGCAGTAGCTGTCACAACAGGATCTGCGAGGAACACGGCACGATGATGTGCAATGAGTACCAGAACTACATCATATGAGACGCTGCTGCTGAACTGCTCTGCGTTGATTTGTAATAAAGATCTGCTGAATAAGAAATTTTTGTTTTTTCAAATGTCACAATATATTTCTGTGATTTTTTAGTTGTCGCAGAATTTTTAAGGCTTTTTAAGTGTCGAAGTTCATTCAGTGTGCTGAAGTTATATTTAGTGTTTTCAAATTCATAAGCACATTTTTAGTGATTTTTTATCTTTAAAGTACATTTTTATTAACTCGAAGACATTTCTTTGACGTCAAATACTAGTAGATTATCAATCAAGTAATATTTCAGATCTTTTAGTGCATTTTGGTAATGGGATCAGATTGATCCCAAGGTACTGCTGAAGTATCCTAATTTATGTCACCAGTAATTTATGAGATAATTTGTAAAGGATAAAACTTTTTGTTTGTTAAAATGAACTGTGTTCAGGTTACACTTCAGCACATCTAACATCGTTGAGCTGCGAGCTGGTTTTCGAGCATTACACGAGAACATGACTTATACTGAGTAAAAACGAGCATTTTTGGTTAAAAATAAAAATAAAAAATGCAATTTTATTTGCTGAGAGTTTTAAGTTAAGTTATATGTGAAATATTTGGCGGCAAGTTTTTAAAATCTATTTTTTTTCATAAACCCCTGCTCAACCAAAATTGGATGCAGTTGCTTCTTGTAACTTTTGTTACACTTGACTTCTGATACTCATTTCTAAAAGTATGAAGTATGCAAGCAGCAATATATTGTCATTAATTTAATGTTATAGTTTAGGAAAATAAAAATGAGGAAAACGTGATAGGAAAATAGGAAAAACGTTATAGTTTAAATTTTGTAAAATTATGTTTAAAACCTAGTGTTAGCTTTGTAGGTCAAGCATATTCCAAAACCAAAGTAACTTTTTTGACAAAAAAGGTTTACGGTTTTTGACACAAAAATGACAAAATAGTTCCAAAAAGTTTGGGGATGATATTCGTAAGAAGGAGGCGTGTGCAATAATATGAATCTCGGGAATAGTCATGTCATTATTTCTTGCCGACGTTGTTTTTTTGTTTTGGTAATTATTTCCGGTATTCCTCCGTGTACTAACCCTTTCTTATTTATTTAATTCTCAAGGGATTTTTATTGGTAGTTGTTTCCGGTACTTCCTCCCATAGACAAACTATTTTTGTTTATTTTCTAAGCGATTTTATTGGTTGTTTCTTTGGGTAACTGTTTCCGGTATTCTCCCGTCTACAAACCTTTTCTTATTGATTTTAGTTTTTAGTAATTTTTATTGGTTAAACTCTGGAATGTTCGCAAATTATTTCTCTATTACGTTAAGCATGAAAAGTATATATATGGGTGGGTTATTTGAAAAAAAAGAAGAAGAGAAGGAAGAAGGGAGGTGAAGAGACAAGTGAGAAGAGTGAAGAGTTAGAAGGCAAGGGCCAAGACACTATACCGGAAGGGGTCTATCCCATGCTATAAGAGTGGTGTCGGTGATCATCTGCGTGCAACAACTTATGTATTAATAGAGTTGGAATTGTTAAAGAGTGGGCTGGCAATCTAGCTTCTCAAGCGTAAGTCCTTAGGCCGAAGGATAGGACCTAGAAGGTTGCCATTGAATTCTACCAAGCGAATTTGCCAGTCGCAGAATCGTCATCTACCGGTCACTAAAGTACAGGGCGGGTGATTCACCAAATTCGGCGACAGACCTGAATTTTGTATTTCCTCGTCATGTTTGTGTTATGAATATTTTGGGCTAAAAATTTCAGCACTGGATGAAACAAATTGAAATTGTATGCAAAGCTTAATTTTTGAGTTATTGTTGTTTAAACAGAGTCATTGCTTTTTATATATGCAAAAAACGTAGTAAAAAAAAAAAAATTCCAGCTTCTTGCATGCAAAACTAAAATTTTTGCTGAAGAAAAAACTCCAAGATTCTATGGCCCTCACACTTTTAAAAAAAGAAACAAGATGGCCATCTGTGCTCTGCTAAGTTCTTATTTACTTTCTTAGCGGAGTTTATTTGATTTTTAATTTAGATATTCACGTCATACTGATAAGCTAAGATCATTTGATTTTTTTTTCTGGTGGCAATGCTTTTATCAACATCAGCTACGAGGCTGTGGCCTTCATGCAGCTCTGATTTTTTCAATTGCTTCCGTTTCTTACCGTTTCAAATACCGTGTCCGTTTTGGCATCTAGAAATTCTTTGAGTTGATCCACAAATTTTTTTTTCCTTGCGAGAGATAGCTTTTTTTCTTTCCGCATTCTGCTGAGTACTG
Source organism: Trididemnum clinides (assembly GCA_963675345.1). Lineage (NCBI taxonomy): Eukaryota > Metazoa > Chordata > Ascidiacea > Aplousobranchia > Didemnidae > Trididemnum > Trididemnum clinides. Next base: position 26,404,917 of record OY776294.1, read on the forward strand.
TAGTTTTAGCTGTCTTGCTCTTTGACAAAAACTTCAACTAGCGAACTTTGATAGTCGTTAACAACTCTTTTTGTTATTTTGTTTTTCAACACTTTCTGGTTAATTTTGTGTGCAGTCTGTAGAATGTATTGCATGCATCTCAGAAACCACATCTCAGCAACGTTTAAATTGTTTTCAAAGTCCTTTGTGAGTGTCACGGATCGAACATTTCTTAAATTTTTATTTGGCAAATGTGCTGTTTGCTCGAATTCAATGCTTGATTTTTACTCTGCTGGAGACCTTTAGTTTATGCGGTCCAAAACTGTCTGCCAGCTGTTGGATATTTGTTTTTAACTATAAAGAAAAACCGAATGTGCTAATTAACTATTTCGCCGTTTGTCTGTTCGCTTTGTTTTAGGAGTATTTATTTGCACAAAGACGAACCCCCGTAACTGCCTTCATCAAATTTGGACTTACGTAACAATTGAATGCTTTGTTCTGCCACCAGACAATCTAATCGTGTCTTTACTTTTCGCTCTACGCACCACTTAATTTCGAAACTGTGATCCTACTGTTTAACTTGCGAAATGTGACAATTGGAATCTATAGAACAAGATCTGAGAAATTCCGGCTTGATTATTCTAGAAAATTTACTACACGTGGCCTGTATCGTGAATTTTGATTGGCTGTTGCTACCGTATATAAGGCCTAAGAGCGTAGTTCTTCGGTTCTGTAAAAAGTTTGAACCAGAGGAAATAACAGTGTTTTGCTGCTGACGACAATCTTGAAAATTAATAATTTGCGTGGGACCTCAAATAGTTCAGTAAGTTTGTATGTATCTTGCATGTACTTAGTAAGTTTGAATGTGAATTGTTGGCTTGCGACGTAGTATTTGTAAATTTTCCATCACAACATATGTTACACCGTCGCAACGCCGTTTTTGATCTTCGAATTTGCATCGAAATCCCTATTTTTAATATGTTTACATTATGAAGTTAGTTAAGTGTTTATCGTAGCTGTTTGTTTACACTTGCATTGTGTTTTAGAAAACCTGTCGCCCTATCAAATATACCATGTGGTCATTTTGGATATCGGAGCTGTAATAAAATTTCGTATCTCAACATCATCACTTTGTGGACACTTGATTTAGCGACTGAGTTTGCGGCTATTTGTCGTGAATTTCCCTATCCCAAACCATATAGCCTGAGCAGCAGCTATATGTAAGTTTTTGAACTCTTTGGAAAGCTAATCTTGAACATTGAATACTTCTTCGTGAACAAAATTGGTTGCTGTTCCCCCCCCCCCCCCCCCCAGTTCTCTTGTTCTTGAATCTGCGACGTCATATAATGGCTTCTGCAATGCAAAAGGAAGATCTTGCCCAAACTGCACTAACCCAATCAACCCCAGAGGATGAACCGAAGAAAAGTATGTCGCCTGCAGCACCAACGCTTTCAACAACCAAGGATCGAGTCGACAAAAATGATGAACGAAGTGAGCGTTCCAACAAATCAGCTTACAAGTCAAAGGCGCCCAAAAGCGAAATCCTGACTCGATCCAAATCAAAGAAGATGGCTGGCTCTTCGACATTTCCTTCGGTCGCACCATCATCCCACCACTCAAGTACCTCCTGGCGTTCAACGTCAAGCCGGAGCAATTGGTCGAGATCATCTACAAGCAGCGCAAGGGCTCGCAAGGCAGCATTGGAAGCCAGAATCAAGTCGCAGAAACACATTGACGAATTGAAGCAGCAACAAATGCAGCAGCGCCTTCGCCTGGAAGAAAAACAGCTTACCCAAAGACGTCATGAAGAGGAAAGAGAGTTTCAACTGATGAAAGAAAGAGAGCATCAAGACATGATCTTCCAACAACAATTGGAACATGCTCATTTACAAGCCGAATTGGATCAGGTCGATGCGGAGCTAAGTAGTGAACTTTCTAATATTGGTTGTGCGGATAAACGTAAATGTGATACTAATGTGCTAACATTTGTTGCTAACGATAACGTCCCCCATGACCACCCCGAACAAAGCAAATCTACAGTGGTTGATATGGTCGGAAACAATGCGGACGCTGCAATAAATATACCTAGCACTGCTAATGCCTCAAATAAGGCACTCACCAATTTGCATGATAATCGTGTGAAAAGTGACGTAATTAAATCAGGCCTCACTAGGAATGCTCGTAGCGGCATGCTCACTGATATTAATAAGCCCGTGGATTTGAAACCTAAATTTGAAGTGCCGCTCGTGAAAACCGTGCCTGATAACGAATCTTTAATTTTAAGACCTGTGGTTGACGTGTCGAGTTCCGTTTCCGTACCAGTGGCAGTGCCTTGTACTTCGCCTAAAGTTAATGGCGATGCTAACGTAAATTGTGCTAAAATGGTCTCAAACCTTAACCCATATAGTAAGCCGTTTGAAACCAAGACATTTTATGTCCCTAAGGCTTCTAATACTAACGTGCTTGGTTCTAATGGTACTGGGAATACTAGAGTAATGTCTCAATTTAATTGTGATGCGTCAATACACCCAGGGGTTTACGTGCCCACACAAAGCGCTATGCAGACACCTACCTTGTCCGACAATGCTAATCCTATTAATCCAGCTAATGTTTTGGCACATTCCGACGATTCCCAACATAACTCATATTTTACTAAATTACCTACCCTTAAGGTAGAACCTCCGTTTTTCAATGGTAACCCAGCTGACTATTTTAGCTTCATTAAGGCCTTCGACGTCTTGATTGATCAGCAACTGACCGACTCGAATAGAAAGCTGTTCTTTTTGTTGCACTACACTAAGGATATAGCGCACTCTCTGATTAAGGGGTGTCAACATATGCAAACAGCAGAACGAGGTTATCAGGAAGCAAGAGGGTTGTTGCAGTCGTATTTTGGTCAGAGGCATAAGGTCATTGAAGCGTGCATTAGACCTATTGTTAAAGGACCAGCGCTTAGCGAGAATGACCATAGAAGCCTGATTAAGTTTTCAGCGGATTTTACCTCTTGTCTGATAACTCTGCAAGGAATGGATTGCTTGAATCGGATGGACAACATGGATATGGTGACAAAAATTATGAATCGCCTGCCGCAACCCTGGATACCTGCCTGGAACCACGAGGTGGACCAAATATTGCACAAACAACACCGAGATATTAGTATCAATGATCTCGGTGATTTTGTGCGACAGAAGACTCGAGAGAGCACCAATCTTTCTCAAATACCCACCTCCTCCAAGTCGTACAGTAGTCAGGAAAACAGTACCAGCCGAAAAACGAAGAACTTTTCCACACAAGTAAAGAACAGCAAGGACACACACGCAGCCAAGTGTCTCATGTGTGAAAAGGAGCACTTCCTAAACCAATGCAAAAGGTTCCGAGACCTTAACTACCACGAGAGGATAGAGTTTGTCAGTCAACGCAAACTCTGCAGAGCCTGCCTAAAGGAAGGCCACTTTGCTAAGTTCTGCCGCCGCAAAAATGAGGCTTGCAAAAAGCGTGATTGTAAGCAGTTTCACACAACACTGCTGCATCCACCAGACGAAGATGAATCAAATCCTGCTAGCAAGCCCGTAAAGGATGGTGAGAACGAGAGTTCCAAGACACCTAAGCAAGTGGTTAAAAATGGACTCATCAATCTGCCGCAGATGGAACAAAGCCTGCTACCCGTAGTACCGGTGAAGATACGAAGAAAAGGGTCTGCTGAGTTAGTTGTCACCAAGGCTTTGTTGGACACTGGCAGCACACACTCCTTTGTCACTGAAGATCTTAGAAAAAAGCTAAAGATAGAAGACTGCGAGGAGGTCGGAATTCGCACCATCACGCTCAATAAAGATCAAGGACATCAAAAAACAAAGATTGTGTCTAATCTGGAAGTGACTGACATGGACGAAATCTGCTGCATTCCACTGAGCTCACTTTACTCCTGCAAGAAACTGCCAGTTAACCATAAGGACATCCCAACTCAAGCTCATGCAGACCAGTACGCTGAATTTGAAGATGTCTACATCCCGGAAGTGAAATGCAAAGTTGGTCTATTAATTGGCAATAACAATCGAATGGTGATGCAACCGCAAGAGGTCATAAGAGAACCGTTTGGCAGCTATGCGATTCGTACACCTGTGGGATGGACATTGAATTGCGCAGGCGGTCGTTCGGATCACGTGACTAGCCTTTTTGTCAGGTCCTCATTCGACAGTCAGAACCACCCTATGTGCTCTCTCTGCACCGATATCATGGATTCCTTGGTAAACGGAAAGGAAGAGATGTCAGTCGATCAACAGCGATTCATGAAAGCCGTCAATGAATCTACCAAACAACTGGAGGATCACCATTACGAAATCGGACTCCCGATCAAGTATCCAAATCTCAAGCTACAAAACAACCGAGTTCAAGCACTGCAGAGAGCGAGTCATCTGAGGAAGAAATTCAGCAGGAATGATGGATTCTACAATGACTACAAAAGGTTCGTTAGCGACATGATAGACCAAGGTTACTGTGAGAGGGTTGAGAAGCCAGGGCCCGAAGGTAGAACATGGTTCCTACCGCATCACGGAGTTTACCACCCTGAAAAGCCAGGTAAGATCAGAGTGGTTTTCGACTGCTCAGCTCAGTTTAATGGGGTTAGTTTAAATGGTAACTTATTGCAGGGACCGGACCTCACAAATAGCTTACTGGGCGTTTTGATGAGATTTAGAAGGGAGCTAGTGGCAGTTCAGGCTGACATCAAGGCCATGTTCCATCAGGTAAGAATCCCGGTTGAAGATAGAGACCTGCTTCGTTTTATCTGGTGGAAAGATGGAAATATAGATGAAGAAATTGAAGAGTACAGAATGACCGTGTACCCCTTCGGAACCGTGAGTTCACCTAGCTGTGCCAATTTTGCTTTGAAGCGTGCAGCTTCCGATCACAAGCAAGAATTTGACAAGAGAACTGTGGAAACAGTGAAGCGCGACTTCTACGTTGATGACTGCTTAACTTCAGCTCCCACGGTCGAAACAGCCATTAAACTGGTACATGAGCTTCGCGATCTGTTGGATAAAGGAGGTTTTTGCTTGAACAAATGGATAAGCAGTAGTCGAGAGGTCATGGGTTCGATCCCTAAGTCAGAGTGGTCTAAGGAAGCTTTAGATTTGGATTTAGCTAGTGATGAGCTACCCACAGAAAGAGCTTTAGGCCTGCAATGGAACGTGGAAAAAGATTCATTGACATTTAAGGTTCAAAGAAGAGACAAGCCATGTACTAGAAGAGGGATTCTGTCAATGATAAACTCTGTGTTTGACCCACTGGGTTTTGGAGCAGTGGCAGTTTTACCCATAAAAGTATTGCTACAAAAACTTTGCCGTGACAAGTTGGGCTGGGATGACCCGATTCCCCCAAATGAAAAGGGGAAGTGGTTAAACTGGCTCGAGCAACTTCCTAAATTGAAGCTCTTCACATTGCCAAGATGTTTCAAGCCTCCCAAATTTGGCAATATCGTTCACGCACAACTACATCACTTCGCAGACGCATCAGAGGGAGCATATGGATCGGCCACTTACTTGAGGATGATCAACAAAAACGGTGAAATCCACTGCTCCCTCATTTTTGGAAAAGGTCGACTAGCCCCTCTGAAACCACTAACCATTCCAAGATTGGAACTATGCGCTGCAGTGGTGGCCTCCCAGAATGACTTGATGATTCGCAGAGAACTACAAATGCCAGAGTTGGAAGTCCAATCCGTTTTCTGGACAGATAGCGTGACTGTTCTATGCTACCTAAACAATGAAAGCAAGTGCTTCCACACCTTCGTGGCCAATCGAATTCAGAGAATCAAGAACGTGGGTGACCCCTCACAGTGGCATTATGTTCCCTCCAAAGATAACCCAGCCGATCTACTTACACGTGGACTGACCATCGACGAATTTTTAAAATGTAATCGGTGGAAAATTGGACCAGCTTTTTTGTGGCAGCCACCTAATTACTGGCCTACAATTCCTCAAAATCCTACCACACCAGAGTTTACAAGCGATCCGGAAGTAAGAAGAGACCAAACCCTTATTTATGCCGTAAAGGTGCAACCAGACATCAGCCTTTTGGATGGACTATGCAGGAACTACTCAAGCTGGCATAAAATAAAGCGAGTTTGCGCTCAGGTGATTCGTTGCAAAAACATTTGGCTTGGTCGATCGCATTTAAATGCGAAGGATCTTCTGAGTCTTGAAGAGATTCAGGAGGCGGAGTACCTAATTTTTCGACACTTGCAGCGGCGATACTATGGAAAAGAGATCGAGAAGTTGCAAAGAGGTGAACAAATTTCATCTTCAAGCTCATTGCGCAATTTGGATCCGTACTTGGAACATGGAATGCTAAGAGTTGGTGGGCGACTACAAAAGTCAAGTCTTCCACATGACAACAAGCATCAGATCATTCTGCCTAAGTGTTATGAGAGTGAGCTTATGATCAGAGAGCAACACGAAAGACTAGGCCACACGGGACGCCTACACGTCATTGCTAAGCTAAGGGAAAGGTTTTGGATAGTAAGTGTTAACTCTGTGGCGCGCTCTGTGCTGTCCAAGTGCGTAAAGTGTCGCAAGATTCGAGGACAGGCACTTACACAAAAAATGGCTAATTTACCCGAGGAAAGACTTATTCCTGATAAACCTCCCTTCTCCTGTGTTGGAGTGGATTTTTTTGGAACATTTTTGGTGAGGCAGGGCCGATCTAAACTAAAGAGGTATGGAGTACTGTTTACCTGCTTCACCACCAGGGCAGTACACATTGAAGTGGCATATAGCCTGGAAACCAGCTCGTTCATTCAAAGCCTGAGACGTTTCATTGCACGCAGAGGCCAGGTCGCGGAACTTTGGTCTGACAACGGGACTAATTTCGTGGGGGCCCAACGGGAACTTACCCAAGCCATTGATGATTGGAATCAAGCCCAGATAAATGATTTCCTTTTGCAACGCAACATCAAATGGAAGTTTAATGTGCCCAGAGCATCTCACCATGGTGGTGTTTGGGAGCGACTCATTCGCTCTACTCGAAAAATTTTGACTGGCATATGCAACGAACAAATTTTAACTGACGAGAGTTTACTCACCCTCTTGTGCGAGGTCGAAGGCATAATAAACAGTCGACCTCTCACCACTTTAACGGATGACCCTCGAGACTTAAATGTATTAACAGCTAATCATTTGCTCCTCTTAAAGGAACAAGTTTCCCTACCTCCTGGTAACTTTTCAGAAAAGGACAATTTTGCTAGGAGACGTTGGAGACAAGTGCAGTATCTTGCAGATATATTTTGGAAACGTTGGACTAGAGAATATTTGCCATTGTTGCAAAAGCGCTCTAAGTGGGTCAACACTTCACGCAATGTCACAAATGGGGACATAGTTCTTATAATGGATAACTCACCTCGTAGCTCTTGGGTCATGGGCCGAGTAATCGAAACCTTTCCAGACAAACAGGGTCTGATTAGAAGCGCCAAATTACAAACCCAGTTTTCTGTGTGTGTTCGTCCTATTTCTAAGATGTGCGCATTGCTTGAATGTGATAGTGTATGATTCTTATGTAAATTAAATTGTATTTTTGGTGTACATTTTTGCGCCTTTGTGTTAAGCCTTGTGACCCCTCATCGGCTTAAGGGGGGCGGTGTGTCACGGATCGAACATTTCTTAAATTTTTATTTGGCAAATGTGCTGTTTGCTCGAATTCAATGCTTGATTTTTACTCTGCTGGAGACCTTTAGTTTATGCGGTCCAAAACTGTCTGCCAGCTGTTGGATATTTGTTTTTAACTATAAAGAAAAACCGAATGTGCTAATTAACTATTTCGCCGTTTGTCTGTTCGCTTTGTTTTAGGAGTATTTATTTGCACAAAGACGAACCCCCGTAACTGCCTTCATCAAATTTGGACTTACGTAACAATTGAATGCTTTGTTCTGCCACCAGACAATCTAATCGTGTCTTTACTTTTCGCTCTACGCACCACTTAATTTCGAAACTGTGATCCTACTGTTTAACTTGCGAAATGTGACAATTGGAATCTATAGAACAAGATCTGAGAAATTCCGGCTTGATTATTCTAGAAAATTTACTACACGTGGCCTGTATCGTGAATTTTGATTGGCTGTTGCTACCGTATATAAGGCCTAAGAGCGTAGTTCTTCGGTTCTGTAAAAAGTTTGAACCAGAGGAAATAACAGTGTTTTGCTGCTGACGACAATCTTGAAAATTAATAATTTGCGTGGGACCTCAAATAGTTCAGTAAGTTTGTATGTATCTTGCATGTACTTAGTAAGTTTGAATGTGAATTGTTGGCTTGCGACGTAGTATTTGTAAATTTTCCATCACAACATATGTTACACCGTCGCAACGCCGTTTTTGATCTTCGAATTTGCATCGAAATCCCTATTTTTAATATGTTTACATTATGAAGTTAGTTAAGTGTTTATCGTAGCTGTTTGTTTACACTTGCATTGTGTTTTAGAAAACCTGTCGCCCTATCAAATATACCATGTGGTCATTTTGGATATCGGAGCTGTAATAAAATTTCGTATCTCAACATCATCACTTTGTGGACACTTGATTTAGCGACTGAGTTTGCGGCTATTTGTCGTGAATTTCCCTATCCCAAACCATATAGCCTGAGCAGCAGCTATAGTGAGGGCCTAACTTTCACAGACATAAAGCAAAACCAACCATCTGTAATATTTAAAAATTTGAACTCGAGTGTTTACATTTGAATATATGTTTTTCAGGATTCTACTGAGATCAATAAAGCAGTTTTTAACTTGAGCAATTCTTGACCTAATTTCAAGTCGACACCTTCCATCTTCAGTAAGAATGACCCCTAGATATCTAAAATTTTGTGTTTGTTAAATTGTCTTGTTAGAGATCAGAGTTTCACAAACATGTACACTTTTCTCTTCGTTCCCCCATTTGCATTCCATTTTATCTTCGTTCAAAGCCATTTTCATCTTTTTGCTTTCCTTTTCGACTTTGTCGCTAGTTTTTGAATTTCTACGGAGAAGTTGCTATCAATGCACTATCGTCTGCGTCTCAAATGTTGTCAATATTCATTTCTCCAAAACGTTAATGTTTATATTTGTGTATTTAATGCTCAGTTGTGCTTGTTATTTCGTTTGATTTTGAACTTGTTTGAATTAGATCAGTGAGCTGGTGGCAGATAGCCAAACTTTAGCATCTGTTTCCAAAATTTCCAAAACATACACTCCATTGCATGCTTTGTAAATAGAATACTCGAAGATGTTATGATATGTAGTTTACTGTTCTGCGCCACACTTGCATGTTGGAGCGGAAGCAGGTCTCTACATGCAAGACGTAGCAAAGAAGTCACAGAAATTGTTTTTTTCCCAATTCTTTTGAAGCTAATCAAGGTACGAAAACATGTTGGACCGAAAATAATTACGTTAAAAAGTTTGATTTCCAACTAAGTTTTCATCTCAATTCTAAGCCAAAATTTGTTGTCGTTTAAGCAATAACCTTCAAAAAACATAATCCCAAAAATTTTAGATATTTGACCTCTCCTTATTTGTTTCTGGCTACGTCACTCGGCCTATATGCTCGCAACAAAACGACTAACAACCGTTTGGTGGTCTATCAAGTTTGACCTACACCATTCTGGTTGGAAATTACTTGCAGATCTTGCTGCAGGCTTGGCAACAAAATTACAAAGTCTATTGGTAAAGTTGCCCCATTATGTTTTCCATACTTGAACAATGCCAAGTGCTGCGCGTTTGTCATGACTATGTAGCTTTATCCAAGTTTCCCCAAGACTTTCACCAAGTTTTTTTAAGAAATAAACACCACGCTTGGACGCCTGTTGCAAGCGCTTCTGCTGTTCTGTTCTTAATTTCCTTAATAGCTTAACAGCGGTCTCGAATGCCGTTGCTCTCCTTTAAACTATTCCTCGCGACCGCAGTTCAGTTATGAAAGCTATGTATTTGTGTTACTTCGTATCTAGTTGCTGCAAACTTCAAAATTAGGGTATCTAAGCTACTCTTCCGCACATGCCAAGACTTACTATCTTGTAATCACGCACTACGATGAACGCCTTAAAACAACAGGTTAATGTAGTCATTGAAACGTTTTATTGTGCCTAATTACCTTTTGTGTGATGAATTTCACGTAAGGATGTCTGTTTTAGTTAATACTTGCACGGTTAGCAGTAACAATAGAGGGAATCCTGGTTTAAAAGTAAACTGTACGCAAGTCTTGTGCTTTGTGTTGGATTGTTTGTTTAAATCGTGTATGTTTTCAGAAACCGCTTCTGTTTATCCGCTTTACACGCTTGCTTACTTGAGAGCCACACAAATAAAAAACTCGTCTTCCTGTTGAGGGCAAACCGGTACGTTTCGTTCACCGTCCTATGTTGGATATTGGGCTAACCAGGAGCCACGAAAAGTATCCTAAATTTGTAATCTTACAAAACGGTGCAACGCAAGCTTTTTTTTAAAGAACGCAAAAATTACTTAATTTATATGTTTTTTGGAGAAAGATGTGTGAAGAAATTAAGGGGAAGGTATTTGCTTTTCAAATGAAGTAAGCCAGTGTAGTTTCATTTGATTTGACAAAGTAATTTCTTTGATATTTACCTGTCAAATTATATCAAATTTTTTGAAGCACCCTGTATATTATGTACATCAGCTACTGTGATCAAATAGAGATGTTTTGAAAAGAAGTCGTTGTTGTAGTAAAGTTTGTTTCTTGGATGGGATTTACAACTAAAAATATAGTTTTGAAATACGTGATAGCGGACTGGATGACTTTTTGTTTGGTCTTTTCGTTTCTCTTCAGCTAAATAATTGTTTATTGTAAAATTTTTGTTTAGTGTGTAATCATAATTGAATCAATTTATCGTTCAAATGTGTGCAACACTTTCTATTTTATTGATTTTGTGTAACCGTCTTGACAAAAAAATAAATTTTTTTTAGTGTTATAATCATAATTTAATCAATTGATTATGAATGGCTTGATATGGCTTCATTCAACCCTACAAACTCAATATTGTAGTTTATTAAATAGCACTTTCAACTACCGTTAAACTTCGTTCCGACACGATCGTCGAGTGCACACAACGTCATCGCGAAATAAGCGTGATTTCATAATATTGGGGTTAAACACGTAACCAATTTTCTTGAAAAACTTGATAACCGAACTAAATAACAAAAAATTTACCCATGCATGTGTTGCCAAGTACCGAACGTTATAATTCATTGCTTTTTCAAAAATTTCTCTAATGTCCTTTGTTTATCAAAGGCATGTTTCTTACGATCGCACAACTAAATGAGATTAGTCAAAATTTAAATTCCTTTTTGGTATACATCAATCGATCGTCTTATATCCGAATTTCCATTAAATCAAGACGCGTAAACAAGTCTTTTGTATTTAATATCTCTCTTTTGGAACCAAGTTAAATTGAGGTAGATTGTTACACGTCATTTATTTTACCCACTCAATACTTCCTCTCACTGCATAACCTCTTGTCATGCTTCCTTGCATGGGACACAGTGCTTGCTGTCTGCATCCTACAAACAGCATATCAACTGTTGAATGGCTATATTTGCGGTCATAAAATTTCAAATAATGTATGTTGAGTCCCAAGTACTTGGATCTAGGGTGTAGATATAGAAAACCTATTTATTGTTCAACTGGACATTATATTTACTGGTTCGAATTCCATTTCAAAGCTTAATTTAGGTGGTCAAGAGAGCAGTCACAAGCCTACATATATTGCTTTTACCAGCTGGGACGGTTGGTCTACTAAATCTAGACAACAAATAGCAAAGTGTCTTCTTGAAAGTATCGAGTCTCATTAGCTTTCAGAAACAACTTCAAAGAAAGCCAACGTGAATCCGCATGAGGTAGTGTTTCCATAGCAAAAGCGTAATTTCCAAGTGCACGAGGAAACGAGGTAAAAAAGGTCGGAGCGTACAAGAGCAGTGGGAAATTCGTAAACAGTACTTGCGGGTGAAGACGTAGTGTAAAATTTTGAAAAAACGTCATCTGTGAGGTCATAAAATATTAGTAAAGTAGCGCAATTGTTTCGTTTGTTTTAGGTGCTCTGAATTCTAACTGTGCAAAGCTTCTTGACAAAGCGAGATCTTCAGTATGTCGCGAGTAGTTAGTTAGTGCACTTTTGATTTCAAGTTTTGTGTAAGTGATAGGCAATAAAAAGTTAGCCTAACGCAATGGTTGCCAAATATATATTTACAGCAATCCAAATCTTTCTATAAAGTAATTTTTGTAAAATTTCGCTACTTAAGGACGCGTATAAATACTAAAACACTTGTATCCAAATTTTTTATGAAAACAAAAATTGACGCTGTCAAGATTTTTGGAAATAATATTACTCACTTCTTCAATCATGAAGCCTATTACAAAACAGGAAAGGCGTAGCCAGAATAACATTTGGTGGAGGGCAATTTTTCCAAAACATCTATTATTTTGAAGGATAATTGTGATGTTGTAATTCACGTTTGTTTAGATTTTTTCTGATAAATATTAGATTCTAAGTTGCACAAAACAATTTTAAATACAACCTGTGTAAATGAATTTTACACAGATAAATTTGGCAGCTTAATTCTATTCTGTGATGATAGCAAATTGGGGAAAAGTTGATGAAAATTTTTGTAATTGTAATTTGTAGCAGATTTTTAAACTCAGCGTGGGCTGAGGGCTGAATCCATCACACGCCGGGTCGAAGCTTTCAGCCAACGGGCCTCAAGTTTGCCTCCCTTATCTTATCGCTGTTCTGTCAGTTGTAGGCGTCTATGCAACTCCTTTAATGCCAAACAAACGCGACAGCTACACTGGCGACACAGGACGAACTCGGAAACGATTTTTGTCATCGCAAAAAAGCAAAGCATAAATTAATCGTAAAAGACGCTAACTTAACTACAGCAGAATAATGCTAATATGAATATTTTCCTAACTAAGCTTCAAAAGAACTTCATCTAAGCAGTAGAGACGACGTAAATTCCCATAGATTCTGTCAACAATACAGAGCAAATTTTCAAGTAGCAAAAAGGCGAAAACTGCCGTCCGCTTACTGGCAACTCAAAGCAACAACTGACACAAAGTCAAAAAACAAGTATAATCGCTGCGATCTGGAGGCAGCCTGAAGCTTAAGCAGGCGAGATAACTGCCAAAATAAATTAATTCACTTGCCATCAATAATAACGCAAAGCAAGAGGCTCAGATTTCAAAACCCACTTCGCGTGAACAATATTTAACATAATTTTTTATCTTTTATTTTAGAGTCACAGAAAAATGTTTGCGGTTGTGTTCAGTGTCGCTTCAGAGTTACCAGTAGCCTATTTCTAGTTGTGAGTCGAAGCATTTCCATCACAGGCCTGCGATCAAGTTGAGGAAATATTGTTGCAAAGTGTCTTGCCCAAAAGCAGAACAACGCAAAGCCTATGCTGTCATTAAACTTGCAATCTAACTATTAAGGGCAAATCATTATTCGTACCAAACTTCACTGCCGACGAAATCTAGAGTAAAACGAGAAATCAAAAAATAATAACACCTTTGTTGAAAAATTTTTCCTCTTTACCTCAATACTAGGTGGGCGGGTGGCTCTATGAATAGAGTGTCCGCTTTTCAATTGGTGGACATGGACTTAATTTTCTTGTCAACAGTAATACTAAAGACTTAAACGGCATTTACAGCTTCTCTGCTTGATTCTTAGCGAAAAAGAAATTATGTCAAGAAAAACCCGCCAAGCTTGCTCGTGTTCGTGGGTAAATTATTTAATCTTTTGGGGTGCCATGATACACATGAGTACAATGACGGTCAACTATTTTGTCATTGTTAAGCAACAATTATTTCTAAAACTAATTATAATGAAATTATTACGAATCAGTTTTAGAATTAGGAGCATAAAAATGGGCTTCAAATTTAACAATCGTCAAGCCCTATTGCACAATGCAGGAGTTGCGTATAAACTAAATTGCTCGTGTGGACAATCATACATTGGCCAAACTCACCGTAATCTAGCCACACGGATTCAAGAACATGTACCAAACGGAAAACAAATTCAAGAATCAGATGTTGCAAAGCACCTTTTGCGTAATCCTAACCGCAAGATTAATTTCGATTCTCTCGAAATACTTGGTCACAGCAACAGCCGCAGAAAGCTACGAATCAAAGAAACCTTACTTATTCAAAAAATTTAACCTCAAATTAACCTGGATGAAGCATCGCTACCAATTTATTTGTTTAATGCGTAGTAGTTATAAAACGTATATCTGCAGTGCGCTTCTTAACCCTTTCCCTGTCCATGCATCACATGTGATGCACACGCGTGTCTGCCAAAACGTTCACGCATGTCTGCCGAAACGTTTGTGCATCACATGTGATGCACAAAAGATGTTAATTTAAATTATATTTTTTTTAATTAAACTCCTCTGCAAGACTTCTATTTTGATTCGAACGTGTGAGTTATTGATTAGGCCCGTATGAATACCATAATTGTATGGCGTTTTTTTCATTTTTTCAACGAAAATTTATTTATCAAACGTCATTCAATTTTTTTCACTCAGTTACAAATTTGTTTATCAATATTGTTCCATTTTGTTGCTCATTTTACGCACATGTAGATACGGTATGCTAAATAAAATTAGTCTTTGTAAGTGTTGCACCAGAATTGCGTTAGTCTTTTCACTAATGCTTGTCGTTGAAACAGGGTAAGCAAAATGAGTGCTCGCATACGATACATTCTGTGGAAACTTGTTTGGCTTTTTTCGTGGCCTCCTTCCGTCCATATTGCCTGCTCAGTTTTTCATAGCATCCATGACATCGTTTTCGAGTAATTTTTCCCATCAGCTCTCCTTGGAATTGTAGAAAGTTGGTGTGGGTGACTGATTTGTCTTCCGATATGAGCAACTGGGGCTTGGTCCTCTATCTTGAGTAAGGTCATTGCAACTCTCTTTACAAATGATCCAAGTGGCATTTTCCTTCCATTGTTTCCATCGTAGTATCTATTGCAAAGTACCCAGATATTTACAACTGCCATGCAGATGCATTCCATAAGCACTTTTCTAAACCACTTGACACTTTTGCGTGCTGGTGAATAATAGGCGATCCTTTGATCTGAGAGATCAATACCTCCTTTGACTCGATTGTAATCCATGATTACAGTTGGTTTGGAGATGGCTTCTCCATGTCGATTGCTTCGTCCTGTTTCCTCTGTATCGACTACATGGAAAGTAGAAATCATATAAACATCTCTTTGATCTTTGTATTTTACTACTCTGATTCCATTGGAATTTATTACTCCTTTTGGGTCATTCTTTTTTACTTTTTTTTATTTTAGTTGCGATGGCAATCCAGATCTATTTTTTCGCAAGGTTCCACAATATTCGGTATTGCGTTGCTGCAAATACTTAGCCAACGGTATACTGCTGTACCAATTGTCAGCAACTATCAGTCTGCCCTCATTCAACAGTGGTGCAGCAAGGGAAACCAAAAGGGACCCTGGGTGGTCTAATCCATCAACAATTTCACCAGTACCTTTGCCGCAATAAATAGAAAAATTCCAAATGTATCCTGTCATTTCGCACAATTTAAACAGCTTAATACCGTATTTATGGGCTTTCCCGGGGTTATACTGGCGAAACAAAAGTCTGCCTCGGTGCGATATCATGGTTTCATCTACAGCAACTTCTTTACCGGGATGATAGACAGCTTGAAACTTTGATATAAGCTTTTGTACAAAGTTCGCTACTTTGTACAGCCTGTCATCAGTTGGAGCAGTTTGGTTGTCTGCAACGTGCCAGTTTTTTAGCAGCAATACAAACCTATTATAAGTAATATTCAGTTTGTGAAACATTGGATGATAGTAGAAGTCATCTTTTTTCCAGTAATCTTCCATCTTTGGAAGTTGTATCAATCCTGTGGCAAGGATAATTCCCAAAAATTTTTCCATTTCAGTTGTTGTCACGTCAGTCCATCGTCGCATTCTTGCACTTCTCCGAAGCTGATGTGATGCTAGGAATTGTTCAGCATATTTGTTGGTTCCTGATACCATTAGACCAATGATTTCATCATCAAAAATTGCCGAAACAATGCAATGGGAATATCTGCTGGATTTTGAGTGGTAATTCGCCTAAGTAAACCAGTTGAAGATCCTGAAAATGACACTTGTTGTCTACCATCAAAATCTGAATCCCATAATGACTGTGCTTGCCTTGGAGTAGGTTGAGGTGCTCCCTGAGTAGGTGGGTGTTGCTGGATGGGAGCAGCATCGTCACTGGATGTCTCTGATGATGAAATGTCACTTGATGTATCCAGGCTTAGATGATCGTTTTCATCTTGGGATGGTAAATATTCACTATCAGGAATACTAATATCCTCAGATGACAAAGATTCTTCGCTATTATAAAAACTTCTAGCCGATAAATCACTTCTACGATAAAAATTACTAGGGTTCATAATTACTGTAGTTATCGAATTAATATATCTATCTATGAAAATAAAATAAATAGAAAGTTAATACTGTACTTGAAAAATAAAACAAACACATTTACCACGACAAAAACCTGTGCATCACATGTGATGCACAGACCGTACCAGTTAGAAATTCACTGTCAGACGTTCCGTGCATTACATATGATACACGGATTATCTTTACACAAACAACATTGAAAAAGTTCTAGAAGAAACATCACACTCAATTGTTATAGTTTTGTAATGTTATAATGTAAATTCAGGGATGGACGTACCAGCATCAACCTGTAATTTGGCTGGACAGTGAAAGGGTTAAGTTAGCTTTATAGTGATGCAAGAGGCTACCGATGCACATAGCAAACTGCAGACAGTGACACTGTTTCGACCTATCAGGTCTCTTTAGTGCAGTTGGTGACCAATAAGAAGCGAGAGGCTTTTAATAAAGCATAGCTTAGACCGTTACACTTGTGGGACCTAATACTGGGTCCACTGTAGTGAATGGTCTGTCAACCTCTGCGAAGCCGCATCACTCGTGAATGAGTAGCGGTTGTCGCTGGTGCACTAAATCTAACAACTGCTAGAGCAATAGTGCTGTCACAGCTGAGTGGTCGCAAGCTCTTATAATTATGCAAGAGGCTACCGATGCACTTAGCAAACTGCAGACAGTGACACTGTTTCGATCTATCAGGTCTCTTTAGTGCAGTTGGTGACCAATAAGAAGCTAGAGGCTTTTAATAAAGCATAGCTTAGATTAGACTTAGTGCACCTGAGACAACCGCCACTCATTCATGAGTGATACCGCTTCGCAGAGGTTGACAGATTATCCACCACAGTGGACCCAGGATTAGGTCCCACAAGTATAACGGTCTAAGCTATGCTTTATTAAAAGCCTCTAGCTTCTTATTGGTCACCAACTACACTGAAGAGACCTAATAGGTCGAAACAGTGTGACTGTCTAAGTTAGCCTTGCCTTGCTCATTATATTAATAGCAGTTGTTTGTTTTATCAATTTGTGATGTCATAATTCTGATAACCTTACTAAATTTAATTGTCCAGCGATTAGCTATCAATGCAGTTTCTGTTTAGCCAAGCCTTAAGTGACCATTAATTTAACTGATGATGCTTTTAGTGTAAAAGCGAAAAGTTTTAATAAAATGTTTACCAGCATTCTGGCTTTATTCTTTTTACTAAGTTTCAGAATTGCTTCAAATGTTATGAATTGAATATCTTGTAAATCTGAAAGGGTTAACTGAATACTTCCTGTGATAACACGTAATCATTTAAACCAGTGGTTCTCAACCGGGGTCCACATGGATTCCAGGGGTCCATGTAATATTTCCGGGGGTCCACAGGCAAAAAATAAAGCTTAATCATATACTATTTCTTTGATAATTAAAACCTTAAAACTTATATTGGTAAAGAATAGAAAATTGTTCTTATGCCCAATAGCTATTAAGGGGTCCACCAAGAACAAAAGAAGGGAAAAGGGGTCCATGGGTAAAAAAAGGTTGAGAACCACTGATTTAAACTATAGCTCTCTCACTAACAACAGTAGGCCAGTGTCATGCAGATAATAAATTATAAAGTAAAAGATTTGCATAAGCCTACTTTTTTAACTGGTTCAAAAAGATTATAAAGTTAATAGAACTGTTTTGCAGAAATTGATTGAATTCCACTACTGGAAACCTCCATTTCTATGCGAAACACAAGTGGTAGGGTCGAAAAGTCTACCCATTGCGGTGACTTAGCTTGAAGATAGATTTGATAACAGAGCATGAATTTATGCGCATTAATAAATTAAACTCAATATTTAGATTAGAACCGAAAATTTGTGGGGGGTTATGGTCATTTTCGTTCCTCTTCGCCTTTATACGCCATGCGTAACAATGACACCATATTATGCAGAATGAAGAATAAATAAACAATACAAAAAAACAAATAACTCTATGATTTTTTACAAAGCAAGCAGCCAATAAAATTTTTGAAGCAACCTAAATTTGGGCCGCGACTTACACATCGGCAACCACTAATCTAACTGACGAATCGCTGTTAATGGTTTACAACACAGTTATCTCAAAAAGCTGTATTTGAATCTCTTTGCGAATGCAAAAAAGAGAGCACTTTTCTATGATCTGCAATTCCTAGTGATTTTTAAAAACATTTTTGCGTTTTACAAACTAAAAATAATGAAATAATTTTATAAATAAAAATTAAAAGTAATTAAAAATAAAAAAAAATAATTAAAAATTAACAAATAAATTAAAAAACTTTTAATGATGGAAGCACATTGCTTAGAGCTAGAGATGCAGGTAAAATCTAAGCTTTTAATATGTTATCTGTGCTGTGCAATTTTAAGAAAACCCTTGGTTTTTGTGGAAGATTGACAAGATACAAATATTGTGAAAAACATAATTTAAAATTCATGATTATTTTTGATAGGTAAGACTTTTTTCTGTGGTCCTAGATCATTGTAGGTTTGATTGCACTTTAAAAGCGACAATGATTTTTGTACTGTGTGTTGCAATTATGGTTGGTATTTCTAAGGCATCTGAAAGTAAGTAACCATGTTCTTACAATTAAAAAGTATGAAGTGTAAGCGCGAGGGAAATCAAATATCATAAACTTAGCACATAATAGATTATGAAATAACAGGCGAATTTAAGCAAACATGCAGTCACAACCAATTTGACGGGACCATTCTTGGACGGGTTTTGTCCTTTTGGACTCATCAGTCTGAACTTATCGGTTTTGGACCCTGCTGAAGAGTCCAAAAGGACGAAACGCGTCCAGAGATGGTCTCGTCAAATTGGTTGTGGCTGTATGTTTTCTTATATTGATCTGTTATTTCGTAATCTATTATGAGCTAGGCTCATAATAATTAAAAAGTAATCAATCTTAGAAGATTGGTTGGGCCTGTGATTACAGACCTGGAGCAGCTTTAATTGAGTTGAGATTAAATGCGGTCTGGCTGCAACCATTGAAAACTGAGGAAGGTTTATATTTGGTTGCGTGAGCCAAAACTATACTTCACTGCTCTTACTATAATATACTTCAATCGTTTGCTACCGGTATAAAGTGAGTCGGAACGCAGTTGGTGGCGGCAATGATCGCACGTAAGGACGACCTCTCGACGGCATATTGTAGTTCATTTAGAAGATGACTTTCCTGCAAATTTCCTTACTTGGTTGCACTGCATGTAGCAGAAATGCGTTGCACCCATCAGAACGATTGCTCCAAAGCGAGTCTGAACCAAATAATGTTCTAGCATGCCCGACAAAAGATCTTTTTTCCTCGAGCGGGGGAAAATTATATGACAAAAAAATTTAGTTTTCTATCGATTCAGAAAAGACAAAAACCTTCAAAACTGTTGCTTGTAAATTAAAATCACTTTTGGCAATCAGTGACACTGTTTCGACCTATCAGGTCTTTTCAGTGCAGTTGGTGACCGACATAAAGCTAGAAGCTTTAATAAAGCACAGCTTAGACCATTTCCCTTGTGGGACCAATAGTAGGTCCACTGTAGTAGATAGTCTGTCAGTACTCTGCCAAGCTGTATCACTCGTAAATGAGTGATGATTGTCGCAGGTGCACTAGGTCTAACAACTGCTAGAGCAATAGTGCTGTCACAGCCGAGTGGTCACAAGCTTTTATAGTAATGCAAGAGGCTAACGATGCACTTAGCAAACTGCATCGCTAACCTCTTGCACTACTACAAAAGCATTTTATTTGGCTTAAATTTTTTTTTAATTTAAGTTTTATCGATCTCTGTAACTAAAGTGTTACCTTGCGCTTTTGTGGAAATCGAAAAAGCACAAAAATGTAAAACGTTGTTTGAAGAAGAGAAATTGGGCCATAGGCAATCTATTCTTTCTATGCATTTGTAAGTGATCTTTCTAAAATTAAAGATCTTTAACAAAATTTTACCCTTGCACGTCAGTTTTTTGTAAAATTTTGAATATTCTTTGAAATAAGATTTGAAAGGGATTAATGATCTAGGAACTCCCATTTCCCAATTTTTCAAAGTTCTTTTTTCATCAATAGATTAGCTCTGTTTTTTAAACCGAATTGCCATGCTTCACAATTGTTTTTTTGCAGTCGACTGTTCACACCCCTCAACGGAAATTCATACTGAACCAGTTTTAGTGGAAAATACTTTGGCAAGAAATTTCAATGGATTAAAATTGTCAATAAAATTTTTGTTTGCAAATGATTCTTATTATTTATGGTTGCATAATGGTCTCATTGTCTCTCAGAACACCATTTACAATATATTTTCATCATGCGTAAACAGAATTGAGAATGGTTTTCGAGTGACTTGCCAAAACGTTTCTTGCGAGAGATCAACTTACATCATAAGTTCTTTGACTTTGATGTTTCCTCTTGATAGAGATGTGAGTTTTGCTGTCAATGAGGTTGGAAGAAATCACATGCAGCTGGCTTCAGTTGATATTAAGGTTAAAGGTAAGCTCATAAATGTTTGAAAATAAGATAATGTGTAATGTAAAGATACGCTTGCTTGGCGTTGGTTCTTTCAATTCCAACTTTAAATTAAAATCATTCTTTGTAGTTATTTGACAGCAATGAAATTATTCCACGTTTGCTTTCAACAAGACTTATTTTAATGCTATCATACATGAAACGAAAAGTGATAAAAACCCCTTAGTCATCAACGCCGTTCCAAAAAATGTCAAGACATGTCACTGTTGCAAACAAATGTTTAACGGGTAAACTCAAGCACCTTTGATCTCTACGTTACCCTTTGGGCATAAAGTCACTACAAGTGGTGGATCCAAGGAGAGCGATCGACGAGATCGCCCCCTCAAGACCAAAGACAATCACTGCCTTTTGCATTTGTAGATTTATAAATAATATATTTAAATCAATTCCAAAAATATCTTTAACAGTTCTATTCTTCGCCAAATTGAAATTGATTTATTGTTTTCTATATGGGTTCAACCTGTTGTCTTTTGTATTATCACAGCACGATTAGGACAAATAAATAGTCTCTCTTAAGAGACTACTGCAATACCGGTAGCCAACATCCCATCGAAAATTTTTGAAAAGGATAAAAGTATGAATACAAATTAGGCTCATTTTTTGTATTTTTGTAAAGGTCAAAGCGGAAAGACATGGTACAATGCCCCCTCCACATACACATGGCCCCCTCCACCATTGAGAGTTTGACCCTTGACAGAATTTGTTAGACTTGTTTCTATCCTTTTTGTTTTTTGTCATTGAATATCTGCTTTTTAAAGCCAATTGCATTGACCTCTTTTCAACAATGTCATTTGCTTTTTGTCAAGTGAGAAAACTCTTCTCCAAATCATGTTTTGTGCATTTTGTTTTTGGAGGATAGCACAACTGCAAACACTGGTCTTTTAAAGTGATTCCAGTTCTGCCAAAAACTTTTAAATTCGATTGTGTAGGTACCTTCTGCACTCCCCGTCAATACCATTGTACGCTGGTGCCGATAGCTTACATACAATAAGTTACCGGTGAATTGAAAGTTAGTTAGCTAACCCAAACAACACAGATGGTAGTAAAGTTTGGATTGTTAAAACGAGACGTTTCGTTTTAAAGCCATAGTTTTTTCAAATTGCCTTTGTTTTTAATGTTATTTGAGCAATTTTGCCTTGTTTACAGCAACAGTGCATCGCACGTATTAAGATATGCTATGTTGATTTTTTACTGCTCTTTTCTTTTTTCTTTAACCGTCATTTTAAAATTTTATGTGCAAATATTAGTATTTGCTGTTCGAAAATATAAACTTTGGGTATTGCTAAATATCACGAATTTTCCTCCCCCAGAATTATCAACTGCATTTGTCCCTGGTCACTTCGTTGTTGAAAAATAAAAACAAATAAGCGTGGTTTACAAAACAACAAAAAGTTCTTCTTTGTTGTTTTGCAAAAGAGGTCACAATTTTGAGACGTTTATTGTTAGTCACATCGAAATAAAGCGTTCTTCTGTTTTTGGCGCTATTTTACTGCAATGACTTCTCAGCGCCAGGACATATTTTAATCTCGACTGAGAAAATTTTAAACGAGTTACATTTCATTCTCCGAATTACCTATTGCTGTACGCCAAGTAGGAGATCTGTGAATGCCAGTTTTAAAGTTTTTTGAAAGATATAACTGCACAATAAATTATCTTAAGTCTACTGACCGCGGCACTATCAAATCGCCACACTACCTCACTGTGGTTAAACTACATTGAAGTTACATTATAAGTGCAGCTGCTGCATGTGTTGTTAACTCCTTGTATTCGATGCATAGGCAATGATGCTTAAGTAACAAAGTTGCTGCAGTCCTTACTAAACTTTCAGTTTTTTTCAAAAAATTAAAGTCATTTAATCTTTCAGTGTTTCAGCATGAGACCGACCAAAAGTCTAAATTTTTCGGGGAGGAAAAGTTTTGTGGTTAGAAAAGCGGACCATCCGATAGTTTTTGAAGCTTACACACTCCTGATCTTTGACCAACTGGGTAAAAGAATGGCTTTTGAAAAATTGATCTCTGAAAAAAATCTTCAAGTTGACTCCAACCAAACCAAAACCATAATCCGCCCCAGAAACTGTAACTTAAAAATCACTTGCCCCTAATAGAAAGGCAATCTCTGATTATTATCAATTGGTTTGCAACAGTTGTGCTGTGCTGCGGAATGCGATTCAAGTGTATTTGTTTGGTTTGAGAAAACCGCTTTGCAGTGCAAAATACCATCAACCGGCCAGGAAGTATTGTGATTAGAAGGTCCGTTTCACAATCTGTACACTAGGGATCATTGCCTTTATCTATTCATATCAAAAACTCTGAAGATAGTATGCATATTTACCCTGCTTGGCGCTCAGCAAAAAGATGGTACAAAAAATGACCTATAATTTGTGCGAAATTTACTGTCGTAAATAAAATATGTCGTATCGTTAAAAAATATTGCATTTGAAAAGCGCCAAAAATAGCATAATAATTCATATTTCAATGTAAACAATTTAGCTTTCTCTCACCCTCGAGAGTGGCCTAGCTAGAAGGAGGTATGGACACATGCGTCATTATCCTTTTAAATTTTTCGCATCTGATCAAGAAATAAAACGTTTTAAGCTGAAAATTGTCGTGTTTAAAAGAGTTGATCAGGAAAGAAATCTTCATTTTTATTTTGAGCCAAAAACAGTTACGTTCTAAAAGCTAAACTCTAATACATAGGGAACAGCCATTTTCGTAATTTCCCACCTCCTCTTCCCTTCAAAAAAATTTGCTTTTTGCTACCGAGTAGAATTTTAATATTTTCTAGATTGCAGTATCAATCCAAATGTTTCTCTTGAAGTTGTTGCTCAGTCATCCACCTATAACGCAGTGGGAGAGTTTAGATGCCGTGACAATGGAATTTTATTTTATGACAATGAAACAAAACTTGTTTCAAACAAAACAAAATGTCTCAGTACAGCTCAGTGGAAAGATTCCAATGTTGTCCAGTGCTGGACAGGTAAATGTAAATATAATGGTATCTGTACGAAAAAAATATAGAAAGAACTATCGCTAAGAGCAGAAAGTGCAAATGTGGGAGAAAATAACGTTGTTTCACATTATGTATAAGGCGAATTAAACTTTTGTCGCTTATGTTAATTCTAATTGACTTCAGCGTTGAATGTAAAATTTTGTTTTGATGTCCACCAATGCATTACATATTTTTGCCTCGAGTTTTTCTTGAAATTATTGGTGGAAGCAGTTGTTAAATATTCTTATTTACCTCAAATCCCCATGCATGTACATCGGTCAACTCAGATGTAATAATTCTAACTCAAGCTTTAGTTTAGTCGCCCACGCAACTCAGCTATCTAGCTCTTTTTCGGTGGTTTAGCGATCTTTTTCTTGTCGGTGTAGCACAAATACTTTGACAATTGAGCAATCCTTGATAATTTTTGCTTACATGACCAAATCATCGTAGATGAGACCTCTCAATATAAAAAAACTTGCGGCTTGATGTCAAAAAATTTTCAAATTTCCTCCTACAAATTTTATCCATTCAGATTACACCTTTGACTCTTTTCAAACATTCCATTTTCACAACTTACTCTAGAGATTGTACTCTATCGGTCATTATCCATAATTTATAACTGCAAGTGAGAATAAAAGCAAAACTTTAATTTAAAGAGCAAAAACTGAGCTTGCTGAAACGGCTTTTGTTTCATGATCTGGCCTTGGCTCCACCGGGAATGGTTCAAACTTTTTATATTTGGATATTCTTATAGGGCAATTAATTTTTATATTCTTATTGGGCAATTAATTATAATTGAGAGATATTCCCTCGTTGGAGCCAACTATAAGCAGAAGTAGGTCAGATGTCGGCTCCACCGAGAAAAATTCTCAAGATATATTATCGCTAGAATTGACGAATTCCATATTTTTTAAAGTACCTTGGTGATGCATACTGCAAGGCCACCAATATTCTAAACTTACGAATGGGCCATTTTAATTATGTACAGTGCCACAAAAATTGAGCTAGGTTTTTAGAAAGCCAAATCGTAAAATATGCAATCGATATTTTTGCACACTTTCAGGTTGAATTTTTTTTGAAATCTACTTTTCAAAAGCAATTGTTTTGCCTTTTCTCGCAGTGTTTTTGGTCCTTTTCAGGTGAAAAAAAAACGTTTCAAAAAGGCTTTGTCCCCTAAACAATTTTAAGCCCGAACTCATAAATACTTCTGTCAATACTATTCCCCGAGACTTTGCAGACCGGAAGATGCTAGTTTTAATTGTACAGTAGATCTAAGAGATTTATTTCTTCAATATCTTTTTACCGAACCGAAGTCAGAAGAAGCATTCTCAGAAGGTTTAAAATACTTAAAAAAAATATGTTTTTGCATAGTCATTTCATCTTGAATTGTTGCAAAGTCTTTTTATTGAAAGCACCCCCTGTCAGTATATTTCAAAAAAGCTTTTGATCTTGTTTCTACAATCAGTAATTATTAAGAAAACACAGATAAAATTGTGCAATCAAGCGTCAGCTGCTATGTCATTTTAGACCCCAAAGAGAGGAAATATTTTGCAAATCGGTAAGTTGGGGACTGGTTTACGTTTTTCCAAATGCGCTTTTCCTCTGCCAAGATATGCAAATTAAAAAATTATCTTTGATTATGACGTAATCATGACGTCACGAACCCCTTTATGGCACATACCCCGGAATAGCGATCACTCGTGCCAAGTTTTATGTTTGCACGCTCAGTAGTTTTGTTGTAGTTAAAGCGAAGTTACGTACATTACAGACAGAATTGCCGTTTATATTGTATAACAAAAGTTTTAACTCGGTTGCGAATGTAAATTAAGCTACTAATTTGCAAAGAAATTTGTCTGTTCAAAACTAATACCTTCTCGCTTCTTATGTGGTGCGAATACTTCCTTCTGAGAACCATTGTTGAAGAAAGGTACAGAACAAAATTGCTTAAAATAATGAAAATGCTCGCTGTTTTTACTACTTAAGTTGCTTAACTTATTACTTTTTGTCCGAATTAAAGTATCTATCAATATGTTCTGCTTTTACTTGAGTATTTTTCAAGTAGGCAGCAATGCCTTTACCCAAAGAGATATCTTTGACCACCTCTTATGGGAGCAACATTGTTGGTAGAACGTAGAGACGTTATCTTGAACAGCTTATTTTAAAGTAGATTTATTGAAACAAAAAAACTTGCGTTAACGCATCAATCAATAGTTATGCAAAATATCGAGAAAAAGTGGATGTTTAAATTTCCTTGAGATTGGTAAGCTTCTTCCTTGGAGCAAGCAAATGGTTTATCATAGAGCCAGAGATGTTACCGCATATTAAACGCTATTTTTTGTCACTTCTAGATTTTTCGTCGCCACTAAATTTGAAAGAAAGTGAAAGAAAGCAGTGAAGAACGAAAACTGTTAGAAAAGGAGTTTGGAAGTTGAAGGAAAACTATATAAAAACAAAACTTTAAGAAAGAGTAAAGGAGTTGGTTGATGTTGATGCGCTCAACATATGAACTGGTTTAAAAACGGCATTTAAAAGCTTGAGATCAAGTAAGCTTATGAGAAAAGAAGAAAGGCGGAAGGAGTCATAGTGATTCGTGGTGGTGAAACAAAGAAGCAAAGCAAGCAATACTACCAAAGAAAAAGGCATATGAAAAGATATGCGTAAATAGATCGGAAAAATATGGCTAGATAAAAGAATACGAAAATCAAACAAAACCATTGTTGCTATTTTATGAGAAAAAAAGCTAACAAAAAATTTAAAAAATTCAACCAAATAATATTTTAAACTGATGAAGTTAGTGAAAAATAGGAAAAAATGTTAAGTAGGTAGATGTAAAACAAAAAAAATGGAAAATTAGGTTTCAGTCAAAAAGACGAAAAAAGAATATGGAAAAATCACATGAGGGAAATCATGAATAAAGGGGAGAATTGGGATCACATGACAAAAGCTAGTATGGTAGAGTGACGCATTGAAAAATTACCCACGAAGAAATGGTGATTGCACCAAAATTATTGAAACCAGGAATAGTGGTTGGACCCTCTCGAGTATGCGCTGAGATGATATCTGCCAGTGGAGAAGTAGGGATAAATGTAATAATGGAATTTTGCCAATGCGTGTGGGATGGAAAAGCAATGCCAGAAAAAAGGCAAATTAATGGCCTGGTCCTAATTTTCAAGGAAAATAGAGGCGAAAGAAATTGCAATGTATATAGGGGAGTAAAAGTATGCTCGAATTTAAAAAATTCATCAAGACTGCTTGGATAAATTTTTCCCTGGAAATTCTGCAACAATTTTGAGAATTTCCTCGTTTTAGTTTTCATGCACATCTTCACCAAGAATTTCGAGATTTTCGTTTACTAAGTATCGCATTGTCATTAAGAAAATTTTCAGAAAAACTCTCTTCTCTTTTCTCACGATTTTCACGAATTTTGAAGCAGAATTTCCTAGTTTGGCTTGACCAAGACTATTACCAAAATCATCTCGGAAATTCAAGGAAATTTCTCTCCATGGAGCAAAGACTTTACTGAATGTTGAAGCCAGTGCAGTACAGCACTTCTTTGCCGATTCTACATCATGTGCTTTGTTCTGTCTGTCATTAAAAGTTCATCTATTTTATGGTACAAACAAATGTGAAATCTAGGGCGTACTTATGCTGCAGCATCGTATTTTGTTCCACTGCATTTTGTTCAAAATGTGACTATAGTATTTTTAGAATTTAACGTGAATTTGTCGTGCGCATATACGTCACAAGACAATATTATATCCAAAATTCTACACAGACTAATGCGAAATATTTCTTGTAAAGTTTTGTTTGTAGATATTTACAAAGTAATTTAGTATTGAATCATGCTGCATCAACAACGCTAACATAGAGCTTGCAAAAGGGTTTCTTTTTGAACAAAGTGGCGCAATGTTCAGAACAAGATTGAATAGATGGCAATTGGCTAAGATATATAATTGATATTCCATGTCCATTTGAGACTTTTGTCAATAAATAACCAAATGTATGTGACAATGTAGGCGCTATTAATAGTTCTATCATGGCTTGAGAATTGTTTTAAAATTTCAAAAACATGTTTTACAGATATTTTTGTTTACCATCATGTATTAAGTTTCTACAAAGTTTAGATACAGCTTGTTTTGACTCGTCCCTAAGTTAATTTTATTGAGTTCTACTGCACCTGAATTTTGCTCTCGGAATCTTTTAAATTTACCTCATCCATGATCAAGCAGGTGTAATCAGAAAACAATGTTCACTTAAAATTGAACACCATCGGGATTTGAAGTTTAAAGAGCAGCGGCCCAAAGCAAGATTCTTGAGGTATCTAGCATTATACTTTGGTATTTGAAGACATGACGTTACGTACACTACTATGGTGATAGCTGTTGTTTAGACAATTTGTTGATCAAGCAAGCGGTTAACCAAAAATTATGAATTTTAAAATGTTTTGTTCAAAAAAACTGAAAGTTTTTGTCATGGATCTAAACTTTTTTCGAAAGCCAAGCTCATTTTTAATTTAGAGTGTATCAATTTTTCAAAAATTTTATCAAACTGGGACACAAATATAAAAGGACTGTAATCAGAAGCTTTCCTATGATCATAGGCATTGAGGTGTTTTCTTCGAACAAAAAAGATCTTCAAAACACGTGTGACAATAACAGATTAAAATCGTGAGCAATATTTTTAACGAATTCCTATAGTGATAACGAAATGCAAGGTGTCCCAAAAAAATGTATACACACTATATCAACCTGTTACAAAAATTTGCTATACCTTGCTGGCAAAAACAATTTCAAGAGGCCAAGTTTTACTTTTAGAAAGATAGTGCACCTCCTCCTTTCATCGTAATGTGAGAACTTATCTGGATAAAAATATGCAAAACAGATGGTTTGGAAGAAAAGGTACTGTTGAATATTCGCCTAATTCACCAGATATGACACACGTAAATTTCTTTGCGCAATGGTTTCTAAAAGACAAATTTACAGCAGGAAATTTAAACAATCGCTAAATTGACAGTAGTGATTAAAAAAGAATGTGCTCAAATACTGACGGAAATGTTGCTGAACGTTCTAGGTCCATTTCTTAAAGATATAAAAAGCATATTGAACAGAACAGTAACCAGTTTGAGCATTTAGGTGAACTCGTCATTATGTGAACATTCTGAAATTGCCCCAATTGTATTTGTTTTATTAAAAGAATTTGATATTTTTTGTACATTTTACTCTCAAATTGTTTAAATGTACCGGTATGTACTTTCTCTCGTATCAATTTTATTTACAAGTCAAAATCAATTGCTTGATTAAGTTATAATAACGATTCAAACAGTGTATAAATTTTTTTTGGACAACCTGTATTCAAAAACAGAAATAATGTGATTGGTCTACAATCAAAAACTTTCCAAACCATTGATAGCCTGATACATGCCCAAACCAAATAATCTTTTATGTTTGAAGAGCTCTATCGACGTTCAGTGAAGACTTCAGCTTGAAATAATAAAGCTTTTTTTCACTTTATGACCATGATTATTCTTTGATGAACGTCTCAAATGACAACCAGTCATCTGTTGTAAATTCCCACAGATTATTGTAATGCATGAGCTCTGACCAAGAGAGCAAGTCAGACAATGGCCGAGTGCTAAGATGAGTAAAATCTTCTGTAGTTTGGTTATAAACTATATTCGCAATCAAAGAATGAAGATGTAAATAACTGAAAGTAACTTGTCCAAAATCAAAACTTTCACAGCAAATTTTTAGTTTGGAAATCAAATCAAAAAAAGTTTTTAATCGTTTGTTCATGACTTCATTATTTCAATTATTTCAATTTTCAGCCCCGTCAAGAGTGACAGTTGTTGGAAATTTGAATCCAGCTGAAGGTGACAATATCAATTTGAAATGTCAACAGCACTCTCGTTATCCTGTTTCTAAAGGTTCTCTTTTTTTCTTCCAGGGCTCTACTACTTATGTTAAAAAGGTGAGAAAGTGACAGTTGCCGACAGCCTATTTTAAGCGATCTTTAGGGTACCTGGTTGTGATGAATGTAGTTTCTAGACGGCTTGCGAAGCAAACTCTATATACTGTTCAGGTAAAAAGTGTTTTTAACTATGGCCCGCCGTTTACATATGTTTAGTGTTAAGAGCAATATTTTTTCATATAAGAGACCAGCAATGAAATTAGACCAGACTGTAGAAAATTGCACTATTTTGACCTACATGGTATCATCAGTGGAATTGGTGACCGAAATTATTGTGAAAGCGTGAAATTATTGGGTGCGTTTTATTTAAAGTCTATAAAAACTTGTCAGTAACAAACTGCACAGATGAGCACTGATAAGCCTAAACAGTTTTTGTCATATAAATCACGTATATTTGCTTATTTGCACTCATACTCAAGTTAGAAAATTTGTTGTTCAACGCCACAATTTGTGTTAAAGATGGGTAAATACATGGGCTCAGTGTACTTTTAAATCTATTTTCTTAAAACCAGTCGTATACAGTGAGACGGAGATATGTCTCTGCGTAGGCCGACATTAAATACGTATGCTTTAACTCGAAAGAAAGATAAATCATTTTCAAAAAAGAGCAGTCCGATGATGCCATGCTAGGAAATGTCAATTCATGCTGTGTACTTTTTTGAAAGCAGTGGAAACCCAACCATTCTGTGAGAGTTCTCACTTTTCCAAAAAAAACCTAGTTTTTAGAGTTAACATGACCATAAAATAGGAAGTGGACTTCATCCCAAAATCAATTATTAATCGAAAAGTTTTCTTTGTAAATCTTTTTCAAAAACCACTGGTACATAGTTGTCCTCTTTTTCATATCATTCTCAGTTAGTTGATGCGTTTGGGATATAGATCCACATCCTTAACCAAAATGCGCCGGACAGAAGACACATAGACGCCAAGTGTTGGGCTCCTGCGTGGCAGAGATGCGCTCGAACTTCAATCAACCAACTCTTAAACTTTGGAGACATTATTGCTATTCGGATTGTTGTTGAAACCTAGAAGGAGCGAAACCTGTTACTCTACGATCTTCACGAGTGCCAAGAGCTTAAAAGTTCTCGACCAAGTCAAAATGCTGACTCCTGTTTGGAAACGTGTTGAAACTGAACTTCCTGTTAGAAATTTCAAAAATTTGGCATTATTTAAACCACTTTTTAGTTCCCAGTTATTTCTTCGGTTTTACGTATCGAGTGTCGAACCCGTGTGTTTATTTTTGCAGTTTGCGTTCAAGTAGCGTTACGTAATCTTGTAGGGTACTTGTTATGCACGCCTTTTTCGCCCTGCCCTTTGACCTCAACTCGTAAAAGGACGTTTTTCTTTGGCACTTCGACAAAATGTAAAACAAAACTCTGAAATTGTATCACTTTTGTGTTTGGAACTGGACGAAGTAGCAGTTGACCAACAAAGAATAGAAATTCGTCATCATTCAACACGGATATCGATTCAATATAGGACGGAAAGGATAAAATTAAAGTAAAATTTTACATTTAGTTTTCAATTTGGATACCGACCGTGGTTTGTACTGGCGGTGTCATATTATAATTTGTTTGTTGATTGTATTTGATTAATCATTAAAGACCCCTAATTATCAACTTAATTATCCTTTGACGCTGGCTGGTTGGTCAGTTGTAATCTATTGCGCTCCTTTGACGCTGGCTTGTTGGTCAGTTGTGATCTATTGTGCTAACTTGAGGCTGGCTTGTTGGCCAGTCGTGATCTATTATACTTCCTTTGACGCTGGCTTGTTGGTCAGGTGTGATCTATTGTGTTAACTTGACGCTGGCTTGTTGGTCAGTTGTAATCTATTGCGCTCCCTTGACGCTGGGTTGTTGGTCAGTTGTAATCTATTACACTTCCTTGACGCTGGCTTGTTGGTCAGTTAGTATACTTTGATATCATTTGACTGTCAGAATAATTGATTTATTTAAGCTGCAAGTGTAACTAATTTAGTCTTTGTTGTGACTTGTTACATTTTGGTGTGCTTAAGAGGACGTCACTCACGTCAAATCTTCTTTGTGTGAAACATAAAGCCCCGTTATTTGTTATATAAGGTTGTGTGGATCTATTATTGTGTGCAAAGGGAAACTAACCTTGCACTTTACACTAATTATTGTGTTCAATTGTTGTGCATTTGCCTTTTCTTTATGAAACTAAGAAGTGGGCTAACATATGGCATTATGAATACCCAGGGATTTCCAATTCTTGAATCTTTAAGCTCGTTAAAAGAGTTATATAAGGAAGGCGAAAACTTGATGATCTGTTGTGATAATGCTAATTACTTAAAGGAGTTATTAGTAAAAGTAAATCAAGCTTATGATACATTTTCTTCTCTTTCCGCTCATTTGAGTGGCAATGACATAATCTCTAGTGATCTTGGCACTGAATTAGATGTAGATACAGGCTACTGGGAATTTAAGCAGCGTGTGCAGGAATGGTTTGATGGCCTTCCTTCTTCATCTCCTGTAGTTTTAGAGACAATGACGACCTCAGCTCAAGTGGGAGACAAGCAAATCGGATCGTCTTTGCCTCTAAATTGGCAGGTAAGCGATTCTCTTGCATCTTCTAATATTCAAACATCAGTTTTGAATTATTCATGTTTTCCTAGTGTTAGTTCCACTGCAGATTTGTTTAGATCTAATGTTGGTTGTCCTCCTGGCTTTTTGGCGCCGCATAGCTCAACTACATTTTCCGATATTCAGTATGTACAAGCGCACGGTCGATCCGTGCGAGACCCATTAAAGGCTCTAGCGCCGACATCTGTTGTACCTTCAACACTTCAAAATCAACAGACGTCGTTAGTCTCCAAGGATAAGTTTTTCCCTTCCCCACTGCCTTCTATAAAGAGAGGTTCGCGTGGTTCCCGCAGGTCTAGTGCAAGTAGTAGCAGTTCTGCGAGTCGCTTACAACAAGCTCGCGTCAAATTAGAACTTGCGCGTCTTGAAAAGAGGCAAAATGAAGAAAGATTGAGAGAAGAAGAAAAAATAGCTGCCGCTGAAGCTGAGTTAGATCGCGAGAGAGCAGCTGCTGAAGCTGCTGTTGATGCTGAATTAAAACGCAAGAAAGCTGAGTTAGATCGCGAGAGAGCAGCTGCTGTTGATGCTGAATTAAAACGCAAGAAAGCTGAGTTACATCGTATGAAAGTTAAAGCGGAAGACGAATGTCGCATTAAGGCTGCAGAGTTAGAGGCTGCTCTTTATCGCTCGCAAATAGATACTGAAGATGATCTACCTTCTGATGACGGCAAATCTGTAGCTCCGCAATCTCAAACAGGTAATAAAGTAAACTGTGTAACTTACTCCTCAAACGATCGAGTTCGATTTAATGATCAAACATATAAAGTTTGCATAAACTCTGATGTAGTGACTTCTTTCGCTGCTTCACATACCGTTTCTGCGAGCGAGTTTGGTAGGCTAAAAGAAAATGACAGAAATCAGAGACCCTTTGCCAAGGAAACCTTCGGTCATAAACCTGCCTCTTATTCTGTTCCAAGGATCTCTGAGGTAACTCACGCCCCTACTCAACCTATTCCATCGCAGATTTATGAAAGACCTTTTCAGGTAAGTAGTCAACACCCAAGTGTTCATGGTGCATATGACGCATTGAGAGGTAGTACAGATCAGCTTCTGCCGACACCGAGTATTCGCAAATTTGACGGAGATCCCCTTGATTACTGGGCTTTCTTTGATAGATTTAGATGTCATGTAGCTGACTGGTTAGCTCCAAAGAAAAAGTTGTCTTACTTATTGCAGCATTGCACGGCTGAAGTGTCGCAATACATACAACACTTTGCGGATGTCCATGAAAGTAGTCATCATGTTTATAATTTGGCATGGAATGAATTGAGACGGCGATATGGCCAATCGTATATTATTGCTCAAGCTTGTCAGGAAAAGCTTTTAAGTTTTCCCAAGATTGACCGAGACGTAGCTGAGAGGCTAAAAAAGTTGAATATTTTGATGAAAAAGAGTTGTTTTGCCTTGGGTAATGAAAATGTCTCTTTAAGTTTAGATTCAGTTCAGTTTCTCACAGCCTTAGCCACTAAGCTCCCGTTGGATCTTAAGCGAAAATGGGTTGAGAACACTGTTCAGATTAGCGAAAGATATGGACGTATTGCTTCATTTGAAGATTTTGCCGTTTTTGTGGAAGAACAAGCTCGCGTGGCTAATTCAGTTTTTGGCTTAAAGTTGTTTCAATCTAGTAGTAGGAATGATGTCAGTAGTAAGCCGAAAGCCTCTGCATTTCATACGGTGGTAAACAAAACCCGTATAGATGTAAAATGCCAATGTTGTTCAGAGCCCCACTATGTATATCAATGTAGAAAGTTTCGTTCATTGTCTGTTGAAGAAAGATGAAGCATTGTGAGGAAACAAGGCTTATGTAAACTATGTTTGCACTCTGGGCATTTCGCTGCACGTTGCACTCTTAGCTTGAGGTGTAAAAAGAAGGATTGTGGAAGTACAGCACACAATACTTTGTTACATTTAGTTCCTAAAGGCAGCGAGGCTCAGAGCAGCACTAACCAGCCGACGACAAGTGAAGAGTCCACTTCAGGGTCGTGGTACCTACCTAGATATTGTTCCAGTCAAGGTATTCACCAAAGATGAAACAATTCAAACCTACGCTCTTTTACATTCGGGGTCTGATAGATCCTTTTGTGAAGCACGCTTGATCCGCGAACTAAATATACGCGGATCCCCTGTGAAAATGTCTGTACAAACCATGTCGCCTAGTAATCCTCATGTTATGGATTGTAGTTTAGTGCAGTTACAAGTGTCGTCTATGAATGATGATCATTGCATGAGTTTGAATGAAGTGGTTGTTGTTGATAGCATTCCGGTTGCTCCCTCGTTTGTACCAGTAGAATAGATGATGCGGTGTCTACATTTATGCGACATATCCCTGCCATCAATTAAAGACGCCACAGTTACCTTGCTGATTGGAAACGATTGCGTTGTTGCGCACTGTTGTCTGGAAAGCGGATTTTCTCCAAATCCAGAAAGTAGCCCTGACGCGATTCGAACACCTTTTGGATGGACACTAAGAGGAAGTTATTTCAAAGGCATGGTAAATGATGAAAACAATCACAATTTCTTGGTTCGCGGGATGAAATGGCCTTCAGATGTACAAGATCTGGAAAATGCAATTTTGACTGATGAAGATGAGATAATTTCGTTAAGCAGTAACGCAGATTATTGCGACAAAGAAGGATTGTTAACTACACTTCAAGCACATCAGGAAATGCTTGAGTTTGGACTTCAGTATTCCGTAGAGGATCCATTCGCCTATGATATCATGCAGCGTAACTTGAAGTATAAAAATGGACGTTATGAACTTCCACTGCTGTGGCGAAATGACGCTGTTCTACTGCCTAACAGTTATGCCATGGCAATACGCCGTATTGGAGGATTAAAAAGGCGTTTGAAAAGAGACAGTGATTTGCACACAAAATATACAGAGCAAATGGAAGCCATAATTTCTAAAGGCTATGCTGAAGCGGTTCCTGAGGACGAAATTGTGTCGAATAAACGCAAGTGGTATATTCCACACCATCCGGTCATCAATCCAAAGAAACCTGACAAAGTTCGTATTGTTTATGACTGTGCTGCTGTAGTTGGAAGTAAATCTCTGAACGATTTTTTAATGAAGGGACCGGACCTGACAAACTCGCTGGTGGGGGTGTTACTACGATTTCGTAAAGGGAAAGTAGCAGCAATCGCTGATGTTGAAGCCATGTTTTATCAAATCAGAGTCGCCCCACATGATAGAGACGCTTTGAGATTCTTTTGGTGGCCACACGGTAAGTATGATCTACCACTTAAAATATATCGTATGACTGTGCATATCTTTGGAGCAAAATCTAGTCCAAGCTGTGCTACATTTTGTCTGCGCCAGACAGCTCGAGAGTTTGGTAAGTTTTACGATCCTTGGCTAGTAAATATGGTGCTAAATAATTTCTATGTGGATGACTGCTTGATCAGCGTAAATGCAACTGAAGATGCTATTACAAAGGTAAAAAATCTTCGAAGCCTTCTAGCAAAGGGAGGTTTCAGACTGACTAAGTGGTTATCTACCAGCCATGAAGTAATGAAAACCATACCTGATGAGGAAAAATCTAAGTCCGCCCAAGGAAACATGCCGTCAGTTGGCGTTCGACAGAACGTACTAGGTGTTAGCTGGGACGTGATTACTGATGAATTTTATGTTAATGTTGACGTTTCAGATGCGCGATGTACAAAACGAAAAATGTTGTCCGTTACCAACTCCTTATATGATCCTCTGGGGTTTGTCACACCTGTTGTACTGAAAGCTAGGTTGCTGTATAGCGAAGCATGTAAGCAAAAGGTTAGCTGGGACGAACCGATTGCAGGCTCTATTCAATCTAAGTGGAAGGCCTGGATTAATGGTTTACCCAGTCTAGTTAATGTTCGAATTAAACGCTGGTATGATTGCACCACACCTTTTCAATTACATTTCTTTTCGAATGCTTCGTCACTTGCTAGAGGAACTGTATGCTACGTTCGTTCTATCTCCAAAGATTCAGTAAATTGCCAAATGATAATGGCAAAATCTCACATATACGGTACCAAAAGAACAACCATTCCTCGACAAGAACTAGAAGCAGCCCTAGATGCTGTGACTCTGTCACGGGTTGTCAAGCAAGAGTTGGAACTAGACAGTTGCCAGTGCTTCTTTTGGGCTGACTCCACCATAGTAATTCAGAGCTTGCACGCTCAATGTAAACGCTTTTCCCTGTTTCCCAGAAACAGGTTACTGCGAATTCTAAAACATACGAAAGTCTATGACTGGAAATTTGTTCCGTCGGAATTAAACCCTGCAGACAAAGCATCTCGAGGATTGACAACGGAAGAGCTGTTGCGGGATAAGACGTGGTTTGATGGACCAGTATTCCTTTCATCAAGTACAGAAGATTGGCCAAAATCTCCTATTCCTGAAAAAGAATCAGAAGATGTTTACACGTTTTACGAGTTAACAAAGAAGGCCCCGGAAGATCAAACCCAAGATAAAGAGGACAGTGCTTTATCTTTCAATCTTGCCAGTAATACTAAAATTCTAGACTCTTCTATAGAATTCACACCAACTACAAGATTTATTGCGTGCTTTTCTTCTCTGTACCGTTTAAAATTGGGCCACAGCTTGGTTACTTCGTTATAAGGATTATCTTATTATGCGAGTTAAATTTGATTCGACTCTGCTAAAACCTTCACCAATGATTGAGGTACATGAATTGCAGCGAGCCGAAAATAATCTTGTTATTTACGAGCAACGCGTGCATTTCCACGAGGAAATCGCCCTTCTCTCAAAAAATAAGCAGCTGAGCAAAACGTTTGCTTTGTTTAAGCTTGATCCAATTCTCGTAGATGATTTGTTAAGAGTTGGAGGACGGCTTGACAATGCTGAATTGAGTTTTGATTTAAAACATCCAATTATCTTGTCTGAAACCAGTCATTTAACTGCGTTAATAGTTGAAGATACGCATTGCCGTTTAGTAGGCCATGCCGGAGTTAATTCGACTTTGAATTCTATTTGTCAACGCTACTGGATAATAAATGCCAAAGTATGTGTGAAGCGCATCATTGATAAGTGTACTTCCTGCAAGAAAAGAAACTCCCGTGTGGTTAATCAGGTTATGGCCGATCTGCCTTCCTCAAGACTACGACTACATGAACCCCCTTTTCACAGGTAGGTATTGATTACTTTGGACCTCTGTCTGTAAAATTAAAAAGATCAGAAGTCAAACGGTATGGGTGTTTGTTTACTTGTTTGACAACAAGAGCCATACATCTTAAAGTTGCTATTGATCTAAGCACATCTTCTTTTATAAATGTCCTTTGCAGATTCGTTTCTAGAAGAGGACCTGTGAAACGTATCTTTTCGGATAACGGTACTAACTTTGTCGGCTGTGTTCGCTTGATGCAGGAATCTGTTAAAAGGTGGAATCAAGCACAGATTCACCAGTCTTTACGACAAATGAATGTAGCATGGACTTTCAATCCTCCCAGCGCCAGCCACATGGGCGGTGTTTGGGAACGTATGATTCGAGTTGTAAGAAATGTCTTACTAGCTATTACTCCCAAACAAACGCTTTACGATGATGATCTAGTTACGCTGTTTACAGAGGTGGAAGCGATCGTAAATTCTCGCCCTCTAACTAATGTACCCTTGGAAGCTGGCGAAGATACTCCCTTAACACCGAATCATCTTCTTCGCCTCAATCCTGCTGTTGCACCACCTTGCATATTAACTGAAAAATCTGATAATTATTCTACAACGGTTTCAAATTATTCAATTTGCCGCAGACCAATTTTGGAAGAGATGGGTTGTTGAATATTCGAAAACAATTCAAACAAGGAGTAAATGGCACAAAACAAGAAGAAACTTCGCTCTGGGAGATATTGTATTGATTACAAATTCGTCAACACCTCGTTGCCATTGGCCTCTCGGAAAGGTAAGTAAGCTCTTTCCTGATAATCACGGAACAGTGAGAACAGTATCTGTTAAAACCAGTGAGGGCGAGTTAAAGAGACCTTGCTGCAAGTTATGCTTAATCATGCCATATGAATCTGAGTAAGTATCTTTACACCGTCACTATCTTTATTTTCTTATTTGAAATTTATGTTCTTTTGAAAATTGTCACTATCACAACAGCTCCAATTTTGGCGGGGAGTGTTAGAAATTTCAAAAATTTGGCATTATTTAAACCACTTTTTAGTTCCCAGTTATTTCTTCGGTTTTACGTATCGAGTGTCGAACCCGTGTGTTTATTTTTGCAGTTTGCGTTCAAGTAGCGTTACGTAATCTTGTAGGGTACTTGTTATGCACGCCTTTTTCGCCCTGCCCTTTGACCTCAACTCGTAAAAGGACGTTTTTCTTTGGCACTTCGACAAAATGTAAAACAAAACTCTGTAATTGTATCACTTTTGTGTTTGGAACTGGACGAAGTAGCAGTTGACCAACAAAGAATAGAAATTCGTCATCATTCAACACGGATATCGATTCAATATAGGACGGAAAGGATAAAATTAAAGTAAAATTTTACACTTCCTTCTGAAGCTTCCTTAAACAAACTTGAAAGGCTTGGTTTAGTAAAAAGTCTTATCACAAAAGGTCTTCCACTTCATCAATCAAGGCATGATTAAATTATTTTTTGTCCAATATATAAAAAGAAGCAGCCATTAGCAAAGATTTTTGAAGCTGCTGCTTTGTTTCAACAGTTGTGAAACACTACATATTTCAGCATGAAAATTTTGATCACCGAATGATAAGTACATTGTTAGAACAGGACTAAGGTACTTTTTCTGGATTAGTATTTTGTCAGATGATTAACACAAACACATCCACCTTCTAAAAGGTTTCAACCGCATTTTGGTCAAAATGAGCCTCTGTTATTTTTTAAACTTGGCTCTTCAATGAATAAAAAAGAAAATCAATTCAGTTATTACAATAGATTTTGATAGCTATTCAAACAGAGAATAAGAAACAGAGAATAAGAAGTATTGGTGGCTTGATGGTGCGAAATACAAATGGAAAAGGGAGCAGAAAGGGGATTAAATAAAGATTGTGGAATTTTATCAATCAATTACTGTTCATTTATTTAATAGATTAAATGATCCAAAAATTTAGAAAAGCGAAAGGAAAAATATTTGTGAAGTAAGAGCAAAGTTTACCAAAACTTTTTTGAATTATGAAAGGTTAATTCTGCAGTTATAAAACGGTTTTGACTAATATTCTTATTTACTTTAGACAAATAAATGAAAGAAAGTTGTTATTCCTTACCCCGATCTGCTATAAGTATTGTAGTTTAGTGTGCTACAGCCTACGCTACAAGCCAAATTACGCTCTACTAAGCAATTAAATAACCTGTCTAGCAATTCGCTTAATTTCACAAAAGTGTTCACAATTTATTCTTATGACATATTACTTTGTTAAGAGCCTGCTAGACGATAATCAAACTCTAGATTGTGGTTTCTACAAGTGGGGGCGTGCCCTCCTTGGGTTGGTGTAACGTTCGTAAGATAAGCTTGGGGCCGCGGTGTCATGCCCTTCCCCTAGATCCCAGTTACACAAAAAATAATCAAAAAAGCCTTTGAAGAACTTCTTCTTCAAAAAAAGGTCTTTGGGATTTCAAGAATGAAAATTCTTCACGTTTCAGGAGTCTGCATGGGTTTTGTTGGCATTGTCAAGAAAAGTGCATCTCAAAAAATTTAAGAACCCTGCTTTACATTTTACACCACAGCATGTTAAAATCTTTGACTGGAATGGAATTGGAACCTACATTCACATGCTTCACTCACACAATTGTCATTGGCTTGTAGGAGTAAAGCATTACTAAATCGATTAGCGTAATATGTCATTAAACCTACTTGCTCAATCAAAATGATATCGTCTCAATAATTCATATTGTTGATACAGATTCATTAACCGTCAGTCTGCCATAATCGAAGTGGTAAAGTCACTTCCTTCGATTAAGTTATATTCTATACATACTAGCCAATGTCTGCTTTTTGATTGGTTTGTTTAGTTGTAGAGTGAATCCCACTCCAAGAAGTTTTTATAAACTTATAAACTTTTATAAACTTAAGATTTAGATCCAAATAATAATTTTTTTTGAAATAGCAGAGAAGCGCTTTAGTAACAAAAAACAAAAAAATTTAAATCAGAGCTTCATAAGTTGCTTCCATGTCTCTTCTGAATCAAAATATCATATACCTATGTAAACAAATAAAGATTTAAATCAAAACTGATGTAGTTGGTTCCATTTTTCTTCGCTGTCAAAATACCAGAGACCCATGCAACTTACCTCCTTGTGTAGATACTACAAACTGGTCCTTACCAGGCTAATAACCGCAAAGATGGACAGCAATCAGCTTCAAGGTGATAATAGGATAAACCCTCAGCCACGTAGAACATCCAAAGTTGATTGAGGTAACATTGATTGGTGCAAGTCTGCTGAAAAAACACCCAAAATGCTACCGATGAATATCGAGGGCCGTATTTTCAGAAAGATCGACGTTGTAGAAATACCAATTAAACAATATAAAGCTCTATCATCAACCTACAGAACACCCACTGCGACATACCAGAAACGCTGATAATTTTGAATTGTTTACTGGCCAATCATGTGCAGGATCTGAGGCTTAGCAACCTTTGTCCATACAAAGTTGAACTAAAGTCAACTGTGTCTGAACAATGATCAACGAAATCCCAGATTGAATAATTGTATGCGCAAGTTACTGGGTACAACACACGCACGAGCCACCAACCTGTCAACTCACTGTAACTAACATCCTTTTATACTCTCCTCCTTGTTTTTATGCTGGTGAATTCAAGTCTCTACATATTGGGTGGGACTACTTCATCAATGACTCATCTGGTAGACTCCTTCATTAACGCCTCATCTTGATTAACTGAGTGCTTGGGCAAGTAATAACAATTTTGCCCCGTTATACAATCCTGAAGACGCATCTGGTTCTACATCTGGGCGATGTTGCACTGAAACCAACCCTGATTTGGAATTTTTGATTCGGACCCGACAACTTAGCGCCTGTTGAACGAATGCTAAAAAAGTTTCCTCGCTTCCAACACCAATATTCAATTATAGCCTGGGTTGTCACACCAAAGCGAGCCGACAAAGCGGTGGAACTTGAGAAAAGCTTATTTAAATTGTTACAATGACACCGACAAATTCACGAAGCACCTACCATCCCGTATACCAAAAATAGTGATCAGACGGAGGCTTTCACAACATCATTATGGCAGGTGCTAACCAAACTGTTGATTAGAATTGTTGTATAGTGAAACAAAATTTCAAAGTAGCTTTCAATAAAGCTTTAGAGGTTAAATTCACTCCGCTCTTTTCAGTAATGCAGTAATGAGTGAAAGCTTGAATGCTTTCGTCTGATTTTTACCAGAAGTTATTGCCAGGATGAAGAAAAGAAGAGAAAGCGTCTATATTTATAGCGGGACAATCAAAATCGTTATGATTGTTCAGCATTGAAAACCCAAGCTGCTAGTGGACCAATTGCTGTGCTTAGAGAAATTCTTTTTGGCCGTATGTTATGGATTGTTGGTGTTTGATAAAATTTTTTGAGGGTGGCTGAATGCGAGAACAATCCGTCTGTTACAAACAACGAGAACTCTTCTTCTTTGAGTCCGTTTGAGCTAGATTAAGTTGCACCTAGTCGTTGCGATTTTTTTGGCATTGCTGTTACATTGTAACAGGTCATCCATGGTGCAGGTTGTTTCAGTTTTTTCGCAAGTTAACAAATGGTTCATGGTTTGATTTTCTTTTCCACACTGGCAGGTGGTATCAGTGCCGTGGGGTAAGTAGCCCCACTTCAGTAGAAGAGATTTGGTCTTGCCTACACCTGATCTTAAACGGTTGAGACAACGCCATTTATTCCATTGTAACTTGTGTCCTGGGGGGAGAGATTCTTGAACGGGAAATTTTGGAGCTTATGTTGGTCTGGAATATTGTCTGTGTAGTTCTGCCATAGGTTCTGTGTTTTAAGTTGGTGCGTGGTGTGCTTGTCGAGAGGAGGAACAGTTCTCAAAAAGCTCTTTCTAGATTTTAGTCTGGATGGGGCGGCTGTCAATCCGTTCATGGGATGCCGTTGGTCCAAATTGCATTTTTGTCCTTCAGATTGGCTGGATACTTCACGGCGAATGCTGAGGGGGAACAATTCCTGCCAAGATGTACACCTTGTTAAGGGGGGTCGGTTTAAGGCATCCTGTAATTCGTCGGCATGTATCATTTAGAGCTGAGTCGATTTTTCCTGCATGAGCTGATCTCTCCCATACTGGGCACGCGTATTCAGCTGTAGAAAAGCACAGTGCTAAAGCAGTTGTGCGCAAAGTATAAGGGTTTGTTTCCCATTTAGAGTTTGCTAATTTGCGTCACATATATATGTTGCTTGCAGTGGTGCAAGTACATTGTACATTAGGATTTTTGTACAAGTATGTCAGAGTTGTCTAACTGTTGTACAAAAACGCAAACGTCCCTCATAGATTGGTTGGAAAAGAATTTTCCCATAATCCAGTTATTAATGGCTCCTGAGGACTTCACCACTACACCCAGGACTTCGTTATTTATAAAAGCTTGTTCTTTACCCCTTTAAAAATTCTGTTTGCGCCACTGAATATAGCTAATAGCCTAGTGGTGCAGATATAAAAAGCACAGACTCACAATGGTAATCTAATACGATAGTTAATAATATGATATTTATGTAATGATGTTTAGGCAGTAACCTAGAGGAGTAATGATACAGTAGTTTCTATATTCTGTATTTAAGTAGATTCAACAAATGTGTAGATGCTATATTGATAATCATAAAAAGATTCATGCTATATTGAATACAGTATTGCTTTAGGGTGCCGCTTTTACAATTAAGAATATACAGAAAGCAAATCATTACCAAGAAGTTTCTTGCCAAATTCGATCTGCTTACGTAGAGCTTATTGATCAATCGTCTGGTCGATCTCAACTACATTTCATCAATGTTTTGTGTATGTATACATTAAGATTTTTTAATGAAACAACACGATAAATGTCAAGACAGTTCAAGTTCGGTTTTTAAAATAAGATAACGTGAGGATATTGTTTTGGAAGTATGCAGTGACAATTGGTGAATGATTTTCTTGTGTAATCACTTTTATATTAATAGCAATTTGTAACTTTTATGGGTTGATTGATGGGTCTGACGTAGTGCACTCTGCAAAGTCGGTGTAATCAAATGACGTAAGCACATTACTAGCCATA
Source organism: Trididemnum clinides (assembly GCA_963675345.1). NCBI lineage: Eukaryota > Metazoa > Chordata > Ascidiacea > Aplousobranchia > Didemnidae > Trididemnum > Trididemnum clinides. The sequence goes on from OY776294.1 coordinate 26,448,603, forward strand.
AACATCGACAGCTCACAAAGCATTCGCTAGCTTCCTGCTTGAAAACACGCCCACCAGTTCGCTGGCTAGGGCATTTTGCTGCGCTTATGTCCAAAACATCCAACTCTTACCATGCTTTAATTCAGCTCTATGAAAGCTTGATAGAAATGCCTACGGGATTCTTAACGCTCACTGTAGTTCAACATCTTCAATAATGATCTTACTGCATGCTCTTCGAATGTCACTGGATGATTCCAGACAACCAGCAAACGAACAAAAGTATTGGGAGAATTAGGCGGCTCTTTTCAGCTCAACACCAGGTGTAACTCAATAACACTGGGTAATAGACTTTAATCGATTAGTTGATTGGCTGTTGCATTTTTTATGTTAAGTGTTCAATGGTTATAAAGTGATATATTGTGTTTAGTATTTCCCAAGCAGCTGTTTACAGAGGCTGTTTATATCATAGACGCCTGTACATAGAGGCTGTCTATATCAAGACTTAGAGCCCAGTGTCACGCAGACAGAAGAGTTTGTCTACACTCTCAAACTCTTGATAACTAACGGCGTTCTTATTTGGCCTTTTGCTGCGTTTGCTTTAGCATTTTGCTATTGCGAAATCACTTGGTTTGGCGCGCATTGCTATGCTAGCGCTATCATTGGCTGGTCTTGATAGCCTACCGTCCAAATTAATGCGATAAAACAAAGTACTCACTCTAGCCCTTCCCCTTTTGACGTGATACCGCCATTGATGAGAGCCACGCGAAAAACCTTGTGGCTAAAAGCACTCTTGCTACCGTCTTTCAGGATAAATTAGCAAGCACTACTCGCTACTTCAAGTACTACTTTCATGGTAGTTTTTTTTATATAGCCTGAACCCATTTTAAAGCTTTCTTTTAAAGTAAATTGAGTTTTATCAGTCGGTGTTTTCTTGGCTTTGGTATGATTACCACCGTCTTCTTTTAGTTTTGAACAAAGTTATTTTGAATCTAGGAGCGATACAATGCAAAAAATATTCTTTTGCATGAACATGAGTTTATGAGTTTTTGTCAAATGCTTTTTTACGATTAAACTGCAACCTGCGATTTTTGCAATGCACACATACAGATTAATTTCACCTGTATTTTACAATTGTAGCAGTATTTTTAAAATAGGTTTTCAAAAAAACATAAAAATTCTAACTTATCTTCTTTATGATAACTTATAAATTTAAGTTATTTTTTGATATTCGGCCAAGGATTTGAGTTAGCCGGTCTGTCAGTTGACTCATCACCTACCATATTAGCAGCAGAGGTTGAAGAATAAATCTTGTCTGTTGACGTACACAATTGTAAATGAGAGAGAATGAGATTACGATTTTGAGAAGGGCTGAAAAAGTAATTACAAGCTCAACAACATGGTGCTACCAAGAATTTATGGATTTGCCAGGTTTGAAAGAAACCTAGTGCTAAATAGCCAAAGTAACTGGAGTGCCATGGCACGGACATGTTTTGAGGAGGAACAATGATGAGATGTGAAAAAGAGCATCAGATTTTGAAAAGGTTCGGGGATGAGAGTGTAAGCGACCAAACCAGACACGGAAAAAGAGGTTAGTTAGACAGAATAAACTTGGATAGAAAAAGGAAAATATTATCAACAACTCAAAGAGGAGCAATGCTCTTTATAAACTTTGTAGGAGTATGAGGTGAATTCGGCCAACTCCGTTAATGGAGACAACTAGATTTCAACATTGAATCTCTCTCTCTCTCTCTCTCTCTCTCTCTCTCTCTCTCTCTGGCCACATTCGTAGAGAAATATTCAAAGAGCGCTTTACAATAAATACGCTTAGCCTGCAAATATACAGGGTGGGCCATAAATAACGCACCAAAGCATATAAAACAATTCAGATAATAATAACAAACGTTTTGGGCCATAAATAACGCACCAAAGCATATAAAACAATTCAGATAATAATAACAAACGTTTTGGGCCATAAATAACGCACCAAAGCATATAAAACAATTCAGATAATAATAACAAACGCCATTGGCACCAGACATTAACACTAATTCAACTCGTTCTTTAATTGTTAAGTGCATACCCTAAAAATGATATAAATTTTTTTAAAAGGCAAATCATAACTAAAAAACTTTGATTGAAATTAAATTTAACAGTTATAGTAACTGATATTGAAATTAAATTTAACAGATACCCAAAGAAAAGATATTTACATTATTTCACATCACAATTTATTTTAAATCTTTGGTGCGTTATTTACGGCTCACCCTGTATTTCTGTAATAGGTAATTAGTACTTCTCCTAATTCAAAGCTTTGTGTGCGTATGCAACCAATTGCAGCTCCACGTTTGCATCTAAAATACCGGCCGTTTTCACCCGAGCTTTTTGGAAGGTACAGTTCGATAGGAGTAAAATTAACAATGCATATGACGTTAAGCTACGTGAAGCACCAATGACGTACATAAGGGGATTGGTGTTCAAACTGCGGATGAAAATTGATGGTATACTATTTATTAATCTAATAAATAGAACTATTGTCACTTGTTGACAGTTCCTAGTGTCACTTTGTCACAATCTTCATCTCGATAAAGCCATTGTTTTACTAGGTACAACCTACTGTTTGCCCACTGTGAGAGAAGAGAGATGTTTAGTCAGAGGCGACTCCGGCACTTGGGCTACTCGGGCTGAGCCTGAGTTACGAAATGACGGAAGACTTTGTTAAATTTAAATTCTGCAAAACAAGTTTCAAACTTTTTAACTTAATTTATGTTAAGTCCAAAAAAGAAGCCGGGCATCGTATAAACCACCGGTGTTTGTGGTGGCAGTTGCTTTTTTGTGCTCAACGTTGTGTTTAGCTCGGGCTTGGGGAAAATAGCCAGATACGCTGTGCAGGGAAATAACGAGAGAAACGATTTTCAAGCATTTTTTTCGCATCAAATCCAACTCGGGCTTGATTGCAGTTGCCCGAGCTCTGACAATGCGAGAGTTCATTGCGTTGTTTCAGACACTTTTTTGTTTAATTTTTTTGTTGAACTCGGGCCCGCGAGAAATAGCCCGAGTTGCAATCAGAAAAAGGTAGATAAAAAGAGTAATTGAAAGAACGTGTAATGTAGTTTTGTCTGGCTCGGGCTTGGGGAAAATAGCCAGACACGCTGTATAGAGAAATAACGAGAGAAACGATTTTCAAGCATTTTTTTGCATCAAATCCAACTCGGGCTTGATTGCAGTTGCCCGAGCTCTAACAAAGCGAGCGTTTATTGCAATTTTTCAGATGCTTTTTTGCTTGGGCACATTTGATAAAAGCACGCGTTTTGTTAAACTGTATAAATAAAGGCCTTTTAACTATTTTAAATAGCTGGATAAAATGTAGCTATTTTTTGTCTTCTCGCTAGTTTTAGAGCTGTATTTATTGTTTTTGCAATATTTTGCGACACTATCAGTACGAGCCCGAGTAGCCATGAAAAGCTGGAGTCGCCACTGTGTTTAGTTAATATTTCGTATGGGCACAGTGCAATAACTGCTTCATTTGGCAATATCAGGACTGTTAGTCCTTGCCGTCGTTGTTCTTTTTCACGTAATTTGCAAACATTCGGTTTTCATTTATTCCTCGCTGATGCGGTTGATTCAGAGACGCTCCACAGGACTTTATTGATAACATTTCCAAAACCACAAAGCTAGCGTCAAGAAAACATTAGGATTTCTTTCACAATCAAAATAAATGACTTTATTGACCTAACAAATCTGTGACGCACTAAATTAATGTTTCATTACTTTTTATATTACAAAGAACATAAAATTAACGAAAACTCACAAATCCTAACAAAACTTGCGATCCGTACTCCTTTTATAAGCAGCCAACTCTGCCATCACAAGCAAGAATTAAAATCCAAAACGACATATTGTTTACATTTTCGATCTTAAAGTTTCTGTCGATGCCTAACAGTTTTCGCAGCACGGAAAAACTTTCTACGCAAGCTGTTGTGGATTGAGAATGTTGAAGTAAACTGAAAATAGCCAGTAAAATGTCTGGCCGTTCCATACTCATTATTTTAGGAATGACATTGGTTTGCAAATTCTTTTTCGAATGTAACGGTTAATGCTGCCAGTGTCTGCTCCGAAGTCATGTGCTTGAATTGCTTGCACCGCTTCTTTGATGGCGTATACTTGGCACTTTCCATCGTTTCTAAAGTTTAATTAGATATTTATGGCGGTCTTTGATTTTGAGAAGTTGAGAAACTAAGCCAGTTGTTTGCAAACCAGTTTTTGCATGAGTTACTAAAATACCAGACCTCGGTTAAACTTTAGGTAAATTCTTCTAAACAATTCAAGGCAGCATTTAACCAGCTTCCCCATCTTGTTACAACAGGGTGAGGCAAGCAATCGACTGTAGCAAGTTTGTCTTGTCTGGTTTTGATTTTAACTCTTTCTGATTTGATTTTTGCAATGAAGTGATTAACATCTTCAAAGTAAGATTTGACTTTCATAGCACAGTTGTACATTAAATGCGACATGTCGCATGAAGCAGCGGAGGATACAGAGACTTCAGTTTTGCCCCTGGAGCCCCCTTATATTTTGCAGCATCAAACAATAAAAATCAGAAAGATTATACGTTGATTCCAAGAGATCTAACAGCATCGTCAACTGTTTGAGCAATGCTGTTGCTATTTGGCGCACCTGGTGGAGGTTGACAGTCGTACAAATTACTGACGCGAGGTGTTTCTAGGGTTCTAAATGGAATACACTCAAAAAATGTGTTTTTTAAGTACAGCATTTCTTATCCGCTCTAATTCATTTGCGTTTAAATGCAGCCCTGTTTTCTACAAGTAGTTTCAAACGATAAACTGTGACCAATGTCGTAAAATAGGCTTTTCATGGGCTTAAATACTGGTCGAGTACGATCAAGCATAAGTCAAGATATCATAAAAAAACAAACCCATATACCATTAAATAACATAAGTTTTTAACAAGCAATGGAATATCAGTATACAAAAACCGTCTTGGTTACCTTTCCGCACAATTGGTTTTTCTACTCCTCAAAAACGTTTGCGAAGTGCGTAGGATTGGTAGTTCAGATCTCCTGCCGAAAGTTTTTTGGTGATTGGACATATTTCGATGATTTTCACCAAGAAAGCGTTTGTTGGAAGAAAACTTACACTGCACAAATTACAATATAATTCGTTGTTGGAATTTTTTATAAATTTTTTAAGGAAGTTAACTTTTGACATCATTTAAAAACCTACTGTAATCACAAACTAAAGCAAAATCTAAATAAACATAAGACGTCAACGTTTTGACGATTGATTCCACCGTCAAATGGTAGAATATCATCTGTTAGTGAGCTTACAAACTGCACCTGCACAAATAAATTATTCACTCTTTCTTGATTCAATTTACAGAATGAAAAGATAGTCTAAAACAGCGGTTTCCAACCTTTTACACCTGCGGAGCGGTAAATTTTTATAAAAAGTTTCACGGACCGGTACGCAAAATTTACCACAACAAAGCAACAATTGATATGAAATGAACCTCTTCGGTTGCGTTATTACATGACCTGCAATCAATTGTTACGCGCCGCGTTCTTCTGTGCTTTAAACTACATGTGCTCTGAATCATTGCCTTGAGCTGCGCAATTAACTTCAAGCAGTTCGCTGATCCAACGCTTTAGTAGCTATGCACTCGTTGTGCTGTGTTGCAGGCATTGTAACTGTAGTTTTGCATTAACAGCTCATATGTCAGGAATTGTGTTTTTTTACAGATGTAATTTGTTATTGCGTTGCTGAGTTTTAAGTGAATAAAAGCTTAAGTTTGGTTCTTACAATACGTTAAGTTGCTTTCCATCGGAACTGCGGACTCACTAATATGACTTATAGCAAAGGTCGCCAAACTACGTCCCGCGAGCCAAATCCGGCTCGCGGACCCCTTTCGATAATTGCAAAACAAATGTATAGCGTAGTGTTTTGTTGACAGAGCCACTTCGATTCAATCAATTTGAACGCAAAAAGCATAATTTTTGCCAGCGAGAGGGGTGATGACTTTTATATTTTGGAGATCACCTACTTTTGGGGCAACATAACACGATCTCCGAAGTTTTTAACCGTTACTTCCTAATAAATTTGAGTTAACTTTGGCCCGCGGGTCTTTAAAATATCAGCAATGGGCCCTTCATGGAAAAAGTTTGGAGATCGCTGACTTATAGCATTACAGCTACCCAAAAACACGAATGTCAATTAGGCGTTTAGATCTATCTTAGTCATAAATGGATTGTGAACTGCCCCTATTCGCTTGCTCATAATTCAGGATTTTCTCCTTTTTATGTTCTTATTTGTCAACTCACGTAACAGCAACTAATAATAATAAAAGTTTTAAACAGCCGCGTGACAATAACTAATGCTGATACAATATAATGTGAAAATGAACTTCCTTCGAGTGAAAATGAAACTACTTACCCGGCAAAATTTTCTCGCGCACCGGCCGTTGGGAACCGCTGGTCTAAATTAGCATCGCAATGCCTCTTCGCTTTACTGCACACGTTTTTACCAAACCTATGTACAGTGTTGCGTCTCCTAATTTTCGCAAATATTCAATTGCAATACAGTCGCAAATAATTTGGTCTGACTTTGATTATTGCACAACAATCGCTTAATTGTGACAAGAGGAAATAATCTGTACTACCGTTTTCAAATATTTCAAGTTAAAACAATAGAGTTAAGTAAGTTTTATCACAGTTATCAGTTATTGTCCAATACGAAGAAAACATTTTGACTAATAGAGTTAATTATATAAAAAATTGCCTTTGTTGCCGTAAAAAAATTGACCTAACGGTAAAAATTTGACTTTTTACTGACCTATCAAAATAAGAATATGAAACATACTTTTTGTATTTGGAACTCCCACAAAAACCACGCCGATCAAGCTTACTATCAAAAAATTGATTTTATTGAAAAATTTACCGTAGTAATCACGCACTATTTTCTTTTTTTTATCTCATGTTGCGCTACATTGATTCTGAGATTAGCGAAGTCTAATATTAACGCTAGGCTGTTTTCTTAGTTTATTGAAATCGCTCCTTGGATTCTTCTTTGAACGTTAATTTCACAACAGAATTTTCCTTTGCTTCTCTGATGTTAACTTTGCCATTGCTTATTACGATATCTCAGTACTGGTCTGTCACGTTGAACTTGATCAAATTCTCAGGAAACAAGTGAAGTCTAGTTATTTTTAGTCGAACTTATATGGTACCAATGTAACGTAATCACAGTATTCACTGGCAGAAACTTTTGGAAATTGCTTGTTTATTAAAGGCAGCAAATTTAAGGGTGTTTTTGGCGTATGCTTTAACTGTTTTAGCAAAGCTTTGGTGCCGGTTGAGTAAGCGACAGCAAAGACAGCGGCGCTTTGGTTAATTAGTTTCCAATACCGGTCAACAAAGCCTTGTTTTGAAATATAAACAATGATTTAAGAAATATTTTGTGTTGCATGTCTAACAATCTTTTAATCAAGAAGATAGTTATTTAGCCATTTGCTCATGTCTCTGCCACAAAAAAGAAGCAAAACTATGTTGAACATCTACTTTAAATAACCTTGAAAGTAACGTCACTGGTAAAGTGGTGTGCAATAACAACAAGGACAACTTACAGAACCTGATTAAAGAGCCAGACCAGACTCCAGTGGCAGCCAGAGCTAAAGAGATTTCACAACCGTCAAAGAACATTATACTTGTTTAAAAAAACTTATATCAAAGCAAAAAGGCTTTGCAAATAATACAAAAAACAAACAGATTCCAGATGAGCTTTTACGTTTACATTAACAGCTACCAGTCACCGATATTTACGCTTTTAGTTGCGCAGGTTTATTTGTTTGAAGAATTTGGTACACTCCTAAACAGAAAATGGACCCTTTTGCAAGTATTGCATTCCGTTTGGAAGTAAAGCAGGTCCGGATTTGGAAACCAACATCTTGGAACACCTTTGGCAAAACGTTTTACGCATGGCAATAAATACAATATCATCAACAGCAGAATTTCAAAACTTTTTGAAGTATGTGCCACCAGAGGACTTGATCTACACGAAAGTGTTTGTGTTTTCTCAAAGTTAGAACATGCCTGTTTCTACGCTGTCGTATTCAATACAGAGCTACGGTATAATCAGTTTATTCCAACAGATTAGATCAAACGGCAATTTCAATATCAGATTGGAATGCTGTGGAGTTATTAATTAATACAGATACAAAATTAGCAATAGGCAGTGTCAATAATATCCGTGTTTATCAATATACAGAATTTCGGAGGTATGCAGAATTAAGAAGCATTCAGAATTAAGAACTTGTAGAATTAGGAATATCCAGATTTATAACTGTGGCCAAATTACATCAATCAATAATTAAACTACCTTGTTCAAATAGGATAAAAAATAATTATTGAAACAACAATAAGCTAAAGCATATTACTACTCAAAACTATCAACCACAAACCACAAAGCTAACCAACACAGCATGCGGCAAAAGTTAAGACTTCTCACAAACTATACTTGCCAAAGAAGTTGCGCGAGGCAAAAGACGTGACGCGACAAGCGCAAGCACAATATTATTTGTTCAAACTTAAACAAATAGCGCCAACTATAGGCAACTACACTGACCATAGATAGTATACCCAAACAATGCCGTCGTAGAAGCTTTGGCAAAAATTTCAACATTTCCAGGAAAAGATGCTTCATCGCGGCACTGCAGTTACTATCAACACTTTGTAAAGTGAATTTTGCATCGTTCTCTTGGTTTTTGAAAAATATTTTTAATATAGAATGGTTCTCTGCAAAGTCATACAAAATAAGTCATTTGACCTTTATAGCTGTGTCAACATTGCACAAGATAATCCCAATGACCTGAAGTCGTTAAGAAAAAATGCCGACCATGAACTCAGTCATCTGTATATTTCCGCTCAAGAAATGGTCCGAATCGAAAATTTCACTTTAGAAGCACCACGCTTTACCTCAGACTGACCAACGTAGGCAACCTTGCTGCAGCAACAAATGAAGAATATCTTAAAGCAGGAATTTCTATCCCAGTGGTTGATAATTTCATCGTCACTCTTGAGTCAAGGCCTCAAATCTGCAATACTACCGGTGAATTGCAGTGCTTATTTCTTTATCCAACCGTTCGACCAACTACCCAACAAACTGAAAGCATTCAAGTTTTGGGACAATTGCAGTAAAATAATTTAATAAAATTCTTCAACTAACTATTGCGTTAGTATTAGCATTGTGGCCGAGAAAACTTTCTTGGTTGAAGACGGCCGAGAGACCAGGTGATGTGTTGAGCAGCATCAAGGAAAGCAGCCTTGATGCTTTTCCGAACACATTAACATTGATCGCCATTATGTTAATTCTTCCGGTATGTTCGTTAAAACCATTATGTTAATTATGTTAATTCTTCAAGAAAACTAGTTCAGGAATCACAGGTCTCGCTCGGAAGATGCTATTAACACAGTAAGTGAAGTAAACAGGCGTTTGACTTTAGGCGAGCAAGAAAACTTTACGACATTCTCGTCATCAACATGAGTTTCCTATGTTACTTTCGGCTAATTTTTTTGCCTTGATTTTGTTGAGCCTCGTATACTCGTTTGCGCCTTTCTGGTAGTTTTTATGACAAATACTTGCATGAACCACTGTGAAACACAAGCATACCATTTGGTGCTCGCCAGTATTCTATATCAAAATATGTAGATTTTGTATCTAAGCCACCAAACAAAAATATATAATAATTGATCATACAATCAACCTTTAAGGTTGGATTATCAGCAAGTTTTAACAGCTTACATCAAGGCATAATAAGTAGCCATACATACTGCACTAAGCTACTAACCTACATTGGGCCTATGCAACGTAGACTGTAGCCTGTCTCCTTCTGTATTAGTCCTCGCTGTCCAGAACAAATGGAACTCACGCTAAAATGAATTGCATTAGGAATTTTTTAATTTCAGCCGCCGGTGCCTTGCATTAAGATTAAGATTAATCATTAAGCTATTGGGTTTTTTCAATTCAAAACTATGATATTTGTAAAGCACATGCTTTCAAAAAGGTAATAGATTTGTCTCTGTGACAAATTACTCTGGATTGACGAGAGTTAATATAAGCTTTATAGGTTAAACTGCTTACATCTAGATAAAGGTAAATCACGAATAGCTAAGATCGAATTACATTACAATAGAATCAACATCATGAAAAGGTAAATTAGTGGTTGATTGTTGTTTATACGTAAAAGAAAATAGAGAACATTGATTTTTATGGAAGCCAATTTTCGGAACTCAAAGGAATAACTCATTTTAATTAACCCTTGCAAAACCCTACTGACTACCAAATGCTTGAAATATAAGAACAAGTTCACTCTAGTTCTTCCCTTTTGATGTGATTACCGTGACCGATGAGATCGCCGCACAAAGCTCTTGGCAGAACAACTTTTTCATAGCTTTATTAAGATTTTTTCCATCGGTAAGTTATTTAAATACTCATTCCCTAGAATCTCTTCATTGATCTCAGTAGATTTAGGCTGTGTAACCTAAAGCTAAGCAGTTGATAATATACAAAAGACGATGTCCGAATGAAGAAAAACGTTAATACTTTCTTATGTGTTCCACTGTTTTTGAACGAGAATGCATTGGGAAGATGAAACCTGTTTATTGTTTGAAACTACAAAAATTTTATTTTTCTTCTTCAGATCGTCCTTATACAACTGCACCACAAAAATGCACGTGGAGAGTGAATGCTTCTGGAATTTGCAACATTACATTTCAATCTTATCCGAATGCGCAGTTCAGATCCGTTTTATTTAATGGTACACTGTTGATCAGTGTGTCCACCGCATACTTGCAAGAAAACTAGGTCGAACGCAAAATGTCCTACTCACTTCTTTTTGAAACGGAAAAACTTTTTAACTTTGTGCATAGAGCAACTTGAGTTCAAGCCTTTTGTGAAAGGGCTAATGCAGTGGCCAGCACTGTTATAAATTTTTCACTTTGTACCAAGCAGAAATATTTGTCAAAAAGCTCTTTTTCATATATATCTCAAGGCAGAAACTTTTCGGACTGTTAATTCACGACAAAAACTAGCCAAAAAGCATTTCTTGAGAACAATGCGGGCAAGTAGGTTGGAGCGTTGTTTTACAATCACAATAGTTTCAAGGTCATGTGCTCAAACCTCACTGTGCTGCTGTGTCGTTGGGAGACATCATAAAGATGTTTCATCATCTTTGTGGCACTAATTGTGGTGGAAATGCCTAATGCCAACTATTCCTTGCCAACTCCAAACAAACTAACAAAAAAATGATTGGACACAGATCGCCGTGGTGGATTGAAAGCCAGCCTTGTACCTAAAGAGTGCACGTTATGCGCTCATAACGTAACAATGCATGGGGCGTAGTTGAGCTCAGTCGGTGTAAACTTTAAAATCTCACATCTTTTATTCTAACTATGACTTGCGCCGATTGCATTGGTGTGAATGAATTACTACCAATTTGAAGGCCGTGAAGTAACTTCTCCGTCTCTCAAACTCTCTGCAGTCTTCGTATTTTTTAAGTTGCAAGTTTATGAAATTTTGCCCGTATCCGAGAGGTGAAATACATCTCTTGCATAATTTATATCACTAAATGTTTTCACTTCGATTATAAATATCATTAAAGTTTATTCACAACGTTGCTTTCTAACTCAGGAGCTGATATCACCATTCCAAATGATGCATATAATTTGGTTGGATCATCCACAGCTAAACAACACTTTACTTTCATCAGAGAAAAGGTGATTGTGTGTAAATATGTAGCTTTTGTGTAATTTTTACATTAATATACATTTTTACTACTCTACATGTTTTCTTGTAATCATAGATGCTTGGTGCAAACTATCGAATTCTCGCTGAAAACCAGAATATAAATTTGTACCAAACAAAAAATGAAGTGAATACTGCATTCACAAAGCCCCTTAAGTAGCATACCAATTCATCCATAATTATTGGGAGGAGAGAAAGGAAAAACGCAAAAATCTAATTTCGAGTTCGCAAATTCAAATATCTATGACATAATTTTTGATTGAGTTAGTACTACCAGCTTTTAAGTTTGGTTTACTAGCGCCTTTGCTGAAGAAATTATGCTATTAATTTTTGAAGGACAAACGCTACAAATATCTGATAACCCAGCAAGGTCATAGACAAAAAATATTACGAAAAAGATTCACAGAACTTTTTTGAGTTATAAATCAAAACTTAAACGTTTCGGTGTGGCTTACATCCGAAGTAAATGCCAGAATGAAGCAGAGAAAAGAAAGTGTCGCTATTCATAGTCGGCGAGACTATTGATATTGTTTCGTTTCGCCGTCGTCCGTAATCCAAGCGATGTTGGATCGATAGCAGTGCGTTGTTAAATACTTTTTGACGACAAGGTATGGGCTGTTTGTCATTGATGAAAGGTGCTTCGAAGATGGCTAGATGGGAAGAAGATCTAGCAGTTGCCAACACCGTGAACTGATTGTCATTGTAGGCGGCGGCAAAATCCTGATTTTCAAGTAAAGGCTGTCCAATTGCTTAATCACAGTCGGTGAGGAAAGTAATTCTGCATCGTTGTAAATGCACATGTCTTTCTTTCCACAGGTGGAGTGCAATTGTTTTTGATACATGACATTTGATTCTGTTCTCCGGTGTTTGGGATGTGCAGCCAACGCACCGGCAGTCACAGCGGCACACGTATTGTATTACGCGTATTATCACACATATTGTATTAAACGTACCTTTGACATTGCTTGGTCAAAAGGAAGGCACGGCAATCTTGTAGATTGCAGGTGAAATGCATTTGCTAAAATGCAAGCCAAAGTGTAGTTGCGCTAAAGTAATTATGCACCGCAGCCTTGAAATGTTCCTGGAATTTCAGAAAAGTTTTAAATAATCGTTGAACATGGAAGTTTTAAGTTAACTGGCATTTTTGAGGGTCTTCTTTCTTAGTTTCCGCGCAGCAGGCACAAAGGTGCGTCTAAATTTTAATCCTTACTGGGGCACATCTGGTGACCTAGTTGTCGACCGAGTAAAACATGGTCTGGGTCCAGGGTGCAACGCTTGGCCAAAGAGAGTGTCGCCCTTAAGCGGCGAAGCTCAGCTGGCTCGATGCCTGAAAAGATTGGCAGGAGATCCATTGGAGTGGGACGCAGGTATCCTTTGACAATGCGCAAAGCGTCATTCAGAACACTGTCGATGAGACGGTTGTTTGCGCTGCGACACCAAATTGTTGCGCAGAACTCAGCTGTAGAATAAACCAAGGACAGAGCAATTGTACGCAATATTTTAGCGCCAGCATCCGATTTAGAGCCCGCAAGTCGCCTCAGAAGCGTGACGGGGTAAGAAAGTTTTTTGCGTAATGTTTCGATATTGTGGCGGGACGTGAGCAATCTGTCCAGTTTTACCCCGAGGTAGGTTGGAACTGGGCAAAATGGCAAGAGTTTACGGTTAACGTAGACTGTGACCTTTCTATATCGTAAATAAAAGGCTGCCGTCAACGACTTTGCGTGGCTTAGTTTCAGCTTCCTAATTTTAAGATACGCTTAGAGTGTAGCCATGTCTTAACTTAAAGCTCCTTCCAAGCCCTTTCAGTCCCCAGAGGAATGCAATAGAGCCAGATCATCGGCATAAGCTACTTTCTGGAGGTCGTGGAGGGAGGATCGCATATATAGATTTTAAAGAGGAGGGGGCCAAGACAGATCGATCCTTGAAAGATGCCGTTTCTCAGACGACGAAGCCTGCTTCTCTTGCTGTCACCGGTGGTGAGGGTGAAGCTTCTATTTCGGATAAGCTCCAAAATCATTCGGGCCATATGGTTGTCTGAAAGAAGTCTCAGCAGCTTGCAGGCGAGACCGCGGTGCCAGACAGTGTCATAAGCCGCTGTCAGGTCAATAAACACGACACCGGCCTTCTTCTTGCCCTCAAAAAAGTCCTCGATATTTTGCGTGAGCAAAACGGTTTGGTCTACGGTTGCCCTCCCGTGTCAAAGCCCAGCCTACTCCCTAGGGAGCTGTGAATCGATAATTGGTTCACACGGGTGTGGATAAGCCTCTCGATGATCTTGTAGGAGACACAAAGAAGAGACATAGAGCAATAACTCTTAGGGTCCTCCACAGGCTTCTTTTGGCTTTGGGATGGCGACTACCAGCGCTCTTCTCCAGATTTTGAAAAATTTGAGTCGACGCAAGCAAGAAGAGAAGAAGCCACTTGTTGAAAGTTTAAGAATGAAATCTTGCTATGAAAAATGAAAAAGAACAATACCACCCAGAGCAATTGCGCTGCATTCGCAAAACTTAATTATATTTTATTAGAAAATAGCTTAAAACCGAGATGGCCTCAAAATCTTGCCTTTCTGCTTCTGTCAATAGAACCCAAATGGCCAGATTGAGGCTGAACTTCAAAAATGTGAGCGATTTCATCGTTGACTGCGCATTTTGGAAACAGTACGCTTCGCTAGTTTTTTACTTGCGCTGGAGATTAAGATTTTTACTTGCGCCGGAGTCCTATTATCAAAATTATTGTTTACCGGTAATCATCCGAATATTCGAACTTAATCTGCTTATGACTAATTAATCGCTAATTCACTGACAAAAACACAAAATCGTTACAAGTCGGTTCAATTTTTCAGCAAACCTTTGAAAGTCGTCAAACGTCGCTGTCCTTGTCAAAAAATGAATAACATTTTCATTTTTCTATCGTACGACTGTTGCTTCATTAAAGCAGCAGTTTAGTTTAGTAAAGAAAAAATGCGTAATCAACAATCAAGCTCAGCAACAAAACGTTCTCGTATACTTTTTAAAACTTTCAACAATAATATCGGAGACATAATTGCATTAGCATCCCGTTTTAAAATTATTGAAAGGGATGTCCATTATTTCGGAAATTTGCGCCCTTAATACCAACCATTAGCACTTTCAAATTTTAGGTAATGCAACAAGAAAAAAAGACGTACAATTTGTTATTGTTGCTAGATTGATGAAACATTCACAGGAAGTTATGAACTGGTTCTTTACTTGAAAGCATTTGGTGAAACAAAAATATCTTTTCAAATTGACGTAGTCAATCAATCAACAGCACTGTCACTTGCTTCGTTACCAACGATAACATCGCTTTCTTCATTGCCAACAACTCAATCATCTGCTTCTGTTCTTTCTATTTTGATCATTGGCCTCGGTGTTGCAAGTGCATTTTCAGTTATTTCTATCTTACTGCTGATTTTTTTTTGGAAAGAAGAATTTGGTTGGAAATATGCAACGTGCAAGAGTGGGATTTAGATGGGTTTTGAAGTGTATTTAAATTACTTTATTGTGGTGTGTGTCTTTTCGTCTGCCTGTCATCGCAAAATAACTTTAACTAAGAACTACAGAAACAACTTGCGTTTGAATTAATTGCTTCAGAGATGTCAGCTGCTGAAAAAATGTTTGCCGTCACAAGCTTTGTAACCAAGGAAGAAAAAGTGCTCTAAAAACCTTTTTCCACGTTGGCAATGGCGCAACAGGAAGGATTACAATCGGCATTTCTCGATAGTATGGCTAATTGCCATCAATCAGTCCCACACCATTGATTAGCTTCATATTCCAATGCAACGCACAACGGACTGCGCATTTTAGCACTATTAAATGAAAAGTATTTTCACAGTATTATGGTAATCGTATTTCTAGCTCCCACTTATTTCTTTATTTTGTGACATAAAGCGCTTTCTTGCGTGCACTAATAGCATTGTCGTAGCATTGTCATTTTTATTCTAGAAGCATTATCTTATTGAAAATGCTGTTGCTACTGTTGTAGCCATGGCTGCGAACTTGAACTTGAACCCAAAAGAACTCAGTGACTTTTCCGAACATAACTCGAAAAATAAAAATCATTAAACAGAGGTTGAAATTGAACTGTAAAAATTGATCGTTTTAATTTAGTTTATTGATTGCGTATCGTAATTTTAAAGAAAAATGAAAATACTTTGGTGTTTTATGCAGCAGAAATACTGAAGAAAAAAGCCAAAGAAAAAAGAGTAGCATAGATAACATTTTAAGAAGCTTCTTGTGGTTTACCATAGTCCGATCTGGCCTATATCGCAAAGGTCATCATTGGCCTGTAAGAAATAGCAAAAAGTAATTTTCGATGGATTTGAATATAAATTCCGATTTGCAAAATGATTTGGACTTGAATTCATACTTAAACTCCTATGTTACCCAAAGCAATTCTGACATTATGCAAATACAGCAAGAAATAAAAAGCTAAGTCTATCACTCTATGTCGCGAAGCTAGTATTTCAAAAATAATTCTACGAAGAACTGAAGGCCAATGTTGAAAAAGTTTTATTGATTCGCGCAGCTTCTGTGAAAGAAATTCTTGAATCGGATCTTAATGTTGAATCTTATATGGACCAGCATTAAAGTCGCATTTATATTTTTATTAAAAACTGCACATTTTCATTTTGTTGAAAGTTGCTTTGCAGTCTTCTAAAGCTGCAGTCACATTTCTGGGGGTTTGATTTCAATATCCGAAAATATAAATTTTAAATCGGAAAATATATATAGTTTCAAAAATGTTTTAAATGTTTTAAATAAAATGTTTTGAATCCGAAAATATATATAGTTGTTTATTTATTAATAATTTATATATATATATTTGTAAATGTATATTTATAAATTAAAAAATATATTTAAAATAAAATGTTTTAAATCCGAAAATATATATAGTTGTTTATTTCCCATGTAGAATTTCCGCCTATTTTAGGTTAACAGTCAGTTGTTGACCTGTCATAAATGCAAAATTTTCGATTAACTATTTTTGTTTGATGTAAATTTTGATTCAAGTCGAGAAAATTTATTGTTTCGCTTGAGCGCTGATTCATTTCGATTAGGATGGCCGGCGCTATGGTGTAGCGGTAAAAGTGTTTGCTTCGCAGTCGGTAGACCTGCGGTTCATTCCCTTGTCGAGTCATACCAAAAGACTTTTAAAATGGTATTCATTGCTTCCCTGCTTGGCGATCAGCACAAAAAAAGTAGTTTGAAGAACAAGCCGGCAAGTTTTTGTCTTTAGGCAAGACACTTAACGGAATCCCTCCACCTTCATGGGGCAGACAAAGAGCAAAGCATTTGTTCTTTTTAAGGTGGCCCAGTGTAACTGAAGACTAGCGAAAAGGAATAATGAGAAGCTGATAATCTAAGAAGTTTCTCCAAAAAGAAAGTTCTTGCCCACACGAAAAAGATTAGGATCGAAAGCATAATTCAACATTTGTAATAAAAATGTCCAAAGCAACAGTACAAAATATCAACATGTGTCGGACAAGGGAAAGCCCCTGAAAACGGAAGAGTGTTTCTGCCAACACATTTTGTAAGAAAATAAAAAATTTACTCCAACTCATCCGCATAGATACGTTCGTTGTAAAATGTCATTTTTATTTGTTTTCATTGACTTTGAGTCCTACAACTTATAGAAGGTGGTTCTTCTTAATATACAAGGGTTGCTTTTGTTTTGATTCAACATGTCTTGATCGTACAAAAATTAACTGGTCCATTAACGTTGGCGAATACTTGCAAGCTGTGATAACGGCCTTGTACATTATTAGCTGTGTTTTTGCAAAAACATGTTGGCTGCTAAACTAACTCCTACAGGTTTGATATTCGGACTTTTACGCCTTTAATTTTGCAACTGGTTTGGAAATTACCCAAAAATTGTCAGGATCTGGTAATTGTAAGCTTAAAATATCAATGATAGTTTTTAATTAAAATCCTGGGAGCCATGTTATTGGGTGACAGCAGTTTAAAAAGAGGTAGTAATAATTTTTAATCATCAATCTAATTATAAGCGTAACATTTTGTTTTGGACAAAAGGGGGGGGGGGCTAAAGCTTAGTAAAAATCTTTTCTTTTTGAGATCAAGTATTTTTAGGGAAGTATTCTTTCTCCAAATAAAAAGGGAGATATTTTTTGGAGATCAAGTTTTGAAAATGAAATTTTTTCACTTTCAGCTCACAATATAAGTGAAGACTTTTTTCTCAAAATAAGTCTTTCAGAATGATTTTTGGTTCTTTTTACACGAACTGGTAGCGGTGAAATATTCTGGGAGACTCCTAAGTTTTACGCAAGGGATTGTCTGACTAAACGCATAAGTTTTGAATTCATTTTGGTCACAGATTAGATTAAGTCATTCGTAAAAAGCTGCCGAGTATATGCGAGATGTTGCTGCTGAGATGAAGATTGTGTTGTGCAAAAACCAGTAAGACGTGAATTCTTATTTGAACAGTGGTTAGGTAGTACAAAACTTCAAAATAGTTTTCAAAAAAGCTTAAGGGGACGGATTTAAAGAACTCTATTAATCCATGAGCGAAAACTTGAACAATTTTGTCCAGCTGTCATCAGCAGCTAACGCCGGAATGAAGCAGAGAAAAGAAAGCGTCGCTATCTACAGTCGGCGAGACTATTGATATTGCTGCGTTTCGCCGTCGACCATAATCCAAGCGATATTGGATCAATTGCAGTGCGTAGTTAAATTCTTTTTGAAACAATATGGAAGTAGCAGATCAATTTGGCCATTATTAGGGCTCTTCAGTGGTGCTTAATCGACCGGCAGGGAAGATGTAGACCTTCTATCTATGGTAAGTACCACTCGACCACCTGACTGGACGCCGTTGCTGATGTTATAGCTGCTTTTCTAAGAGAGTGTTTTATTTTTAATTCTTTTTGACGGCAAATTACGGGTTATTTGTTATTGATGAAAGTTGCTTCGAAGATGGCTAGATGGGAAGACGATCTAGCAGTTACCAACACAGTAAATTGATTGTCATTGTGGGCGGCAGCACAATCCTGATCTTCAAGTAAATGCTGTCCAATTGCTAAATCACAGTCGGTGAGGAAAGTAATACTGTATCGTTGTAAATGCATTTGCCATTCATTCTACATGCGGAGTGCAATTGTTTTCGATACATGACATTTGATTTTGTTCCAGTGTTTGAGATGTGCTTTAGGGTGCACCATTTGACCCGAGGTTTTATTAAATTGCCTAGCTTTTCTTGGCTTCCACGCAAACCAGTTGATCTACAATTGGTTTAAAATAGCTTTACAACTATGGAGCAATAGGAAGGTTTGGTGATTGGATTCCTTTGGTGAATGGACAATTTACCGAAACCCTTTCCAAAATGCAAAAAAAATTTCAAGAGTTTAAACCAATTGAATTTCATTATTTTATGAGCATTCATTACATGAAGCGAATATTATACTTCTCTTGATTACGTTTTTACTCAGTTTCCATCTGTTTTGTTAGGTTTCAGTTGATTGCTTAGGGGGTTCCTATGTGCCCTCTCCCCCCCCCCCCCAATTAGGAACAGTAAAATGTTACAGATATAAATTTCTGCAATTATTTTCCAAAAATCCTCCTCGAACGTTTCAGAAAATTTAGGAGCGTGATTGTCGGCTACCATGATTGCAATCGAAACGTTCATTTACCTAAATTAAGCGCTGGGGCCGGTCGATATCTAAAAAAAAGAACCACACCGCTTATGTTAACACAGTTTTGACCACCGCCAACATCGACCTTTACAAAATAAACAAAATGTTAACACTGTCTATTCCTGCACCATCTTGAGCACTGCGCTGGCCGTTCGCCGACCTCCAAAATAGATGTCTTGTGCCCCCCTCAAGAAATTTTTGCATAGGCCCGTGATTGGTTTCGGTTGGTTTTGGCGGGTTTCCGTCGGTTTCGCTAAATCACTTATCTATCATGTGATGGGTTTAAGATCACTAGACCTACTTTTCTTTGTGACTTGTAGAAATTTTGAATTATGCATTAATTTTCTATCTGTTTACAGCAGGGGTGTGCAATCTTTTTTAATGGCGGGCCAAATTCCAGTGACCACAATATTCTGCGGGCCGCACCTTTAAATAGGATAATATTTTATCGACTATTGATATTACCAGAGATAAAAATAAAACTGCAATAATATCAAAAACAGTAATACCAGTATTATTCAAAAAAATTGCTTAGTCAAAAAACAAAAAGACGTAACTGTATAATCACAGCATAGCAATAAGATTTAATCCTTGTAGAAACAATTCAGTGAGAAATATGCAGTTGTCTTTTTTCCTAAACCACTGTATTCAAATTTGCTTTCATTGAGGTGATGGCAACTCTAAGTCCATTTTGCAAGTGTTCGCCTGTCATTACTGATCGATAGGAAGATTTCATGAAACCCACTTAAAAAAAATTGTTCACACAAATAAATTGAGCCAAAAAGTGCCATTTTAGAAGCCATAAATTTTCTTAAATTTGGGAACTTGTCTTGGTCAAGATATTTCCGGTAAAAGTTACCAAGATTCGTTTCCACATACTTGGCCTTCAGGTCAGTTCTCTTCTGAAGATCAATCAGTTCCATTTGGATATTAGTGGGGGTTTTGTCAATGTCTGTGTAAAATGGTGAAGAAAATATTTTAAATAAATGTTCATGGGATTTGAAGTCTTTGAAGCGAGTCAAAAATTCATTAAACAATTTTTCAAGTTGATCTGCAAATTCGGTCTTCTCTGGACGCATTCCCATTTCTTTTAAAGTTGGAAAGTGAGAGAGATTCGCATTCGGTATGTGTGCTTGCCAAAGTCTCAACTTCTACATGAAGCCTTTTAAGTGCCCATACATTTCACTTGCATACTGGGCTTTTCGTTGCAGCCTTGTATTGGGTTCATTCATGCAAGTAGTAATATCTTCCAAGAAATCTAGATCACATTACCAACTTTTATCTTCCATTTTAGCAATTGGTCGCCCTTTATTTTTTAAAAATAGTGTGACTTCTTTTCGCAGCTCGTAAAATCGTCGCAACATACTACCCTTACTTAGCCAACGCACCTAGGAAAAGTAAGCTAGATCTTGATGTTCGGTGTCGAGATCATCCAGAAACTTCTGGAACAGCCGGTGGTTTAGTCCTCGAGCTCGAATAAAATTTACCGCCTTAATGACCGGGCCCATTACATCTTTGAATTTCAAAAATTTTGCCTATAAATTTTGTTGATAAATGATACGTAAAAAATTGCTATATCGCCACTGATATTTTTCTCTTTCAAAGCATATTTTAAGAGACCTAAATCTAATACCAGTTCCAGACATGGCTCGAGCACCATCAGTTGCAATTCTGCATAAAGTGGTTAGGTCCAAACCAAACATATCAAAAGTATTGAGAACTTCAGAAAAGATATTAGCACCAGTTGTAGCATCCTTCATACACTGTAGTGAACAAAGTTCTTCGGTTTGGTTCAACTCCTTGTCCACTCCTTTTACAAATATAGCCAACTGTTTCGCGTCCTTTGCATCGGTGCTTTCATCGATTGCGAAGCTCCATGATACAAAGTTTTTCACTTTGTTTTTAAGAATGTCACAAATATCACCAGCAAGTATATCGATGCACCTTGCGATCGTCCAACGCGATAAACTTATTTTCTCCAACTCCTGTAACATTTTAGGACACATTTCTTCTGCGACATCAGTAAGGCACTTTTTCTCAAAATCAATTTCAAAATACGGCTTCATAGTTTGAGCTATTCTCTGTGCAATTAGGATACCGCATCGAACTGTTTTTTCGTTATCAGTATGCAATTTTTGAAACATGAAACGCTGGCTCTTCAATTGTTCCTTCAATTGCTTAACTTTCAGCTCTCTGTTTTGTCCTTTTAGCTTTCCATAAACACTGTCAGCATGTTTTGAGTCATTATGTCGTTTAATGTTGTACTCTTTATTAACATTTACAGCTTGATTGCAAATCAAACACAAGGGGCTACTGTCTGCATTTTCGATGAAACAATATTCAGAAGTCCATTTTTCATTAAATATTCGCATCTCTTTCCCTACTTTCCTCTTTCTTGTCTCTTTCGAATTTGCTGAACTTGCCATTGCGGAGTGATGAATTAATTAAAACCAAGGTTTAAATTTGCTAAACTCTTGTATACAGGCTAATTAGAATAAAACATAATCAACAGATATGCTGAAACCAAAATTCACGAAGTTAAAAAATGTACAAACAGAAATGGACAAAGAATGGATGAAGGACATCTTTGCTAAACTAGGCTGTAGCCATGATTTAATTGTAATTAAATCGTGGTTAATTAGTTGGTATATTATGTTAAATACGTCTTTTCCGTGAAGTAATCACTCCGCTCTTATTTCCATTATGTAAGACCAGAAATCTAGAAAAGTAATTGAGAAACGCATAATTTGCCTAATTTGTCCCGTATTTTTCCAGGCTAATTGATTGTCGCGTTTAAGAAGATCTATTAAACTTTAACCCGAAGCTCTTATTCAATTAGAAAAATGATATTAAAACTTTAACTCTCAAATTCCACTAACTTTGGCGAACTCTCGCCGAACGCAGTTGCACAAAAATAATTCACAAAACGTCAAAAAATATTCCACGCTAGACTCAATACTAGCTAACTGATTAATCTCTTTTATTCTCAAAAAATATCTTCGCTACGAGTCATCTCTTGATTCACTTGATTCACCTCCTCTAGCACAACTATCAACCACAAATTAGCTACGCGCTAATTCCTCAGTCCATAAACAAATGAATCTAAACTAACTGTTAAATTAACTGTTAAATTATTTAACTTTATCGATTTTAGACAACTAAAAGATATCTTAAATATTACTTAATTTATTGAATTATCAAATCAATAGCGCTGTATTTATAATATTAGCTTATAAAAATAGTTATGATATTTATTCTAGTCCAAACCAAAACACTTTATTTGTGACATTGATTTTATTAAGCACCTCAAAAAAAGATGTGAAACGTTCGCGGGCCCCTCTGTATTCAAAATCTGCAACCCTCAGCGGGCCGCACAATTTCTGAACGTGGGCCGCATTTGGCCCGCGGGCCGCAGTTTGCACACCCCTGGTTTACAGTATATCTTAAGCATTTTTAAAAATCTCATTGGCAGCACTGCTATAGGCAATTCTTTATCAACCTCAGCCAACCGGTATTTAATTTGATAGTGGTTTGAGTACCAGTTCCACTTTCAGGTTGTACCAGGTGGAGGAGACTAAAAATTAGTTCATTACAGTGTCTGCTTTGCAGTTGTAAAAAAGACCAGTGGTTAATTGGTTAAGACCATGGACCGACGCGATGGCGTAGTGGTTAGAGCGTCCGCTTCGCAGTGGGTAGACCTGGGGTTTATTTCCCTTGTCGAGTCATACCAAAAGACTTTAAAAAATGGTATTCACAGCTTCCCTGCTTGGCGCTCGGCATTTATGGGAGGTTGTGGAGAACAAGCCGGCAAGTTCGCTTGTTGTGTCCTTGGGCAAGGCACTTAACGGGACGCCTCCGCCTTTATGTGGAAGACAGGTGACCCATAAACCTCAAAAAAGGCAACTCCCAAGTGAGTGAGGACTTACCATCCAAAGTATAGCGATACAATTCGCTTTCTCGTGAATGGAGGATAAATATGGCAAATAAAAGCAAAAGCAAACCCGACCAAAAGTGATGATTTTTAAGGGTTAACATCAAAACTAAACAACACTAAAATATTTAAATCAAAATTTACAGAAATACAAAAATTCATGTTGCAATGTGTAATTGCTAAATTATGAAGATCTGAAAAGTTATTGTAAAACATAGAATTCTAGAAATACAGAAATTTGTTCTGAAAAATAATTGCTATATTACAGATAGATTCACAGAAAAACTAGCAACTAAAGAAGTCAGCCTATGGAAATCACCAAAATGCAAAAATCTGCAAAAGTCGATAAAAACCAAAAATATAACTACCCAATTTCGTAAAATCAGACAGCTAATTGGAGTTTAACTTGGCTTTTTTTAATTTCACTAGAACTGTAGATCTTGATTGCATGGAAAAAAGGTTTGGGACTTAGTTTGCGACCCAATACAGCAGAAATGTCGCTCTGCAAAACTTAAATTTCAAAAAAATTGAAAAAATCTTCAACTTTGTTTTGAGACAAAAATGCATAAGCTACTTGCAGAATATGATTTTTGTTAAAACTTGAGTGGCCAAAAGTAAAGTTTGAAAACCACATGGTTAGTACACCTACTGATACTTTGTAGTCTGCAGCATAGCACAATAAAAAAAGAGCTAGCTTTATCATGCCATCAATCTAGCATTTTATTTAAATCTTCATGCAATATTAAGTATAGCCATTGTAATGAGCAACTTTAAAATTCAAGAATGCAGATTTATTTTAATACAAAAAAACAATTACTGCATTTAGGAAGTCACAGAAATTTATATGAAAGGCAGTGGCTATTTTGCCGTCGACGGCAATTTACCCTCAGAGACTATTTTGCCGTGAGTTGTTTGTGATTGGTCAATCTTAATGATGTACTAAACATGTGACTTTTGGTCGTCTCTGATTGGTCAATTTTAAAAACCAATTTAAAAAATTTTGCACCCCTAGGTCTCTATCCCCCACCCTGCACACTCCCTTGCAGTGTACACTGCCCCGTACATTTACATACCGGGCCTGCCCCTTCAGTGTACACTGCCTTTCTTTTAAAGCCCTGGCCAGCTGAGATTCGAACCCGATACCTTGGTATCTCAAGACCAGCGCTCTATCCACTACACCACAGAGTCACTGGTGCGATAATAGCAAACTTGGCTATATAAACACACATGAATGATCACGGCAAAATAGATTCCAAGGGCAAATTGCCGTCGACGGCGAAATAGCCACTGCCTATATGAAACTTTGTGGAAATTGACTGATAGTCTACGAACCAACTTAGTTATTACATTAAATTAGTTAAATTAAGTTATTAAATTAGAACAACTTAGTCATATCTAAAGAGAAAAGCTAGCATAATTTCAAGAAGTTCTTAAATTTTGAGAATCTATGTTTAAAACACCAACTTTAGTTTTCATTGAATTGTTTATGGATTCTAGTGTGCATGTGTTTTTGAAGTGCAGTTTGGTCTTTTCCATAGTAGGCCTATGTTTTGTTGGTAGGTACACTTTTTACCATGATATATTGCGAGAAACAGTCTGTTCTGAGTTTTATGTATTCACTTTGGCAATTTTAAATTGAGTTTGGAATTGCTAATTATCTTTTTAAATAGTTAAAACTTGCAATATTATAATCACATCAATAGTATTTTTAGCTTCAAGTTGCTGGGTGTTTTGTAGCTCCTTTATTACCGGTATATAAAACTCACTACTCAGCAATACGAAAACAGTAACGATGGCCTTTCATCTTAACCAAGAGGCCAAACATGAGCTTAATGTTTACAACAATAGCAACCTGTTGCCACCCTGTCCAGTCCCAACTTATGTTGGGGTAAGGCTAGACAGGTCGCTCACTTTCCATCACCACCTCAAGGCTTTGTACAAAAAACTACACCTGAGCTGTGCTGTTGAGGCAACTTGCGGGATCCAGATGGGGTGCTGGTGCCAAGACATTGCGCATCTCTGCTCTTTCCATGGTCTACTGCACAGCTGATTACCAGTTTGGTGTCATGGTATGCATACTCGCCTCATTGACAGCATTCTTAATAATGCTTTGCCCATTGTCACTGGATGCTTGTGTCCCACACCAACAGAGGACTTGCCTGTCCTTGCAGGCATTCAGCCAACTAAGCTCCACCAATTAGGAGCAGCATTCTTCTTAGTGAATCGTACTATCCATAACCCTGACCATGTACTGCATGGACAGTTGGTTGGGCAGCAGGATGCGCATCAGGGGAGACTTAGGTCAAGATGCCCATTTGTACCTGCTGCATGGAAACTATTGGATAGTTTGTGTAAACTGGACCTCTGCATGAAGCAGTGAATGAAACATAAATGGAACTCGGACTGCTTGGAGAGTGCTTCAAGGTTCTGTGCTTTCATTCCCAGGGCCAGTTCAAGGCCACTTGTAATGAGTCTGCCCAGAAAATCTTGGGTAAGGCTCAACCACCTGCAGACTGGTTTAGGGCATTTTCACTCGTCTATGTACAAATGGGGTCTCACTCCATCACCAAATTGCGAATGTGGCGCCACTGAGCAAACTGCAGATCACGTTATATCTGCATGTCTCCTACATCATGCACCAAGAGGAACACTAGGTCTGCAGGTTTTGGATGATGCAACTCAATGTTGGCTTAACACTACCACTCCCAGCATCTAATCTGGGCAGTGCAGCAGCCTGGGGTGGTAAAAGGATAGACCCTCAGCCTTGGCCTTGATTTGTGCTGGCTTGGATTGAGCATGGGTGCCTGACCAAACAATGACAACAAAAACTCACTAATAATAAAAGAAGGTAAGTTTAAAGGTTTGAGCTTTTTAGAGATCGACTTTGAAGTATTAGTTCTTTTTTTGCAGCTTTCAAAATTTGAAAACATGCTGATTAAATAATATGACTATTCTTCAATGTTTCCTTGCTATTGTTTGAGTTAAACAATGTATGCAGTACAAAAAAACTTTGTGTATCTAAGTTTATTGTAGGCTCCTGTGCTGCTTACAATGATGATAATTACATATATGGTTTAAAGTTAATATTATCGTGCTTAATGTCTCAACAAATAATAGATTTATGCATTGCAACATTAGCAGTGTTGAATAAGCGCATGTTGCCAGCCTACAATGTCATGTGGAGTCTAACAAGGTAATCGTTGTGCTGTCGGCAGCATAGAATGATGAACTAAGCATCAGATTTGTCATTGAAAGCTTGTGAGTTGAGTGCTTAGAGTCTGACACTGCACTCAGCGTAGCCAAATGGAGTGTGTGTTTCCTGTACAGTGTTGTTGCTGTCTCTTAAAGTTTCTGTTCCTTTTTTGTTTAATGAGTGGTAGAATTTGTGGTTTCTTCATTTAGTCCATATTACATGCAGAATTAGAAAATGCTGAATTCAATCTGGATCTTTGTTAGTTAACCTTTTTTGCTACAGTACTCCTAATTTTCCTTTTCAAAAGGGTTGTATACTGTTAATAATGTTTAAATGAGATAAACTCCTGGTACACTAAGTCTTGGCTTAAAATTAAATTACAGAGTTCCTAAAAACATTTTCTGAGTGTTTTTAAATTGTTTCACACCAATGGTTAAAAACTTATCTTTTTTGCATCACTAGAGTAAAGGTTTTATTGGAGAAGCATCTAGACCACTCTTTGTCCCATCATGTTGGTAAACCTATAAAAATTTCTGTTTAACCCTGGGGTGTGCAATGCATCTTGTTGACAAGTACTGGTGTAGGCCAGGGGTGGGCAAACTATGGCCCACCAGAGCATATTGTACAGCCTGCCAACACTTATGGAAACTTTCATATAAATAATGCAATATAACATTGCAAGAAGCTATTGCGAGATTTTAGGTTATTCCGTTGTAAACTGTTATTGCAACAGTTTAAGCACTGGCCCTCGGCTAACCCTTGATTGGTCAATGCAGCCCTCTGGCTAAAACATTTGCCCGATCCTGGTCTAGGCAAACCTCAAAAAGAGACGCTGAATTCAAATATCTGTATTATTGCTCTTCCCCTTGTCTTAAACGCGTGCAAGACTAAAACAAACTGTTGTTAAAGGCAAAGTGCATCAGATATTTGAATATTTCTGAATTGAGGATTTCAATTTGAAATGGGCCTGAAAATCTTTGCTACAGGCATATGGTTGAGTTTTCTTTAAGTGTGTTGACTTTGAAATGTGGTCGATTATCTGAGACAAAATTACCTTTTAAACCAAAATACAGATTTATTGGTTTTGATCTATGATGCATCTAAAACCATCAAGAAAGTGCATCTGCTATTAAACCCATGTGTGCCCTGACATAATGGTGGTGGGTGCTAGAATCACTTGGTAATTTGCCGAAAACAAAACCTTAAAAACTAGGGTGTATTTTGTTTTGAAAATCCTGCTTTTGCTTGAACCATTGAAATTTAGCCTTGAAGTACTGTTTTGCACCAATTAAAATTTGTCAACCTTACAGATGCCGAAGTGACTTTTTTAAGATGACAAGTTCAAGTTTTTTGCTGTAGGCTGCAGATTTTGACAAAGCTAGATGCTGTACAGTACATCTCTTTAGGTCATTGCACTTGGACAAAATAATATGGCAATATTATATGAGGGTGATGTCAAACAAAATTGAGTGCATTGTGCTTAAAATTTTCTGGTGCAATTGAATAAAAACTCTACCTTTGCAGTCCATCAGATGTGATGATGATTTGCAGGAGAAATGAACTAGACTTTGAAGACTATACTGAATAAGCAATGCATGCAAATTTCATGGCCAAAAGCCATTGTGTCAAAAATGAAAATAATTTACTGGAGGATACTAGTTGTATTTAATGTGCAAAAAATCAGTAAAAGCAAACTAGTCTTTTTTTCACCTGTGTGCCATATGTCAGCACTATTAGTTTTGACATTAGGCTGAAAATGACGCTTTCAACTTTATTTAGCATATGATGTATGGAAAGAAACTGCAGATTACATCAAACGCCTTAAGCTGTAAGGATTGCTGCTGACTGAAAGACCACATAATCATTTTTGCTGTTCTAAACTCTTCGTTCATCTTGTATTCAATGAGTTTTTATTTGCTTCAGGTGTACTTTTTGTCTTACACTAATTTTTGTGATTTACTTACCATTTATTTACTCGCATAAAATCGTGCTAGAAAGTGCAAGACCACCTGCCTGATAGAAGATTTTTAGAGTAATTTGGAAAAATTATCATAAATGTTATGTTATACTACTTTTTATTTATAATCGCATTTTGTAAAAGATTTTTTTACTCTAACTTTAAGAATGAGTTGTTTTTTCTGAAAACAAAAAAATTCAGTTTTTTCCAAGTCGACTGCTAAAAGATTTGGCAAGAAGTAGGAGATACGAGGTGCATTCAATAAGTTTCCAGACTTTTTTGGTATGGACACTTTTATTAACCATACACACAAAAAACTCTAGTCCCCTTCAAAGTATTCTCCTCTGACATCAATGCACTTGTTGCACCATTCCAACAACTTCTGGAAAGCCCCCGGGAAGTCTTCTTGTGTGAGCGTGTTTAGGACCCTCGTCACAGCCTCTTTCATGTCCTCAATTGTGGAATAACGATTGCCTCTGAGGTTTTCCTTGAGCTTTGGGAATAGCCAAAAGTCGCAAGGAGCAAGGTCCGGGCTGTAGGGAGGATGGGGAACCGTCTTGATGCCCATCTGGGTCAAATAGTCTGTGACAAGGATAGAGTTGTGGACTGGGGCATTGTCCTGATGGAAATGCCACTGACCTGATTCGAAGAGTTCTGGCCTCTTCCGACGGAATCTCTTCCTGAACTCCCTTAAAACTTCAATACCCTTAAAACTCCTTGTTGACTGTGATTCCAGTGGGAACCCAGTGAATGTAGATTATGCCCATGCTGTCAAAAAAAGGGATCATCATGAGTTTCTGGGTGGACTTGCTCTGTCTGGTCTTCTTGGGTCTGGGAGATCCAGCATGCTTCCACTGGGAACTCTGTCTCTTGGTCTCTGGGTCATAACAATAGATCCATCCTTCATCGCAGGTTACCAGGGCATCAAGAACTTGGGGATCTGAATTAATGAGCTCGACCATCTCCTTGCTGTCATTGCAACGTCTTTCTCTCTGATCTTCCCGGAGCACTCTTGGGACGAACTTTGCACAAATCTTCCGCATCTTCAGTTCCTCACGAATGATTATGTGTACAGCTCCCACACTGACATTAAACTGTGCGCTTAGTGTCTCTATAAAAACACGACGATCCCTATTCATGAAATCGTTTATTTGGCCAATCATCTCTGATGTTCTGACTTTCCTACTCCTCCCACATCTCTCATCATCCCTCACGGACTCCCTGCCTTCCTTAAATCTCTTGTGCCACTGAAAAACTGATGATCGATTCATGCAAGATGGTCCATAAGCAGTCTGAAGCATACCATACGTTTCCGTGGCAGTTTTTCCAAGTTTAAAACAGAACTTGATCGCATATCGTTCTTCTAATGTGTCCTCATGTCCAGATTGCATTTTTGAAATTCACCAGCTGTGACAATCAGGATTTAGTAAGGTGTACTCTAATTCCTACTGTAGCTATAAATTTGCACCTAAACAAGAAAAAATTGGTCAATCATCTCATAAGGAGTATAGTAACAACATACTGAAATATCTCGAGTTTAGGGCAATTATAAATGCCTGTACAAAAAAAGTTTGGAAACTTATTGAATGCACCTCGTATCAGCTGTTAAAAATTGAAAATTTCTAAAAATTTTGGATGTGTACACTGCTTGATGAATCACTGTCTAGCTAACATTTCGATTCTCACTATTTATCATGTTAACTTTTTCTGTTTATGTAGTGGAACAATTTTTGACTTGCCATCAGCTCATAACCCCCAAATTTTTGCCCATTGTTTCCCAATAAAACTAATAATTTTTTGTAATCACAAGATGTTTATTTTTTTGTAATCAGAAAACACAGTTTATTTTTGATGGTTATTATTAAGGCAAGTTTATATTGACCTCAAAACTAAAAAAATTGACATTACTAACCAAACAAAATTTTGACTCAATATATTAATGTTGCTTGAGTTTAAATGTTAAAACCAATTCGTAATTAATCAAAACACACAGATCCTCAACGGAGCTTGCAATTATATAAGCAGCCATCTCTGCAATCACCAGGTTCGTGGATTAAAATGTGAAATCATGTGCTCATTTATACTTTTGACCTTCAAGTTTCTGTTCATGGCTAACAATTTTCGCAGCATGGAAAAACTTGTTTCTACAGAAGCAGTTGTGGGCTGAGTTTGTTGAAGTCAAATACTTGGTCTTTCCTTGTTCATGGTTTTAAAAGTGTCATTGCTTTGCATTTTTTTTTTTTTGATGTAACAGTTAATGCTACTACGGTCTTCTCCGAAGTCAAGTTTTTGGATTGCTTGCACCAATTTTTTGATGGTGTACTAGGCACTTTTAATCGGTTCTATAAGCTTAACTAGACTATTATAATGGTCTTTGATGTTGAGAAGTTCAGTAGCAAAACAAGTTATTTGCAAACCAACTTTCGCTTGAGTTACAAAAATACCAGATCTTTCAAAAGTCGCAATCGTTTTTACGTCAGATAAATTTTTTGCACCATACAAGGCAGCATTTCACCAGCTTCCCCATTTTGAAACAACAAGGTGAGGCAGGCAACCAATAGTAACGGATTTGTCTTGTCTGGTTTTGTTTTTAATTACCGGTACTGCTGATTTAGCTATTTTGATTAGCTGTTCAGCATCTTGAAAATAAGATTAGACTTTCGTCGCACAATTGTGGGATAAATGCGATACACATGTCACATGAAACAGATTAGGAAACAGAGATTTTAGTATTGCACCTGCAGCCACCATATGTTGTGCAGCATCGGACAATAAAAGAGCAAAAGAACTTCTGTTGATTCCAAGAGATCTAGCAACATCGTCAACTGCTTGAGCAATGCTGTTGCTACATGGTACACTTGGTGGAGATTAACAGTGTTATATAGCTGACAAAAGGCGTTTCTGAACTTCCAACTAGAATATTTAAACGTTGTGTTCCAGATAAAATGCTCTCATGACAATCAGAAAATTTTGTTTGTCATGTACAGCATTTCTTATCGCTGCAGCTCATCTGAGCTTCATTACAGAACTTGCTTTTCTACAATAGTTTCGAATAGCAAACTGTGACCAATATTGTGAATTAGTGGTTCAGATCTGCTGCCGAACGCTATTTAGTATTTGGACGTGCAGGAATTGGACAAAATAAAAGAAATATCTAGAAAAATCAACAAAATTTATTTCAATATGGTGTAGATCTCCCGTTTTAAATATCTGTAAAAAAAAAGTTATTTTAAATAAACATATCAAATGACATAAATAATAAACAAAAAGCATTAAAATATGTCAAGTTTTGATTGTTTAAAACACGTTCGAAGATTGATGCCAAAATGTTAGGTGTTTCTTTTATTTTGTCCAACGCATGTATTTTGATGATTTTCAACAAGAAAGCGTATGTTGCAAGAAGCCGTACATCTACAAAATTGCATTATACAGTAGAATTTGTCTAATTCGTCGCATCTTTGTCAGTCCCGGCAGAATTCTTAGCTTTTCTATACATTCCAGTTCGTCTAATGCGCTTAATTCGTCACCTCTATATCCTCGAGAAACCTTTTATTCGGCTTAAACGTGATTCACACGTTCATGCGGTATTCAGTTTTGTTGGTTGCTGCTACTTGGATAAATTTACGCAGTCTTGGTGGTTAGTCTTAGCACGCGTGAGATCCCAAACAAATAAACAAAGGAGAATCTACGTAGGAATCTCGCTGCAGCCACACAAAGAACGAAGTGTGAGGCGCGTTTCAACTGCCCACTGAGAGACGGTAGAAAATAAGTTTGCTAAACTTTAAATGGAAGAGTCTAGATAGAGTACAGCAATTACAAAGTTTCAGCGTTAAAATAAGCTTCTCCAGCTAACAATTCAAACTCTGGTTGCGCTTTTTGCATTTCATTTTAGAAATGTTTTTAGAGCGAAGTTACTAAACTGCACTAACAGCAAATCAAAGCACCATGTATACAAATTGCTATAGTGTAGAGTTTTTAGTTGTTTACATAATTCGTCAT
The DNA here is from genome assembly GCA_963675345.1 of Trididemnum clinides. Classification (NCBI taxonomy): domain Eukaryota; kingdom Metazoa; phylum Chordata; class Ascidiacea; order Aplousobranchia; family Didemnidae; genus Trididemnum; species Trididemnum clinides. The sequence continues at coordinate 26,481,132 of OY776294.1, forward strand.
TGCCTAAATCGTCACCGTTTTCTAATTTCTTTGAGGAGACGAATTCTACTGTAATTCGTTGTTGGAACTTTTTATAGATTCCTTAGGAAAGTCTTGAAGTACGGATTGCAATTTAGATGTTTTGGTGGCTTTAACTTTTAGCATCGTTGAAAAATCTAAATCACAAACTACAGTCAAGCAAAATCTAGATAAATACGTCACGTCATCGTTTGGCAGTAGAATAGTGAAATATTATCTATTAGTGAACTTGCACACTGCCCCTGCATAAACTATTCACTCTTTTTTGATTGATCTTAATGAAAAAATACTCTAAGCTCACACTATAGATGCCTCTTTGCTATACTGCAAACGCTTTTAGCTAACAAATGTACAGTGTTGTGCCACCTTATTTTCGTAACTGGTCGATTGCCACACAGTCGCTCATAATTTCGCCCGACTTTGATTATTGCACCACAATTGCTTTATTGTGACAGCAAGTAGCAATGTGTTCTACCATACAAAAAAAATTGGCAAACATTACAAGTTAAAAAAAAAAAATTAAGTTTCATTGCAATTATCAATTTTTCTCACTAACACGATAAAAGCACTTTGCCTAACAGTGTAAATTATAAAAAATTGACTTAATTACCCTAAAGAAAAAATCGACCTGACGGTAAAAAATGACTTTTTATTGACCTATTACATTAAGAATGTGAGACTTGCTCCTTGTATCCAGGACTCTTATTTAAAGCCACACCACTCAAGCTGGCTACCAAAATATTGGCTTGAAAAACTTTCCCTTTTATAATGGAACTATTTCTTACGTAACTGTGTAATTAGGTAATAAAAGTCACTATAATAAAGCATTTGCTGCAACTTTTTCATCTTATCGTCAGCTTTCAATTTTAGGCACGTGGTCTTTTTGAGCGCGACTGTGGTTGCTAATCATTGTTCAAAACGTACTAATTTCATTTGCTTAATTTTATTTGATCAGGTTACTGTATAACATAAAAAGCTTTTAATAATTATCTTTTCCATGACTCAATCAATTGTAATACAAGTTGGACAATGTGGAAATCAAATCGGTTGTCGATTTTGGGATTTGTGTTTGCACGAGCACGCATTTTATAACCGAAAAGGAATTTACGATGATGCTGTTTCAAGTTTTTTTCGAAATTCCGATCATGTTGACGGTGACACGAAAAGTAAAAGCACAAAAATTAAAAATTTAAAAGCGAGAGCTATTCTGGTCGACATGGAAGAGGGGGTCGTAAATGAGCTGCTAGATGGGCATCTCAGAGAAATATTCGACAACAAGCAACTTATCACCGATGTTTCCGGTTCTGGAAATAATTGGGCAACTGGAAACAAGGAATATGGACTTCGATATAAAGAAAAAATTCTTGAACATGTTCGAAAAGCAGCAGAGCTGTGTGATTGCCTTCAGTGCTTTTTTATTATTCACTCCATGGGAGGAGGAACAGGCTCGGGGTTGGGCACTGCAATCTTGTCGTTGCTAGCCGACGAGTTTCCCGACGTGTATCGATTTGTCATACCTGTGTATCCATCGGGTGATGATGACGTCATAACGTCTCCCTATAATACAGTGCTAGCTATGAATGTGCTTACTGAGCATGCCGATTGTGTTTTGCCCGTAAACAACCAGTCTTTACTAGATATTTGTGCCAAAATACAACAGGCGTTGCCGCAGAAAAAACATTCAAAGCGAAATGATAACGTATCAAGTGGACCCAGTAGTGGCAAAAGCAAGCCATTTGATGAAATGAATAATATTGTTGCAAATGTGATTTTGAACATGACAAGCTCAGCTAGATTTGAAGGATCGTTAAATGTTGATTTGAATGAGATTGCCATGAATCTGGTTCCTTTTCCGAAACTGCATTATTTAGTTTCAAGTATATCACCTCTTTATGTTGCTAAAGATGTGGGAATTTATGCTAGACGCTTGGATCAAGCTTTCAATGATCTTTTTTCAAAATCTCATCAACTAATGGTCTCGGATCCGCAGCGTAGTTTATACCTTGCGTGTGCTTTGTTGGTTCGAGGAAAAAATGTTCAGCTTTCGGACATGAGAAAAAACATCACGCGACTCTCATCTAACTTGTGCTTCGCAAACTGGAATCAAGAAGGTTGGAAAACTGGTTTATGTAGCGTACCTCCAGTAGGACAGCAATATTCTATGCTTGCTCTTGCTAACAACACTTGTATACGGCATTCATTTTCCGATATCAAAGCTCAATTTTTAAAGCTTTACACTCGAAAAGCCCATCTTCATCATTACGACAAAGTGGATGGTTTTGATCGATCGATTTTTGAAGAAAGTATTTCATCACTAACTGAGATAGTAAAAAGTTATGATCATTTAGAACAAACAGGCGGCAGCGCCACCACCAAATCTATGCCGAGAATTAAAATCATTTAGTGTGAGAAAATATCTACGACTGTCGACGCGATGGCGTACTGTTTAGAGCGTCCGCTTCGTAGTCGGTAGACTTCGGTTCAATCCCCTTGTCGAGTCATACCTAAAGATTTTTAAAAATGGTATCCACAGCTTCTCTGCTTGACGCTCGGCATTTAGGAGAGGTTGTGGAGAACAAGCCGGCAGGTTCGCCTGTTGTGTTTTTGGGCAAGGCACTTCACGGGACGCCTCCGCCTTTATGTTGAAGACAGGCGGCCAGGCTTGGAGAGGGATGGGATCCGCCTGGCGTCTTAGCCTAAGATTCGCTGGATGGTGAACACAACCAAAACAAATTGGTCATCTGCAGCGCCCCAACGGCAATCGCCACGGGATGAAACGAAAGCAGAATTTCGAGTTAGTTGATGTTACTGATGTTGATATGCTTCAAGTGACCATATTTAATTAGTTTTTGTAACTTCAAATCTTTTTTTACTTTTGTGCTTTTTGTTATCAGTGAAGGCCTTCGCACTTCGGCTTTCATATACTATGCATTGCAATCTTTACCGTTTATAACGCTCAGCACTGCACGTTTAGTTGCCTCAAAATTATGTGTCAGATCGTGTCTTGTATTTGGTCGTTGGCCAGTATGTTTTTTCTCGATGGTGCTCTGTTATGGTGCTGCATGTTGCTCAGCTTAACTAGATAACTCCGGTTCTCCATTGTTTCTTGATTTATGTAATGCAAAATCATTAGCTTAAATTTTTTTGGTTTTTTACAAATTAGCTTCGTGTTATGCATAGAGTTAAAAAAATGTATCAATCAACGTGAGTCATAAGGTTGGTGTGCAAGTGTGACAAACGAGAACAGTTTTGTTAGTCTGACTTTTGGAGCTAAACTTACTCTCTATCTAGCACTGGAATTGTTTCAGGTTAAATTAGTACTTTTCTCACTCTAACTTAAAATGTATATTTTTACAGATTTATGTTGATAGGTAATGTTTAAGTTGCAGTTTGCTTTTTTTCTTTTTATTTTGATTGTTTCCACCAATGCATATAAGTTGGAGGGAAAAGTGAGCTTGCCAAGTGACAGCTCGTTTTTGGAAACAAAATTGGTTGTCGATTATGGAAAATACGAAGGATTTTTGAGGTAAAAAAAGATTTTGTTGTTTAGGTTGCCAGATATTTTTTGTTTTCATTTCATAAAAACAGTATTTGCCGATTTCATGATGTGTTTAGTGCAGTAACTGCAGGTGATTTTTGCATCACTTTTAATTCATCGTCTCGCATCATGGAACGGCATTACTTCACATGGGGCGAATTCTTTAATTCGTTCTCCTTAAATAGCGTTTGCGATATATTTACTGCGTATCATAATCCGTAGGTGATATTGTAATTTGCCATTTTAAGCCGCATCGATGGAACGCACGATCCCGCTTCAGGCATTGATTGTAAAAAACTAGTTGAGGATATGGAAGCAAGTTCTACCTTGTCTCGTTGAAAGAAATGCCTATTGCGTCGTACTTATTCGATTGTAAGCCGTGGTTCGTTTTTATTTAGACCCACCAACTTTTTACGTTCTGCCTCGCGTCTCACACTAGCACCGACGGAATAAGTAGAGTAATTGTCAGTAACTAACTGCAACGCTGCCGAATATGGTTGTGTTACGCAAAGTGAATGCGTATCGCTGCGACGGTTACAGTCGTTACGAGCGCAGAACTGGTATCAATAAAAATTGTAATTAAATGCGACTTACCGTATTTGACGACATATAAGATTCACCCCATTTCAGCAGGTCAGATTCAGGAAAAAAGTTTTATTGTATTTAAGCAAATCCAAAAGCAATCTAGCAGCACGTTACACAAGCAGAAAACATTCTGTATAAAAGCCAGTGAGCTGTAAAGGCGAGCTGTAAAGGCGAGCTGTAAAAATAAGCAAGACAATTCAATAGTACTGTGGTCGAGGTAGGCAGAAAAACTGATGATAAGCTAAGTTAGCGATCGTCAGGCAGAAGATTAGTCTACGGGAGTTTCAATTTTGCATATTGGACGCAGAGCGAGTTTTCGAGCAAACATTTTGGGAAGAAAGTGCGTTTTATACGTCGTCAAATGCAACTCGCTTTAATTTTTGGTAGTTGTCAAATGCGTTTCAATCGAGTAAATATACAGTTAGGTTTAATTTTAGTTTTTTTGACGTCATTCACAAAGCAGCTTTTGTCTCAGGGGCGATGGATCGTTTGCTGTTTACAACGTACCCAGTGGTTCGTATGTGGTTGAAGTCATCAATCCTGTTTACTTCTTTGAACCGATTCGCGTCGACGTATCTTCTCGCGGCTCCATACGAGCAAGAAAATTAAACCACTTGAAACCGAGCGCTGTTTCCATGTTGAAATATCCGTTGGAAATGAAACCGCTTGCACTCACGAAATATTTTCAAGTTCGGGAGAAATTTAGCATTTTAGATATGTTAAAAAGTCCAATGGTGAGTCGTGTGACTTGAATAGCGCAGATAGTTATGGGTTGTAATTATGGCCTCATGGTGCCATTGTTTTAACGTGCTTAATTGTTCATGGTCTGTGTCTAAAGATTTAAGTTGCACAGTTTCGAGCGTGCTCTTTTTCCACGCGTAATATGGCTGGGATTCTGATTTTTCGACCGTACCGTGTATCTGCTTTTTTAATGCAAATGAATTTGAAGCACACTTTTTAACTCCAAGGACTTTGTAACAACACGCCCTGAAAATCCATACGGTATGTGTAGCAAAAAGTGCAGTGCAAATCTAAAATACTTAGTTGTTAAGATTCCTGCTTGCTGCTTCGTTAAATGGTTGGGAGAGAATAGATGTTGTGTTGACTTACTTCAATGCCCAAAAAGTAAATCTAGTAATTTATCAGTCTTTAATATCCTCGTGTTTTGTGCTTACAAGTGTTTAATTAATTTTGCACTGTATTTTGTGAGTTTGTTGAATGCAGGAGAACAACATTCTACCTTGAAAATAATATTTAATCTTGAAAAAGCTTTACGATTTTTTTATTCAACAAGTTTCTTTATGTTCGAAAAACTTTGTTGCTGTAGACCATTTTGGCCTTCATCCTATAAACAGTTTTTATAGTGAAGCTGAACCTATTAACTTACAATTGGATATTTTCAATAAAAAAACATTGGCGAGCGATGTGATTTGGAGGAATACTGCAAGACCCGTCGCAACTACCTTAACTACCACACACGATCTATAGCAGTCTCGAAGATCGAATAGCTTCTGGCAATTCATTTATTAATAAGTGACCTTCGATTTCCTCCTACTCGGTAAATTGCAATGACACAACTTAGGTTCGAGCCCACATTGGAGTTGCCAACACTACCACATAGCATTTCCAGCACGTGTTAAACCCGAATTCCACGTGGAGGAAAGTTGTCATACAGTGTCTTTCCTATCTCTTATTAGATTTTCTGTTGTGAACTCAGTGCGACGGTGTCGTTATAATTTTGTGATCAAGACAATTTTTGACGATATGTATTTCGCCGCAGGTCTTGATGATGGTATTGCCCATGTTGATTCTGTTCATTCTACCGAAAATGATGAACGTATCTGATCCGGAAACTCGAAGAGAGATGGAAAACTCGATGAATATGTTTAATCAGAACTCAAATCAAGTTCCTGACGTAGCAGAGTGGCTCACAAAGCATCTTGGAGGAACGAAAAAGAAACCTGCAGCGCCAAAGCCAGCTGTTACCGCTCCAAAGCCAAATAAACCGACAAAACGTCGAAGAAACGATTAATCTTGCATTACCGTGCGATAGTGTGATCATTTTGCACCCTCAGGGCATGCTGATAACTTAAGCCTGCATTGAGAATTTATGATAGTGTCGCTGGTTAAGAGACGGTAAACTTGCAGAAGTAATGCGAAAGATTTGATCAATTTCATTGTGGTACAAACGCAGTTGATTTTGCTTTTCGTGCTGCTCTGTTAAGTGACTGCGATACCATGAATTTAATTTTGACCTTTACTGAACCATTTCCTTTTAGGTGGCCAACATTTTACTGTCGCTATTGCAAATTTTGTTGACCTGTACAAGTACTTTTGATCTAATGCAATAACTTCAGTACACTACTAGCTTTGACTTGTTAGTTATCGAGCAATTTTGCCTGATTACGCTTATTACGTTCAAAGAAACGAATTCATTCAGTAAAACTTCCTACAAAATCTATTTCCGCTTTTGACATTATGTAACTTCGCTACACTACAAAAATATTCAATAAAGTTTGAGGCTTTGAATTTTAAGGAGACGTCTTTTCAAGACTTGACGAAACCGAATTCAATCAAAGTCTTCGCGTTATTTATGTGCTAGTACTTGGTATTTATATGCTTTTTAACATTTCATTTGTTAGATGTATTGGTTGTTCTTTAAATTTTGTTTGGTTTGTACTTGTCATTTTTGTTGTATATAATGCTACCGGTAATAAATGTTAATGGAAAAGCATTTTTGGTACCGCTACCTTAAACGCACGAAGATTACGAATTGAATTTTAGCTGGCAGAGCACGTATGTTAATACTTGTTTGACAGTACACAACTTGGAAATACTTTTAGAGCTACCTACGGCTGCAGCACCAAACCGCTAAATGGGAATTTATCGGCCACTGAAACGCGGAACTGTTTCGGCAGCACTACTAGATAAGCAAGTAATAGCGTAGGACTAGGACTACTCGTAGGGTCGTGTGGAGTTGCACCTGTCAATTTTCCCTACGCCCCACGAATCAGGCCTTCGCCTGATTACAGCATACACATTTTTTTTCAAAACTTGCGAGTCACACCCTATATTGGTCCCAATTCATCACAAAAAAAACAAAAAATTTGAGCTCTCAGTTTAGCATTGACCGTGTGAGTCTTCTTCAAAGTTGTGGGGAGTCAAAACACAAAATCGATCGTAACTCCCAAACCAGATGTCTTGGAAAACCATGTGACCACTTAAAATCTGCAGAACACTAAAGTATAAAAACACATATTATTTTTAGCAATAAACAAACTTGAAAAAATCTGGACAAAAACGAGACTTGAAATAACTTTCAACAAATTGTTGAAAAAAAAATTTTTTTCGAAATGTTTGGCACATTTTTTAAAGAAACAAATCAGCCTAAAAATAAATTTCATAAACAGGTGTCTGGCTGTTATATCTTATATTGCTTATAGTCGTTAGTTTTAGTGGAATATCGGAGTCAACATCATAGAATGCTACTTATCAGTTTAAAGTCCATTGCATCAAACAGAAAATTTAACGGCGCATGCACACATTTGGAATCACTGCTAAACCATCCTTTGTTATGGACTGCCTGCCGCCATCAAATGCGCGAAGTAATTTTAAAAGCATGTTTGGGAAATCTGGTAGGCCCCAAATTATGTTTGGAGTAACATTAACTTTGCTGTAGATACGACCCTTACTACAAATTCTTCAGTTGAAACAGATTCTGAAACTTTAGAAAATGCGTTCAAAGCTCTTCACGAAATAAGGTACGTTTCTAACTCTTACATTCCTCGAAATGACTGTGCAGAGCTGTTGGACATTCTTTATTATTTGAATAAAAATTCCTTTTACCCTTTTCGGTTTCGACGCCCTAGTGTCCAACATCGAGCACGCTGGATGTCTTCAGCAATATATGCATCTAAGATGTTGCTGCTTCAAACTCAACTTGATGTGGATGCAAAAATTTTCAAGATTTGGAACTGTTTGGTTATTTTGTTGCCGTCGTTAATCCTGGTTTAAAGCCCCTGTAGACGCTGAAGCTGCTGCTGATGATTTACAGTTGTACAAGCTGCTACTGGCTCATGAACAAATACCAGGATTTAAAGACATATTTGATGCTGCTCTCTCAGCATCAAAAAGACATCTTGGGTATTTGAGCAAAACAGCTAATCTTATTTGCTCGGTGTTCTCACCAACTGCAGGAGCACACTAAACAAAATCTGGCTTCTAAGTTATTTCGTGTTTACCATAAATTTTAAAGACGTCTCCACTGAAGCAAATATTTCAATTAATATCAGAAGTCACAAAAATGAAAATCTTGGTTGATGAAAGGTCAGTTATCATTTTTCAAAGTTTCAACGTTGCAGTTGAAGACGTTCAATGTTTACGGTATTCATACACGAAATGGAAGAACTTCAAAAGTTTTCGAAAATTTAAAGACTTGGTTCTAACGCTGCATGTGACGAACGACTTAAGAGAAAAAGGCATCAAGACGTTTCTCTTCATCAATGATCATCCTGCTTCATTTTCTTCCTCGATCAACTACTTACGTTATGTTAACACCATGGCCATCTGTAGCTGCGGATTCTTTACAAGGAACCCCGGTTCTATGCGAGCGCTTGTCTGAGCATTGGTGTTTTCCTCTCCATTTGGGAACATGTGAAGCATTCTTTTAGGTTCACCCCAATCAGGCTAATCTGCACACCCTTCTTTCCCTAATCAACTTCCATTTTCGTATGGACCTAACTCCCATCTTTCTTAAGGATACTTTCGACCGCACATTTTCTTGCTCTAAACATGTATCTCTACTGCAGGCTGAGTACTTCTCTCGTTTCAAGGTCTTACGCTGCATCTCTGCTTCTACGAGGAATTCTTTCTCTTCTAAATAAACCTTTTTCCCCTGTGTAGTTTCTTTTCCTCTACGTTTTCAAGTTAGAACGCCTTTAACAAGCATGCAGTTTGTGCCATCTCCTTTCGTTCTTAACTATTTCTTTTTCTCTTCTTTGCAAGCCATTCTAATTCATTCTGAACTGTTCTCGAATAAGCAGATTCACCATTTATAATTTTTTTTCCTTTCTAAATAAACTAAGCTGACTTTGTGTTTCATAAATTTTATATATTGTACGATAATTACCCTAACCAAGATGGCTTTGAACAAGTTACTTCATGCTTCGAGCATAGCCTTAAACAGGGTAGATTTTTAATACAGTAAAATCTACTTTTGCTGTATTACTCTGGCACGTGTGGTGAGAATTTTTTACTCTCTTCTCTTCCCTCACTTTCAGACAGCAATACGTCTTTATTACTTATTTTTCCAGAGTAGTGTACCACTGCTGACAAAGCCGAATTATCACTGCTGACAAGGCTGGATACGCAAGATTACCGTGGTTTTTTAGCAATTTTGAGTTCCTTGTAGACACTGCTTTCTCTTGCAGTTCTTGCATCCACTTATCTCTTCTTTCAAACTGGAACCGCATGACCTCATTAAAATTCTTAGACAGACAAGTTACCCAGTTTACAATGATGAAGGACTTGTGCTTCTTCGTCACTCTTGCTACGTCCTCTCTTGTTTTTGTTGCAGCGGATACTGCCTTCAAAGTAATTAAATTTCCAGTTGGAAGAATTGAGAATTCTTCGTGCAACGTCTGTAGCCACATGACCGATACTCAACATCTGATTTCACGCTATCCTGTAACCGACTTTTTCCGCACGCTCTCGTCAGCTCGATTTCTATTTGCAATTTCTGGGTCAAGTTAAGGGATTTGTTGAGTTTTTACAGCTCCATGGCTTCACGCCATGTCCACATTCCTTGAAAGCTTTCGAGTAGGCTACTCGTTGATGAAGACAACCGCAAACTCGCTGATATAAGTAAAGATTCACTATTTTTTCCTCGAGCACAAATTGATGATTTACCAAACCCTTCTTGTCAAGAAATGCAATTAGCATAGCTTTGATCTTGAATTGACAAGCCAGCTTTTTTTGGATCTAGATAAATCTGCGATTTTTCACTGCCTGCTTTGGCTTTTTGTTTAAGGGTTATATTGGAGAGTAAAAAGTCTCATCTACTGGAACGACCTGCTCGAGAATTTGTGGAGCATACCATAATTTCTTTAGCGGGTTGTAACAAAACTTTTCTCGTTGTTTCTTGTGATCTTGAGATATTTTTGAAATCATTTCAGCATATACTATTCCTGTAGAGGGCACTAGGGGACGCTACTGTTGCGTGAGCGCTTGCTTTAGCGTCGCTATTGTCATCAACTGGCGTAAACAGCAACGGTAGTTACTTTATTGTAAAATAGCGCTGGCGGAAGTTGCACCAGTTTTTTTAACAGTTGTTCGGGCAAAGATGAAGTCCGCTCTTTGTTAAAATTAAAGTACTGTCGTTTAAAATGTGCACGTTCCAAGAATTACAAGCTACCAAAGTGCTTCTTTCGACAACGAATTTTTTTGGAAGAACGTTTGCTGAAAAGCCACCAAAAGACTGCTGCTGTTAGACAACTGTCTCAAGCAGAAAGACGAATTCCAAAGCTAAGCGATTGTTTGTGGTTATCCCTCCTCTTCCTCGGGATGGAGGTACGGCATGAACGGCAATTCAAGTGTATGCCGTCAACCTAATTTAGATTAGAAGCTAAAGCTAAGCGATTGCTTCGTTACTCTTCGATTTGACGTTGAGGGAGTTGTTTTATAACATATATCATTCTCGCAGTGCACCAGGGAAACGTTTGTTTTCACCTGGGAAGAAAGTGCTGAAACCAAAACGATCCAGGCTCAGCGATGAACATTTTCAGATGTTCGTTTTTATTTTTCAAATAGATACTTTGAAATAAGCTGTGTTCGAAATAGTTTTTTGTGCTGTCTTTATGACAGCTGGGCCTACTTGGTATTATTTATTGGTATGCCAATATTTTCTTAGCTGACTTCAATAAAAAACTGCTTTCACTTTACATGGCAACATTTTGAATGTGATTCGAACTTGCGCCCACTGACTGCTGTTACCGCATTAGCAAAGACTAATTATTGAGAAGAACTACCACCAGTGTTTATTGGACTAAAGTTGAGTGTTTAGCGATTAGCGGTAACGCCGATCGAATTTTCGCTGACTAGCAAGCACCTTTAGTTTGACACTTTCCACATTTTAACGTCATACTTCAAGATGGTTTACCGTGACTTCTTGTTAAGGCAAAGCTCATCCGCAATCATTCCGGCTGTTGACCTACTTGTGTTTGTTGTCCAATTCTCCGCCGTCACTTTTCAAAATGCTTACACCACTTGAAGTCCCGAGTCCGAATTGTCATATCTTCGCCATAAGCTTCTTGAAACCCTCAGTTGGATCCTTTCTCAGTTTTACGAAAGACTTTGTTGATGCGTTGCTTTATTTTAGATTGACGCGATGGCGTAGTGGTTAGAGCGTCCGCTTCGCAGTCGGTAGACCTGGGGTTCATTCCCCTTGTCGAGTCATACCAAAAGACTTTAAAAAATGGTATTCACAGCTTCCCCGCTTGGCGCTCGGCATTTAGGGGAGGTTGTGGAGAACAAGCCGGCAAGTTCGCTTGTTGTGTCCTTGGGCAAGGCACTTAACGGGACGCCCCACCTTTATGTGGAAGACAGGTGACCCATAAACCTCGAAAAAGACAACTCCCAAGCGAGTGCGGATTTCCCGTCCAAAGTATAGCGATACAATTCGCTTTCTCGTGAATGGAGGATAAATATGGCAAATAAAACAAAAAAAAACAAAACAAAAGCTTCCAACACTAGTCGGTAGTAGTGGTGGCCTGTGTTGCATTAGCGATCGCTTCAGTCGTCGTGAATTAGCGGCAACAGTAGTGGGCGTTACTTTTTTAGAATAGCGCTGGCGGATGATGGACTAATTTTTTCAAAAAAAGCCTCGTTGCAGACTCTTGCTGAATTTAACAGTTCTCTCAAAAGTGCAAAACTTTCCAAAAATCATGAGCTGCCAGAGTGCATCTTACGAAAATAAATTTTTTGAAACAGCGTTTGAGAAGTCAGTGAGGGACAGCAGCAGTGAGAACATATTAGTCAACTTTTTTAGAAAAAGGAAACGAGTTCCGAAGCAAAGCGATGGTTATGTCGCTTTCCGACAAAAAGTTAAGAGAGTTTTTTTGCAACACCGCACTTAACTTCCACGCCTGTTCTAAAAAGAATGATGCGCTGAAGCTAGAACGACCTGGGCTTAGCAATCAGTGGTGGATTTAGCGTGAAGCGAGTGAAGCGCGGTCTCAGGTCCTTTTTATATTTGTACATATTGTCATAAAACTTTGAGTCTTTAAAAAAAGCACATATCCCAATATATCTTTTATATCATCCAGAAACTATTAAGCTTGGCATTGAAGGCAGTAAATAAGACATAAATTTGTTGACCACAATCAATGAAAGAGAAAATGTTAAAACGAGGCTGTATACTGGGATTTTCTTGACCTCATGAAAGAGCATCTCCAGAAACCATACAATATAGGGCCATGACGTAGCTAGCTAGTAAACCATAGACACTGAAGGGTACCTTTATAGAATCTCACCTTTGGGCCCTAAATTAATAAACCTACCGCTGTTCGTGATAAAGATTATGAGAAGCTCGCTTTTTTGTTAAGTAGCTGTGATTAAATAACTATTTGTTTTTGAGTTGTCTTTGCGACATCTACTACTTTTATCATTTAAAATGCTTGTACTTTTTCAGCTGGACTAAGAAAAACTTAGTTTTTTGTTACACAACATTTTGAGTGAAAATCAAACTTGCGACACTGCTTTGAGCGCTTTAGCTTTTGGAAAGAACAAGAGTAAGCGTTTATGGCGCTTAAGTTAAGAGCGTTTAACGGTATCGCCGACAAAATTTTGCTCACTAGCGATAGCGCCGATAGTTGTCACAAGCACGTGCCCGACACTAGTTAGCAGCGCTTCTGACAGACCACCAACTCTATTTTTTCGAGTATCCTAAGAAACTCTTTATTCTCATAAGTAGCGCAGGAGAAAAACTTTGTACCGGCAATAAAAAGATTGAACCGGGAAAACGGAAAGTTCTTGATTTCAACATATCACGAGAAAATCTTGCCAAAATTCTGTAGCCCACGAAACCGGGCGGCTTGCCAATTGGCACAGATTCAAGAGCATGCTGATGCAGTTTAGTTATTTTTTTCACCCCTCGCATGTTAACGGTCGTGCATGCCTGCACAAGTGGGTGCAGGCATCTGCCACGTTTAAGACGCTTAGATCAATTAATTTCGTATTCCAAGCACCACCAGCAAGAGAACCTAGCTGTGGAATGAAGACAAATGGTACTCAACTGATTCAAGCCAAAGCAAGTTTCTAACTTTGTTATTCAAAACCCAATGATCACTTTATGCAAGGTTTAGCCTTTTGCTTAACAATGGTGAGTGGTTCAAAAGTGAAGTTGATCCATATGCCAATTGCGGCCAGAGGTTGACAGAAAAGTCGGTGCTGTGCACAAAATGTGGTAAGCGGGTACATGGTTGATGCGAATATGAAGAGTGACTTAAACTATGGCAAAAGGTTTGGTTTGTGGAATATGTGTTGAGACAATGCAACGAATTGTGAAACCGGGTGAAGAAAAATCATTTTTTTGACCACGTCGAGTTGGTGAAGAGTTTTTGTTACTTGGGGGACAGGTTAAATGCCAATGGTGAAAATGAAGCAGCGGTAACAGCAAGAACGAAAATTGGAAAAATGAAATTAAGAGAATGTGGGGAGTTGCTTTATGGAAGAAACTTTTTTGTCAAAGATCAAAGAAAGAATTTATCAGAGTTGTGTAAGATTGGCAATGCTGCAAGGCAGCGAGACATGGTGTCTGAAGGAGAATACGATGGGAATTTTGAAAACTATATAAGCAATGATGAAAGCAATCTCTGGAGTTGAGTGAGAAAAGAGCTAAGGACTTATGAGTTTGCTGGGTTCGGAAGATACTCTGAATGGGCTGACCGAAGCGAGTGGAGTACGATGGTATGGGCATGATTTAAGAAGGGATAATGGTGATGTGATTAGAAAAGCGTTGGGTTTTGAACTGGTGGAAAGAAGAAAGCGTGAGCGACAGAATATGACGCGGAAAAGGCAAGTGGAAGAACATGATGATCAGATTGGACTGTTCACGGAAGATGCCATTGACAATAACAAAGCAGCGTAACGGTGTTGATGAACTTTCTGGGAATGAGTTAAACTATCCGCCCCTGTTAACGGGGACAAAACAAGATTTAAAAAAGCGAACCTCTCAAGAAAGTAACTGCAAAGGAAAATGTGCTAAATATATAATCAAATTTAATCGGAATCGGAATCCTGTCATTGATCTTTTTATTAAAATGGTGCAACAGACCGGACGCGTTATTTTAGTTTAATATGTGAATAGAAAACGAGTCGTCCAAATTAAACGATAAGTCGAAAGCAAATGAAGAGATCGCATTTAATCTATCTCACATTGTTGAACGACGTACATACAGCCCAGCAAAACCATTCAACAAAATCAGTAATAAAACATAATTGATTTTACTCCAAATCATCGACATCAGTAATAGTAGCTGTTGAGGCAACTGGTTCTTTTTTCCTTTCAAGGGTAGCCGATAATGTGGGTGAAGTTTTCAGTCTCTAAAAGCGAAAAACCAGCACGTGGTGATACAGTTTTTATTCAAAAAAAAAATTCTCGGTCATTCCCAAGAATAATATTCAAAGCTGTGAGCTCAAAAAATTTCATCACTCAAGTAAAATCTCTCAATTCTCGGTTCTCAGAAAAACTTCTTTGATTTAGATGAATGTACAGTTACACAGTATACGTTTTTGTGCTTAAGCATTTTGGTAGAAATTTTTTATCCGCTTCAATACTTACATGGTTTATACCTTGTTGTGGGAAGACTCGATTCTGTCCGCGAACTACATGCTAAAATATTTTTGTACTTTTTTGTCAAAAATAAAGGACAAAATCGGATGTTCAAACAACGTTTTCTGTAGAGCATCATAAAAATGTCGTTTATAATTTTTGACAAAAAAATGTCAATTATAACTTCATAGAACAAAAATTTTTTCGTATAAACTTTGGTTTAACATTTATGATGGCTTCAGGAATTTCGGACCAGTCTAGTTAACAGTGGGAAGGTGCATTTCCACAAAAAAATATAACATAGTTTCAATCTTAATGCATCCTTTCACAATGTCAGCATAAAAATATCGGACGAAAATTTTCGCAGAGATGCGTGACAGAAAAAAAGTACCGCAGCTGGATTAAATCGCACGAAAACGTACAACTGTATTGTGTGCAGCATGGCTGGTGAAAAATACGCGTTTTCAAAAGTTGGAGGTCACACCTTTGACTGGTTCCAATTCATCACAAAAACCTCGCAAAAACTTGAGCTCACTCGGTTGGGTATTAACCGTGTAAATCCACTTCAAAGTTTTGGGGCCAAAAACACAAAATCTATCAGTGTAACCACTTAAAATCTGCACAATTTCGATACACATTACACTAAAGTATAAAAAACAAGCATATTATCTGGAGCAAAAAAAACTTTAAAAAATATCTGGATTAAATATGAGTTGTTTTCGAGATTTGACATAACTTTCGACAAATTTCAAAGATACATATTTTCGAAGTGGTTAAATTGAATGTCATTCACAGTAAATAAATACGAAGTGTTAGAATCATTTCAATATTGCTGGAAGTTCTATTTTCATTAAGGGAGGCCTTCTTAAAATCTAAAATTCAGCTAGGGTGGGCTTCTTAGAATCAGATCAATCACGTCTACTTTTCTATACGCAATGTAATATCATTTGTTTTTGTTTTGAATTTTCTGTAAATAGTTAAAACCAAGTCTTTAAATTTTCGAAAACTTTTGAAGTTGTTCCATTTCGTGCATGAATATCGTAGACATTGAACGTCTTCAACTGCAAAGTTGAAACTTCGAAAAATGATAACTGACCTTTCATCAACCAAGATTTTCAGTTTTTGTGTCTTCTGATATTGATTGAAATATCGGCTTCAGTGGAGACGTCTTTAAAATTTTTGGTAAACACGAAATAACTTAGAAGCCAGATTTTGTTTAGCGTGCTCCTACAGTTGGTGAAAAAAACGAGCAAATAACATTTGTTGTTCGCTCAAATACCCAAGATGTCTTTTTGATGTTGAGAGAGCAGCATCAAATATATCTTTAAATACCGATATTCGTTCATGAGCCAGTAGCAGCTTGTACAACTGTAAATCATCAGCAGCAGCTTCAGCGTCTACAGGGGCTTTAAACCAGCATAAATGGCGGCAACAAAATAACCAAACAGTTCCAAATCTTGAAAATTTTTGCATCCACATCAAGTTGAGTTTGAAGCAGCAACATCTTAGATGCATATATTGCTGAAGACATCCAGCGTGCTCGATGTTGGACACCAGGGCGCCGAAACCGATAAGGGCAAAAGGAATTTTTATTCGCAGAACAAAGAATGTCCAACAGCTCTGCATAGTCATTTCGAGGAATGTAAGAGTTAGAATCGTACCTTATTTCGTGAAGAGCTGAACTGCAATATGTGTCATGTCTACAGTAAAGTTAATAGTACTACATTTTTTCTTCAAAATCTAAAAAACTTAATTTGGGGCCTACTAGATTTCACGAAGATATTTTTAAAAACTGGTGACAGAATTACTTCGTGCATATGATGGCGGCAGACAGTCCATAGCAAAGGATGGTTTAGCAGTGACTCCAAATGTGTGCATGCGCCGTTAAATTTTCCAGCGTTTAATGCTGTGGAAATCAAACTGATAAGTAGCAATGTGTGTGCTTAAACAGGCAACTTGACTCCTGTATTGATAAGTAGCACTTTTCACCATTAATTAGTTTAACAACTATACCGCTAAAACTAACGATTATCACAATGTAAGATATAACAGTCCGACACCAGTTTATGAAATTTATTTTGGGGCTATTTGATTCTTTCTCATAAAAAGTGTTCTAAAACATTTTGAAAATACATTTTTTTCAAAAATTTGTCTTTTAAATTTGTTGAAAGTTAAGTCAAATCTCGAAAAAACTCATTTTTGTCCAGAATTTAAGTTTGTTTTTTTGCTACTAATAATGTGCTTATTTTTTATACTTTATAGTAATGTGTATTAGTATTCGGCAGATTTTAAGTGGTCACATGGTCTTTTAAGACTTCTGGTATGGGAGTTATGGTCGATTTAGTGTTTTGGCCCCCCACGTTGCCCCCAAAACTTCAAAGTGGATTTACACGGTCAATGCTTAATTGAGAGACCTCAAATATTTTGTGGGGTCTTTTGTGATGAATTGGAGTCAATCTAGGGTGTAACAAGTAAGTTATGAAAAAGACCTTTTCGAACAGCCCTAACGTACTGCCACACTTATGCGTACAAGTGGTGTGGAGTCGCCAATGGAGCAAATTTCTTTAACAATTACTACTAGCAAGTATACACTAATTGTTGTCTTGGTGTAGCGGTAATTGTTTTAAAGTAGAAACAATAGGTGTGAAGTTCGAAAACTTCATAAAAGCACCAATGGTATTGGCCAGAAAAGGCATCCAGAATTTAAAAGGTTGCGTTGCCCAATAAACAGTCTGGCTCGAAAGCGAATACGTAGTTTTAGACATAGAGGTACACATAATCAGAACATCTAAGCCCGCAAAAACGCGAGAATACAAGACCCAAGATTAACCCGAAGCCGACCAATAGCTGTTGGCGTTTTTTCAGGAGTCTACCAATGCAAATTCCAAGCACGCACGAAACTATAAACTTTACTGATTATTTCTCGTCTAAACAAGGTCCCAGCAGTAACAGGTATTTTCACCTCAAAACGCACTGCCTTAACAGCCGCATCAACGGACAAACAGGCCTTTATAAAATAATTCTCTTACCTCATTGATTGTGGGGAGCTTTTCTAAAAGCATGGCAAAAACTTGAGGAGGTAGTGTTTGTTTTAAGACCTGCAATAATTGCTGAGGTTGGCCGCATACCGCCACAGCATTGGTCAAATGTTCAACTCCTTCCTCGGGACTCCCATTTGCCAACAACTCTTCGCCTTTCTGAACTTCTTGGAGGAAAAATTTTTGTACGGCTTCAACATTCATCAAATCAGGAAACTACAGAAATAATAAGCACGCTCTGTAAGTATATGCAGTCATAAAAAACCTGCAATATCATTACGAAATTGTCAAAATCACTCAAGCAGTTAAGTATTATAAATCATTCATGCAGTCTTAAGAAAAAATCCTTTTATCTTAAGACACGTTAAAGCACTGTTTGACTTACTTTTCGGGTACATTAGATTGATTGGTCCATTGATCCAGCATATTCCATTTTAACTCTATAGTTTTTTACTTAGCAGTCTAATGTACCCTAAAAGTAAATCAAACTGTACTTTAGGTCTTTAATGCACTTCAAGTGCATAAAATTTGCCATGTTATAAAAATGCGGATTATCTACTGTGACCCCTAATCGGGAAAAAGCCGAAAGACAAAGAAGAAGTCATGCATAAAATTTGATTACATATTACACAATTGTAAAACAACAAGGAGGCAAAAAACTCTTTTGTTAAAAACGTCGATACTGTATATTTCCACGCCAGTTGTGGTGCAGTTCAGCGTTAAATTGTAACCCCCATCTTAAGCATAAAAAAACAAAACTTTCAAACAAAAATGAATCATACTAGGTAACATATGTTTTGCTCCCTGGTTCTAGTTCGTATTTGCCGTTAACCATTATCTAGATGCAACCGAAAATCAACATTATTAGTTCCAAGCTTTGCTTCTGATATTAGAGGAGCGCTTTCCTAAAATTGCAACATAACACTATTTGTACGCATTGTACATGAATGGTAGGCGGAGTAAATAAATTCAGTTCCTGCAGCTTTGAAGCAAACTTTTTTGACAAAAAGATGTCAATTATAACTTTATAGAAACAAAAATTTTTTCGTATGATTTTTGGTTTAACATTTATGATGGCTTCAGGAATTTCGGACCAGTCTAGTGGCCAGTGGGAAGGTGCATTTCCACAAAAAAATATAACATAGTTTCAATCTTAATGCATCCTTTCACAATTACTTATATTTTTCGTAGTCGTTAGCAAGTCATGCAGCATAGAACTTTAATGGATCCTCGATAAACCATTTGACCATATATGATACCAAATCGCAACAAAATCTGCTGCACACACGCACAACTAGAAAAATTATGGGGTAAAAATTGACTCTTAGCTTGTCACAATGACGTCAGGGTGTGCATGAACAATTGATTCTACTGCGAGATTGGTCTTCTTTAAGCAAGAGTCATGTAATCATCTTCGGTGGAGAGGAGACTACGAATGCTGACGGCTAGCACACTTCATGTTTACCAAAGTGCAGTGAGTGTTTTTAGGTATTTTCTGCATTACAAGATTTTTGACAGTGAGCACTCTTTGCAGGTGGTTAAGACTAATTCAAGCCAGTCAACTTAGCTGCCAATCCTAATTGGCTCTGTTCCTTTTCCTTTTGGCAAAGGCGACTCCTGCGTCCTTGCCAACTGCTCACTCTATCGCATTGAGACCACTTTTCTTCTCAACAGGCCCAGTTTGCTCTTAGTTTTTCCGTTAAAGCCTGCGCTATTCTGCAAGCTCTTTGAGGGTCTCACCAGCGCCAACAACTCAGCCATTTCTCTTCTCTTCTCCCCTTTTCACAGACTCTCGCTCTGTCTTCTCCTCCGCTTTTCCTTTAATCTCAAACTCTCTGGAACATCTGGCAGGAACTGTCTTCTCTCTCCTCCTTTACTATTAGGCCACAATGGGTCCACAGACACTTGATTCTCCCAGGGAACAATGCAGCCAATGAGTTGGCGAGGAGTGCTACTCCAACCCTTTGCAATCCCTTGTAGTCTCTCTTCTCTTACTTCTCGTATCTACTATTCTCATTTTTTGAACTGAAGGAGTACTTTCCCATCTAAATTCTTCAACACACAACCTCAGTGGCCACTGAAAAACTTGTGCTCCCTTGTCACGCTTGTTGTGTTCTTTCTCGTCTTCCCTGCATAGGACACAGAAGACAGCCTTTGGTTCCATGCATAGGAGACAGTCTTTGGTTAAATTTTTATCTTTCTAGAAATGGCAGAATTGAGAATCCTTTATGCAGAGTCTGCAGTCATCCAATCCAGGACTACTATTGCATTCTGCACTGTCAGTTACAGACTCTTTGCATCGTTCAGTCTTTGGCAAGTGCCTCTGGTCCAAGCCCTGGAGAGTTGCCCAGCTTCTGGGGCTCCTGGTCTTCCACCATGCCCCTAGCCCTCGGAAGAGATCGGATAATAACAACAAAGTGTGAGCCACTGTAAGCAATTTCAAAATAGTGCACGTACAACACAATTGTGGTTGAGGCAGCTTGATGTTTAACTTTCTATTGCCTAGATCAGGAATGGGAAAACTTTTCTCAGTTGAAGTCCACATTGGCATTTCTTTGGAATTGGATTGCAACCTAAAAAGTATAAAGAAACACAAATACAAAGGGTGTTTATTGATAACATTTAATGACTGCAACAAGGATGTTTATCATGAGCCAATGATATTAGATTTGGTTTCAGCATTGCTGATTTGAAGACTAATTGGTGTTCCTGGTGAATTCTATTGAGATCTCAAGCCGTTCTTAATTTGTGTCATGCATGAAAATGCTGATCACATTATATCTGTCAAAGCAAAATAACATTTTTTGCACATGCTGACGCAGGAGTGTGTGCTGATGCAAACACTGGATATTAAACACCATTTTTCCATATTCCAATTACATCCTTCTTGCCAGCACATTAAGATTTCAAAGTATAATCTTCTGATGGCTCAATTAACTCCATTTGTGAATAGTCAGGCACTTGATTGGCAACACTCATCAGGTGTGGTTGATAAGCAAGTTGCAAGATGTGATTGTGCTTTTTTAAAATGTTTGATCTGTAGTTGTACTCTTCACTTAACATGTCCGTAACTGTTGTCTATTCCTTCACATCACATGAAATATCTGTTGCTTTTGCCTGTCGAAAAAAACGTTTTGCAGAAAGTTATGACCGACAGTGAATAGATTTTTTTAAATTCAATTTTCTCTGAAAAAGTTGAATTTCTGTTACATCTCGTACACAGGTTTGGTTTTACTTGGCATAGAAATGTTGAGCTGAATTTGTTTTGACATTTTAATATTCAAAAAAGCACTTCCATAAATAGTGTGTTCTGAAAATTGACAAAAGTTCCATAAAAGTGCATTCTGATCTTTGAAAAATTTTACAATTTGAATTTTTAAAAACAAAACTGTTTCAAGCACACTTTTGAATGTAAAAGTCTCATCACCAAACTGGAGCTTTTGACAAAATTGCTCATATCACATTACAGTTGCTCAAATGCAGTTCAAAATACTTATTATTGCTCTTTTTGGTGTGCCACTCAGTAACGGAAATTTAGCACACAAGTTTTGTTGAAGTAAAACGCAATAAAAAGATTCAGTGCGTCTAGATTTGGTATTTCCTTTTGTAGTAATGCCACAAATCCTTTATGCTCATTTGTGCTCAAATAGTGCACCTTCATAGAAAGTGCACCATTTGTGCACACGCTTATTAGATTTTGTAAATCTAAGTCTATATCACAAAACCTTTCTTTGAACAAATTCAAAAATCTATTCCTCGTGTTCTTCGTGTAAGAGTCCCCAAACCTAGCATGTCCTCATAACACTGAAAATCTGAAGTGATAAGACAAATAAAAGATAGCACTCGTGCAAATTATTAACATCAGTGGACTCGTCCAAGGCAATCCAATAATATACATCTTTGCTTTTGCATATTGAGTAAAGTTGTTTAGATAGATTGAGCACTAACTCATGCTGTCGATCAGTTACAGTTCATCTCGAGAAAGGCAACTTTTTGTACTTCTAGATTTTGTCTGGATCAAAACATGGCATTGCTTCAATAACGCAATCTACTATGATTTTAGCATCACCACTTCGCTTGCCTCTCTTACCAAAAATATATGCTATTCTTTACCTTGCTTGAGTAATCTTTGTTTCTTGTGTTGACACTGTCTGATTTTCAAGTCCCATTTTTTAAAGTGCTTCTTTACAGGCCACTCCTACCTATGAAGAGTACCTATGATTTCCGTGAGTTGCATAATGCTGAAAAGCATGACACTTTTTCACAGTTGTAGTGATAGAGTAGCTACTGGATAACATTACTTACTTCAACATAACAACAAAAAATTAATAATAAATTTTACTTTTCACCCTGGAATCAATCTACATAAATTCAACTTATTGCTTTGTCAGCAATCTTACAATTTTGCTTGCTGCCTGCCTACTTGCTATGCTCTACCTCATTACATTGTGTTGCCACAAAGAAAACCAGCGAAAACTATTCATATTTCTATTTGTATTGTAATGCACTAGACTATGAACACTGCCTACAGTTTCACCTATTTCTCTCCCACATAGCATTCCTTATGTCAAAGACTAGTTAAAAACTAACAACCAAAACATTGGTGAGCAAAAGTGAAAAAATAAAGACAAGCAAGTATGTTTGAAAGTGAACAAACGATTAAAAAACTGCACAAACTCTTTGAAAAGGCTGCATGTGATCCAAAAGCCCCACTTTCTCCACCCCCGGCCAAGCTATTGACCCATTCAGTGGTTGTGACTTGAAGGCTAAAAGCTTGGCATGCAGGCATTTGGTCTAATTTACATTATCAGATATTAATGTCCTTAATAAAACATCAGAACCTTTAACTACGTCCCTGAAAATACAGTTTTCTACTGGAACAATTTTACCAACACACAGAAATAAACACAGGTTGGCTGTACACTTGACTAACCTGTTTACAAAAACTCAACACATTCATTTTGAACATAATCTCTTTGCAATAGTGTTGCCAAATCAACAGAACACCATGTAAGTAGCGTTCCCTAAAACTTTTAAACTACTTGTAATATGCTCACATACTTGGGCCATCAGCCAACATTAAGTGCATTTAACTTTCAAATGTGGAACTTAGCTTTTTTACTTGCTAGTACATCAGAAAATATCATGCTGGTATATTGTTAAAATGAATTTACTTTTATCTCAAAAACAAATGTCATGACATAAACTTGTGTTATACCTAATTAACTACCAGTTTTTCAATAAAGTTGGTCTAGAGAAAACTATGCAACAACTACATATATCATTTAGGTTAAGATACTCACAATAGTTGTTGACGAATTAGCAGCAGACTTGGCATATTTTTTTCTTTCTGCAATTTAATACATTTGTGAATGAAAAGACAAAAAATACAATTTAGAATGTCCATGAAGAAGTTCTTGTGTGTGCTTAAAAACAATTTTCCAATGTCTTTACCAGTTTACCCTGAAACTATTTACAATAAAATTTGACTAGAAATTCCCTGTCATCACTGCTCTGTTTGAAAAAACAATATCTCTTGAAATGAAACTTACCACTGATGCATTTGCATAAACACTTTTACATGGTTACTGTTTTTAGGAAGTGGCTATTTTGCTGTCACCATTCACATGTGTTTATATAGCCATAATTGCTAGAATTCTGGCAGTGATGCTGAGGCGCATGGATAGGGCAGCTGCCTTGAAATGTAATGATTATGGGTTGGAATCTTTGCTTGCAGGGCACTTAGAGAAAGGCAGTGTACACTGGAGGGGGCTGGTATGTGAATGTACAGAGTAGTGTACACTGGGAGGAAGTGGACAGTGTAGGGGAGTGAGACAGGGGGTGCAATATTTTTTAATCAATCATTAAAATTGACCAATTAGAAACAACCAAAAGTCGCATGTTTAATATTAGTACATTATTAAACATGCGACTTTTGATTGACTTTTGGTTGACCAATTACAGATGTCACATGGCAAAATTGCCACTGCTTTACTTATATATAGGTTTCATACTGTAGCAACCAAATTATTTTTTAAACAAACAATCATTTGTACCAAAGTGCTAATTACAATCTATTTATTCCCAGTGCATCAGAAAACAACACAAATGCAGCTACTGTTCTATGAAAGTTAACATCTGTTTAAATAAATTAGCCATTGCTCAAAACAAAGACAACAGTGTAATCCAGAAATTCATCATGACATATGCATTATCTAATTTCAAAAAGTTATACAAAAACATAAGGCAGTGGCTATTTCGCCGTCGACGGCAATTTGCCCTTGGAATCTATTTTGCCGTGATCATTCACGTGTGTTTATATAGCCAAATTTGCTATAATAACACTAGTGACACTGTGGTGTAGTGGATAGAGCGCTGGTCTTGAAGTACCATGGTTGCGGGTTCGAATCTCAGCTGGCCAGGGCTTTAAAAGAAAGGCAGTGTACACTGAAGGGGCAGGCCCGGTATGTAAATGTACGGGGCAGTGTACACTGGAAGGGAGTGTACAGGGAGGGGGATAGAGACCTGGGGGTGCAGAATTTTTTTTTTGGTTTTTAAAATTGACCAATCAGAGACAACCAAAAGTCACATGTTTAGTACGTCATTAAGATTGACCAATCACAAATAACTCACGGCAAAATAGTCTCTGAGGATAAATTGCCGTCGACGGCAAAATAGCCACTGCCAAAACATAAATGTATAAATACACGCTTGTGGAAAATTATTTTTAACTGAGGAATCACTAAACTACATTGAAACTTCTACCTGATAAAGTACACATAGCACAAAATTCCCAAATTTATAAAGTTGATAAAACTAAAAACATTACCATCCAATTGGGTAAAATTACATAACTATATTTTCATAAATTTCAGCAATATTTATACTCAAACAGATGTTTTTCCATAGTTTTCTAAAAATTTTCTTAATTCATTATTGGGGCTAGTAAAGAATCGGCCGTTGTGCTCTGTAATAGGCGATCACGTGACATGCGTTGCATGGCGTATTTTACCTGACGAACACAATGCGCGCGAATGAGATACCCTTGTTTGTTTATTTTCGCTAGCTTTGTTATAACTGAAACTGTTAGAAACGCGTTTTTAGTAGAGAAGAACTGTTCGCAGAGCCGAGTCACTAACAACAGTTGATCATCGACCACAGGTGTGTACCGTAACGCCACAGCGACGTCATAATGCCATCAAAACATGCGTAAATTGCGCACTTTCTTAATATAAAGGCTTTAAAGTTGTACCTTTACAGAGACAAGATGTTAAATACAAAAGCGCTGTTTGCAAGCACATCACATTTCAAATGATTGATTAACCTTCTGCAATGGCCTCCTTTTTGGTTTTGGTGCAAAAACAATTTAATGTAAGAAAGCTAGCAAAAATATAGAAACAAGAGTATCTCATTCGCGCTCATTGCGTTCGTCACGTAATATACGCCATGCAACGCTTGTCACGTGATCGCCTATTACAGAGCATAACGGCCGATTCTTTACTAGCCCCTCATTATTTTAGTGTTGCCTCCAAAACTTAGACATATATACTGAGAAATCATCAACATTGCTGCATGTGTAAAATTGGATCATCTACTTTAGAAAAGCTGAAAGTACATATAAGGATCAGTGCTTTAGAGTTGGAATTAGGGCTAGGATTACAGTTGGAGGGTGGCATTACAATAAGATTAATTTAAGCAATACAATCCATTCTTTGGCAAAAAATATATGCCCTACAGCAAACAAAAGTGCAATTTGACTTAATCAATTCAAAATAAGGTGCACAACTATATGCTCCACACTTACTTTCTCGAAGTTTTTTCTTAAAATCTGGATCACTTCTTCTTTTCTTATCAAAGTAAATGCAGTAACCAATGAAAGCTGTTCCACAAATACCAGCAATCACTAAAGCTGTGTTTCGATTCACGTCTAACATTTCCTAAATTTGAAAGCTTATCTAAAAGTTGAAAATTATCAACTGTATTTGCATGACAAGCAGCTTAACAACAAACAAATTTCATCAGCTTAGCAGGAAATAAGTTTCAGTATCAATGAAAAAAGTGTGATACTTTTAGATTCGAAAAGATTATCTGCTTTAAAGGTCTACAATACCCTTTGAAACGAACTGTAACAACAACAGCTCAACTACACGGAACTCTTTTAAACTCTTCTTTCTCTTCAATTGTTTTACTTGGTAGGTGAACTTGTTGCTAAGCTATTACTGTATTAGGTGCGATAGTCATGTCAAAAAGAGACGACATAACGGTAAGTCATTTTCCTGTCATTACTTTTTTCGCTGGCAGCTTAAATTGGTTTTACACTAATGCCATTTCACGCACAACTAAATTATTTCTTACTTTCACAAAGGGTAGCTTTCAAAACATCACAAGTTTTACAGTTGAAGGATTTAACATATCCGCACGTGAAATGTTCAAGGTCGTGATGAACAGCGGATTAAGGTAAATATTTGAGATTTCAAAAAAACGGAATTAGAGCACATTTACTGTTTCTGTTACCTTTATTCAATTTTTGCTGAAACAATTCTTCAGTTTACTTGGGCGGTCACTACCTGAACAACATTCTAGGAAATACCGCACTGCGTCTACAGCCATACTCTAAAATGTCCACGATCTTTTTTCAACAACCAAAAACTTTTTCATCATTTTTCTTGTCACCAAAATCCACGTTACACGGATTGGAATCGGATATCAACAACCGTGGTTAGGGGGACGTCTCCAGTAAGGGGGTAGGAGAGCTGGGCCCCTGCCAATCGATAGCTAGACCCCCAATTGAAATATGCTTACTACAGCACTCTGGTTCTCATTTAATAGGGTACCAGTAATTTAATGCTAATATTACTTTAAGTATTATTTGGTTTGATGCAAAAAAAAATTAATGCTTTTTCTGCTGCTCTGTTAAATAAAGAGAAAGATTTAACTCTTTCGCTCCCGCGATCATCGATTGATGATCTCGTGTTTTCAGTGTTTCCCTCAAATTTTGTTAAATTGAGTTACAAAATTAGTTTACTAAAAAAACGATTTGTGACTTTATTTTTCATCCGATTTTCATAAAATTTCAAAAGATCACGCTTATTTCCCCACGCATCGGATGATGTATAATTCGTGCCCTAATTCTTGGATTTTTATACCCAAAAAGGGTTAAAACGACCAACAACCCAGTTGCAGACGACAAAATCGGCCTAATTCTCAGCACGTTCCAACTACACTAAAATCAAATTGAGATTACATCTTTACCACATAACCAAACCCTTCATCATTAACACAGTCTGAAAACTACTCTTTTGGGGCATCATTTGACAAAACTTCAAGCGATAATAATAAATTTTACGTTTTTGAATTTCTAAATTTGTTAGGGGTCTCAAAACCCCCCCAAACAAATTTGAGTGATAAGTAGATAAAAGTAAATTTAGTGCGTAAAAAATATCATATGTTGCTAAATACCAGTCTCATTTGAAAGCTTAGAAAATTTGCTTTCCAGCAATATATAACTTTAAATAGTTTAGACTAAGTGGTATATGATATTTACTGATCAAAAATGAGTACTGTACATCATGTCAGTTCAAAACCCCCAAAAATTTTTTGACTTACCTTCACTAAATTATAATTTTTAGAAAAACTACACCCTATAAAAAGATAAAATAAATTGCAAATGTTTCACCACTAAAGTCGTCATTTTGTATCAAGTTTCCAAGGAGACAAAAACTGAAATACAAGTTTTAAAGCTAGCAGAAGTTTTGCTTCTCTAAATCAAAGTTTGCTGTATCCCCCTTGTTTCTCAAGAAATGGGAGGGGTGTAAACAAGCGGCTGTTTCATTGTCAGTGACAGCATATTCTATTTAAACTTGATATTTTCTGAATCTTGAAGAAATTTCCTGTTCAAAAATACATAATGTTACATGGTTTAGGCTAACCTCTAGCAGATAATAACTGATCATATTTTAGGTACTGAATTTAACTACTAAAATTTGGTACCGGTCGGTACCGGTCAAAAAAAGATCATGTGCCTCAGAAAATTGCAAATTGTAGAAAACCTAGGCTTTTAGGTAGGTTTTGAGTGATGTACCTTGAAAGCTTATTTCCTTAGCATCATTTTGCGACCATTTCTAAAAAAATTGGTAGAAAATAAATCTGTAGTGATCTTTGAGGTGAGGGCACTACTTTAATTTTGAAGACAACTACCCCCAGTTGGGGGGGCTAATTTGCATAAAATTTGCATATTAAAAAAAATGTTTTTCTATTTGAAATCCTCAAGAAATGTAGATTTCAACGATATATCACACTTAATGTAGAAGTAGACAGCTGAGTAATGATTTACAAACAAACTTGAGGTACATAATTATGATTAATTATGATTGATTATGACAGTTTTTCGCGCTGCCACCTTACGGACATTTTTTTCGCTTTTCACGCGGGAGCAAAAGAGTTAATGATTATTTTGTTAAAAGAAAGTTTGCGCCTCTATGAACAAACAATCGAAATAATAACAGATGTCCATTTGGCAACACTTTTTTTTGAAAACTTAAAGCAAATCTTCATTGCGCATCTCCATTGTTCGGCTTGAGAAGTATGCTGAACTGCTTGCATTTTTAATCAACAGTAAAAATAATATTCAACATTTGTAAGTTTTAGTGCCCAAAAAGTTACATGCAAGTGTAGAAATGCGGCTTTTTTGAGTCTTAACCACTTAGAATTATCAAAGTTGTTTAATAGGTGTTTAAATAGTACCAGAGCATGACGTGGAATGAAATAAAATGAAATGGAAGGCACATTTTGGTATGGAGGATAGTAGATGCCAAGAATGGAAAGGAATGAAGGATTTGGATAATGGAAGGCAAGAAGTTGTCAATCAATCCATTGTAATTACATCATACAACTTTTTCCACGGCATACAAGCTTTGTGAAATAAAACTGCGTGAAAGTTTCCACAGGTTATAATTTCGTAGCTTGAACTAAAAAAATACATTTATTTGTATTTTGAACCAAAGCAATCGCCGGCTGTTGTCCGTTGTCAATAATAGCTCGCACTACTTTGGCATATCGGTAACTTCACTAGAATTCAAATATTTAATCTGTGCTGCATCACTATGCATGTTTCGGCCAGTGTGAAGACGCAGAAGAGTCTAAGAAACACCAAGATTACGTCACATGCTCGTGCGCTTCGAATAAAAACGAAAACTTATTTGAAACAATCAAATTTTCTGTGGTACAGTAGACAAGTGCACCAACATTAGTAGTGGAACTAATTATATTTGTTTGCTTTTTTCTTTTGCGTGTGAATTACATGCAAAACTGTGCCGTGGCGTGTTGATTTCTCACCGTTTTCATTCTTTACAGTAGGTTTTCATTTTTTGAATTTTTTTACCTGTAATTGTACAGGGTGTCCCAAAAAAAAGTTTATTTTTTAATTTTTAACTACTTTTGTTTTAGAGCATTTGACTCTCATTTTTTCAGGTTTTATTCTATGGTAATAGGAGTTTTATACCTGAAATTTTGAAGCCTTTATCTTAATCATGCCTTTCACAATTGAGCAGCGATCAAAAATAGTAAAGTTCTATTTGGAAACTAAATCACTGGTCCAAACCCAAAGGGAATATCGCAAGCATTTTGGTGTAAAAGAAGCTCCATCTGTGACGTCAATCAAGAAAATTGTTCAAAAGTTTGAAGTGCATGGCACCTGCCACAACAGAAATAAAGGAAATTCTGGAAGGAGAGTGTCTGCTCGCACCGAATTAAACATTGATACTGTTCGTGAATCGACTGTGCGTAGCCCCAAAAAAATCAATACGGAGGCGTTCATCTGAACTTGGCTTGACAAAGTCCACCGTTCAAAGAATAATGAAGCAAGACCTCAACTTATATCCTTACAAACTGGAAATAAAGCAAACTTTGACTGATAGGGACAAAGAACAACGTTTTCAAATGTGCACATGGTTTAATGAAATGATGGAAAATGATGAACATTGGGTTGGCAAGATATGGTTTTCAGATGAGGCAGATTTTCATCTGGATGGATCAGTAAACCGTCATAACTGCCGTATTTGGGGCACTGAACCTCCAAACGTTGTTACCACCAAATCACTCCACAGCAGGAAGTGCACAGCTTGGTGTGCGCTTAGCTCTGACGGAATCATCGGGCCTTACTGGTTTGAAGACAATGCTGAGAATGCGGTGACGGTTAATCAAGAAAACTATCGCCACGTCATCAAAAAGTTTACTGCTTGTCTTCGTCGTCGTCGCTTTGACTTGAAAAAATTATGGTTTCAGCAAGATGGGGTAACACCTCACACTGCAGTGGAAACACGAAAATTATTGTCTGAAAAATTTGAAGACAGGCTGATTTCCTTGAAAGCTTCCCACATCTGGGCTCCACACTCTGCTGACCGTAGCCCACTGGACTTTTTTCTGTGGGGCTACGCAAAAGATAATGTCTATAAAAATAAGCCTACCTCTATTTCCGAACTTAAACAAGAAATAACTACGTTCATGAGAGCCATTTCCGCTGACACATGCAAAGCAGTAATTCAGAATTTTGCTGTGAGAGTAAGGGAATGCCTTCTGCGCCATGGCGATCACATTGAGCATGTTATTTAAGCAGCATCATCAAAATATATGACTATTTTTAAACTCCAGTAACATCAGCTAAGTAAAATGGATAACGACGATTTTGATGGCAAACAAATCTCCAACACATTATTTATGCACGGTGAAACTTTCATTGCTTTATCTTTACAAGTTTTTGCGTTACAAAAATTTTAAAAATAAACTTTTTTGTGGGA
The DNA here is from genome assembly GCA_963675345.1 of Trididemnum clinides. NCBI lineage: Eukaryota > Metazoa > Chordata > Ascidiacea > Aplousobranchia > Didemnidae > Trididemnum > Trididemnum clinides. The sequence goes on from OY776294.1 coordinate 26,511,933, forward strand.
CACCCTATACATTACCTATTGGTGATTAGGAAATACTGGAGGGAGTTTTTGGAAATTGAGGAAAATTAATTTTGTGCCGTCGGCTTTGCGTTATTCTCCTGAACAGGTAGTTATAAATGATACAACAATGCCCTGTTTTTCTTTCTAGCTAGAATTTACTGCTCCACATCACAGATGTAAGAAAATATTGCCTTTTAAAGGCTTCTCAAGAGTTACAGTTGTCCCTTATGAGAGGCAATTGAACATTAGGGCGGGTCAATTGTTGCATTCTCGTATTGTTGCAAATAAAGCATTTCTTGTTTATCTAAATAAGTGCATTAGGCTGTTGTGTTTGCATTTTGTGAACACAAACGAATAGCAAAAATCGAGTCGCTTATGTCCTGACTAGGCCGACTAAATGTGCACATCAAGGAAAAAATTATGTTCTAAAGTAGAGATTTATTGATGAATCATAATTTTCACCGTTAAACTTGTGTTAGAATGATGTGCAAATTTTGGGATGGAAAGGATTTTTGGAATAGAAGCGGCCCACCTGAAAATGCTTCCCAACCTGTTGGGAAACACTGCCATATCTAATTCTATTAGTTTTTGCTGAATTTAATATGTTTGCGGTTTATAGTGAGATACGCTTTGCGCTCATACATTGGGCCTGTTAGGCCTAGGGTGACCATACGTCCCGTTTTATTGAGGTCTGTCCCGTTTCAATTGATGAATGTCCCGTTTTTTCGTTGAGCTAACAAGCATAGCGTGACCAAGGGTTCGGCAAAGTTGCGCTCCAAATAAGTAGGAAAACCTGGCAGCTAACCTGCCTGCATGTCGAAAATACCGACAAATGGCGTGCGAGAAGAGCGATGACCTTTTTTTTTTTTTTTTTTAGAGACCGCCTGACTACGGGCGTGACCAAAGTCCTGATACCAGGTCAAGCGTCCCGTATTTGCAAGTGGACCGCCATTACCTCTACAGATTTGCGAAGCCATACTAGCGGTTTGCAATAAACGTCCCGTATTTGCACTTACAAAAGATGGTCACCCTAGTTAGGCCGCAATGGCTTTTCCTTCCGCTATCTTGGTGCGACAATGCACCAGTAATGAGATTATATTTTGAGTTCGATTAAGACACCGGTTTGATTGTCAATTTGATTAGCACTTGATGATTGATGACTACGGTTTGGGTAACAGCGGCAGGGGTAGTAACAATTTTTTTAAAATAAAGCGAAAAAATTTACAAACATCCATTAAATTTAATCTAACATGCTAATAATGCACCCACAAACTGTGCAATTACAACGACAGAAAAAGAACTGTTATTTCAAACAGTAATTCCATCAGTTAAGACAGTTACCAAATTGCCCACTAAAATTGCAACACTCGGTTTCGTTATCGCACTCTTTGTTAGGGAAACAGTGATGATAATAAAATGCCAGTAATTAGTGTAGCCCAGTAGTTCTTAACTGGGGGGGCACGCCTCCTCTGGAGGGCGTGCGTAAATTTTCAAGGGGGCGCGAGGTCTAATGTGTTTTACAACACACTCGCTCTTAATTTTGAGATTAATGTTTTCTCGCCTATTGTATGGTTGTCAGTGCTTAAATACTGTGTGAGATATTATTGTGAGTGATTGCAGCCTACCATTATGTGGTAATCCTGTTTGGTAAACTGAATGTGTGATGTCATAAAACAACTGCACTCAATGAGGCGCGGTATCAAAAAGGTTAAGAACCGCTGGTGTAGCCTATTGTTGGTAACGAAACTCTTCACTTCCCTAAAGCAACTAATTACATTTTATCTTCATTGGCTTACACAATACTAGCTTAAAAAGGAAATGCGCGTTTTTTGCATCTACGCTATTGGCAAGCGTGCAGTGCTCACACGCGACAAGAATTTGATGGATTTGAAGTCCGAATCATCACCGTAACAAACAATAACGGCAGGAATAAGAAGGAAGAACATATGCGAGTTTGTTTACAAATATGACAAAACAAGTGAGATGATTAAAGCAGAATTTTAACCTTATGGGAGAGAATCAATCGGTAATTCGAGCCCGTATGTACTTCTCACGTTTGGTAAACGAAATTTCTATCGCAGCATTCTCTGAGCTCAAAAAATCTACAAGTAAAGCGAGGTTTTTGACAAATATTCTTTATTACATGAAACCAAAAAAAGATCAATCAACGTGGAAGGTCATTCTACGCACTATGTATGTAGTCCTGCCCGTCAGCATGCGAACAATCGCCCAATTTAATTTTTCTTAAGTGTTTGTCACATTATCATTTCTTGCCTTTTCACATGGTTAAAAAAATTCTGAACTGTGCTAGTTGATGTACAATCAATACATTGAGCCAAAAACCAATTGCACAAAAAGAAACTCCATTAATGGCATAGCCAGCTAAAACTTCGGAAGCCGGAGCCACCTAATTTATGCTACAACCGCGTTGTTTTTGTTGATGAAGCGTTTTTAGAAACAACTCACAAATTTACTCCTACTCAGAAGTTTTTCCAATTAGACTTTTTTTTAAATCCGGTTTTGATCGACAACGAATTTACCTTGTTTCTACCAATTAAAGATATTGATAAAAATCGTTCCACTTATCCACCCTCCTGTGTTTCGCCCCAGCATTTAGCCTAACCATAACTGATCCAACATTAAAAGCCTACCACCAGTTAAGCAAGCTTTTCTTAAAAAATATAACCATACAGTTTTAAAATTAAACGAAGCATTTTACACACTTTGACTTACAAGATGGCATGTGCAAGAAGTCAGCAAAATTATACATTTGAAAAGTTTGATTGAAGCATAGGCCAAGCTCATGTCTAACGCATTTGCCTACAGGCTGAACTAAAACGAAGTTACTGCAGTCACTATAGGTAGGTGTAGCCTAAATAAGTACCAAGCCCTCCCGTAATAAAACATATTTAATCTGGCAAGAAAATTTCGAGTAAAATAGCAATAAATCTACAGAGGCATATTTAGGAACAATACATTTTTACAGTTTTCCATAACTTTGGATTTTTATCTACGTAATAATTTATAATTTATATTATGTTATGTAAATTAGGACGTAAAGCTCACCTACAAAATTAAGAAATGTAAATTAAACGTCGTGACATTAGTTTGAAATTTATTAAAACTACAAATTGGACTCCTATTTTAAGGCTACGCCTCAGCTTGTAGCCAGATCAGAGACCCAAACCGGAGTTGTATAAGCCTAAAATCAAGTTCCTGCATGCCACCACTTGCATTATTACAACTCCTACAGTTACTTATCAGAAAACACACCAAATCACTGATTATTGTTTTGAATTCAATCATAAAATAGCGAGTTCAAACCTTAACGAAATCAAGTGCTACTGCAAAACGGACTGGCTGAACGCAGAAAACACATCACAAAATGGTGATTAAATACATATTACAAAATAACATAGTTACAATTTCAAAAATATTAAGAAGTGATATTTTACGGCATCGTTTATGATTGGCGGTGATTACGGGTAAAATGACCTACTGCCAACCCTGACATCATCCCAACAAATTAGAATACACGTTCTATGCAAGCCCTAGGCCAATTAAACAAAGGTTTTCTCATAACACAAAAATAAACCAAAACAAATGTAATAAATAAGCTACTGCAATCAAAAAATACAAAATAAACTTTTAGAATTTTTGAGTAATTAAATTATATGATCTATATTATCCACAGTTACAAAAATGGTAAATACAGTGACTATACCGATTACAGCAGTAAATAGAAATTACAGCACTTTTAACACAGTTTAATAATTAAATTAAGACAACATAAAAATATAGCAGAGATGCAAGAAAATTACAAAACAGAGATCATGATATTACGGACAAGTAGCTACATTGTGAGGATGAACAAAAATGCAGTCAAAATTATAGCATTAAGATAGCCTTGAAAAAGACTAGTACATAAAAAAGTATTAATTACACTTTCCAACAAAGGGGATATTTATTTATTTAAACAGAAAAACGCCAACTATATAAATCTGTCCCATGGCCAGACAAAATTGTCAAATGCGCGCAGGTTTTGTATCTTCCTTGCTCGTAATACAGTTATTGCAAAATGACAAAAAACTATAAGAGTGTCAGTAAATTACTACAGCGTTCTCAAGTCATTGATAATACTGATTCCAATTTAGATCTTCAAAACGTCACGTATGAATTTCGAGAATACTTTGCTTGCAACAGGTTCAGCCTAAGTTATCATAACTTTGTCCCAAACATTAATAAACAACTTAAAAATTTTGCTTTAGCGTTACTTTTAAACAAAAGAATTCACATTACCGTAATGCAAGTTTTTTAGCTTCAAACACTAAATGGTTTAAACTTTCGAAATAAAAGCAATATTTTACCTGCTTCTCAGTCGGCTGACGTCATAAAAAAAACTGCTGCACGAACAGCATGATCATATATGTTACATGCGCTCATGGGTTTTCCACTTTACTTTATTTGAATCGCAGTCATTGCTGCAAACTGTGTCACACGTTTTTAACAAGTCGAAAAAGGGTGATGAAAGGCAGGGTTAATATTACAGCAACTGATTATAGTGTAACTCATAATTCAATAAGTTATTGCATTCATGACTAGTTACTCCAAACAAAAGATGACATGACGAGACGGAAGTATGAAGTGGGAGAAATAAATGACGCACAACCACCCACGTACAAGGATATACTGGCTTATTGTATAAAATCAATTTTTTTAAATAATGACGTTGATACTGGTGGGTGCGTTACAAAAAACAAATACAGTGCAAGCGGCAACTTCCTCATAAATTCGCAAATGATTTGATCAACACATTAGCTCTTCTTAAATGACTAAATTATAATCAGGAGATGTTTAAGCTAGCAATTTTTTCGACAACTAGAAACTACTTTCAGACTTTTTTTACTAAGCATTTTCATTGTATCTATAGATCTTTGCTTTTCTTGCAATTGTGATATAACACACGTTAGAGGTATTTTCACAATAAATGTGTGACGTCGAAACGGTGTTGCCAAAAACTAAGCCCATAAAGTGCCAAAAAATTTTTCTATCCTAAAAAATGCACCAACCAGTTGATCTTTGGTTATAACCGTATGAAACCAAATTGAGCTTGAATTTTAAAGTAGTAAACTTACAGCACATAAAATTGCACTTAATGAAAACACGCAATAGATCGCAAAAACAAACTTACAAGATTTTTTCAAACCTCCATAATGTGATTACGTTCCGGCAATGTAACAAGCTTACATGAAACTAGTAAAAAAAAGGAAGGTTTATTAAGAACCTCAACAGTTCTATTTTAACAGATTACCAGAAATATTTTCTTAAAAAAGTTGTATAAATTATCCTCAATTCGGTTGGTCATAAAGTCCATCTTGTTGACCAGAATCTTCCTAAACAATCACACAGAGTTAAATGTTAGATCATTATTTTTGTCTTTAAGGCAATTTACTGTAATTTTCTCGCCTATGCTGCAGTGTTTGAGGGAAACGAATTATCCCCTCAACTAAAATTAAGCAGCAGAATCAAACATAGTCTTAAAAAAATGTCGGTTAACCTTATTGAAAATACGCAATAAGCAAACAGATCACTTTTTTATATCCAGGCATATCGCATACAAGGCTGATCAACACCTTCCACCATGAATTGGAATTTTTTAAATTTACTTTCAGGGGTCCTTTTCAACAGTCTTGTGCTAATCGCATTAATGTAAAAACCAATTAAACCACCAACAGCGTTGGGATTAAAACGTGTAGTTGGCAGTGGTAAAACTTGGTGCAATTTTATCGGTAGTAAATTAAAACTTGGAAATAATTTTCTTATAGCTTTGAAAAAAGCTGTTTGAGCCATAAGCTTTTCGTGACGCTCTCATCAGTGGCAGTATCGCGTCAAAAGGGAAGATCTAGAGTGAATAAGTCTTTTATGTGAATAATTTGGATGTTACGCAATCAAGACAAGCAAATGATAGCGTTTGTATTGCAAAGCGCGCGAAAGAAAGATTTCGCAATTGCAAAAGTTAGAGAAGGCGCAGCAGGAGGCCAAATGCCACGATTATCGAAAGAGTTTGAGAGTGTAAACAAACTCTTTCTGTCTGCATAACACCGGGCGTCGGGTCTTGATATAAGTAGCCTCTAAAAGATTGAGATGGAAAGAGCTGCGCGCTGCGGCGAGGATTGAAAACCGCTTATCATCATAGTTTAATGCGCATCGATCATTATCTAAAAGATGCTGACCAATGGCGGAGTCACAATCCGGTTTGGTGTCGGTTCGTTTTATATCAAGACCCGACGCCCGGTGTTATGCAGACAGAAAGAGTTTGTTTACACTCTCAAACTCTTTCGATAATCGTGGCATTTAGCCTCCTGCTGCGCCTTCTCTAACTTTTGCAATTGCGAAATCTTTCTTTCGCGCGCTTTGCAATACAAACGCTATCATTTGCTTGTCTTGATTGCGTAACATCCAAATCATTCAAATAAAAGACTTATTCACTCTAGATCTTCCCTTTTGACGCGATACTGCCACTGATGAGAGCGTCACGAAAAGCTTATGGTTCAAACAGCTTTTTTCAAAGCTATAATAAAATTCTGTACCACAAACAAGATTTTTGAAATAATTTTCGTGAATTACCGTCAAACAAAGTGAATAGGAACGACTTTCACTTTTTTTACACGCCACTTTTGATTACCAAAAACACTAAAGCAATAGTTATATAACGGGTGCATAAGAAAGTGCTTTAAATGTAATATTGCAAAAATGTCCTGCAGTGACATCTACCTGATAGATCAATTTACATGCCGTTGCTCTTCAACCAAATTTTCGGGGTGAATACGAACGGATGTTTGATGTTGTTGTTGTTACCCGACCCCTTTCGAGGGATTGGGGGCAGGCGGAAAACCATGGAGCCCCAGAAGTCGGGCGACTCCCCAAGGTTGACAACGAATTTTTTTTTGCTCGAAATGTAAAGGAATAATGGAAGGAACGGTAGATTCCATTGAGAAGTTGTGCGATGAAGTGGAGACAGTGAATGGATTTTGTTATTTGGGAGACAGACTAAATGCTAGGGGTGGTTGTAAGCGGCAGTCACAGCAAAAGTAAGAATCGGTTGGGTAAGATTCAGGAAATGTGGAGAGTTATTGCTTGGAAATAGGTTTCCTCTGAGGAAAAAAGGTAAAGTTTATCGTTGTTGCGCAAAATCAGCAATACTGTATTGGAAGCGGGACATGGTGTTCAAAAGAAAATGAAAAAGCAATTTTAAGGAGAACGGAGAAAGCTATGGTGAGAGCAATGTGTGGTCAGAAAGAAGAACGACTGAAGAATAGATGGACATGTTGGGGTTGAAGGAAACCATAAACCGGTTAGCAGCATCAAATGGAGTTAGATGGTGTGGACATGTGCTGAGGAGAGATGACGATAGTGTTTTGAGGGTTGTTTTGATCTTGAAGTAAGTGGCAAGAGAAGGCGAAAACGACCAAGACCTGGTAGAAGCAAGTGGAGGAGGAGACAGAAAAGATTAGTTTGAAGGAGGATGCCCTAAATCGAGCAAAGTGAAGAGACGAAGTGCAAGCAATTGCAGAACAAATGGGGTGAATCAGGCCATCTCTGTTAGGAGAACAACACTGGATAAAAACTGAATAACTACTACTACTGAAATTGGGGTTATGAACACCGTATGTCAAAAAATAAAACATTGTATTGCCTTTTTCCTGTCAAAACCTGATTTTGCCAAGGCTAAAACTTTAACACTTAACGCTAGAGGCAGTTTACTGCCCAAAAAAAATTGTATTTCGCAAGTAAAAGTGGCGTAATTACCAACAATAAAAAGCAAAAAGTTATGGTGCCGACATCTTCTTCCTCGGAATTTACTATTTTTTCTTAAATCACATCGTTCTTTGCATTCACCTCTCTATTTTATGGTCAGACAAAATAATATCATGCGAACAATAGCCAAAAGCCAAAAACTTAGGTACGTAACGAAAAAATACAATTTCTACCCGTGCTTCACCGGGTTAGAATAGTGAAGCTGCTCACTCAGCATGTCGTAAGAGGCGACTTTTGGGTACCAACCGATGGCAGTCCGCCTTGTTGGTGATGGGGCTACCAGTCGGCGGTTTGCATCCACGACTGGTTCGAAATGGGCTGCCATTTTTTCCCTGGCCTAATTCAATTAGGTTGATAACGTGAACCTGGATTGCTGTTCGCGCCATACCTCCATCCCAAGGAAGAGCAGTGGTAAACCAACAACAACAACAACATCAACCATTTGAGATATTACTGATGCCAGCTATTAGTGCATTTGAAGACAGATGATCCACATGAATACTTTTTTATGGCTCCACGTCTATTTCTATCTTCTCTTTAAGCTTTTACTTTTTAGCACCACCATATCATGCATATTTAGCTGTACAAAAACTAAGCTAAAGCAATTGCAATCTACGTTGTAACGGGCCTACCTACGACCTAAACAATGTGCCGGCTTGTAGCAATTCCTACATTGCTTACCGGGCACCGTTGCCCATATAAATAAAAATAAATTCTCAATAAAGGCAGTTTGTAAGCCTTTATTTTTTGAATTTGGAATTTTGTGTTGTCCGCACAAAAGCGCAACGCAAACTTAATGTCTTTTCAATAAAATTGGAATTATATTCCCATGTGGTTAGCTACAACTTTTGTAATCGTTTCGGTGGCATTTTTGATATTGTTTTTGGCTTTTAAAACCGATTTAGGCCTACAAGGGCTAGACGTGTTTTTCCGCTGTTCCTATTCACCTCGTGAAATTTTTCAAAAATGTCTAAACAACTTATCAAAACTTTACACCTAACTGTAATCGTAAACACCTAATAAAACTAGCAGGAATGCAATCAACCAAGTCTTGAAGAAAATAATGAAGGTAGGAAAACTAAGAGTGATTGACTCTGGCAAATGAAAAATGACCCTTTCTAAACACCTCTTTCAACCAACTAAGCTTACAGATAATTACATGTTTTTAATATCATACACCAAGATACATCCCAAATCAATCTTCATAAAAATTTGGAAAAAAATTCAATAGTTCCTAACAAAATTTTAGCACAAGCAACACTTCTGGGCTGGTGTTTTCATTCAGCCCATATTACCATACCTGGTTGACACTCACTTGTCCAAACGTTGCTGGTTTCTTTGATATATCTACCACAGAATATTGTCCAGATCCTGCTACATCTCCAGAAACTGAGAACTTAGGACTAGCATACTCGTCTGAAAAAACAGCAATTACCTTAACACTAAACCATACTGAACTTCATCACATCACACTAAATCAAGAAATTTACTTCTGAATAAATATTTTTGTCCTACGGTTACGGAAAAATCTTTTGCCGGTTTGGCTTGAACATGGCAGTGTTCAAACCCACTACGAAATTATTGGTGCGGTTGGTGCAGTGCAATTCTTGCGCAAGCAGGCAATTACGCAGGGAAATTCCGTAAGCTGCTTTCCCAGGTGCACAAAAACGTAGTCATCGCGAGATTTGAACTTGACGATCATTGTTACCATGAAGACCGCTCCAATCCATACAACCAGGTTGCCGACAATTTTATGAGTAAAAACGTCTACCGTTATGGCGCCTGTCGACAGACCACTACCTAGTAGGAGATAATTGTTAAAATATCTTCTCTACCTACTTCAACTCAAGTTCAGCTAATTTTAAGCAACAGCATAACAGATCGTGCTTTTTTTCTGACCATGAAAGTAGTCTGTTGCGATATGCTAAAATATATTAAGGCTGCAGAGATATTGCTGTTTGCTAAAGACCCATGAGTGTTTTACCATTTCACATTGAATTAAAGATTGTTTCGTGTTGTTTTCGTCCACTTGACAGTGGCTTAAACAAAAAGTTTAAGATCAGCTATTCTAAATTGGGATTGCTCGCACTGCATGCGGGAGTGACAGAAGAATTCTGGAAGAACGAAATTTTTTGCCAATCTGTAGCTCAATTTATAATACAGACCCAGTTTAAAAATTTACGATAAAGGGGGAGGCAGTGGTGTTACTTGACTAAGACGATCCGCTGCGGGAAAAATTATTTTGCATTTACACCATTTTGACACCATCAAACGAGGTCAATTTAGGTAAAAAAAATTAACCGTTTCAAAATATATTCTCAAATTTCTATTTCTATATCTAGGAGCAACACTTTTAGACTGTGCCGCGGATGCCACAGACCATGATAAGAGTTGCAAAAATACAATTTCCTTCCGCGGGGGGTGCAGAATAATACATGAATCAAGAACTGTTGAACTGCAAGAATGTACCTTACCTTGCTGCATTCGTAAACTATGTTCAGAAGCTTTGAGCACACCAGTACTAAGCGAAACTACAACATGACCAAATATATAATTACCCGAACTTGAGGAAGTTTGATGGTTCAGGATTTCGTCATTGCAATAAAAATCGCCCACTGTGTGTTGCATCTCTGTGACTAAAAATGCAAATCAGTTTTAAGGTTAATAACATCGACACCATCGATTGAAACTACCATGAACTCAGCAGCTGAAAACCATGCGCTTACCATCATTCACTTATTGTGAGTTGTAATATTTTTTCAAAAAGAAAGAACTACCACGTTGAACAGCGTTACAGATGACTAATCTATGCAATAATAACTGCTATAGCATTCAATAATGAAAAACTTTTAAAGTTGCAAATGGAGTAAATAGAAAATTGAGTAATTTAATCAGTAATACCGGTTAAAGTACTCAATTTCCTTTAACTGAAGGCGTTAGCGAAATAAAAATACTTATTACATTAGGAGAAACGACAGTTTTCCTTAACGCAAAGGATCTCCTCATCACCAGACAAAGTGGCAAGGGAGTACCTAATCTTATCGGGCTGTGAGAAAAGCATCACCATTTAACCCAATAACTTTAAAAAACAACGGTCAAATAGCAAACGCACACTGAAATAAATAAAAATTTTCGGAAAACTGAATTTGAAAAAATGTTTACCGAAAGCTAAATTGCTAGTACGCGATATAATTTTTGACACCTTTTTCCACAAAATAACGAGTACCTATGAATACGAATCATTACGTCGCTGATCAAGCCAACACTTAATCTGCCCTATGGAAACATTTTATCAGAACGATTTGAGACCGTTGACCGTGATCACTCAGATAAAATTGTAGGCATAGCCAACAATGGTTTGCTAAGCCACCAATAAAGTCCCACCGTATTGCCGAATTTAGATATAATAAAAAAGATTTTATCTAAAAACAAAGTATCGTTGGACTCTGGTTGACTAGTCTTCAAGATAACGACTAATAAATTGCTGAAGGTTAATTTTCCATATTCAATTAAAATTACGCATAAAATTGCCGTAGATTGCCTTCACAAGGTGCACAAACACATAGCCATCGCGAGATTCGAACTCAACGATCATTGTTACGATGAAAGGCATCTCATTCTGCACTGCCAGCTACGGACTCTTTGCACCGCTCGCTCTCTGGCGACTCTGTCTCTCTACGACCTTTGGTCCAGGCCCTGGGGGGTTGCCCGGCTTCTGGGACTCCATGGCCTTCGGCCATGCCACCATCTCTCGGAAAGGGTCGGGGAGCAACAACAACATGAAGAGTATTCCAATCCATACGACCAAGTTGCCAACAATTTGACGAATAAAGACATTTACAATTATGGTGCCTGCCGACAGACCTCTATCTAGTAGAAAATAATTGTTAAACTATCCCTGACGATGAAATTAGTCTACTGCGGAATGTTAAAAGAAATCAGGACTACAAATGTATTGCTGTTACAAAAAATCAATGAGTGTTTTGCGGTTTTACATTGAATTAAAGATTATTTGGAGTATTTTTTGTCTACTTGACAGTGGCTTAAACAAAAAGTCTAAAATCAGTTATTCTAAATTGAAGTTGCTTGCACTGCATACGAAAGCAACAAAAGACTTCTGGAAGAACGAAATTTTCTGCCAATTTGTAGCAGAATTTATTCCACAGACCCAGTCCAAGAATTTACGAGAAAAGGGCAGGCAGTGTTGTAACTAGACGAAGCGGTCCGCCCGGGGAAAAACTGTTTTGCACTTAATCAATATTGTATGCGAGCAAGGCATGGTGTTTAAAAGAAAATGAAAAAGCAATTTTAAGAACGGTGAGAGCCATGTACGGTCAGAAAGTTGTTGCCAGAAAGACGACTGAAGAACAGATGGACATGCTGAGGTTGAAAGAAACTGTAAACCGGTTAGCAATAGCGCATGGAGTAAGATGATATGGACATGTGCTGAGGAGAGATGACGAAAGTGTTTTGAGGGTTGTTTTGAATCCTAAAGAGAAGGCGAGAACAACCGAAGACCTGGAAGAAGCAAGAGCAAGAGACAGAGAAGATTGGTATGAAGAAGGAGGATGCTCTGAATCGAGCAAAGTGGAGAGACGGAGTGCGAGGAATTGCAGAAGGAATGGGGTGAATCCGGCCATCTTTGCTAAGGAGACAATACCGGATAAAAACTGAATACCTACTACTACTACTTACAGCATTTTGACAATACACTCAAACGAGGTCAAATTAGGTAAAAATAATTGACCGTTTCAAAAACATTCTTAAATTTTCATTCCTATATCTTAAGGCAACACTTTAGACTCTGTCGAGGATGCCAGGAACTTTGATAAAAAAAGTTGTGAAAATGTAATTTCCATCAATGGGGTGAGCAGAGTAATACATGAATCAAGAACTGTTGAACTGCAAGAATGTACCTTACCATACTGCATTCGTAAACTATGTTCAAAAGTCCAGAGCACACCAGTACTAATCGAAATTACAATACGACAAAATACATAACTACCCGAATTCGTGGAAGCTTGTTGGTTCAGGATTTTGCTATTGCAATAAGGACTGTCTATTTAGGTTCTATCTGTGTAGCTAAATATGCGAATCAGTTTTAAGGTTAATAACATTGATATCATTGATCGAAACTACCATCAACTCAGCAGCTAAAAACCACATGCTTACCAGCTCTCACTTTTTGTGAGTTGTATCGTTTTTACAGAAAGAAAAAACACCTACGATAAACAGCGTTATAGGCCATCCAAATCTACGCAATAATAACTGCTTTATCACATTCAATGATGAACAACTTGAGTGGTGAAAGTACGCAATTTCCTTTAACTGAAGGCACGAGTCAAATGAATATGCTTATTACATTAGGAGAAACGACAGATTCTTCTATTGCAAAGGATCTCCTCACCACGAAACAAACGGGCATGGAGACACCTAATCTTATCGTGCTGTAAGAACGGCATTGCCATTTAACCCAATAACTTAAAAATACAACGGTCGCCGTAGATAATCAATGATGGGAATATTTTCTGCACAAGTAGTCTAAAACTGTACTGAATAGTGAATATAACTACGGGTATTGTCATTGCAAATATATCACACAGCATTTATGTTGAGACAATCACAAACTCGCAGAAAGTAGGTTTTTACATAACCGTCAACCGTCAGTAAGACAATTTATTTTTCAAAAACAAGCGACTTCTCCGCATATTTTTAATTTTGTGTTCTCTTTATTGAAAGCTTCGTAGAAAATGGATACAAATTAAGGGTTATTTTTAGATTTTTTGACACAATGCGATTTCGTCCTTTAGTTTCCCATTAAATAAAATCGTAAACTTTCCCATTAAATTTACCTTAATGTAGGATTTTTGACTTCCAACTATGCGTTATCTTTGCCTGGACATTTAAAAACAATTTTCATTGCGCAATCACGAAAACACCTTTACAGCCATAGCTATATACAGAACGTGTGTCCAGACTACTTACTAAGTTGCAAGCAGCTTAAAAGTTGCCTTTTATCAAGAGCACTGCATTGTCGCAATAGCTCCGAAGCCATTCACACCACGCAAAAAAAGTGCTAACATCAGGAATTAACAAAAAACAAGAATTATCAAAAAACTAGCACACTTTGTCCAAGCACATCCCAGCTTGGATAAGTTAAAAAAAATAACGAGTAAAAAAATATAATTTTGAAAAGCGAAAAGCAAACAATATCAAATGGCAAAAATACTCGTTCACGATCTTAAACTGAGAAAAGGGTAAATGTAATATTTTGTGATAAATTTCTAGAATGAAATTAACACAATACAAGCGAATTGATTAAGAATCGAAGTCAAATCAAAATGGTAGTACAAACGCAGCTTGGTAAAGATTTTGAATTACTTTATATATTTGTTGGATGAATTAATTGAATACGATTTTATATCCAAAGAACCAGCAGAAATTTGTTCTAGGTGAAGCTCCGTATGGTTGCATTTTTATTTCTGCGTACAATTAGTACTGCATCACCATATATCTACGGTTTATTATCACGTACACACTTTCTTCTTGTTGCCGCTTAATGTTTTACCTATTCATTTAAATCACGCCCATTACGAAACAAAACGTCTCCGAAAATAAGTACGAGAGTCAGTCAAAAAGTAGTAAGCCCTACTCAATCTACCCACTCATAATTCATATTTTTTTCAAAAATCTTGACATTGTGTAGTTAAAATACTCTTGTAAAAACAAACTGTTGAATAATGTTGTTTAAACGTATCCACTTCCGATCAGTCATTTTGAAATGAGATCATCATTGGATATCCGTCAGAAGCAAAGCAGTGTGATTAAAATTTTTGTTTTGGAAGGAAAATTACGAACCAACATTTTCAAAATATCAAAAAAGGTTTATAAGGAGGCTGCAATAAGCTACAGCACTGTCAAAACGTAGGTGTCGAGGAATAAAAATGAAGGAGATCCAAGTTTAAGTGAGCTTCAGGACAGAGAAGTGGACGGCTACCTTCAGTGATTAATCCTTAAAACAGTGATCAGAGAAGATCGCGGAGTCACTATTGATGGCATTGCTGAACTTCTTGAAATAACCCATAAAAGTTATAGAAATATTGTGGGGGAGCTAGGTTTGCCGAAGGTTTGATCTAACCTGGAAATGTCTCAGATTTAGCTGCAACACGATAATGCCAGACCTTACACTAGTCTCAAAACTCGTATAGCAATACCTTCTTTTGGATCGAAAACCGTAATCCATCCCCATACTCACTAGATCTGGCATCACCTGACCACCGTCTTTTCGGATCATTAAAAGAAGGAATTAGGAAACAGCAGCTCACTACTAATAAGCAAGTCAAGCAAGCTACAAAAACCAGAGTTAAAAGCGTGCAACCTACTGAGTTTTACAAGGCCAGCATGCCTGCCTCATTCACCAACGAACAGTAGGCAAGAAGAAGATGGAGACTACCTTGAAAAGTAGCATTGAAATCCCCGATTTCTGGGCTTTATTTATATGCGAATGATGTGGTTTTACTTCAATAAATAATAGGTAGGAAAAACTTAGGCTCATTACTTTTTGACAGCACCTCGCATTTTACGTTGACTACTACATTTTATAAAGCGATATATTTATTCATTGATGCATACCAGCTAATGCTCAATAAGCAAACTTGCCAGACTTTTCTCCACACCATCCCTTTTGTGCTAAGCGCCAAGCAGGGAAGCTGTGAATACTTTTTTTTAAATCCTGATGTATGACTCAACAAGGGAATTGAATCAAAGTCTATCAACCAGAAAGTGGACGCTTTAACCACTACACCAATGGTTCCCAAACTTTTTTGTCTGCCTGCACAGGAAGTCAGTTGAACAAATTTCGCGGCACACCAGCCACTGGAATCTATTTCAATTGATGTCAAGTGGCATCACAGACGATAGCGAGAATAGTGCTGACCTTTCTTTTTGGAGATCATTATCTCTCCGGGCAACGATTTCAAGAAGCCGCGAGATGGAACCCGAAATGGTGCTGATCTCAAAAAAGGTCATCACCTTTATCGAAGAGACCTGAAATGCCACCCGCGACTTACTGCAGAGGTCGACCGTTAATTCATGGCAGCATTTTCTCAATTTTGGCAGAAAACTTGTATCAACCAAAAGCACTTTAAAAATACTCGCAGCACACCACGGCACACCTGGAAATCTTCCACGGCACATTAGCGTGCTGCGGCACACAGTTTAGGAAACACAGCACTACACCACCGCGCCAGTATCGTAATCAAATAAATATTGTGAAGCGCTGTTAGTACCACGACATAACAATTAAATATTATTCGAAATAGGTCAATGTTTGTTTCTTGTTGCAAGATCATCATCAGATTTTCGGAATTTACTACATCAGGAATTTACCAAATTCGAATTTTACCACATTCGAATTTTACCCATTTTAATACATCAGGTAATAACATGTACAAAATATTACCTGATGTGTTCAAAAAATTGATTTATATCTTCACCCACTTGAACTACTCAACCAAATTACGTTCCAATATTTTTACGTTCCATTTTGAAGAATAGCCTACTGTCAAACGTATATTAATATTAATGCGTTCATTCTTTTGACAGCGATTAGGAATAAAATCGTTGATATAAAATCTAACACAACCAGAGATAAATGATAAATTATTGCTTTTGATAAAGTCGATGTATAATTGTGCGTTCAAAAGTTTGGTGAATTTTGATTTCGGTAATTCTTAGTCTGTAGGCGTCTTCAGTGGATCGGGCGAGTGCAACCTGGGTCCTGGAAGCCGAAATTTTGTGACCCACAAAATGAAGCAATTTTTGGTACGAGCCACGGTCAATAAAAGAATAACTATCGTAAAAAGACTTTCCTTTTCAAGTTTATTTCAAAATTATTTACCATCGTAAAAAAGCTACCACGTCATTCTGAGTGGTCAAGTGCAATTAGCCAAGCTGTGCGCAAGGCTGCATTCCCAGTGCACAATCGTGAAGAAAGGCAACACTTTGTAGAATGTACTGTACATGTAAACGGTCTCGTCTGGCCAAGTGCTTCTTAAACTTTCTGTCCACACGGACCACTAAATTAGGTTTCCGGCAGACCCTTTTACGGCTTAGGCCAGGATTGGCGAACCACTGACCGACTTCTTCAATAAAAAAGGTGCACATGTTGCACACGTTAGTGCATACGTTAAAATGTGTGCCGAAAAGCGATTGATCTCAAAAAAATAAAAAATGGTCTATGTGTTGCTCTGAAGAACATTTGTGCGAAAGAAAATTGATGTTGAAAAAAATATCTCTATGTTTCTGTTTAAATTTATCGATTTTTTTCAACGAAAAATAAATACGTTCGTTGTATTAACATTTCCATTGGATCTCAACAGACCCCCGTTTAAAAGCCCCAGGTCTATCCCAATGTGCTAGTATATTCAAAGTGATAACCATCTGAGTGACTCCTTTTTATTGATCAATAGAACTGAACTCGATGTTCTTGAAATCAATCACTTATTGCTAAAAACTTCGAAGTAAATTCTTGAGATTTTACTTAAATAAGCCAGATAATGACAACTTTATTACCATGGAAATTGATTTTGTTTTAACTTAATAACACAAAAATACCTAAAAAATATGTTACATTTTTGAATTAATTTTGAAAAATGTAGCAATGAGCAATTGACGGGCTTTTTTCCACGAAACCGACTACTGTCAATGCTGCAAGATGTTCTAAAAAATTAGCTCAAAATTTTAAATAAGCACCAAATTTCATATCAAATTCTCCGAATAAAATTTATGTGTTTCCATGAATTTGATTGTTTTCCACCGAGCATTCCTTTGACACATTCGAGTGAAGTCTCTTCCACAAATAAACATTTGTAAAAGTTTTGAAATACAGTTTTTTACCAACCAACAACTTTGTTTTATCTAAATTAAACCTAACTACCACCAGTGTTGGCGCTAAAAGGTCAGACTACTCCCCACCTCTCTCAATTGCAACCTACCCCTATTTCAACCACTTGACCTAACGGAATAAGAACAAAGCTTTTCAAGACGTTTTTGTTGAGATGCTAGAAATCAGGTTCACCATTGCGATCAACTCTACTCTACGCCACGCTCTCTCAATAACAAGTGCCGAGTTTCGAATCAAGAAAGTAAAAGTGATGATCTATTGTGGCGATTGAAAAGCTTCACTTCAGGCCAACATTAAAAAAACACTCGGCCTCACTCAACTAACAAAACAATACAGTTTTTCTGAAATTTGATATCAAATCGATTTTCGTTGCTCAAAATTTGACACTGATTTGTAGGACGTTACTTTGCGATTGCATCAGTTCTACCACCACACTCGCAAACATTTTGCCACATCTCAACTTAAACTCGTAAAGCTTCTGAAAAAGCAAGTAGCTTTTGTATCAAACGATGCTAAATATATCTGATATCTGCACTTCATACATTTGAAAATCCTATGGTCAGAAACTTTGAGATGGCATTGTAATATACAAGCAAAATATTAATGACAAATGCATCAACAAAACGCTCCAGACTCAAAATAAAACCAAAACTAAGTGAAATCTTGAAACACTCTCAACGTCAAGAACTTAAATTAGGTCAAGCGAGATCCAATAGCAAGTTTACAAAATCATATTTTACCTGGTGCGCCTTTCTTTTTCTTCCAACGCAAGTAAATCAACACTACGAGCCCTGTGAATACAATCAATAAACCAACTCCAGTTGATATCCAAATTATATATGCCTTGCTCTTATGTTCATTAAAAGACGTCGGTGACGATGGTTTTGCGGTTGGCAAGTGATCAACAACAATAACTTGGAAAGGTATTTTTGTTTCACCAAATCCATTTGAGTATAGAACCAGCTCATAAAATCCAGTCAAGTTTTTGCCAACCTGCAACAACAAAAACTTTTTTAACACATTCATAGCAATAGTCAAAAATGTCTTGTTAATTAACACAATTCACACTATTTTTGAACTGCATAAAGCAAACGGCTTGCCTTATATTAATGTGAAAACATTTGCTGTTAGTCAATGTTATCCTCAAGTCACAAAAAAGCCTTTACGTTACAGATAAAACAGCGTGTGGCAAAACCATTGCAGCTTTAATATCAGTACTAAAAACTTAGGTAAGTGCATGAAATTTTTTGGGGATTTGCTTCTTATTTTATGCGAGTTTTCAGGATCGGCCACAATAGAATTTGAAAAATCTTGAATAAAAGATTTATTTTGTTTCAAGTTGATCTAAATGTGGGAGCAGAAGATTAGGATTTTCTGACAGCTCAAAATCCAAATCAATACGCCATTGTCCATATAATTAAAGGGACGTTTCACGAACCAATGCTGGCGTCAATTAGAAACATGATATCAATTAAACACATTGCACTGCAATTTCATATTGGCTCGGGTTTAATATCGACAACTAGTCGACGCGGCTGGCCCAGTAACCTGTACGTAAGTAAGTTCAGCCGGCTTCATATCAAATACTACTGTTAAAAAGTAACGCCAGTTTTATAATATACTAGCTGGCTGGCCTCAATTAGTACCGCCCGGCAGGGCCTCAATTAGTATTGTCGAGGTTAACAATATATTGTTTTTTGAAACGAAATAAAACTATTGTTTTTTGAAACGCAATTGATAAGAGAATATTTGCGTTGGATTGCGCATAGCAACTACATGTCTACAAGTTTCTGGAACTCCTGGCAACGTCTTATATTTGCACTATTTTCACCATAAGCGTCCTTGACCCTAACAAACTTTTATTCGAAAATTGAAGAAAGTATAGCCGTGTCGACTTATAAATCAGAATATAAAAATTCACAAATGACACTTGTAGTCGACTAAAATCTTTATTATTGCAAGCTTTCGTGAGCGAATGCTCACTTCTTCAGGCAAAATAAATTAAGACTAATGAATGAATGCCATTGCCACTAATTCATTCATTAGTCTTAATTTATGGGTCTTGTTTGAAATTCGGACTGCTCCGGATTTTACTGAAAACTTGATATTTTATTTACTTTAGCGCGGTAAATTATTTAAGCTGAAAGGGCAGTGTACACTGTAGGGCCAGGCCCGGTATGTAAATGTACGGGGCAGTGTACACTGGAAGGGAGTGTACAGGGTGGGGGAGTATACCAAATTCGGAGCAGTCCGAATTTCAAACAAGATCCTAATTTATTTTGCCTGAAGAAGTGAGCATTCGCTCACGAAAGCTTGCAATAATAAAGATTTTAGTCGACTACAAGTGTCATTTGTGAATTTTTATATTCAAACTTTTATTCGTTTAATTGAGTTAGTGCTTTAATTAAGAGTTCATCAGAGTTGTGGAAAGGCGCTAAAATAATTGGTATGTATTTTCGGGATTAACCTATTAAATATTTGGCTTACTACTTACAACATTATCACAGCTGTGGCGGTAATTGTATGAGTTAACGCCTCTGGCTGGGCGCATGTTGCGTAGTCTTAGCACAAACACAACCAGGCAAAAAGCAAGCTAACCCGAAATCAAACACTTGCAGTTAAGTTGTGAAAATAGCAACGCTCTCATCAGTATAGTCAAATATAAGAATATCGGTTCAGCCGGCTTCACCAAACTAATATTTGTGAGAGTAGCAATAAAAAGTTAATGTGATGCTGACGCAGCCATATGTCGTTCCAAAATCAAAACTACCGTTTTTTAAAGAAAATTGATTAAGCCTTAAAAAACTACTACCGGGGGTTGTGCATAGCCACCATTGTTTTTCAAGTTTCTGGAGCACCTGGCTACATCTTAATTGGCTTGTATTCTATGTAGAAACTGAACTTGTTGGCGATTGGAGCAACCAGTGATTCCAAAAAGTTTTATTTGTTCGATTTTATGAAGTACTTTAAAGCAAAATTTCAGAGCTATGAGTAGAAGAGGCGCCAAAGTAATTTCACTAAAGTATGTTTAGAAATACCCTATTAAATATTAAAACCAGTTTTAACGATTTTTTCATAGCTAAATGCCTATTTGTGCGACCTAAAGCCTTTGGCTGCGCGCAAATTACTTGGTCTCGGCATATACGCAAGTGGAAAGAACAAAGTAACTCGAAGTGATGTATCCACAGTTAAGTTATTACAATAGCAGCCATTGGTAAAGATGAGGTTCAGAATATCAAATCAGACGGTTGCGTCGGCATCACCCAATCGCAAAGGAAATGGTTTGAACATTTAAATAATGTATAGCTCGAAACTAACAATTTCGTTGCAAAAGATAAAACAGGACCATCTTTTCGTAGGGGGATTACCAAATTGCTTGTTTGGAGTAGACGACTACATTTTAAAATGCTTAGAGCTTTCATTTTTAGATAAATTTTTTAGAAAATGTAAACAGCCAGTGCCAAAGAAGCACGTGTATGGGAAAATTAGTGAAAATGTACCAAAGAACTACCTTTTTCTAGAAATTGCAATTTTGTGAAGTGCAGGCACCAAAATTTGGAGTGCTTTCAACCGGTAGGCTATACCAAAAAGTTTTTAAATCTTCATTTTTTTTATGAATCTTTCCAAAATTTTCTTACATAACACCAGAGCCACGTTGCTTGGAAAAAGAGTTAAAATGTACTAAAGAACTAACATTTTCTATAAATTGCAGGTTTCTTAGATCTAGTAGGAAAATTGTTTAACTAACAATGAAGCATGACGTATGGCAAGCAATTTCGATCCGCCATCATAACTAATCCTTTGCCTAAACTAATTAGAATAACATATTACTGGAAAACAAATGTCTTCAGCTTTCAAACGACACTGATTGTTAGTACCTTATCGTAACGTTTATACATAAAACTAAACTCTTTTTACTCACTACTCAGCTTACCATATTTTGGGGAAAATGAAGTCACACCACAAGCCTTAAAGTTCAATTTGTTTAGTATAAAAACTAACTGTAGATGTATATGTCATACATTATCGAAATCGCCTTGACACACCCTTTGATTTTTTAAAAAAGTTTGAAAGTCGGCTGAGAAATGAGGTTACAAATCAGTTTTTAAGTAAACTGATTCCATAAGTGTTACGATTTTTGAAAAAATCATCAAATCATGATCTCTGATAGCAAAGACTGTGTTTATCGTACCAGGCAGCATTATGATATCATAGAGCGAGTTGAAGGGTGCAGAAAAAAAAAGCAAGCATGCTTAAAAAGCTTAAATAAAGATTTCGTTGTTGCATTGCCAATTCATTATTAATTGTTGTAAGATTTCTTTTATCAAGGGTACCTTGCTAAGATCTCAAAAAGCTTTTAATCGCATTTCTGCAATCAGTATCTTTTGAGTAAAATAAGTAAACAAATTTTAAAATTAATCGTAATTCTGACGTCATGTGACAACGCAAAGAAGTAAAATTTGTTGAAGTTGGTAGATCGGGTAGTGCCTTTCATTTAAGCCAAAAACCGCGATTCTTAACATTTATCTTTAACTATGGTGATCAATCGTGCCAAATTTGATGCTTGTACCTCTAGCAGTTTCAAAGGGGGAGCAAAGGGACGTGCCACTCACTTTTCTTTTCCTCCTCAAATTTTGCAATGTATGTAGCTCGGACAAGCATTTTTTATTCAATATTTTCTTTTAGCGATTACCATGTTGGCTCAAACTATTAAACTCTGAATTCGCGGCACAAACCTCATTTACTTAAAAGTAATGCAAGAGTCTAGCGATGCACTTAGCAAACTGCAGACAGTGACACTGTTTCAACCTATCAGGTCTCAAGTGCAGTTGGTGACAAATAGCTAGAGGCTTTTAATAAAGCATAGGTTAGACCGCCACACTTGTGGGATCTATACTAAGTCCACTGTAGTGGATGGTCTGTCAGTACTCTGCGAAGCCGTATCACTCGTGAATAAGTGGCGCTTGTCGCAGGTGCACTAAGCCTAACAACTGCTAAAACACCACGGCATTATAGATTATGAGCCCCAAAATTTTAATTCTCAAGTTACAGGTTTTACAGTGCACAGCGTGTTGTTGCTTTTTTAGACAAAGTTATCAGACACATTTGTAATCACAGGCCCGCATTAAAACTATCGATAAAGGTTCTTGTAATTTTTGTCACAAAAAGTAGTAATTCTACTTCGCAAAACTAAATAACTGTTTTGAAACGACAGTAGTTCAACTTATTACAAAAATATTCGAATAGAGTTTGGGGAGCCCTAATGCACCCATGATTTTTGAAAGAACAGTAAATTTAACTGATTTTTGAAAACAATTCCAGATCAATTTTTTTTAGGATTGCAACAAATTAATCTAATAATTATGCTTCGATGTAAAGGCAAAAAGAGGCGAACGGTACAATGGTTTCTCTAAATACGCTTGTGTTTGAAAGACTAAACAGTGGCCTTGCGATTTTTGAGTCAGCAGTCACCCTATCGTGTCGTTGTTGTATAGTTGTGTGATAGTTTTATACATAAGTAAAAGTTCAAAAACAAGTGAGGATTTAGAAAAGCACTCTTGTAGTCATCAAAAACATATGGGTGTTATGTATGTGATCACGATTTAAAATTTTAGTACACCCATTCAAAACAGCCACAAGCCGTCTTTAAATTAACTTTCTACGTGTCCGTTGAAACAGTTAGACGCTGTTTAGACTAAACATACTGGTGAAAACATGATTAAGCAGATGATCAAACTGCAAATATAAGGTTTGAAATATTATCAAACGAAAATTCTTTTCAAACATCGGTCGCAGTCAATAATAAAGTTTAAAACACATTAGTGTACCAATTGCCGAATTTGCTCGTGAAAACCGCCCATTTTTTGATCGAAACTTACATATAAAACAATTTGGATGGGAAATTTGAACTAGCAATTTCCGACCAAGTTTGATTTGACTCTTTATTATTATCTTTATTTACATTATATTTTACCGGCCGCAGTCAATGTTGTTGTTGAGACTACTCCTCCTTTTCCTCGGGATGGAGGTATGGCACGAACGGCAATTCAGGTTGATGCCGTCAACCCAATTGAAATTGGGCTAGGGGAAAGTCGCAGTCAATCGCAGTTCATAATAAAGTTTGAAGCATATTAATGTACCACTTGCCGAATTTGCTCGTGAAAATCGCCCATTTTTGAATGAAACTTACAAATAAAAGCATTTGGATAGGAAATTTAAACTTACAATTTCCGACCAAGTTTGATTCGACTGTTTATTGTTAAACAAAACCTTACTTAACTAAGTTTAGTTTTTTTCTCTCCCTTGCATATGCGATATATTCATCTGATAATAAAAACTGTATCAACCAGTTCCAGTTTGTTAATTCTACTGGCTAATCTATCCCAAATCATGATCACGTTATTCATTTTCAGAGTCAATTTGTTGCAGCTGTGTACCAGCTTAGTGGCGTCCTTTCTTTCTGAACTGATTACAGTTTAAAGTTACAGCCAGGTAACACATCATCGACAAGAAAATCTATGCATTTCTCTCACATGCCAGCGAGTTTATTTTGAATTAAGATGACTTTGAACTCTACTACCTTCTTCACTACTTGAGAAATTAGAACATAAAAAATCTTGAAAATCTACTTTCTCACCGGTACCAAAACCGCCAACACTTTTTTTACATCGTCTTCTCACTGACACATAGCTTCCAACATGGCTTTTTAATTAAAAGCTTAGCGAAACTGGGTTAGGGTTTCTGATCTAAATTTTTGTAGATAGTGGTAAATGGTGTAAACCCACTTAGTAGTTAGTACAGTGCCCTTCCATCAGATGCAATGCGACCGAGCTTGATGATAATTTGCTCAAAGCTTTCTTTTTTAACAACATAACGTAAAACATATGAACTTAAGCGGTTGTTTAGGTGACCTCACCAAAATTGACAGCGATTTTTATCCAGATATTGTGGGCACTGAAACCAACATCGAGTCAATGAGGTTACCAGCAATGATGTTGCTGTTCAGTAGCTAATGTTTTAAATATTCTTTCACACAAATTTGATTCTAAAACAAATTTTCATGGAAGTTCGACCAATATCGTATTGTATGCAGCATCATTTTTTATTCCTAAAATTCCACCAAACCGCTGCTCGAAAAACATCCACAAAAATGATGAAATATCTAACAAAAATGTAACGAAACAATTACCTTTTCTCTGATAAAAACAAAGGATTGTTGGGATGCGAATGATGTAATATCATTTGAATCATCTGAATTGGTGATGTTAGTTCCTGTGCAACGAAATTATAAATAATGTCATTACTCGATTTTTCACAATGTCCAAAATAAACGTAAGTAATATTAAATGATATGAAATTCATAAAGCATACACAAAACCTAATTAAATTACCGTTAAATAAAATCGATTGAAATTTTGCGTCTGGATAAGATTTGAATGAAATATTACAAGTCCCCGTTTTATTCACTTCCCAAATGCAACTCTGTTGTGAGGATGCATAAGGACGATCTAAAAAAAGAAAAATAACATTTTTATTAGTTGCATCTAATAAAAACATGATCATTGATCGCAATAAACTTAAGTAAAATAGACTTACTCTACATAAATTATACTAAAGCTTTCAATCAAAATCATTACTAATGGTTAATACTTTCAACAACCTGCTACAAAAGTAATTTACTGCACTTGTCAGAGCTAAGTCAAGTTTTTAACATATGCATTCACGTTATTCATATTTTACGGACTTGAGAAACGAAGTCCGCAAAATCAGTAATAGCGAAAGATGGAAGGCTTAAGTTTTTACTAGTACAATAGCGAACAGCTAGCCTCGCAGAAAGAGAATGCACATTCAAGAACCACAGCAGCTACTCAAGCAAGGCTAACAATTAAACGAAAAATCATAGTTTGCGCATACATAAAACATTGATTACACGACTTGCTGTAAATGCCGCGAGAGAAATTTGCCGAGATCGACCGGACGATTTGAGAATTGCTGCAACATAAGGAGATTGAACTTGACAAGACACTTTTTGCTCATGGTTTGCTTTTTGTACGTTCTCGATTGTATAACTTTTGCCCTAAAACAACAACATATTCAACATTTGTTTGATTGAAGTCTTCAGTGGTAACCAACATCGATCAAAAATCTCAAGTCGTTGTCAGATCAATGTTTCTCAAGCTAATGTAAATGAGCTTATTTGAATATACAAAAAATCTTAAGTGAATCAATGAGAAGCTGGTTACAGGAACCTAGATATTAATAAAAATTACAGGAAATAATAATAATTACAGGAACCTAGATATTACCATAACCTTGATATTAGCGAAAGCAAATGGATCAGAAAATTAAAAGCTACAATAAATATAAATAGAACTTTATTACCAAAATTTTTTTGACCCCCCCCCCCCTTTTTCATGCCACTGTTTGGTTATTACTTTTTTATTTTGCATTATAAATTTATTGTAATGGTATCTTCTTCTATATAAACTGTTTGTTGCGCCTGCAGTAGTTCATTATTACATTTTTTACGTAATCTGATTATTAGTAATACTTTGTCATAATCGTTATCATATGTATTACTCTGGCAACCTGTTCAATTTTCTAGTTACTTAGCAGCTCCGGTTAGGAAAACTTCATATCGTTGTATCAGCTTAAAGTGTGCAGTGTTTTCTTGTTGCAGTCAGTTCGGTTTATTATAGAGTTAGTTTTGTGAGCCTGTCCGTTCAATTTGACGTAAGTATATATAATTTATCGTTGCGGTTGCTTTGCAGAACACTGATGATGCTAATTTAGTGAAATCGATTGGTTAAATAAAGTGTGAGTTCGAATATTGACTGATTCCAGTCACAACTTTACTCTATAAAGTTTCAGTCTATTGATATTCTTAATGGAATCGTCATTTATTAATTTCACTTGTGTGGAGATTCTCCTAAAATCATTATGATTTATATTCTGTGAATCAATGAGTACGTTCTCATTTCAATACAAAGAACAAAGACGAAAATCATGTCGAGGCATGTAGCGATACTGAGAATGCAATCATGATTTCTAATAAACGAGTTCATGTCTTCGCTATAAAAATAGGCTTCAACAATATACATATAAACCATGAATATATTTACTGATGAGCAAATAGTAAAACATCGGAGTTAAACCAAATAACAATTCAGAGAATGTTAGATTCCATGTCTACTTCACCGGATTTGCAAGGTTAGACATGCTCATTCAATACGAGTCTGCCACTATCCACGTGCTTTTAAAACTGACTTTATACTGGAGCACCACAGCACTTCAACTTTTGAATGCCCTTCCTGACAAATACCAATGACGTTTTAATAGAGTTTCGAGCTTTCACTCCTTTGTTCCATACTCAGGAAAAATCACCACAGCATCTGTTACTGCAATTTGCCAGCTATGTATTTACTTTTCGGAACAGCATTAACAAAAATACATCAAACGCAATAATAAGTCGGATAGACATAATTCCAGTATCACAAGCGCTTTAAATGCAGTTTTGTTATCCTAATTATTGTTTCACACAGCTAGAGAAAGAGCGAAGACAACAAATATAAGTGAAATATGTACCGAATGTGATGGTGTATGCCTAATTTCTGCAAACATGATGCCAATGGCACAAAAACCACTAACAGAATTATTTTAAGTCAGTCCAAAGGATGGTCTGGCTATCAAAGTTTTATCACATTCTTATCACATTACAATAATAGAGCCACAGCAGGGCTTGGATTTGGAATTACAGTCCGAGCGCTACTCGTATTATTTTTCAAAGAAAAAAAAACTTCTGTTTTGAATATCAACTTTTCAAGCATTTTCAATCAAAATAAAGGTAAAGCCTTTTTTGTGAGACTTTTTACAGATCATTATCTAAAAAACTGCAATCGAGGACATTTAGGTGGGTTTTCTGTGTAATTAGAAGACAATCATTTTTTCTTACATATAGAAGACAATTTTTTTTTACAACAGTACGTATGGTAGGCCTAGCCAACACTTATCAAGCCAGCAATCACCCATACTGTCCAACAAATGATTTGTACCTCTTCAACATATGTTGTTTTATCATCAAAAAAGAATAAAGAGCCATTTGATGCAGGAAAACCTGACTGATGTTCACATTTCAAGGTAATGTTATGACCTTCACGGACAGTAACAATTCCAGTAAGAGATACTTTCGAAGGAGCTGAAAATATGTTATAATTGAAAACGATTATAATGGGTTGAGGGCAGTGTTCGCACTAAGATTTTAGTAAGTGCGTAACCGCCGGCGCGAGTGCGAAATCGCTAGCAAATGTACGAAAACCGCTGGACAAGTTTTGGCGAACATTGCTAAACAAACGGTTACACCAGCATTAGTAACATATTTTGAAGGTGCAAAAAAGATAAATGCGGTAGCCTACTGCTATTTAGTCAGTGTATACGCTAAGCTAACTTTGCATACCTTACAGTTTGCGGATAACGGCACCCTTCATTTTTTCTTCAGACGTATTTTTTTCGATTATGACACTCTTTATCTAGTTCAGTGTTTTTCAACCACTTTAGGCATTTGGCCCGTTTTCGAAATGCAGAGAGGCATGTGGCCCGGTTATATATTTTTCTCATTTTGATGAGCGATCTCAAAAAAGTTATCACAGTAAATTTCAGGGGTGTTGTCCAACTAAAAAAAAAAAAATCAAGAAAAACTTTTCCGATTTCATGCGATGTAAAGGCAAAATAAAGTACTGGCCAAGTGAAGACTATAGTTCACCGATTGAAAATCACTGATGTAGGCCATGATCTCTGTCACGAGTGGTCTTTATTTTTTAATCCGATCAAGATGCCAGCTTGCTAGCTATATCTTGCTTATTATGCTATATCTTATGCAGCAGGAACTTGACTTAATTGCGCATCAAAGATCTTCAAAGATGATCTTCTAAAAACAAGCCCAAACACCAATTGTATGGGCGTAAGCGCCGCTTTCAAAATTTGCGAGGGGAAGAAACAAAACTATGACGATGCGCTTCCGTGACGTAATAATTAGGGTGATTATGTGACCTTAGAAAATTCAAAAGCAAGCAGCCTATTGTTTACTAAAAGGCGGCGGCGAAACACCTTGCTATTTCTGTTAAATAAGTTAATTTAAATTAAATTTGGTCACTCAAACTCTGCCACCCTTGCAAGAGTAATCTGTAATCATTTCAGAATGTCAGGTTTACAGTGCACGTAAATTAAATCAATCCTTTACCGACGCCCCACATGATCATGAGAAATATTACTTTTATGAAATATTGGGATGTTTGGTAGGTTACCACGACTATGACACAAGAACAAAAATTACTGGCGAACTTCAACTGCTGCTTAATTATGGTAAGTAATTTAACTAGTTAAATTTCTCTATCGTAATCGATTTAACAACAGGGTTTTGCAGTTGCAAGTAAACTTTTGATCTAAAATTGGAAAGTATTTGATGGAAAAAGCTGCGCAACTTGAAAGAAAATTAAAATTTTTTGTACGATGCAGTTAGTCATCGTATCGTATTGAAAGCAATGCTATTAACAAATAATAATAACTTTTACCTGAGCCTTGTCAACTAATTTCACAATCTACGCAGGAAGAGTCAATTTTTATGAAGTTTTGTCTCAGATGCGAAAAAAACAGTGTAACGCTGTTATCTGACCAGGTGTTATTAGGAAAGTGATGGTAGGTTTGAGACACTTCTGAAGCCTGTTTACAGAACACTTGATGATAGTAGCAATAGCACAGCAAGCTTTTTTTTTGCTCTTATAAGTTTTCATTCACCGTGTACAGAATGCATGAAAAGAGGTCGCAAATATTTGATACGTGATATTTTATTTTTGTAAAAAGCATTCGAAACTTGACCGAAGTAAAGGAAACGAGAAATTCATGGACGCGAATACGTTAGAGTTTGGTAAACGCAGCTTTTAAGTCTAGTAGAAAAAATTGAAATGCTAATATTTATAACTTCACATAAAACTACAGGATTTCACTAAGAGGCGCTAACTGCAAAAATATTGAGGTATATTCTTCATGTATAACCACATAGTTTTACTGCTTTTTTGAGGGGGCTGCCCTCCCTGGAAAAAAATTTTGGTGACTCCGCCTACTTTACTAAGCGCCACTGTATACAGGTAAAAGACTGCAATGTAGTCGCGCGCACAATTACTCTTCACAAAAAGTTTTCTTTAGACAATGTACAACCTTCTGTTAGTTTCTACTATTTAATACTTTTTCTTTTTATTGGTAAACCAGATTAGATAATACACTTCAATGTTGAATCAAAAGACCATTTTGAAATGGTACATAGTGAACGGCAATTTTTTTTGAATGCCATAAGTCATACGAAAATTTTGCTGTATCACAAATTACTTTTCCCGCAATTGAAAAACGGCTCGATTTCAACATAAAACGTTTTTAAAGAAATTGAAACTGCACTTTACATTTTCTTCTTCTCGTTTCAAGGCTTATTTCAATAAAGACTGGTAAGCTATCACAGCACATAGCTGTCATCTACATTTTATTTTAAAAAAACTGGAAGGGATTTAAAACTAAAATTGGTTAGAAGTCAAATTACTAATACTTCTTCTTACTTTCAGTTTTCATAAATAGCAAGTGAGAGAAGGTTATTTATTTCTAGTTAACAAAAACTGAACGATTCCTTCAAAAAATGGCGTTTTTGTGCTAAGCTGAAACCGAGAGCTATGTGCTTTTTTATTTTAACAAGCATGATTTAAATTAGCGTTGAAACGTAAAGAGAACATAAATAAGTTAAGTAATTCCAACTTGGCTTAAATGTCCCTCGAAAACAAATGTCTAGTGTCAAAGTATATTTTCAAAGCTATTCGCAATTACTGCTCTTTAGCTACGATAGAAATTGGCAGGGTTACTTTATGTTAATTATTTGGAGTTGATTTGTAATAAAAAATAAGCGTGATAACGGCGTGCGCAATATTTTAAGTCGCTGTCACTCGCTGTTGCGTCACAGCCGCGCGATGTTTATGCGAGACGTCACACTGCCCCAAAAAAGCGTCGGTCCAACCTTTGATTCCTATGCACTATCTCCCATGCATTAAACAGTTAATCAAAGATTTTGCTAGCCAAATTGTAAAAATTTTAACAAACAGAAAGAGTTACCGAAAACCGCCGGACTTTTTTACGCACTGTTGAATTCTAACTGCGAATCCGCCGGACATAATTTCGCAAATTTGCACTTTTTTCGCGTTTAAAGGGAACATTGGTTGAGGGTATAGTAATCCATTATTAATAGACACCAAACACAAAAATTTAGCCTCAATGAGAATCAGTCAATGGGTTGTAACTACGTAGCACCATTCGACAAGTAGACGCTAAAAACATATTTCGTGAAAATGTTTAATGGCGGTTTCGTCCAAAGCACATCAGGCGTGTTACGGATCGGCAGAACAAAAATGAGCCAAGTCTGGGTCAAGCAAATACAATTGCAGTAAAGACCTTGTACGGGTGGTGCTTATAAGCGACAAATGTAACCACAACTATTGTAATTGTCACCAAATAATCCAAAATTGTGAAATCGATTCAACTCCGCCACGCACAAGACCAAGTTTTTACTTAGATTTTCAGCTATTTCAGTAAAGTCTATATTAAAGACAAAACGGATCTTTGCTTCATGGCACAATATCACAAAACTTCTCTTTAGTGTTTGTCTTACATTTTTCTAACGGTAACTATCAAGTGCACCAAACTCTAGTCCAATTCAATTTCCATCAAAAAAACACTTTTGACATAGAGTACATATATTTTAATGATATCAAGCTTAGGCATATCAAACAAAGCGCTACATATTTTTTGGTTAAAATGCTATTGAAATTCATCAAACAGGGAGCTTTGCTTACTATGGCCTCTGCTTACTGTGGCTCAACAGTTATAACACACAACTTTTGCTGAACAAAAATTGATTTGCAAAATATTCATCTTCGTTTAATACGGCCCTTACCTTCATTTATTGTGCCTACTAGTGGAGCAGAGCATGCTTTTGACATTCGTGTTTTCTTTGCAAATAACTGCTACTTCTTCAAATAAAGTAGGTGAGGTAGTTTTTGACTTTAATCATGCTATCTTACTCACAAAGCAAACACAATACAAAAAATGCTGCAAGTTTTTAATGCAGTCAAAAACAGCAAACCTGAACGAGTGTTTTAAATGATTCTTTGACCAATATAAATAATTTTAAAACACAAATTAGCATGAATAATTTTGAGTTTTGGCTCCAAGCTAGCCAGTGATCTGGCTCTACGCTTTTTAGACTGGGAAGCCCTCTGACAGCTATACTCCTAAATGATTTTGAATTTTGGCTGTAGTGGCCCTCCGCCTAACATGTCATGGCATTTTACTTAAAGAAACCATAATAAGCAAAAACCCATCAATAAACAACAAACCATGTGCTTAAATGTACTGCCCGCTTTCAAAAAATTGATCACAATGATATTGCACTCACGCTTCCAGCACTGAACGACATTAGAATCTTCCCATTGAGCTGTAGCAAGACATTTAGTTTTGTTTGAAACAACCCTTGTTCCATTAAAATAAAATAGAGCTCCATTGTCATGACATCTAAACTCTCCCACTGCGTTGTAGACGGATGATTGAGAAGTAACTTTAAGTAATTCTGAACCGATACCTGGAATCACATCGCAATCTGCAACATATTAAATACCAATATCAATCTAGATCAGTAGGGAGTAGTTTCAGCACCAGTGCACTTAAATTGTAAATGTCTTACTATTGTACAAAAAGTAAAACTTTATCTACATCTAGATGTTCTTACTCTCAGTATGTTAAAAACAATACTGGGAGTGGAATTCAAACCAATAACTCTTATAACCGGTCCAGTGTCCCCTTTAAGTTTTTGTTAGTGCGTAACCGCCGGCGCAAGTGCGAAGTTGCTGGCAAATGTACGAAAATCACCGGACATTGCTAAACAAACCGTTGCACCAGCTATAGTAACATATTTTGAAGGTGCAAAAATAGATAGTTTCGGTAGCCTACTGCTATTTATTCAGTGTATATGCTAAGCTAACGTGGCATATCGTAAAGTTTACCCATAATGTTGGTTTGCGCATAACGGCATCTTTTGTTTTTCCCTCACTCTCTTTCCAGTTCAATGATTCCCAACCGTTCTTGGCACGTGACCCAATTGCGAAATGCACGAAAGCATGTGCCCCGGTTATATATTTTTCTCATTTTTACCGAGCGACCTCAAAAAAGTTTTCGTAATATATTTCACGGGTGTTGTCCAAATAATATATATAAACAAGTCAAGAAAATTTTTTCCAGTTTCACCCAATATGAAGGCAAATTAAAGTGCTGACCCAGTGAAGACCATGTTCCACCGTTGAAAATCACTGATCTAGGGGATTATCTGTCATGAATGATCTTATGTTTTAATCTGATCAAGACCCCAGCTTGCGAGTTGCATCTTCTTTACTCTGCTACGTCTTTCACAGCATGGACTTGAGATAACTGCGCGTCGAAGACCAACGAAGATGACCAAAAGACAAATTCGAACAACAATTATATGGGCGTAATAACTTCCGGGGGAAGGAGAAGCAAAAATGTGACAATGCGCTTCGGTAACGTAATAGCTAGCGTGATTATGTCGGCCCTAAAACATTCACAAACAGGTAGCTTGTCGGTTACAAGAAGGCGGCGGCGAAATACTGCGCTATTTCTCTTTACTCTCAAATTCCACGGCCTTTGCAACAGTCATTTGTCAGCGTTTCAGAATGACAGGTTAACAATGCGCGTAAATGAAATTAATTCTTTGCCGACACCCTGCATGAACATGAGAAATAGGACTTTCAGGAAATAATGGGATGTTAGGTGGGTTACCACGATTATGACACCGGAACAAAAATTACTGGTAAACTTTAATAGTTACTTGATTATGGTAAATAATTAAACAACTCATGTTTCTCTATCGCAATCAATTAAACAACAAGGTTTTGCAATTGCAAATAAACTTTCGATCTAAAATCAGAAAGTATTTGATGACCGAGGCCGCGCAACTTGAAAGAAGATGATTAAGATTTTTTAGTAGTATTTGCGTCTTACTTGCTTTGTAAAGCGTGTTTCGGAAAGCAATGTTATCGATGAGCGATAACAAATATCTCCTGAGTCTTGTCAACTCATCTCACAAATCACGCAGGAAAACAAATGAATAAATTTTTAGGAGTTTTGTCTCCGATGCAAAAAACAGCGAATCTACCAATCTAGCCAAAAATGATTAGCGAGGTATCGTGGCGAAAGTAATGGTAAGTTTGAGGCACTTCTGAAGCTAGTTTGCAAAGCACTCGTTAATAATCGCGTAATATAGCTTGCTGATATTATTTTCGCTCTTTTTGATCAGTAACTAACCATTTACCGAATCCGCGAAAAGAGAATGCAAATATTTGATAGGAAAAATTTTATCTTTGTGAAAAACATTCAAAAATTGGCTGAGAGAAAGAGAAATCCGTAGATCCGCATATTTGCAAGCTTGGTAATCGCAGCTTATAGCTCTAGTAAAAAATTTGAAATGATAATATTTGTAACTATACATAAGACTACCGGGTTTCACTGAGAGGCGCTCACTGCAAAAGAATATTTAGGTATATTCTTCATTTAAAACCACAAAATTTCATTGCATTTGTGATGGGGCTGCTCTCCCCGGAAAAAATTTCGGGGAACCTCACCTGCTCTA
Organism: Trididemnum clinides; assembly: GCA_963675345.1. Classification (NCBI taxonomy): domain Eukaryota; kingdom Metazoa; phylum Chordata; class Ascidiacea; order Aplousobranchia; family Didemnidae; genus Trididemnum; species Trididemnum clinides. The sequence continues at coordinate 26,546,381 of OY776294.1, forward strand.
CCCGGCGCCACTATGTAAAAGTAGATGAAAAAGATTGCAATAGCCGCGCGTGCACAATTACACTTTAGCGAAAATTTTTTTACGCAATGAATGAATTTCTGTTAGTTTTCACTTTTTTGTAATTTTTCTTTACTCTGGTGAACCAGATTGAATAAAACACCTTAGTGTCAAATTAAAAGACAATTTTGGAATGTTCAGCTGTGAACGGCAGTTTTTTTAATCCCATAACGTCATAGGCAAATTTTACTGTATTATAAACTCTACTTCAAGCAATTAAAGTGGCAAGTATTCAAGGTAAAACGTTTTTAAAAAAATCGAAACCACAAATTACATTTTTTCTTTACGTTTTAAGGCAGGGATTCTTAAACTTGGGGGGCGTGAAAGCTTCACAAGGGGGGCGCGAGCATGACAGTGACATATTGATGAAAAGCAGCTCCGAACTACAGTCAAATCTCGTTTCCACCTCGTTGCTAATCCATTACATTAGAATCTGTGACCTAGTTTTAAAAAACAATTTGGTCTGGACTTTAATTCGTTACTGTTTTAATTTCCGCTGTCTTATTTACATCGACACATCGTTATATGCTTCGCCTTCCTTTCTCCGCGGGAGATGTCACTTAGCACGTCGATTTTGTACTTTTTCATTTATTCGTTCTTTTCTCTCCCACGCCGTTAAACCGTATTTTCCAAACTTTTTGAAGGTTCACGAGCGAGATTCATTGTTAACGTTGTTGTGGAGTGGACAGTACCTGGTTGTTTTCAGTTAAAATTCTTTGCTAGGATTTATTAGTAGTTTTCTTAGTGTTGCGACTTTTGTTTGCTTTTTTTTAAGAACTGATGATGCTTTCTTAAAGCGAAATATATTTTCTATTTGTTTTTTTATTTTGAGGTTGATCAATTTTAACTTTTTCAAACTTGTTAATCCCCCATAATTTACAAATTTTAGACCTTTGAAAAATAAGTGGTATTTAATTTAGCTGCGGTGATAAAAATGAGTGCAAAAAAGAGGAAGCACAATGAAGAATATGTGCAGTATGGTTTTACTGATGCAGCAGTGAATGGTCAAGTTGTGCGTTATATGTTTCGAAAAGTTGAGCAATGATGCTTTGAGGCCAAATCGCTTGAAGCGTCATCTTCAAACAAAACATCCTCTTTATCAAACGAAACCCTTGGCTTTCTTTCAAAGCAAGAAGGATTCTTTTAAAAAAATGAAAATCGCCTGTGCGGAGAATTTTAGCCAATTATCATCTGCGGAGCTGGTAGAAGCATCTTTTGAAATTGCTCAAACGATAGCTCAAGCGAAAAAACCTCGTAATATTGGCGAAACTTTGATAAAACCATGCATGTTGAAAACAAGTAGCCTTGTTTTCGGGAAAAGCAACAGCCAGAAGTTAGCAAAGATTTCTCTTTCAGATTCCACTATTAAGACACGAATCGATGAGCTTGCAAATGATATTGAATGTCAAGTTCTTCAAAAGATACACGCATCACCTTATTTTGCCATTCAGTGCGACGAAACGACTGACGTAGCTCAATTGTCACAGTTGATAGTCTATGTTCGTTTTGTTGGATCTGCTACAATTAAGGAAGAAATGCTATTCTGCAAATCGCTTGAAACGACCACTAAGGCAGAAGATGTGTTCAGAGTTGTTGATGCATACTTTCACAAAAACGGCATGAAATGGGAGAAACTTGTTGGCGTCTGCACTGATGGTGCACCAGCGATGCTTGGGTGTCGGAGTGGATTTATTACCAGGGTAAAGCAAAAAAATTCGGACGCAGTTGGAACTCACTGCGTAATCCATCGAGAGACTTTGGCCTCCAAGACTTTACCTGCTGCAATGAAGAAAAAGCTTGCCATAATTATACGAATTGTTAACTTTATCAAATCAAGTGCTGTCAATTCCCAGTTATTTTCCCAGCTATGTAAACACATGGATTCCAATCATGAAAATCTGTTGTTTCATACAAATGTTCGATGGCTATCAAAAGGGAATATGTTAGCTCGCGTTTACGGTTTGAAAAATGAAGTAAGTATATTTCTTGAATCTCAGGGAAAACAAGATCTCCTGTTACCATTCCAATTACAAGAGTTTCAACTGGCAATGGCATACCTTGTTGACATTTTCGAAGCTCTCAATTGCCTCAATCTACTGTTGCAAGGAAAGAACACGAACCGTATGAAAGATTACGATGAGATACGGACATTCATAGCAAGCTGGGGTTGTGGCATCGCCGAGTTCAACGGGGAAATGCAACCTCATTTCCTACCTTGGACATAGCACTTGAGAACAACAAAGCCAAACTGGAAGGTGAACTTAAGATAGAAGTGGAATCCCACCTCCAAATTTTGAAAGAAGAATATGACTGCTATTTTCCCGGCTTGGGTAATGTTGAACTAACAGAGTGGAAGATGACGAGAAATCCTTTTCGAATCAAAGAAGATATTCTTTCGGAAGAACTGCAGGAAGAGTTTTTGGAGATGAAGTGCAACTCCACTGCTAAAGATGATTTTGAAGCAATGTCTCTTAACAGTTTCTGGGCTAAATATTTGCATATATATAAGAATGTGGGCAGTGTGGCGATACGTACCCTTCTTCCATTTTCATCGACATATTTATGTAAAAGTGGATTTTCAGCACTTGTGAGTATGAAGACAAAATTTCGTAACAAACTGGAATGCGAAGCAGATCTTCGATGCGCGTTGTCTTCAACAAAGCCTCGAGTTAAACGACTAGTTTCCCAAAAACAGTTGCATCCTTCACACTAAGCAGGATAGTGGCAAATAAATTATTGTCCTATTTTTCATGAATTTGATTTTTGAGGCTAGGTGAGGCGTGAGCATGAATGACCAATGTCAAGGGGGGCGCGACTGAAAAAGTTTAAGAACCACTGTTTTAAGGCTTCTTTCAATCATAACTAGTGAGCCATTGCAGCACATATCTGTCAGCTACATTTTATTTAAACAAAAACATTTCTGGAAGAGAATTAAGGCAAAGACTGGGTAGAAGCCATATTTCGTTTTTTAATTTTAGTTTTCATTAGTGGCAGGTAAAAGAAGGCTATTTATTTGTAATGTGCGAAAGCTGAACCAATCCCTTAAAAAAATGTGCCTTTCGTGCTAAACTCAAACCGATAGCTATGAGCTTTTTTATGTTAACAATTACGATTGAAATTAACGTCAATACGTAAAGAAATCTCATAGAGTTTAATTAATTCACTTTCAATCTTCCCTTGAAAAATGGTGTCTAGTGTTAGAACTAAAGCTTGAGAGCTGCTTGCTATTACTGCTCTTTAGTTACGATTGAAATCTGCTGGAAAAAAGTAAAAAGAAAATCTTTTTGATCTTTGGGTTAATTGCTTGAGCCATAATTTGTAAAACAAATAAAACCGGTCGAACATTGGACATTTGCTGATAGGTATAGAGCAGTGCTTTCCAACCATTTTCTGCAGCGACTCAAATATTACACAACGTAAATCAATGGCAAAGTCTAAGTAATCATATTGTTGAGACTACATTTCACACAACTTTTTGTAACGATGAAATGAACCACAGAAAAGTATAAAAATTTAACTCAAACATAAAGGTGTGGTTGCTAGGTTGCAATTTTCAAGCAAAATCCTATTCAGAGGGTTCTGCCTACTGCATCTTAATTAAAAATTTGCTCAAAAATAATTACCAACATCATTCTATACCATATAACAATCTATTACAACATGTCAATAGCCCACAACCAATTCAAATCTTGATGTGAAGATTTGAAACACAAAAAGTGCAAAAGTTTGCTACATAAATGTTCAAATGCAATTAATGCAAGCTTTGACTTTGCATTAATTTATTAGCTTTGTCAAAACTGAAAGCAAATTTGCTCAAGGCCAATCTCATACCGTTTTCAGAATGAAGAAAGTTTCTCGTCTTTGCTTTGATGCTAGTAAGCACAAAAAATCCTCTTTTAGACCGGCAGATACTAATGAAACAAAAAAAAATTTCTTGCACAGAGTACAATATTCCTTTTACTCTTGATTTTTGTCTAAAATCGACCTAGGGTTTCTTTTTTAAAAGTGTTCGTCAATGAACTGCAGCACTGAATGCCAATAGATTTCTCTTTAAATGCAGAAAGACGCTGGTAGCTTTCAGGCAATGCATCAATGGCAAATAAATCGCAACTCATTCCAAATCTTGTGCATTTTTACGGATATTCAAATCACATTCGTTTACTAACGAAATCTTTAACCGAGTATACGATTTACGAGTACTTTAGTTTTGGAATCAGCCTTCAGACCTTCACCTACACGTTGTCAAGACCTGTGTTTACAGATTGTCATATCAAAAAAAATTACTACTAGCTCATCGCCTCTCAAAATCAAACACACATGATGTTTCAATATCCCAGCAGCATAGGTCAAATAATCAATTCTTGTTACAAGAATGCACAAGTCAAAAACAGCAAACGAATATGCAATAAAGTATAATGCTCAGTTATCGAACAACCTCGCGAACTACTGTAATCAGAAACCCACTGTTGGGTGGCAACCCCGGGGTTGAGAAGTACGGGTGTAAAGCATGATTTGACAGCAGGCAACACCTTGGCCACTTTGAATAACAGCCCATCCAAGCCTGATGGTTGATGTAGCTAACTGTACTACATATATTAACAAAGCGTTATCACCTTGGTTGGCATGTAGCCTGTGACGTATTATACCTTTGTAATAGCAATCTAAATATTTCATTTCAATTAAAAATTATAGTGTGCTACAGCCTACACTGCAAATAATAACCAAATTAGTCTGTCCAGCAATATGCCTCATGACATAAGAATAATCCACATAAAACATAAGCTCAAGAGGTGGTGGGAGACGGTTCATATCCTTTTAGTTTCTTAAAGGGAGTAGAGATTGAAGAAATATTGCATAACTAATTTTTCCTACTATTTTGGCCGCACTGGTTTTCTTTATAAGCGAGCTACATCTGAGCATAGTGGTTTACCCCAGCAATTTAATGTCCACTAAGCCCTTCATTAGTAATGTCAAAGTGGACATTATCGATTAATCCGGCCAACCTGGTTACACTCAATGAATAATTGCAAAAACAATAATGAAAAAAATATGTTTTTTCACACAGCCAAATTTCGTTCCACAACAAAACGATTGCTTTTTGAAATGTAAATTTAAAAATATTACAAGTACAGGGTGTCCCAAAAGAAGCTGACGGATCTTAAATTTGAATAACTTCCTCAATATTTAAGTTATGCTTACCAAATTTCATATGTAGGTAGATGAGCCTCTCCGTGATTTTTTGAGATATAGTAAGATATCATAGTCCACTTATTCTAATTTTATTTACACAACTTAATCTAGAGTATGTTTTCACAAGGTCTAATTTTAGTTATGAAAAATGATGTTACTCAAATGCCCACCATTTTCATTTTCACACTCTTGTGCTTTCTGCAGAGCATTGTCCAGCACATCACTCAATGTTTCAGGGCTTATGACCCTAATTTCCTCCTCTATATTGTTTTTAAGGGCATTTATTGTGGCTGGTTTGTTTGCATATACCCGCTCTTTGAGGTAACCCCAAAGGAAGAAATCTGCACATGTGAGATCTGGTGAGCGGGATGGCCAATTTATCTCACAGCCACAAGAAATTATTCGCTTGTCGAATATGTCCTGGAGCAGATTTAATGAGAAAGTGCAATGACGCATACGGCACGAGAAACATTAAATCTGCTCCAGGACATATTCGACAAGCGAATAATTTCTTGTGGCTGTGAGATAAATTGGCCATCCCGCTCACCAGATCTCACATGTGCAGATTTCTTCCTTTGGGGTTACCTCAAAGAGCGGGTATATGCAAACAAACCAGCCACAATAAATGCCCTTAAAAACAATATAGAGGAGGAAATTAGGGTCATAAGCCCTGAAACATTGAGTGATGTGCTGGACAATGCTCTGCAGAAAGCACAAGAGTGTGAAAATGAAAATGGTGGGCATTTGAGTAACATCATTTTTCATAACTAAAATTAGACCTTGTGAAAACATACTCTAGATTAAGTTGTGTAAATAAAATTAGAATAAGTGGACTATGATATCTTACTATATCTCAAAAAATCACGAAGAGGCTCATCTACCACATATGAAATTTGGTAAGCATAACTTAAATATTGAGGAAGTTATTCAAATTTAAGATCCGTCAGCTTCTTTTGGGAAAACCTGTAGTATATAAAAACTACAAAGTTTCTAGAGTTTCTGGAAGCATCTTATGTGCCCTGCCTTTACAATGGGCATCCTTTAAACTTGACAAACTTTTATCCATTGAATTAAGCAAATGCTCCAAAGCATATCAAAGTTGTAAAAAGGCCGCAAGCTAATTGGTGTATATTTTCAGGATTAAGGTATCAAATGAGGGTCACTAATGACTTTTTCATAACTTCAAACCTATTTGTATGAGCTAACACCTCTGGCTGCGTCAATGCTGAGCTCCCATAAACGCAAGTAGGCAAAGAGCAAACTAACCCCAAATGGAACATTCACGGTTAAGTTACAGTATTGCTAGGGCAAGTTTTTATTGACCTAAAAAAACTTAACAAATTAGACTTTATTGACCTAACAAAATTTTGATTGAATAAATTTATGTTTCTCAGGTCTTCATATTAAAACGAACATTTTATTAACTAGAACATGCAAATTTTCAACAAATCTACACATTCATAATGGTCTTTCATTTTGAAAAGTTCAGTAGTTAAACCAGTTGTTTGCTATGAAACATTTGCTTGAGTTACTAAAATACCAAACCCATGAAAACTTTCCACAATCTTTTCACTTTAGATAAACTTTTTTTGCATAATAGAAGGCACCATTTAACCAGCTTTTCGTTCTTGAAACAGACTGGGGCGGGCAACCAATAGTAGTAAATTTGGCTGGCCGTTTGTGTTTTTCATCGTTGCTGATTTTACTTCTGCGACTAGCCAATTAACTTCTTCTAAGTGAGATTAGACTTTCATAGAACAATGATAGCCCACCATGTATTTTGCAGCATCAGACAATAAAAGACAAAGAGTTTCTATTGATTCCAACTATTTGAGGATTGCTGTTGCTATTTCTTGCTCACTGTAGAAGTTGAGAGTCGTACAGATAACTGACATCAAATGTTTCTTGGCTTCCAACTACAATATTTAAACATTGTATGCCAGATAGTGTTCTCATCAACAACCCGAATAATTTGTTTGTCATTAACAGCATTTTTTTTGTGCTCTAACTCATCTGCGCTAAATTGCAGTACTAATTTTCTACAAGTAGTTTCAAATGGCAAACTGTGACCAATTGCGTGAAATAAATTTTTGATATCCCTATTGTTATGCTTGTACAAAGGAATATCAACAGAAAAACTACCTTACCTTTACCACAAAATCGGTGTTATTGCTTCTCAAAAGCATTTGCATAGTGTGAGATTAGTTGATTACATGTGCTACCTAACGCTTTTTGTGTTTAGATGCATTTAAATGACTTTCAACGAAAAACTGTTTGCCGCAACAAAACATATAGCTGCACAAATTAAAATACAATACCGTGTTGTGACGTTTCAAAAATTCTTTATGAAAGTCTTGACGTCTGACTTGAATTTTAGATATTTTGATAGCTTTAACTCTAGGCATCATTAAAAAACCTAAATCACAAACTAAAGAAAAAAGTAAATAAATACGTTACAACACTCTTTCGACAGTTGATTTCATGTAGAATAGTAAAATAACAATTGTCAGTCAGCTTTCACCCTGCACCTGCAAAAATAAACTATTCACTCTTAATCTAATCAGGTACAATAACGAAAACATATTCCAAACTACCATTGCAGATTCTCTGTGCTTTACTGCAAACGTTTTTAGCTAACAAATGTACAATGTTGCGCCTCTTAATTTTCCCAACTATGTGATTGCAACACAGTCGCACATAATTTCGTTTGATTATTGCACTACAATCATTCAATTGTGACAAGCACCTATTTTATTAAGAACATGAAACTCACAATTTGCATCCAGAACTCTTACAAAAATCACGCCACTCAAGCTTGCTACCAAAAAAAATTGACTTTACTGAAAAAACATGACGTAGTGATCACAATAGAGGGCCCCCGTCAGTAATGTCAGGTAGAGAATATCTGTTTAGCTGGTTTCCCAGTTTCATCTAACTGATAACTGTAAGAGCAGTAATAAAAAAGTTGATGTGTCGCTGACATAGCCAATTCTCATTCCATGATCAAAAGTATCGTTTTTTTTTAAAGGAAATCGATTACAAAAACATCAAGGGTATTGAGCACAACACCTCTGTGATACTCTCAGTTTCTGGAGTTCTTGGCTACGTTTTGCTTACCCTGTTTTATGCTCAGAAACTAGACTTATTTACTATTAAAACAGTAAATGATTTGTTTTATTCCATCATTTTAGAAAAGGCATTTATAAAAAGCCTGATTTCAAAGTTGCGGGATTGAGGAAGGTGCAAAAGTGATTAATACGCATTTTCAAAAATAACTTATTTAATATTAAGACCACTACTTACAACTTTGCTAAATATTTGTATTCATAGTTGTAAGAACCTGAAACTCTGAAACTTTTTGTAAAAATTGGATGAGCAGTAGGTAGGAGTGAAGAAATTTTTTTGAACTCCAAGAAAATGTAGGTCTAAAAACTTGTTTGGGGGTTCAAAACTTTCGTTAAAATCAGTTTTCGAGAGTTGCTTCCACAACCACGGTTGCTGCCTCCACCAAAATGTCACAGGAAGGATCAAACCTTGACAAACTTCCATATGTACAAAACCACCAGAGCTACAAAGTTCATTTTGGTGTCAAAAATTGCAAAAGATCCACGTTTTATGACCGCTAACACAACCTTTTTTTCTTATTTCTACCAGTGATCAGCTAAAAGTAAAAAACTATTTTTTGGTGTCACCGTAACACCAAAAAAAAATTATGGATTAATATTAAAAACTTAATAATTAAGTTGTTTAATCATTAAAACTTAGAGAATATACCACTAGTACTTTTCTAAGTACATACCTTTACCTTGATTAGCATAACATCAAACTGTCTATCTAAGACTTTTTTGCCAGGGGTTACCCAAGGCTTCTCAGCTTCTGTGGTAATGCTCTGCGAACTAAAGATATTTCTTGATTTCCACAGAAATCCCAAAAACGCAGTAATCATAGGGCAGCTGCAGCGTATTCACAACAAATAGTGCAATTCATAGCTTAGACTATTAGCTGATAAAAAAATGTGATTCATACAAGAGTAAAAAATACGATCAATTATGAATTATTTTAAGCCAATACAAAGCCTGTTCACACAAGAATATAGTTTCAGCATAAATGCTTAAAAGTCAAATTCAACACCACAAATTTACATCTTCAAAACTGTCTGCTTAAGATTGAAATTGGGACTTGGTGTTAAAATGCTTCATTAGCTTCCTTAAACAAATCTTCAGGCAAATTAGATCATCACGTCTATCAAACCCAGCAACAGCAGAACATTCCTTAGTCACCGTCTTTACGTGCTCCTCAACTGTTTGGCTATGGTAAGGATTATATAGGTGTACTTTTTTAGTTCAAAAGCATTCAATCCTTGCCTGGTTTTCAATTGCTGGTGGTTCATGAATATTGCGTAAAGTCAAATCGATTAATTCGTAATATGTTTTGGCATTTTCATTAATTATAGAAACTTGAAACTTTCATACAGACCTAAAAATGTGCATAGTAGGTTCAATTTCATGATCAGATATATTGTTATTATCAAGAGGTTCTTTAATATTACATTCAACTAGGGTTGCACAAAGTAAAATAATCACTGTAACTACTTAATAGTACAGTGCAAATGTAAACTACAATAAAAACTTTACTTAAAGTTAGATAGGATTTAGTTTGAGATTTTCAGATTTTTATGCTATTAACCTATTTTGTCTGTACTACGTGTCTGCATTAAGATTCATGACTACTTATTTTCAAATTTTATTGCCCAATTAACAATGAAAATATGGATTTGAATCCACAAAAATTTGAATCTCAAGCATTAGAAATTCCGAATGATTGCCTGTATTTAATCATCTAAAGGATGTAGACACGGCCATTGTTGATCTTCATCTATAATTGCTGTTTTGGTTGGTCAAAGTTTTTGACTGGATCTTTTTACACTTTACCCACCTTGGTATTGTTCAATCTTTTGTTACGTGCTGCAGATGAAGCATTAGAAAAAAAACGCTGGATATCTACATCTCAGTTTTTAACCTTGATAAAGCTTTGTAGATCAGAGGTGTCAAACTTGTGAGCTTCTGGGGGCCATATTGAATATATGAGCAATCGTGCCAAGGGCCGCATGAAGTTTTGGATATGGAGATCACCACTTCTCTGAGCAACGATCTCTGCAATGTAGCCGGAAGTAAGATCGATCTCCAAAAAAAGAAAAAAAAAGATTATTACCTTTCCAGCATCAGTACAGTTATTTCCGAATGACAAAAATTTGTATCTCGCAAATGTGGCCTGTGATCTGGACTTCAAACGTTTCTTTGACAATGATCCGTTGCAATACTGCCAAAATTCTTTAGTAATTTTAGAATCGTCTTGCAGGCTGCACTGAAATGCTGCGAGGGCCGGACATTTCACACCCCTGTTGTAGATGACTGCCACAGCACAAGCATAGCTCCATCTACTGTAATTTATATTAATGTTCTGTTGTCAAGCAAAGTGTTCAAGGCAATTCAACAAAACATCGCGCCACACTTAAATTGACATATTGTTGATAGGATTTGCCAATAAGCCAAATTTTTATCTCATACGAAGCTATAGAAAAAAGCACTAGTCGTTGCATAAGCCCTGTAAAAATGCTGCAAACTCTCAAGTCATTATTCTATAAATTGAAAACACGACACAGTAAAGGTATAGCAAAAAGTATCTGCATGAAAAATTATTGCTTGTTTCAACATATCCACGTGATAATCCAAGCAGTTTTGCGTAATAGAGTCGGAACAGTTGTACTAAACTGTTAGTGAACGCATAAAACTTGAAATGATTCTTCAAAAAACATTTTCAAACCATGTTCAGTGAATAAGATACAACAAGCAATTATTAATTTCAGTGTTTTGTAGGCATCCCTTTTTCTTCTGTATTGAATCATTTTACACAGTGCTTTTCAACCCGTGGGACGGTACGCACTTGTGCGGATGAAAAAAATTGTAGTGCGGATGACAAAAGTAGTGCGGATAAGTGCGGATAACATTAGCAATTAACTAACTGCTAGTTAATTGCTGATGTTTTCACAAGTCTTACTGTCACGAATAGGCGAAGGGGAGCTATTACATGATCTGCTCGTATGCGCTTTTTTGTTTGGAAATCTCAATCTTTCATAACTACTGTTTGTTTGGAAATAACCCGAACGAAAATTTAATGGTGACGTAACAATGCAACTAATTGTTGCATAATGAATAAATTTCATAATGTAGGCTAGTAAGTAACGCATTAAGTAGGCTAATACTAATAGACTGCTAGTCACCTACTAGTAGAGGAGGTGGAAGCTATTTATGAAAAATACTGCATTTGACTACAGATGTGCATAACTGTTACTTTTTATTAACTGTTACTAACTGCTACTTTGTAAATTTTAACTGTTACTTTTTACTTTTATAACATGAGTCTTGTGAATTATGGCTTTACTTCTAATAAGCAAGATGCAGCAGTGCAGCAAGAAACGGAAGAAGAATTACAAATTATTGAACAGTTTACAGCTAATAAAACGAAAAAACAGCAATTGAGCAAAAACCGAAAATGGAACGATGCATTTACTGAGCTGGGATTTGTGAAAGATTCAGACGAAAACTATCCTTCCGCTCGCTGTGTTTTCTGCCAGGTCATATACCACAATTCATCAATGGAGAAGTATAAACTGAAAAGGCACAGAGACACTAAACATTCTGAACACAAAAACAAGTCGGCAACATTTTTCAAACAACAAACACGACAATATGCTCTACAACAGCAACGATTCGAACAATTGATGGTGGCACCTTCTGATCAACCTCTCGTCATAACATCATTAAAAATAGCTCATGTCCTTATGTCTCAAAAGAAGCCATTTACCTTGGCAGAAAGCGTCGTAAAACCCTGTCTGGAGATAGTAGCGCAGGAGATTCATGGAGGAGCCACCGCTGTCACCAAAGTCCAAAAGCTGGCATTGCCTGATAATACCATGCAAAGGAGATGTTCAATGATCGCTGCCTCACTAAAAGAAATTGTTCTAGCCAAGCTTCGTCTTGCGCCCTGCTTCGGACTTCAATTAGATGAAACGACTGATATTACAAGCAAAGCTCAATTAATTGTTTACGTTCGCTTTCCAAGTATAGAACGCATGAAAATTGTGGATCACTATCTGTTTTGTTTTCCTATTGGCATAGAAACCACTGCCTTAAGTGTGTTTTCAAAATTGGACAATTACTTCTCAGAACACGAAGTGATGTGGTCCAAATGTAAGTCTGTGTTTACCGACGGTGCCGGGCTATGGTCGGAGTTCGTAACGGAGTTGTTGCTCTCATAAAGCAAGTCGCACCAGAGGTTGTGAGCATTCATTGCATCCTACACCGTGAAGCATTGGTAGCCAAAAAAATTGCCAATGAAGAAAAGAACTGTCAACTCGCCGATGTGATTTGTGATGTCACTAAAATTGTGACTACAATACTAAAGAAACCAAAGTCAAATCGGGCGTTTCATGAACTTGTCAGAGAAATGGGAGATGATGTGCGCCTTGTTTATCACTCTGAAGTTAGGTGGCTGTCTCGTGGAAGGGTACTAGAAAGAGTGTGGAATTTGCGAGAGACACTTGTTGTGTGGTTCAATGGGCGAGAAGAGCACAGAGCTAATATGATTCAAAATTTGTTTTGGCTTGCCAGGCTAGCTTATCTTGTTGATATATTCGGTATGCTTAACGTGCTCAACATCACCCTACAAGGATGTGGAATTGATATATTTGAAGCGACTTCCAAAATTACACCATTCAAACAAAAACTTGAAAGTTTGGAAAAAGAAATCTGCAGTAACAACTTACAAAATTTGAAGACGCTTCAGTCCTTCATGTCTGCATGTAAGTGGGAAGAAACAGAACAGGATCTGGAGCAGCGTATCGTTGAAGTAGCAAGCTCTCATGAGAACATTTTGCGTGATAGTTTTGAAGCTTACTTTCCAAGTCATCAGGCAGCAGAATTAAAATCAAAGCTATGGATTTTGAATCCTTTTGGTGAACAACAGCCTCCGGGACCTTTGGGTCAAATTCTTAAAAACGATTTCTGTCAACAGGCATTTTTTAATCGCGGAAAACATGCTGAATTTTGGGTCGGAGCTCTTGATGGAGCATACAAAGACCTGGCGATTCAAGCGCTCAAAGTTCTTGTGCAAAACCCTACTACCTACTTGGCCGAAAAGGGGTTTAGTGCACTAGTTGACATCAAAACGTCAAAAAGGAGTTGTGTTCTTAATGAAACACTTGATGACCTAATGCGGGGAGCTTTGGAGCAAGACATTGAACCAAACTGGTATGAAATTTCCCGAAATATTCAGCAGCAAACGAGTCATTAATATACTTCTATATTTGAATAAAAAACTGTTAATTCTTTTTGTGTGTAATAATTTTCGTTTATGTTGATGTGTTGGTAATTAAACAAAATTACTCATTTATTGTTATTCCTATGTCTGACCCTTCCATTGTTATTATGCAAATGGAATAAAAACTAATAGCTGTAAACTAGTGTTGCGAACGTCACTAGTGGAACGTCAACAACAATTCAATTAGGGCTAACTAGCACCCGTATAGTATTCTCCGAGCCGCTAATGTTAGTAGTTGAGCTCATTTGATTCTTGTTTGTGGATGTGCTTGAGAAATAGTCTAATCTCCGCGTGACGAAAATGAACATCTGTCACTGGACACTAGCACCGTCGGTTAAGTCTTCCTCATGTCCTCTTGCTTGATTTCACTCAGGTTAGTCAATTATTATTTATCAATCTATATTGATATAGGTCAGTCTTACATAGAATCTTATGCGAATAGAACAGGTGCATGTTAACTCGTTAAATCTGAACTCAGAATTAAGGAAAAACGTTATGATGACATGACAATCACGTAGCGAGGAAAAAAGCAAAAGCACGTGATATTAAACAAGTGGAAAAATAGAAACGTCCGCTAACACAATGTTTGTTTGTGCGGATGAAATTTTTGCAAAATGAGCAAGTGCGGATGGTACTTTAAAACGTTGAAAAGCACTGATTTTACAAAACACTGTTGCGTCATAAACTTAAATGACATCACAATGCTTGCACCATATAGTGAGAACAGCAGCAGGCAACAAAATTATCCACTTCATTTTGATAGCAGGCATAAATGGCAAAGCCCATTACTGATATTTGCAATTGACAATCTCTTTGTATCAGTACCTAAGATCAATCTTCATTTAATAGTAGGGAGGTCTGAATTTAGAGCAAAGGTAAATGCAATGAAATCCCAAGCACAAGAAAAACTCAAAATTAAACAATGGCATCGATTTGCAAAACCGGAAAATTTTGCTTGAAATGAGTTCAACACGTGCCTATTAGAAAACAATACGACCTCTTTTCTTGCTAGGGCCAAATTAAAGCAAACAGTACTGCCAAAAAACTTTACATCACAGATATAACTATGAAAGGGTTCCCACCAAATCGTCAAATAACCCAACTCAGAGACGTAGCAGCCGCCCCCCAAACCCCCCAATTGGGGGGCCCAGGCCAACTTTGGGGGCACAAGTTAGTCTGAAATTGCTTTTTGGCTACGTGACTATTTTCAGTTCAGCAGACTTGTTTACAACCGATTTAAACTGTAGGAACAAATTGGCTTGTGACATCATAAGTGAATGCTACGTCATTTTATCTCGCAGAATCTAGAATATTTCGATTGATTTTCTGGTAGAATCTTGAATATTCGATTGACGTAACAATGCCGTTGTTACGCAACAATCATAGAATGGTCTGGAATTCTGTTTGGCTATAAATACCGGGACAATATATATACACTGCAGAGTGCAGATAAAGTATTTTATTGGCATTGTATAGAATGAAACGTTCAAAAAGTGGTGCTCAAAAGAGAAAAGAAGCAGCCACTGCTCGAGATGCTGTAGCGAATTGCCCAAGATGACAGATTTTTTCAAGATTACTGAGCAGAGTAGACCTGGCACTAGTACCGAGAGGGATGAAGAAAACTATAGTGTACAAGAAAAAGAAAACTATGACGATCAGCATCAAAGTGATTGTGAATTTCCAGAAAATGTAAGTTGTGATTTACCTGCCAATACGCAACCTTCAATATCAAAAATAACTGAATCTCAATTTACCCCTATCCCTGATGACCCATGTAAATGGCCTGAAAGTATTTCTGATGCTCAACGATGTGATATAGTAAAGCGTGGACCACATCAACTAATAATGAATTTTCCATATAATATCACAAATCCAAGGCGACGTTTTTCCTCCAACCATTATAAACGTGTGTTACCTAATGGTGAAAATGTTTCACGGTCGTGGCTAGTTTATTCTGGGGAATCAGATCAAGTTTTTTGCTTTTGTTCTAAGCTATTTGGAAAAACACTAAGCCCCTTTTGTAGTGGTATAAATACATGGGAGGGTTTTTCGAAAAAACTGAAAGACCATGAAAACGGCATTTCCCACCAACAATGCTGCAGTCAATGGATGTTGCTAGCTGAAGGGATAAGAAATTCATCCACTATCGACAAACGCGAGATGAATATTTTTTTCAATGAAAGACGTTTTTGGAGAAATGTTTTAGAGAGACTTATCGACATTGCCTTGTTTCTATCGGAAAGGAATCTTGCTTTTAGAGGATCTGAAGAAGTCTTAGGATCTCCTCACAATGGAAATTTTCTGGGTCTATTTGAGCTTTTGGCAAGAAGAGATCCGATCCTAAAAGAGCTTCAAGACAGAATCAAGAATAAAAACACTAAAGATCACTATTTGAGTCCTACCATACAAAATGAACTAATTGAATTGCTAGCGACAAAAGTCGAAAAAGAAAATTTACAGCAATTGAAATTGGCAAAATATTTTTCTATAATTTTGGACTGCACTCCAGATATGTCACATCATGAACAAATGTCTGTCATTCTCCGTTATGTACTATGTAATGAAGAAGCTGCTGTTGTTAAAGAAACATTTTTTGGCTACTTGAGAATAAGTGACAGTACTGGGAAAGGCTTGTTGGACGCTTTCTCAGAAAAAGCGACCGAACTGCAACTCGAATTGTCTGATTGTCGAGGTCAGTCATATGATAATGGTGCTAACATGAAAGGAAAACATTCTGGGGTCCAAGCAAGAATGCTAGACATCAATCCCAAAGCTGTTTACGTGCCCTGTGCAAACCATACCCTTAACTTAGTTGTTGTTGACAGTGCTAATTCATCGACGGAAGCATTGACATTTTTTGGAGTACTTACAAGGTTGTATGTGCTGTTTTCTTCCTCTGCTCAGCGTTGGGAAATTTTGAAGAAACATGTGGAGCTGTCCATAAAGTCACAATCTGATACTCGTTGGGAAAGCAGAATTAAATGCATCAAACCTCTTCGATACAATTTAAAAGAGGTGTTGCTGGCACTGAAAGACTTGGAAGCCATTTCCATAGAAAGAAAAGATGGAAGAGCTGCCTCAGAAACAAAATCGTTGATAGCTCATTTATCAAAATGGAGTTTTCTTTTGTCGGTGTTTATTTGGTATGATATCCTATTCCAAGTCAATAAAGCAAGCAAGATTCTTCAATCGTATGGAGTCTCCCTTCATACAATGGAAACGGAAATCCAGGCAACTGAAAAGTTTTTGCAAAACTATCGCACAACGGATTATGACAGTGCCGCAACATCTGCTGTTGAAATAGCACAGGAATTGGATATTGATCCTTCTTTTCCTCTGTCAAGAAGTGGAAAGAAAAGAAGATTGTTTGATTACCAAGGTGAAGAGAAACAACGAGCTACTCCTGAACTGAAATTTAAAAGCAACTTTTTCTATCCATTAGTAGACCAGGCTATTATGTCAATAAAGGAGCGCTTTAATTTGTTACGTGAGGTTTCTTCCGCCTTTTCGTTTTTGTACACACGAGACAAACTTTTGCTTGTGCAACAAGAAAATGCTCTTCTTACTTGCTGTAAAGAGTTCCAAAAAAAGTTCGGTGACATTGATTCTGATGAAATGAGCGCTGAGCTACAGCGGTTTGTTTTAATTTTACAAAAAATACGCAATCTCAATACGGCTCAAGACTTTCTGAACTATCTTATAAAGACTCATTTATTTCAATTGTATCTGAATGTGTACATCGCACTTCGAATCTTACTAACTTGCCCCGTGACTGTTGCCAGCGCTGAAAGAAGCTTCAGCAAATTGAAACTGATCAAAACTTTTAATAGAACGTCTATGACAGACAGTAGACTATCTTCATTAGCCATGTTGTCAATCGAAAATGACTGCGTCCGATCTCTTGATTATGACAATGTCATAACAGCATTTGCGAACAAAAAGGTTCGCTCCAGACTATTTAAATGATACTGTGTTTTTATAACTTTTTCATGTTTTTCAGTGTCATTGCTTTCGTTTCGCAGTGTCTGCATAAATGTCCTACTGAACTCTGGCATCAGTGCCGAATTTGTTATGACTTGCACCTTCGGTATCGGCATGCTTTATTCTGACATTAGCCTGTTTACTTATGTACAAATTGTGGTGTATTTTCTTAATGCAGCTTTTCAATTTCACACCTCTAAAGTGATATGACCTGTGCGCAGGGGCTCTTGCGCTTACTTTGGGGGGGGGGCCGAAGTTGGAGTGCTACAGGACTGACCCAACTACTAAACACCTCATTTCTTTAAATGTCAAAATGACCATCGTTGACTCTGATTTATCCTCCTCTTTATACTTTTAAAAGTATGAATGATACTTTGTGACAGCTTTCCTTTTTGCACTGCCAGTCTTGATTAATAGACAAAGATCATCACCATTAGGTACGTACACAGGAACTACAGCCTATATTTTCTACAACTTTTCGTTTCTGCTCTCACACATGTTTGTACAGTGAAGCCTATGCAGATGACTTAATTCATACGTTTTAACTAGGCGCAGGTGATGTTATGCACTGCCATGGAAAAATCGCACACTACTTTAACTCTTTTGCTCCCGCGCGAATAGCGAAATAAATGTCCATAAGGTGGCAGAGCGAAAAACTGTCATAATCAGTCATAATTAATCATCGTAAAATACCCTAAGTTTGTTTGTAAATCATTACTCATCTGTTTACTTCTACATTAAGTGTTATATATCGTTGAAATCTACATTTCGAGGATTTCAAATATAATAAAAACAAAAATTTTTTTTTTGAATATGCAAATTTTATGCAAATTAACCTCCCCCCCAACTGGGGCTGAGTTGTCTTCGAAATTAAAGTAGTACCCTCACCTCAAAGATCATTACAGATTTTATTTTCAACCAATTTTTTAAAAAATGGTCGCAAGATGATGCTAAGGAAATAAACTTTCAAGGTGCATCAGTCAAAACTTACCTAAGAGCCTAGGTTTTCTACAATTTGCAATTTTCTGAGGCACGTGACCTTTTTTTTGACCAATACCGACCAGTACTAAATTTTGGTAGTTAAATTTAGTACCTAAAATATGATCAGTCATTATCTGCTAGAGGTTAGCCTAAACCATGTAACATTAGGTATTTTTGAAGATTGATCTTCTTCAAGATTCAGAAAATATCAAGTTTAAATAGAATATGCTGTCACTGACAATGAAGCTTGTGAAGCTTTTTTACATCCTTCCCATTTCTTGAGAAACAAGGGGGATACAGCAAACTTTGATTCAGAGCAGCCAAACTTGTGCTAGCTTTTAAACTTGTATTTCAGTCTTTGTCTCTTTGGAAACTTGATGCAAAATGACAACTTTAGTAGTGAAATATTTGCAATTTATTTTATCTTTTTAAAGAGTGTAGTTTTACTAAAAATTATAATTTAGTGAAGGTAAATCAAACAATTTCGGGGGGGTTTGAACTGACATGATGTACAGTACTCATTTTTGATCAGTAAATACCATATACCAGTTAGTCTAAACTATTTAAAGTTATATGTTGCTGGAAAGCAAATTTCCTAAGCTTTCAAATGTAACTGGTATTTAGCAACATATCATATTTTTTACGCACTACATTTACTTATCACTCAAAATTGTTTGGGGGGGTTTTGAGACCCCTAAAAAATTTGGAAATTTAAAAACATAAAATTTATTATTATCGCTTGAAATTTTGTCAAATGATGCCCCAAAAGAGTAGTTTTCAGACTGTGTTAATGATAAAGGATTTGGTTATGTGGTAAAGATGTAATCTCAATTTGATTTTAGTGTGGTTGGTACGTGCTGAGAATTTGGCAGATTTTGTCGTCTGCAACTGGGTTCTTGGTCTTTTTAACCCTTTTTGGGTATAAAAATCCAAGAGTTAGGGCTCAAATTATACATCTTTCGATGCGTGAGGAAATAAGCATGAAAATTTTATGAAAATCGGATGAAAAGTAAAGTCACAAATCGATTTTTTAGTAAACTAATTTTGTAACTCAATTTAAAAAAATTTGAGAAAAACACTGAAAACACAAGATCAATCGATGATTGCGAGAGCGAAAGAATTAAGAAATATTTTTTTCTATTTTGCTTGATAACAGCTTTGTAAAGCTACCAGGATCAAAGCTAAAAATTTTGAATAAAGTAAGAACTCATTTAACTCCACTGAGCACGCATGAGGAAAAAAAACAAACATGCAACACAATGCATAGCCAGCAGGAACTTGAGAAAACTTAAAGTAAATCAAAAGAAAGCAACGTCCCTGTGTGAAATCGCATCACATGAAAGACATTTTTCCTATTTTGCTTCAAAATACCTTAAAATCAAAAATGTATTTCCAACCTGCAAGCCAAAAAAAACAAAAGGCCCCTTTGGGTTCGTGTAAACAATGAAGAGAGCAGAGAGACCTAAGATGTGGCCAGGACCTTGAAATCAAAAATTCTATTAGGAAAAGAAGCACACCAAGTCGTGAAACGGTTAGGTGCAGAAAAAAACATAAACTTTTCGTCACTGTTCACACACGTGCTAGATGGTTGAAGCCGGCCCAGCAAGCTGAACTAAAGCACTGCACAAAAGACAAAATAGAAGAGGCTGCACCAAATTGCAAACTACGGTTACCACTAAATAATTCATTTCTTTAATTGTAAAAACAACCACCATTTGGTCGCCACTAACATTTTTGACTGCGTTTCAACTCCCCATTTTCATTACAATTTTTAAAATATTAATAATTGTGTGCTACAACATACTTTTTTGCGACCATTATCAGTATTGATTGAAAGAATATGATCGCTATTACGTATACAGGAATTATTAAAGTGCATAAAAAGCAAACTTTGGTTACTGTTCACACAAGCGCTTGTTGTGTGAGGCTGGCACCATCAGGTGAATTAATATATTCAAACCTCATGTTACTGACGGGGCCCATTTGGGTGATGGCAGCAGAGCCGGCTAGTCTATATTATAAGGCAATGACTTTCTATTTACTGATCAAAAGCTACTGAACGTACTAATATTAAATTGGACACAACTGATCACTACAATCAAGTGATTACCCTAATGGGGGTTGGTGACGTCACAACAACATCACATACCATATAAAGAGATTGAAATGTACGAGGGGCATTCAAAAAGTAATGCACCCAACTTTATTATGTACAAATTATAGTAGCAACATGTATTATACATCAAAAGAAAGGTACAAGTGCGAGGATTACATTTTTACTTCTCCACATAGTCTCCACCTCTCTCAAGAGCTACAGTCCACCTATGAACGAGGGCATGTATACCAGTGTTGTAGAACTCAGCCGATTAATGTCCAAGCCAATTCAAGACAGCAGTTTTCACTTCATTGTCATCGCCATATCGGTTGCCCCGGAGTCCTTCTTTCATTGGACCAAAGAAGTGGTAATCTGACAGTGCCAAATCAGGAGAATATGGCGGATGTGGTATCACAGTCCATCTAAATGAAGTGATG
Source organism: Trididemnum clinides (assembly GCA_963675345.1). Classification (NCBI taxonomy): domain Eukaryota; kingdom Metazoa; phylum Chordata; class Ascidiacea; order Aplousobranchia; family Didemnidae; genus Trididemnum; species Trididemnum clinides. The sequence continues at coordinate 26,567,501 of OY776294.1, forward strand.
GCCTCCATGGTCCTGATGCTTGTGTGAGGACGTGCATTGTCATGCTGGAGGAGCACATTTGCCATGTTCAAGTTGGGCCGAACATGTCAAATTTTTGCTTTGAGCTTTCTAAGAGTCTCAATGTATACCTCAGAGTTAATGGTTTCCCCTTTTGGCAAAAAATCCACAAGGATTACGCCTTGAGAATCCAAAAAACGATGGTCATAATTTTGCCAGCAAACTTTTGGGCCTTGAACTTTTTGGTCCTTGGTGAATATTGGTGACGCCATTCCATTGATCTCCTTTTAGATTCAGGTTCAAAATGGTATACCCATGTTTCATCTCCAGTAATGATTCTTTCCATGAAGGTAGGGTCTCCCTGGTGGTGTTCCAGAAGCTAAGTGCAGCAGCAAACTCTTGCAGTCTTGTAGTCCTCCATCAGCTGTCTGGGTACCCAGCGAGCACACACTTTTGAATACCCAAGGGCTGCCACGATTGAATGGACACTGCCTATGCTTACATCAAGCTTGGATGCCAGCTCCTCGACAGTAATGCGCCTGTCGGTTCTTATCAACTCATCAGCATAAGTTTTGCTGTCAGGATTGACAGAGGTTGGTGGGTGACCACTACGTGACTTATCGGCTATGCTGGCTTTACCCACCTCTTCATGGTCTTCAGTACTTTTTTAAAATCGCTGTATCGATCTTTTTACATTACTATAGTCAATGGTATTATCCTTGTGACATTTTTCAGCCGGTTGTAAATCTTCAGAGAGGTTCCTCCCTCTGCAACAAGGAATTTGATTACAGCTTTTTGCTTCTGACGAGCTTCAAAAGAGGCAGCTATTTCTAAATCTACTTTAAGCTTTAAAAATTTGAAAATAAAAGAAAAACATATAACAATCGCAAAAAGGTGTGTCCAATCATGTTTGTGCCAAATATAAACAAGATTGGTAAAATCCTGTACGAGCAATGCTTTTGAGTGCATTACTTTTTGAATGCCCCTAGTATGTACGTGAGTGCATGAGTGTGTCTATGAACTTCAACTCCTCCAAATCTACAGTGCAAACAAACCTGAAAGTTGTTACGATTTGTTACCCTCTAGAGTGCGTGTCATAAGGGGTTTCATGACGTTATTGTGACGTCACAATCCAAAATCATTTTTCATAAATTGCAATATTTGATAGAGAAATGTGATTTTGAGTTTAACTCTTTCGCTCCTGCAATCATCGATTGATCTCGTGTTTTCAGTGTTTTTCTCAAATTTTTTTAAATTGAGTTACAAAATTAGTTTACTAAAAAATCGATTTGTGACTTTACTTTTTATCCGATTTTCATAAAATTTTCATGCTTATTTCCTCACGCATCGAAAGATGTATAATTTGTGCCCCAACTCTTGGATTTTTATACCCAAAAAGGGTTAAAAAGACCAAGAACCCAGTTGCAGACGACAAAATCTGCCAAATTCTCAGCATGTGCCAACCACACTAAAATCAAATTGAGATTACATCTTTACCACAAAACCAAACCCTTTATCATTAACACAGTCTGAAAACTACTCTTTTGGGGCATCATTTGACAAAATTTCAAGCGATAATAATAAATTTTATGTTTTTAAATTTCCAAATTTTTTAGGGGTCTCAAAACCCCCCCAAACAATTTTGAGTGATAAGTAAATGTAGTGCGTAAAAAATATGATATGTTGCTAAATACCAGTTACATTTGAAAGCTTAGGAAATTTGCTTTCCAGCAACATATAACTTTAAATAGTTTAGACTAACTGGTATATGGTATTTACTGATCAAAAATGAGTACTGTACATCATATCAGTTCAAACCCCCCCGAAATTGTTTGATTTACCTTCACTAAATTATAATTTTTAGTAAAACTACACTCTTTAAAAAGATAAAATAAATTGCAAATATTTCACTACTAAAGTTGTCATTTTGCATCAAGTTTCCAAAGAGACAAAGACTGAAATACAAGTTTAAAAGCTAGCACAAGTTTGGCTGCTCTGAATCAAAGTTTGCTGTATCCCCCTTGTTTCTCAAGAAATGGGAAGGATGTAAAAAAGCTTCACAAGCTTCATTGTCAGTGACAGCATATTCTATTTAAACTTGATATTTTCTGAATCTTGAAGAAGATCAATCTTCAAAAATACCTAATGTTACATGGTTTAGGCTAACCTCTAGCAGATAATGACTGATCATATTTTAGGTACTAAATTTAACTACCAAAATTTAGTACTGGTCGGTATTGGTCAAAAAAAAGGTCACGTGCCTCAGAAAATTGCAAATTGTAGAAAACCTAGGCTCTTAGGTAAGTTTTGACTGATGCACCTTGAAAGTTTATTTCCTTAGCATCATCTTGCGACCATTTTTTAAAAAATTGGTTGAAAATAAAATCTGTAATGATCTTTGAGGTGAGGGTACTACTTTAATTTCGAAGACAACTCAGCCCCAGTTGGGGGGGAGGTTAATTTGCATAAAATTTGCATATTCAAAAAAAAAATTTTTGTTTTTATTATATTTGAAATCCTCGAAATGTAGATTTCAACGATATATAACACTTAATGTAGAAGTAAACAGATGAGTAATGATTTACAAACAAACTTAGGGTATTTTACGATGATTAATTATGATTAATTATGACAGTTTTTCGCTCTGCCACCTTATGGACATTTATTTCGCTATTCACGCGGGAGCAAAAGAGTTAAATACAAGCCAGCACTCAACTACCCAACTTTAAAACAATTTTACATATTTAGGATCATAAATGAGGTCATAAGTAACACGACGTCTTTATTTAATTCTTGCAGTAGTTTGAGATTTAAATTTTCAAATGATGTCAAAAGTTAAAGCTACCAAAACATTTAAAATCAAATCCGTACTTTCAGCCTTCCCTGAAGAATTTATGAAAAGTGCCAACACCAAATTATCGTACAATTTGTGCAGCTGTATAGTTTGTTGCAGCAATTGCTTTATTGTTGAAAGTCATCGAAATATACTTGACCCTTGTTTTTCCGGACTAGATAGTGCAGGAACCTGTCTGGATAACGAAAAAGTCCAGATAACACAAATGTATTCATGTAATGCAAGTAAAATGAAATAATCGTCTTTGACAGTATGCTCAACGCATATGCACTATTCACAGATTAAGAAAAGTTGTTATTTTTGGTCCATGACCTCAGTATCTGAAGTGAAGACCCGACAAAACACGTTGTTTACAAGTGTTGACAGCCATTTAATTTCAGGCAGTATGTGACAAACGCATTGTTTGAATTCACTTGTTGGCCATCCACACTCAATGTCCGGACAAACCAAAATCTAGATTAACAAGGTCTGGAAAAAAAAACGAGGGTCGAGTGTACATCTAAACACCAAACAGCATTAAACAGCAGACAGGAACTACTAATCCCACTCCCTTTGCAAACGTTTTTGAGGGGCAATAACACCGATATTGTGGAAAAGCAAACCAAGGCAGTTTTGTCAATATTCTTTTGTACAAACCTCACGACATTAATTGCAGCTTTAACTTGAAACTACTTGTAGAAAAACAAATGATGTTGGTAATCATTTTTGATCAAAATTTTCTACTTCTCTTTAATTTAATGCTAGAGGCAGATCTCTCTTAATAGGGGAACGCTTTGAAAATTGCCAATTACCAACTACCAACTTCTATATTATGTAAAATGATAAAGTCTTAACAATGACTCTACTCTCCTACTAGGGCTTACCAATGTGACTTGTTGTCCATGTCATGTGTGTGTGTCCTTAAATGAGACCCCCCATGATATACGTACGAGGGTCAGTCAATAAGTAATGAGACTTTCTCAATTGCTTTTGTGTTTTTGTAGCTAAGGAACTCAAATTTTATGTGATGATTATGAATGGAGTTGTCATCTCATTTACAACAAAACTTGTTTATTTTCAAATTACTGTAGGTGTGATGATAAATTGAAATGACTACTAGGCTAGCAAACAGCTCATCGTTGGAACAAAGAGGAGTCATCAGATTTCTGTTGGCAGAGAGTGTAAAATCATGTGAGATTCTGTATAGAATGCAAAGACAAAATGGTCCTTTCTGTATGTCTAGAGCAAACTTCTACAAATGGGTGCAAGCATTCAAAGATGGACGCAAAAGCATTACTGATGATCTGAGAAGTGGAAGACCTGTGGATGTCTCTACCCCAGAAGCAGTACAGGCAGTTGAAGACCTGATCAAATCTGATAGAAGGGTCACTTTAGATGAAATTGCTACAAAATTGGACATCTCCCATGGCACAGTGTATGCAATTGTGCGTGAGAAGCTGCATTTTTCAAAAGTCAGCTGTCGCTAGGTTCCCAAAATGTTAACGGATGATCACAAAATGCAACGCCTGATGGCTTCCAGAGCATCACTACGCAGATACAGAAAGGAGGGAGATGCATTTCTGTCGAGGATAGTGACAACTGATGAGACTGGGTTTTTCATTATGAACCTGAATCGAAACGACGATCAATGGAGTGGAAGCATGTTTCTTCCCCAGTGAAGAAAAAATTCAAATCTCAGAAAAGTTTAAGGAAAGTCATGCTCACTGTGTTCTGGGACAGAAATGGGCCGATCACTATCAGTTTCTTGGAAAGGGGCAATACTGTGAACTCAGAGAAATACTGTGAGCTGCTAACTCAAGTGAAAAAAGACATTAAGAACAAACGGAGGGGACTTCAATCAAGAGGTGAGATTCTTCTTCAGGATAATGCAAGGCCCCACACAGCAGCAAGAACCCTAGCCAAAATTGAAGATTTAGGCTGGAAACTTCTAACACACCCACCCTACAGCCCAGACCTTGCACCATCTGATTTTCACCTCTTCGGCCCACTCAAAGAGAGTATGAAAGGAATTCACTTCCAGACTGACGAAGAAGTGAAGGCTGCTGTGAGCAACTGGCTAAGGACCCAGTCCACAGAATTCTATGCCAAAGGAATAGACAATCTAATATCAAGATGGAACAAGTGTGTTGCAAAGGAGGGAGACTATGTTGAAAAATAAAACAGCATTTTTTGATTACCAGTCATTGCAAACTTGAGTTATTGAGAAAGTCTCATTACTTATTGACTGACCCTCGTATTACCGTATCATATTGTTTTGCATTGCATCTTTTTTTGGTCCCCAATGGCAAATTTGTCCTTTTTTTGCATCTTTTATTATTGAGCATTTTTTACCCCTGCCTGATGAGTCCAATAAGGTCTAAACCAGTTGCAGGTTATTTACATGATGTAATATTTTACTGTATGGTACCGTATGATGATGGTGATCATTTTTGAGCAAGATTTTCTATTTCACTTTAGTTTGATGCTAGAAGCAGATGCCTCTTAATAGGAGAAGACTTTAAAAATTGCAAATTAGCAGTTACCAACTTCTATATTTTGTAAAATGATAAAGTCTTAACAATGATTCTAGATCTCTATTAAGGCTTACCGATGCGACCTGTTGTCCATGTCATGTGTGTGTGTGTGTATGTCCTTAAAATGATACACTAATGAGTTACATCTTTTTTTTTAGCATACAATGGCAAATTTATCCTTTTTCTGCATCTTCATTATTGAGTGTTTTTAACACCTGCCTGATGAGACCCAATAAAGTCAAAACCACTCGCGTGTTATTTAATGATGTATGATGTTGCTGTATGCCATCGTATAGTGTTGGTGATCATTTTTAAGCAAATATTTCTGTTTTACCTCACTTGTAGAAAACCAGTGCTGCAATTAATCATAGATGAGTTAGAGCAGATAAGAAATGTACTTTACATGGCAAACAACATTTTTAGATCTTTTGGAATCAACAGTCACTTTTACCCTTGTTTCTAGTCTAATGCTGCATAATATATAGTGGCTGCAGGTGCAATACTAAAATCACTGTATCCTAAGTTATTTGTATGACATGTGTAGCACATTTATTGCACGCTTCTCTTACAAAAGTCAAATCTCATTTTACAGATGTCAATCAGCTCAAGTCAAATCAGCAACAGTTGAAAACAAAACCAGTCAAGCAAAATTTGCCACTGTTGATTGCTCGCCTCAGCCTGTTGTTACAAGATGAAAAGTTGGTTAAATGCTGCCTTAGATTATGCAAAATAATTTACCTGAAGTGAAAGAAATGTGGAAAGTTTTGACATTTTAGTAACTCTAACAAAAGGTAGCGTGCAAACAACTGGTTGAACAATTAAACTTCTCAAAATTAAAGACCCATATCAATGCCTACAAAAGTTAAGCTTAACCGCAAGTGTTCATTTCACATTAGTTTGCTTTTTGCCTGGCTGCATTTGTGACCGGACCAAGCAACATGCATGCAGCTATAGATGTTAGGTTATTTGTTCCTACAAAATTGCTTACAGTTTCAAAACAATTGTAAGTAGTAGGCTTCAGATTTAATAGTTTAATCCTAAAAATACACATCAAGTACCTTGGTGCCCTTCCACAACTTTGATACGCTTTCAAGCACTTTCTCCAATTAACAGATAAAAGTTTGTAAAGTACTTTTCAAGCACTTTCTCCAATTAACAGATAAAAGTTTGTAAAGTTTAGCTACAACTATGCTGAAAACAAATCAAATATGTTGTCAAGAAATCGAAAAACTTGGGAGATCATGTATTGCCTATAAACAACTCCTCATAATGTTTATTCAATCAAGTGCGTTTCAAAAAACACAAACTTGTTACTGTTTTCACAACCACCTATTGGATAAAGCTGTCTAGACCGGTTTAACCAATATTGTCAATCTCAAACTCATTATTGGGGGGCTTTACAAACAACGCCAGCAAAGCTGCCTAGTTTCCAGTTAAATGTTTTTATATTTTTTTTCAAGTTAAAAATAATCATTTCATCAGACGCTTCTAGTCATTTCATCACAATATGCAAAATATCCGGTTTTTAAAATTTCAGGATCAATCTGCCAAGCCACTCAATCACAAATCCTTTTTCAACTTACCTTTAACCTTGATGTTAATGGAGGCTAACGGAGCTTGACTACTTTCATCCAGAGAAACATCAAACGTAACATCTTTATCAATAGGAAACATCAAAATTAAAGAACTTAATATGTACGTAAATCCGTCACAAGTAATTTGTCTACAAGTCGCTGTGAAATCACTTTCAATTGTGTTTATACAGCTACCACTGAAAATTTTACTCTTTTTAAAAGTGAGGCTAGGATGCATCCAAATGTAGTCTTTACCATCATCCAAGAATTTAATTGACAACTTCAATCCACTAAAATTTCTTGCCACAATATCTTCAACCAAAATTGGATCCGTTTGAATTTTGTCTTGAGGATCTGAACATTTGACTGAAAAACAATAGCAATCGTTAAAACTTAACAATTATTTGCAAAATATATTCAACAAATCGTTTACTGATTGATTGTCAGCAGCCACAGCAATGGGTAAAAAGCATGCTGTGAACTTGAATCTTAAAAATAAACTTTATATTAGAAATTCAAAAAAATCTGAATGCATTCAATATTACTGCAATGCAGGTTACAGAGATTTAAAATTAAAAAACACAAAACCTTACGGCTACATTCCCTGCCAAACACGTCTGGACAATACTGCATGAAAATAGTGCCAAACAGACTTTTTCAGTATGCACAATACCTCTACATCCTCACCGCAAGCGCTAGTTACCAGTAACCTTTTCACAATAAATATCTTTTCTTCAGCGAAGAACTTATCCAGATCCATGGAAATCTTTTTATGGGCATTTTATCATACTGACAAAAATATTTAAAAAGCCAGCACACTCGGCAATTCGTTAAAAAAAACAACTCCTTTATATTCTTACAATCTCAATTTAATGCATTGCACTTCTACCTAGCTCACTGAAAAACTACAAATCACCATTCACCATTGCACTTTAAATCTTCTTTAATTTGTGCTGAAAATTACCAAAATTATGCTCTAAAAATAACTAGGACCATCAAACAGAACTAAGACAATGTATAAATTAGCAACGCAAGTAACAAACACAGAGATAATTGAATTACAACAAAGGACCACTGTGTTTTGAGCATATGTTTATTAAGGACATAGTGATATATTCAAACCTAACAATTTGAATCTATTAGAGCACACGTTTTCATGCAAGAGCGCATTGATCTTTTTTATGCACATGGTATTACCGACATTAAAAATTGTGTTTTACCAAATACATGATCCTTTTGTTGACAATTAGCTGCACCAGAAATTCAAAATTTTGTTTAAACTGACAATTTAACTTAGGTTACTTACTTCCAGTTGTCACTGAAACAAACCAAGATGCCAAACACCACAAAAATATCATATTTCTAAACAAAGTGTGCTACAGTGAATTAATCACACCTACAAGTAATAAATGCAACAGTCAGAGGACTATATACCCTAAACACAGTTCATTAATTTCTTTTAAAATCTGTTTGGTGCCAGATTGATATCAAAATTACTGAGTTGGGCACAGAAGTGGTAAAAAATGATGTAGCAACAAAACAAAAATTGCAAAGTTATGCTAAAATTAAATAATAAAATGAGCTAAAAATAGAAAACAAGGAAAGCATGGTTGCCACACCATTACTTAAATCAGTGGTTCCCAACCTTTTTTTAGTCACGGACCCCTTTCAAATAATTATCTAGCTTACGGACCCCTACATTTTTAAAACCCACCCTAAACAAATAATTTGGTAAAGTACTTTTACAAAGGCTAGCAAACTTTAAATGCAGTATTGCACGTAGAATTAAATTACAAATTGCTCAATCATAACATTTTACTTACGTTCAAGAACCATCCAAAAAGTAACTTCAAACAAATACAGGTGCACTGGTGCAATTTAATGAGAAGCCTGTGGTTGTCTTTTTTGCACCAAAACACTGAACTGTGGTTGGGTCTTCGATAAAGCTACAGGCATATCATGTTGAACGTCCAAACGATTTCTCTGTTTCGTTTTTATAGTAACAAAAGCCGAAAATGCAGCCTCAGAGCAGTTGTTGATTAATTTTGTCAAATTCCAATGCACTCACGGACCCCCAGCAAGCTTTTCATGGACCCCTGGTTGGGAACCACTGACTTAAATCATACTCTGAATGTATCTTCCAACAACTAACAGTTAACCTAAACATAGAAGTGGTGGAAACCAAAGTGCATTTTAGGCTGTTAATTGTTTCAACAAAACGGGAATATTACATGAGGATATATAGTTTTGAATTACATTAAACAGCAAGTGCAGTTAGTTTCAAGTTTTATAACAAGTCTGAGATTAAAAACCTACAAACAACGCTCACTAGCAGATTTATGGACAGGCTAACTTTATATCATAACAAAATGTTTCAAAAACAGTAGCAGGTACACTTTTGAACTACAAGGCAACATTTTCATGAGCATCTGTTTATCAAAGACATTAAATTTTGAACTCCGATGATGGTATTAATCTTTTGTTTCAGTAAATTACCTACATTTATCTGTAGGACATACTCAACCTTCAGCTCTTAGCCAAGATTTTAGGCAGATACTAAGTAACGAAAACTTAAGAAGTGGGAACACAAGATTTGTTGAGTTCTGGCACTGGCAACTACATTTCCCTGAACTGCTAGCTCCCTCAATTTAACCCATGTCATGTAAATTAGTCACTATTATGCTAACAAGTTGATTTCTGCACAAAATCAGATTAATTGCATGTGGTAATGGCTTTTTTGTTTCCAAAAGTAAAAATACACTTCAAACTGCCAAGTCAATAAATCCCAAACCAAGTTGGAATTTGGGCAAAGTCTATTATGTATCGGAACACCATATAAATTTGAATCATTATACTTTTTCTTTATATGCTGGCAGTGGCTGCACGAAAAAATGACAACTAAACAAAGACACAACAACAAATAAACTTTGTACAATCACCCAATAGTGAAAAGCAGAAAAACCAAGTAATCACAAGTTAGGGTCAAATGCATAATCGTTTTTGTTTTGAAAACATTTTTTTGCAAATAGATTTAAAGTGTTCTTAAACCTTGGTAAAACCCAGTGACCAATGTTTTTTTTCAAATAAAGATGAAGTGTGAATTTGCAGAAACATGTCTGGAAAATTTGAAGTTGAAATTTAACTGTGGGAAAGCAACCACACCAGTTGTTGGTCACTTTTTTCAATTCAATAGATTTTTTGACATTTTGTTGGCAATATTTTCATCTTAACTACTTTATATGCAGAAGAAAGTGAATAGGAATCAAAGTTCAAATTAATCTTTGTTCCAGGCCAGGACAACATTTTATGTAAACATCACATCTGCCATTACCATGCTCCTTTTGTACCACAAATTATTCTTGACCAATTAATATAAAATAAAATCACATTTTTTACCTTTACAGAGCAATTTCAATTGTAGATAATAAGCAATAACAGCAGGTAGCTCTCAGCTTTAGTTCAATGCAACATGTCATTTGTGAAGGCAGTTCAAAACGAGAATCGCTAAAAATCTATATTTTTTCTTTCTGTTTCACAGCTAATTTACAATTGTTTCTGTTATGCTACACACTAATAGTCTATAAATCACACTGTAATATGCCAAGTTAATCAGCTCATTCTAACACAAAAACTATCAAAAATTCATCTTTTTTTCAAAAATTTCTTTGCAAATGTCATGCTGTCAGATTGCCTAATGTAAACATACAATACATAAAAAAATGAACAATTCTATAGATATCCCTTGACAAGAGTACTGGTGTTTGCATTTATGTCCAGTGTATAGATTGCACCTAAAATTTTGGCTCAATTTTTTGGGTAAAAAAAGTGCAACCTATACGTGAGTTTATACAGTGTGAAAATTTCTTAAAATGTAGTTTGTCACGCAGACAACTTTCCTCTGGGGATTTGTGAAAAATTGCTGTTGGTTATGAATCTTTCTAAGACAGTCTTTTGATACAATATAAAGATGGAATACATATTACGTTTGCCAGTGTAAAGAAGCAACAAATTGTCAAAATCTTATAAAAAATCACTTTCCCAAAAAAACTATCTTTAAGAAGTATTTGTGTGAGCTCGACTATTTTAGGCATTTCAAACTTTTACAATTTACGTCACCCCACATGCAAAGTAAGGCAAACAGGGCCAATTAAAAACTTTTTCTTGTGGCAGGCAACCCACTTGCAAATACAGTATAACTATGTAGTCATCAATGGCAACTAGACCTACTGTTTTTTATAGTTTTACATGCAGTGAAAAACTTTGGCTTGTGAATTTTTCTGCTAAACTTAAAAGCTGCATTTACCAAACTAGCAACTATTCGTGACCATGCATTTCTCTTTTTGTTTTACTCTAAACATGTTTACTATGCTTTTATTTGCACAAAGATAATATATTGCATGTCAAATAATACCAGCAACCTATATTTTCATCTCAAAAACATAGAGAACTCAAAATTTTCATCTAGCTAATCTTTGAGGGTTTGATAAACAAGCTTTTGAAATGTCTCAAACCCTCTACCAATTTTTGGCCACAACATCCAGCCTAATAATGACATTCAGCTGTTTCTTTGCAATTTACCTTCCAATTTCTAAAAATTATTCTATTTACTTTTATGCTTGGTTTGTGAAGTCAGTTGACTAGACTCTTCCAGAATTTTTATAGCTTATCATTAACGATATTGGTTATTGAAAACATTTACCCAGTTTGGCACAGTATTGCACGTCTTGGGTATTTTCTTTCAGACACATTTCTTTTAGCAAAAATGTAAACAATGCAATGCAACTGCAACAATTATCTAGCTAATAATATTTTATTCACTTATATAACTATCATAGCACTTATGTGGTTAAAAAACAACAAAGATAGCATACTGAATAGAAAAGCATGGCAATGAAGTCTGGTGTCTCTTTGCAAGTTTATTGCAGAACACACTGCACAATGCCTCTGTGGTTTTTCTTTCTGGTCAATTGGTGGAATGAGTACTGGAAAATATCTTTCCAACAATCATGCAGAGCTTGACAAGGCTGCATGGTTGTCCCTTCTGTGATAGATCAAAAGACTTACTGATTCCATCAAGTTAGACACTAGTTTTATTCCAAACTCCAGCAATGAATACTTGGCACCACCTACTGCATTACATACAAAATATGAATTGACTACACACGTTTACATTACATAAAAATAACTTTTTGTGCCAATTTACTGATTTTCTAACACTTTAATGGGCACAGGCTTGTTGATCCGAATATATCTACTCCTCCCATTTAGCAGTTACATGCAAGCACACACTCTGGTTTGACAATTGATTCATTTTTTCTCTTTTTCTTTCCCATATTTATTGTTTGGATGGTATGAATCATAGACAACATCTTCATCTCTTATTTATCTTGTCACTTTAGTGCTAGAATACCATTGCTTTAAGATAAAATGCAACTTCACCTTTCTTCAGCATCAATTTCGAAAAATCAGCTGGCAAATTTTTGCAATTCAAGCTTAGTTTTGCAAACATTGGTACTAATTTGCAGCAAATTTGTAGATCTTGACTAGAATACCAGTTGTCCTAATAAACGTTTCATCCTTTTTCCAGAAGTTCCTCATCTAAATCCATTGTAATTTTTGTGCTTACAAGACCTGACTCATTGGTGCGATCTTGACCAGTAGGCCTATGTGTTTTGACATTTCATGACATGACATGGCAAACCACAAATGCACATTTTGGTACTTTGTAATCTTTTATGTTAAATCAAGCTTTATTAGAAGAATTGCATTGTTAAAACCCTAATCAACGATGAAACTTCAATAGAGATCTAATCAACCATGAAATTTCAATAGCTTATTGGTTTTCTCATTTGTGGAAATATTATAGTTTGGCAAGTAAACTTCTCTAAAATTAGTAATGATATTTTTAACAGCATATCAAATTTTGAGTAACTGTCACTTCTATCACCTTTTCCATTATCAGTGAAATAAATGAATGATGAAATTTGTTGGAATCTGTTACTAGGCATTTCTTCAAAAAAAGGTGTTTGAGTCATTGTTTGAATAGGCAAGGATACTCCAATGTTGCTTGATAACCGGATTTTAAACTATAACCATTTAATAAGCACAAGCCATAAATTTTTGTTCTTTACCACAGGAAACAGTATTCCAAGGAATATCATGCTTTTTTTTCAAAGGATTTCATCATGATAACTTTAAATCAGCATAGTTATTGATTTCCTCAACAATGATATCAAAAATTTTAAGTACAATAAAGTTTTGAAAGTTATCAATCAAATAATTACTGCTGCTCAAGTTAGCTTTAACTCTTGAAATGCCTGTAACTGTGTAAAAGGGTAAACGACTGGATGGTTGTTCTGATTCTGCCAAAAGAAATTATGTTGTAGAGCTGGGTTTTTGTGCTAATTGAATATTATGGCCATCCCATTGCCTTTACCACCAGAACTATCACATAGATTATGAAAGCTACAGATATCAACTATAGTACCGTAACTACTGCTACTGGTTTTATCTGAAAAACCTGATTTCACAACAAACATGTGTTGGATAGCATCTGTTTGCGAGAACAAGTTACTATTAGCTGTACATTTCATTCTAAACAAAAGAGAAAGGAAGTACAGTCGTCCATCATAAAATCATTTAAAAATTTTACAGCATTAGGTAATAAAAAGGCAGTGGCTATTTTGCCATCGACGGCAATTTACCTTCAGAGACTATTTTGCCATGAGTTATTTGTGATTGGTCAATCTTAACGACATACAAAACATGTAACTTTTGGTGGTTTCTGATTGGTCAATTTCAAAAACCAATTAAAAAAATTTTGTACCCCCAAGTCTCTATCCCCCACTCTGTACACTCCCTTCCAGTGTACACTGCCCCATACATTTACATACCGAGCCTGCCCCTTTAGTGTACACTGTTTTAAGGCAATGGCTATTTTGCCATCGACAGCAATTTGCCCTTGGAATCTATTTTGCCGTAATCATTCACGTGTGTTTATACAGTCGTATTTGCAATTATTACGCCAGTGACACTGTGGTGTAGTGGATAGTGCGCTGGTCTTGAGATACCATGGTTGCAGGTTTGAATCTCAGCTGGCAGGGCATTAAAAGAAAGGCAGTGTACACTGAAGGGGCAGGCCCAGTATGTAAATGTATGGGGCAGTGTACACTGGAAGGGAGTGTACAGGGTGGGGGATAGAGACCTGGGGATGCAAAATTTTTTTAATTGGTTTTTGAATTGACCAATCAGTGACGACCAAAAGTCACATGTTTAGTACGTCATTTGGATTGACCAATCACAAATAACTCACGGCAAAATAGTCTCTGAAGGTAAATTGTAGTCGACAGCAAAATAGCCACTGTCATGTTTTAATGCCCTGCCAGCTGAGATTCAAACCCGTAACCATGGTATCTCACACCCAGCGCCCTATCCACTACACCACAGTGTCACTGGTGTAATTTTAGCAAAAATGACTATATAAACACACGTGAATGATTAAGGCAAAATAGAGCAAATTGCTGTCGACGGCAAAATAGCCACTGCCTAATAAAAACGTTCCATCAAAATGCCACTAAACTTTCAACCAAACAGCGATGTATCCAAGTACTCAACTAAGCTATGAAAATAATCAGATGTTCAGCAAAAAAACAGAGCCAGTATACTGCTGTACATATTTTAATTAGGAGGTTTCGCTAAACGCTGCTAGCATTGTCAACCAAAATAGTGCAACTGAAAGACGTTGTTTTCCCGCTAAAACTAGGTTCAACAGTGGTTATTACCCAGTGATGCTGCCAATATAAACTCAAAGTTTTAACAAAATGCTCAACCTTCATACACAGCCCCCAAATTTTTAGCACAACGACTGGGGTGAACGTACGTTCTCCGTACCCAAATGCAAAAAAATTGAGAACGTATACATATGCTTCCCATCTTCAAATGATTGAGAAAGGGAGCAAGTTGCCTATACTACGACCAGCAGTAGTAGGCCAACCACTACATAGTAAGTAGGCCAACCACACGTCCGAAGTACAAGCTGAGCCCCGGTGCCCCGACCGGTCAGTCAAATGTCCCGAATTTTGATTTTGTTTTCGTCTTTGTGTGCTTGTAGCGGCCATATTACTATGATGTAATAGAAATGTTGTGTGTAAGCATTTTGTAATAGTGGTTAATGACTGTGTTAAATAATATTTCCAGCACTTCTGATACCTTGAACATTGAGTAATGATCTCAGCACAGTCGGCAAAAGTAATGAAGAGGATAGATGAAGTGTCAAAACGCCAAGATGAGTATGATAAGCAATACTTGTCTAATTCATGTAATACTAGATCTTTAGATAGTTCTGATCCTGCTTCTTTTTCACATGCCACCAGTGCCAAGGTTTGCTGCTGAATAGTTTAAATAAGATGGTTGCAGCTCTTAAAATGTCTGTTAAGCAACTGATTGATCAAGAGTATCAAAATAAAAAGTCATCTAGATGATTTGGACCAGTAGCATGAGTAACTGTCTCATTATATTAATTCATGGGTGCACAATTCTTCAGATAAAATAAGCGAGCATTTTGGACTTGGAAAACTTTGTTGCAAAAATGTTAAGTTCCAGAATTAAATTGTCACAGCCAATTGCAAATGTAGATATTGACAGCTGCCATGTTCTACTTTCTTGAAAAACTAAAAATCCAACCAATCACCATTAAATTTTTGCCTAGTACAGTTAGGAACTTAGTGTTTGTCAACGAATCCCCCAGCTCAAAGCTGAAAGGAATTCGGAGCCAAAGCTTTCATTAACGAAATCATTTGCAAAACAGCGATTTAACTGCTTGCCAAATCAAAACAAGCATTTGGATTCCATTACTTGTGGACACCAAAAGAAAATGCTTGTTGTTACTTTAAAGGCAAGAAGCACTTTATTGATGATTTTGGAGACATTGCAAGAATTGGATTTCCACATCACCCTATTTGGCCCAAGCGGGGCAATAATTGCTCGAGCAGTTTCCTCTTAAGTACAGTTTTGTTCACAATGACCCTACAATATCAAGATTGCATGACTTTTCCTAAAAATTATTCAATTTGTTTTTGACAAAATTTGAGTTGACTGTTGGTTGTAGATCAAAAGTTATTAGCAAATTTATACACATAACTACTAAAATATGCAGACATATAGCTGAAAGATAAAAAAGATACTAACCTCACTCTGCGTTCGTCGTAGCAGCCTGAGAGCGAAGCAGGCAAGTCGTAAACAAGAGCTAACCAAAGTTCACGAAAAACTACTTAGAATCAATTGCCATATATAGTAGGCTATGTACATTCCCCAGAGAAAGCATCTTATTGTCTGGCTGTGACTTGAGAAAATAGAGAAAATGCGTTTTTTGCGAACGGACAACGCATTTGTTCTTGAATCGTATCATCACAAGCAAAGTGACCGTTGATGAGTGATGAGCAATATCACTTTGCCATCGCATTGCTAACTTTAGAGTAAATCTTTGTCATACATAATTGTAATTCCATAACGCGTGTTGTTACGGGTACTGTTTTTACCGCGCAGCTAGATAGATATAAAAGTATGGTTAGTTTTTGTAATTTTCAGGAAAAACGTCACGCAGTAACGAATTGTCAAATATTCGGAAACTCGTTCTGTGCGATGCTTCAATAAATAAATGCCCGCGTGTAAATATATACCGCAGCAAACACAATAAATGAGAAAAAAGCCTGGTCGGTCATTTGAAAGCATAACAAAAGTTTACAAATTGTGATCTACATTGGTGGCTCCATACAATTTTCCAGGATTTAATTAAGCAATGATATTCAAAGTGTTAAAACAGCCAAGGATATTTTTTACAAAGCTTTCTCTAGGTCGAGATCACAGAAATGCTAGTTCGCAATTTTGACTAAATTAACATAAAAGCTTCTCCACAGTCATTCTAATTCTGGTTTTACGAAACCATAAACCGAAAAAAACTAAAACAAAGTCAGTGGTATGTTTAGTGTAAACTGTGTAATAAATAATGATCAAACGATTCAGCCACTACGCTATATTTCAAAGCAAGTAAAATTTATTGCTAAAATGTTTCACGGGAAAAGAATAAAAACATTTAAAAAGAAGCTTGAATCGCAAGTTCACAAGCCATTTTCAACGTTTCATAGATATATAGAATTGACGTTTTGTCAAATGAAATAAAATTTCGCGGTCATCAAACTCAAGGTCATCAAACCCCTGATATCTTTCGCCCAAATTAAATTTCAAGTTGTGACCAGTCGCCCAAATTAAATTTCAAGGTGTGACCAGAACTAAAAACAATAGATGATTTATGGGTACAACGAAAACAAATATTATTGCATTTGTATTTTGAAACTAGATTACAAATTATACTGATTGTTAAGAAATTCATGTTTCCCTTATTCATACGAAAATAGATCTCCAAAAAGAAAAATGATTCATTACCTCCCAATGCCGAGGATGGCCAGTCCGCGGTCGGAGTTCATTTACAAAGGAAAATAGGGTCATTGCGCCTTCCATTAATGGGTGCTGGTCCTTATGGCGATTCATATGCACCACTATTACTCAACCTCATTCGACTTGCAAACTGATTATTAAAGTAAGGATTGCAAAAGTCTGTGGCCCACCCGACTTAAGTGCTGTGGCCCACCGGTTGTATTTGAGCTACATTATATTTTTTTCGTTTTGCACAGTAAACTTTTGGCCATTATCAAGAATTACTTTTTGATAAATACCGCTTTACTAAGTGCTAGTCTACAAATTGAAAGACAAAATTTGGTGCTACTATAGCGTGAGGTCTACCACACTATAGCGTAAGATCTACTTCCGGTTACTACTATAGCGTGAGGTCTACCACTGAATTATTTATCCCTCACCCCTCTATAGCTACACACTTACCACTTTAGCTATAATAATTCCAAACACCACACATACATTCCAAACACAAAGGTAAATTATTCTAACGATAGACACTTCGTACATTTTCTAAGAATGACACTAATCATTGGTTAGGGTTAGAGTTAGGGTTAGGGTTAGGGCAGTGGTTCTAACTCTAACCCTTACCCAAACCTCACGCGGTTTGCAC
Source organism: Trididemnum clinides (assembly GCA_963675345.1). Classification (NCBI taxonomy): domain Eukaryota; kingdom Metazoa; phylum Chordata; class Ascidiacea; order Aplousobranchia; family Didemnidae; genus Trididemnum; species Trididemnum clinides. The sequence continues at coordinate 26,585,519 of OY776294.1, forward strand.
CTCGGTAGGTGCGAGTCAAGCGGTAGAACTCACACTGCATCTCGGTAGGTGACTTATGTCGGTAAACCTCACGCTATAGTAGCACGCAAAATTTTATGTAGAGGTAGCAAGTGAACATTTAGCTTAATAATTATTAGGGTGACAAAAATGATCAAATTCTTCAGTATCACATTTTCTTATCCACAAGGGAGAGTGAAAAGTTCTTAGACAAATGCCGTAATTTCAAAATGCGCAAAGTTTTACTTGTTCAAACATGTCTTTATGGTTTCCCCAATTACCTGCAAACGTTTTGTCATTCTATCTAACCGCAATATCAAGATAAATAATATCTCAAAAGAGCTAATAATTTTTGCTAGTAATGGCCAAAAACGTCAAGGAGAGAGCTGCACAGTCAAATTTTGTTTCATCACGACAAGGCTCTTGCACATGTTTGTGGGACTGAAGATACAAGCAAAAGGCTTGTAACAGACTTGGAAAAGCACACATCACTTTCTGGCAGAAATATATCGTATGACCGTTTGTACACTTCAATTTCACTAGCAAAATGGCTGCTGGAACGTTATTCTGTATCACAACTGTAGGCAAGCTCCAGACAAATCGCAAAGGTATTCCTGAAGAAGTAAAGCACGTTGGCAGTTTGGACTCTTACTCTTACGAAGTTTTTTGGGATGAATCTGGCAAATTGGTTTTAAATTCCTATATTGTGAACACCAAAAGTTCCGGAAAAAGAAACGTACTGCTGCTATCCACAATGTATCCAATTTTAGGAACAGCCAAGGACAAATTACGATTGAAACCAGCAATCTGTAAGCTTTACGACTACACTAAAGGAGGCACAGATATCATTGATTAACAAATGAATTTTTATTCCAGCAAGGCTAAATCTCGTCGTTGGATTATAACTGCTTTTGCCTATGTACTGGACACTTGCCGAGTGAACGCTTCCACAGTCATCGCACTAAATCAGTCTATTGAACCACGCAATACAAATTCATTCGATTTTGAGATAACTTTGTTTTTACAATTAGTACACCCATTTGTTGCGCTACGTTCAAAATGGGGCTTGTCGAAAGGCATTCAAGATAAAATCTAAATCACCCTTAGTGAACCCAGAGAAGAATCTTACGATTTGTCGCAGTTATGTGCATTTCCAGTGCAGTTTACCAAGAAACGCAGGTGTGAAGTTTGCGCCGCTGAAGCCACCGGCCGTAAGAGGGATAACATGGGACGAGTTTTTAGCCAATGCCAAAGATGTGGTAAAGCTGTATGCAAACGGCATTACCTCAGATTCTGCGGCACTTGTCAGTAACTGGTTGGTGTTACGCTTTATGTTCTATGGTGTGCTCATTGGTGCTAACTACAAAGTTTTTTGAGGCGTTTTTCTATCATTTGTCCCAGTAAAGAGCTCTACGTGTTTTTTAAACTTACGTAGCATAAAGTGCGTAGCTAATTTGTAAAAGTTTGAGTTTCCTCCGTCGAACATGTAGAAATACAAGGCAAGAATGTGGAAGCGGAAGCAGAAGCTGGAAGCGGTGGAAGCGGAAGCGCGAAAAATCCATCGCTTCCGCTTCCACATAGGAGGGAAGAATGGAGAGAGAAAAAAATTGGTTTTGCTATCCTTTGTAGAAGAACGAATAGGGGGAGCTCAAACATTAAGAAATGAGAGCGAGGAGAAGATGTTTAGAGAGATGTTGACCTCTACATTATCAGCGTAGGGGTCAAGCGAAGAAAGAGAGGAGATAGAAAACTCAGAGAAGGATAAGCCTTGCCTGACGAAAATGATGACGCCGTCGCTAGCGTCTGTGACATCAGTAGATAAAATACCAGATCGGGTGTGGGTGCCATGGGATCGCAGACCAGAGAATCCAGGGATTTCAAAAGAGGAAGATGAATTAAGGTTACATTCCTGGATATATATAAGGTCAACGGCATGAGGCGAAATAAAGTGTAGTAGTTTAGTGCTCCTGGCTTGAAGACCCCCAGCATTCCATTAAAAAACCCTGAGAGAATTAGGGAGGGAAAGAGAAAGCACGAGGTAAAGTGAAACATCCAGGAGCATGAGGCGATGGTGAGGGTGCAGAGGGAGAAGATATAAAATGGGCGGAAAAAGGATAAAAGGTTTGAAGATGAGGGTGGGGTGCAAGTGCTGCATTAGCAGAAGGGGGCCAGATTGAGCAATAAAGGTATACCAGATGGAGGAGTCCGAGGAGAAAGGCACAGCGCTGGTAGGTGTAGAATCTCAAAAAAAGCAGGGAGGGCAGCTCCAGGAGTGAGAGCTGGCAAGAGTTCTGACTCTAGAAAAGGAGAGTAGTGAGCACTTTAAATGAACTTAATTAGAGCATGTGCAGCATTGCACTGACCTACCCTGCCAGGTCACATTTCCAGCGCACACTAAATAGGGAAAGACAGGGCAAGGGCTAGAATGAACGTTGCCGCTCATCAGGAGAAGGAGAAGGATGAGAAAACGGGCAAGAGAAAGGCAGGAGTAGAGAGAAGACAGGCCAATTTTAAAGAGGCTGCGTGCTACCATTCTGCGGTCGTTCAGGGGGCTGCACGACAAAAAAATGTTTTGTGTGAAGGGGAGTGCCCGGGGTAACTGGGACACTCGGGAAGACCAACAACCATTTTGACCCAACCCAAACGGGTCGGGGACCGCACCACCACGTTGAGGCGGCTGTTGATTGGTGCAGTTCAATTTTGCTCGCTTTACATTTACATACTACATATACCACAGAAATTTCGCACTTCACTATCCAAAAAGATTACAGTCAATACGTGTTTCAAGGATGGATAGAAGGTTCGTAATGATGATTAGAGTTAAAGTTTACTCAAAGTCAGAGTTAGTTGAGAATAGAGAGGGAAAATCAACGCTATACCGTGTAATTTGTTGTAGTGACGACAAGTTATTGTCGAGAGCTGTAATATGGAATCATACGGTTTAGATATCAGAAGCATTAAGTTAACTGTTGCAAAAGTAGTTGTAAGTAGTGAAGGAATTTGTAATAATTGTCTATTTGTTGAAGTGTTTAATTATTTTTTGAATTGTAGTAACAAAATATTTGATTTTCCTGCAATCAGTTCTTGATTTCTAAATTTTTGTTAGTTGGAGTTCCGTGACAAACACGAAAGTACATTAGGGGCTCCGCGATGACAAAAAAGATTGAAAAGCACTCTTCTACATTCAACACGAGTTTTGATATCTTAGAAAAACAAACACAGATTAGTTTGAAACAATATGCTCAAGCGAAGTAGGTAAAGTAATACAGTCAACTTCGAATATAAGAGATTCAGATATAAGGGATTTTCGCTTATAAGGGACTATGCAAAAGGTCCCAAATGATCGGATCGAACTTTGCTGCAGTCGGTTATAAGAGACTGATTAAGCTGGTCCCGGCGAATCTCTTATATCCGAAGTTGACTGTAGCAGTAAATGAAGGTTTTTGTTTTCTTAAAATGATGAAGTGTAGGAGAAGGCAGGCTACAAAGCCACAAAAGTTAAAAAAAATTGTCAATGGTCGTTTTTTCGTTTTTTGTTGGTGGAAACGGAAGCGGTGGAAGCGGAAGCGATAGGTGTGGAAGCGGAAGCGTTTGAAAAATAACCGCTTCCACATCCCTGATACAAGGTTTTCGTGTACATATAACCACACGCAAGTAATTTCCTACTCTAAACTCCATTATAAAGTGTAACAACGACTTTGGCTTGGAACCCACACGCGTAGTGGTCTTGCCGACAATTATATTTGCTCACTGTGGACAAATCAGTGGGGACAAATTCAAGCAGATAACTGGAAGTAAAGCCTTTTGTCTCAAATTTGTAGTTATATCGCTGCTTGTTCTGGCTTATTGCACTGACACTTTGGGGCCTTTAGCCGTGGCATTCGACTAATATGTAAGTCAGCTACCACTTTTGTTACTATTGCATGTTCATTAGAAGTGTTCACAGCACCTGTAACTTTTTCAGCATCATTTGCTATTCGCATTGACAAAAAACTACAGTAGTTCCTATCAATATGTCTGCAATTGAATGGTTATTTGATTGTAGGGATTGCAATTATAAAAGTGTACATAGAACTTTAATTCCTGCAACAAAGTCATACATAAAGCAGTTACTATAGTTTACTCATAATTTCTGTAGTTAGTATTCGTATAATCATCAAACAAAATAAATTATTCAACCTCAATCTTGTTTTACTTTGTTGTATTCATTAAATAAAAACAAACATTATAAAGAAGGATTATATCCACGCTTGACCTTAGTGCAGCCGACCATATTTTTATGCAAAGCCTACGCGATACATATCGTAATAGAAGCTGTGAAATCTACGTCATACTCATTGTAATATAGAAACGGTTTCATAAACTTTATCTCAATGATATCAGCCAGGGGGTAGAGGCAAGCGTAAGCAGGCGAACAATAACTCGCAAGGAATTTTGAAATAGCTGAGCACATCAGTTTCATGTTGTTGACTTCAAACAAGCAAGGGAATTTTCGCGCTTTTTGTGGTGTTATGTAAATTGCGTCAAATCCGTTTCTTGACAACAAAACGCTTTCGTGTGAAAAAGACGTTAAAATTGGTTCTAAAAAAAATGATATTGCCCAGGTCGAAATTTAACCCTATTAAGGCCGGGCTTTTTTTGCTTTCTAAGTTCGGGGGGGTGGGTCGATTCGACCCCAGCACTTTGGCAGCTAATAACTTTTAAACTGCTCGCACTAGAGATTCCGTGTTTGCTCAGATAGATGAAGAATTTATTTTTCAATTTAATTATATACTTTTCGTTATGATCAGATTAATAGCGTTCAAGTTATTGCAAATTAAATGCACAGCATTAGATTTTAGATTTTTAACTATAATTTAAAATAAAGAAACGGCTGGCAAATTTTCTTTATTCGCCGTGTTTACTCTTCGACGTTGCGGTTTTGCGATCCGCTAAGCGCAGTTTATCATTGTCAGCTACCAGGTAAAAAGCTCAACACTTCATCATCATTTTGCCATTTTGCCTTTTATGAGGAATTTACCAGCCGTGATGTTTGTATAATATTTCTTGTGTTGGACTAGACCAGAGGTGCCCATTGCCTCGATCGCGAAGGCATTGTGGGTAGATCGCAAAGGCATTGTGGGTAGATCGCAAGGCATTTAAAAAAATTAAATTTGAAAGAATATTTAAAAAAGTATCCGGACTATGCATCACTGGCTGATTCCATAAGGTGCAAGGCGTGAGAGTAAGGCAGCAGTTCTCAAACTTTATACAGTCTGGGCGCACTTTCAATACTACAAATAACAGCAGGCTCACCATATAGCCCAGCGCCTCTGAAATGATGCACATTACAAAACTTCGTCACAACTGTTAGACATCACAACCCGGCTTCACTTGGCAAATACCAATCAAATTGGTGGCGTTCTCCAAAAAAGAAAAAGGTCATCATGTACTGAACAATTACTATTTATTAATGATATGTTTTGCATTTTTAGTAGGTGGTAGATCTCTTTGGCTTGATCATGTCATAAGTAGCTCTCGGGCTGGAAAAGTGTGGGCATCCCTGGACTAGACCAAATGTCTACTCTCTAGATAGATTTTTGTAATTTGAACTGATTGTTAGTAAATGTGAAACAGGCTGTAAAATTGCATTTCAACGACAAAAATTTCTTAACTTCATGAAATTATTACTCTTTTCATTATGCAAGCTATGCTTGTTCATCGTGGATAAATATTTTTATTGATCAAAACATAAATCTCATTCAAATTAAGGAATGCTCACGAATCATATGACTCGTTTATTCCTTTTTCTACCTTATGCGACGCAATACGACGTTTTTGTAAGCCTCTCCATCCTTGTGTGCAAACTTAGACGATTAGAATTTTTTTAGCATTTTCAAATTAGATAACACTTAGAATTAGAGCATTAATGCTTTTCTCAAATTAAAGTAAAATAAAATTAAAGCATTTCTGATTACCACAAATTAAAGTAGAATTGGAATTAGAGCTTTCCAGTTTTTCTAAAATTAGTTTGAAATTTTCACTACCCAGCAAATTTTGATGCCATTTGAACATCTTCGCAAAACCACTTTGTATTTGCGACAATTCTAAGACTCTTTCATTTTTGCCACCAAATTATTGTGAAGGCCTTTTTTTTTTAGAGATCACCTAATTTCCATCTTGATTTTCGGCCTAACTTTTCGAAAATCCAGGTGATTCCTAATAAAAAAAGGTCTTGGTCATTTTTCAGATTCGACTCTTCGGTCAGGAACTTTTCCGAAATTAGATTATAATTAGGGATTTTTCAAATTACACTAGAATAAGAGACTTTTAGTTTTTTCAAATTAGATTACAATTAGCGTTTTTTTGCTGTAATTCACCGAATTAGCCAGCTAGAATTAATCAGTTGTCCAAGTCTGCGTGGGTGACGAGTTGAATGAAAAAAGTACTCAAGCAAACTTGAGTTCAAAGTTTTGAATTTGCTACAAAAGCCTGTGTCAAACGATTGGTAAACTTTGATTCTTTTTAATAGCAAGTTTGTCCTACAACGATAGGTCTATGTAGCCTATCTTTTATCCCTCCCACCATAATAACACCAATACGGAAGTTTTGTTTTCTTTTGGAGGTGTCATATGATGTTTAAACGGTCCTTTCAGTTTTTATATTCAATCAGGATTAATTATGATGTCATCAATTTGAGCTTTATCTTCGTTACTAGTGCTTTGAGACGTTAGTGAATTTAGAGCTATTATTTAAAAAATCACTTGCAACTAACAGAATACATTACAAATTTGAAACAAAATAGGCTATTTCTGGACTAGCTGTTGCATTGCAGTCATACGCCATGCTGTTTCTGCTTATAATTTATCGTCTAATATGAAAATACGAGAACACTACCTTAAATTTACGGGTAATATCAACAATACATATATCATCGACAAAGCAGCAATACGCTCGTATATTTCAAAAACAACTAAGGCAATGCAATTTTATCCTTAAGTGTAAGTCTTACAACAGTTTAGTCTTGCAAGCAAGAACCACAAATGCGAATAAGATGCTTATTATACAAAGGCTTTGTGCATTTTTGGCACTGGCTCAATTGCTTAGAAATTTTGTTTTTCTTTTCTTTTGCTCCTTCTCCTTTAATCTTACTGATACATGCATCGCATCGCCTTCGTTTTTGACTTTGATGAGGAAAAAAGCCACTTGATGTTTTTACATGTTTGGAGGATATTTTTTTCCCCAGTACTATCCCAATTTTGCGAACTACAGAGGAATTTATGCCAATTAAACTTGGTTGTGCTATATGTGGGCGAATCAAAGACATAGCTAGTTAAATGCGAAATCTACAGATTTTATGTTTTGAGGCTGCAGATCATTGTTCATTGAATATATCGTGCTAGCGTTCACTCGACATGTGTTCAAAACGTATCAAAATGCATTGATAGTCCAGCGCTTTGATTTTGATGTACAGCTGGAGAACCCCATTTTTTGATCAATGATGTCTGTTTCGCCTTTTGAAAAGTCGTATAGTTTGTAAATAGCGAGCTTACTTTTGTTGTCATCTTTTGTAGTTGCAAGAAGCGGTGGTACTGTTCACAATAATAAAGCATTTCGCTTTCCTAAACTTTTGGTTTTACTATGTACATACAAGTGCAGATTTAATATGCCGTTATTCTATTCCTAATAAATCGCGGTCTTTGATTTCTCTAATTTCGGCTCGAATTGCTTTTCTATTTGATTGTCAAGTTCCTACAGAAGTTTTTCCGCTGTCAAGCAGCCACTGCGCCATTGGTATTGAAGTATACAATCTGTCATATAATATGTTTCTTGCCACTAAATTTGTGTGGCATTCCAAATTTTGAAATAGGTATTTTACTGTTTGTGACTTCCCAGGAGTGTAGTAAGATCTCGGCTCTGCTTTTGGCTTAGCAGAATACACAGCAGTTGAAAAGGTAAATGGATAGCGAAAAGCATTGATTGAATTTTGTAGGCGAAGATATGAAAACTGTAAACCTTGCACCTAATGCTGCACCTAGTATGCTGCTTTGCCAATTAGGTACAAGGTTTACAATTGATTGATTTATACAGCATTCCATACTTGGCTGGTTTGCTTGGATTAAATTGTTTGAAACTGATTTGCTTTCTCGTAGAATAAAGAGTATCATCCAGCGACAAATAATCATTAGGAACTAGAAGTTTCCCACAGTTTTTGTTAAATTCTTCAAAAATTTTACGAAAAGCTGCAAATCTATCGTATTGCTAAGGAGTAGGACGCGTTGTATGATCATCAGGTGATATGTCAGCAATCAAAAAATTTAAATCTATTCCTTGACTTAGCTGCACTAAAAACTGGATTGCCAAATATTTCATGGAACATTGCATTAGTGCTTTGATGTGCTTGTCCTAGTAAGCCTCGCATGTAAATCATTCCAATTAGTGCCAATACTTCCGAAGGTAGTTCTGATCCCTAAAAAAAAAGATCTTTTTATTTTTCACACCCGACTCTTCGGTCAGGAACTTTTTCGAAATGAGATTAGAATTGGAATTAAGAATTTTTCAAATTAGATTAGAATTAGAGACTTAGTTTTTCAAATTAGGTTAGAATTAGCGACTTTTGGCTGCAATTCACTGAATTAGCCAACTTGAATTACGCATCTTTTGTTGTCCAAGTCTGCGTGTGTATATGACGAGTCATATGAAAAGAGTCCTCAAGCAAACTTAAGTTTTGGATTTGCTACAAAAAGCCTGTTATATCAAACGATTGTAAACTTTAATTTGTTTTATTATCAAGTTTGTGCTACAACAATACGCCTACGTAGCCTATTTTTTATCCTCTCCCCCATAATAACACCAATGCGGCAGTTTTGTTTCCCTCTGGAGGCGTCATGTGATATTTATGCGGTTCTTACAATTTTATAGTCACCGGAAGCTAAAGAGGCTATGTTTTTAATGTCATCGTCTTTTTCGTCAGATATTTCATTCAAAATTTTACTTAACACTTCTTCAGGTCATACATTGACATGGGCTATTTTTATTACTTTTGTTTGCGAAATTTATATGCCTGAAAGAAGAAAATTATTCGTTAAATATCATATAATCATCACTATCTTATACAGCGGCAGCATATTTAAATTTTAGTGGAAATGAGCAATTTGAACATTTCAAACATAGAACTAAAATGTAGTGGCTGCATTCCCAATGTCATAAGAAACTTTTGATTTCTTAACTATTCCTGTATTGAAGTAAAACAATTGGAAATTTGACTTATCGAACACAGCATAAACGTAGTTTGGAGTAGGGGTGGGCAAACTACGAACCGCGGGCCGCATGCGCCCCGCGAGAGCATTTTGTGCGGTCCTCGAAACTTATACAAACTTCCATGAATTTAATTCAATAAGAATTGGGTTGGCCGCACTTGCCGTACTGAAGAGCCAAAAACGATAGAAGCCATTATTGAAAGAGCCGCTTCGCAATTCTTAGTTTGAACTGACGCATTTTCCGTCCAAATAAAGAGTGATGATCTTTGTTTTTGGACGCCATCATTATCAAAGCCCTGTAATAGTCTTTACAAGAAGTTATTGCAAGATTTTAAGCTACTGCAAGCTCTTGCATTGCATACAGCTATTACAAGTTTTAACGCATTGGCCCTCGGCTAACTCTTAAATGGTCAATGCTACCCTCCGACTAAAAAGTTTGCCCATCTCTGGTTTAGAAGAATGAAAATGACAAGACGATATTTGAGTCAGCATTCAATCTTATAATGTTGTGATAGTTGAGGCAAGCTGTAGTTTGAACTTGAAATGTCAACTTCAATGGAATTGCCTTTCTGCTTGGCCATGCAGCAGGAAACGTACCGGTAATGCTTTTACCAGAGGTATCTTTATAAAAGTAGACAAAAGAACACGGAAAAAAAATCTTCATTTGCTTTTGAAAGTGTGTAGAGATGTAGAATACAAACACATTGCTTTTGTCACGCGGTCAACAGAAAAAAATTTTGGTGTTGATCACAAACTCAGGAGATGTTCCACAGCTCCTTCTCTCCTTAAAAAAATTAAATTTTGTGATTCACGATTGGCTTATTGCGTTTTGGATTTGTATTTGCTAATAACAATTCGGTATTTGATTAATTACCAACAGCTAACTCGTAAAGCAACGGAAATCAAGTTTTATAAAACTCCTAAATTAATTTTTGCTCTCTGTCGCCCCTGCGTCCTTAGTCTACCACTGCATATTTTCCATCTAATAAAAATTGCAAGTGCGTTCGTTGCTCTCCCACCAACCAATCCCCAATTTTAATTGGTAACAACATTACAAATCATTATGAAAAGCGCAAACTATATTATCACGCCGCCAAATTTATTTTCTGGCTTTTACGCTTGAAAACAATTCTTTTTGCGTTGTTGCATTTGTCAAGTATCAAAATTACGAAATATTTTCTAGCATTACTTTATCGATAGGTTAAGGCTTAGCGGCAAGAAGATAATATTTATTTAACTAAAAGTTACAAAATAGCCGTGTATTGAAAACACTTTGATGTTTTTGGCTTGTCAAATTAAGAGCAGCTATTCACAGCGAAAAGGTTTTGAGAAAAAAGATTTCTGAGAAACTGTACAGCTTTACAGTCAGTGCGTCACTTCAAACAAGTTCTGCGGTTTACGTAGCTCGTCACGGTTTTGCGTGTGCGCTCTTTCTCCTTTTTTTCTTTATTATACAAAAGCAATCGATGAAGAAATTTGCCCGAGTGGGTTTCGAAATTGCTATGTTTAAGTCAAAACTACATGGAATATCTTTGTCAGTTTATAACCAACCAAAAGCCAGATAAATTTTAGGAAAAGTCAAAAAATTTCAAACATTTATCTCAAGCGGTCGCTAAGTTACAACAGTTTTAATTTGCTGTGGGTCGAATCGACCCCCCCCCCCCCCGGGTCAAATAGGGTTAAACTTTCGTAGTTGTTATACCAGTAAATGATGTTACCGATGCCAACTAAAATGTTATATATTGTTTAGCGGCGATCTATTCTTGGACTTCATAGGTTACAAGAGTTTGCCGAATTATGTCATCAGCCAAGCGCAACTGGCCTAAAATAGTCATTTTGTCTTGCTGTCAGGAGTTGAGAAATGAATGAGAAATAGTTGTTTCTTTTAAATGAGAACTAACGGCAACTATCAAAATTTGACTTGCTCTCAGATTAATTGTTTTTTTTTCTACAAGCAATAATTTCAGAAACATGTGAAACACAAATACAAAATAAAATAAAATTTACTTCCGTATGCTGGTTCAATCGTTTTTCTACGTGGTGTAGTTCAAAGATATAATGCTTTAAACTTTCGGGGCAAAAACTACCCCACTTTGGACTTAGCACGACGCAAATCTCTTGGGCCGAGTAGAGTTAAATCCCACAACTTGCTTAATATTACTTCATTTGCATGTCATTAATCACATCTCATGACCCTATACCAAACACCTTTTCTTTTAAAAACTTCAAGGGATTCTTTTTTTCAACCTTGTACTCCTTATATATTTGAAATGTCGCAAAATGCATTATCTAATGAAAACAGTCAAAAAACTTTTTTCAAGTTTGTATTTCTCATTTATTTGCAACTAGTCGGTGGCCGGCAGAGGCTCTCCATCAGCAATGACGGGGTTTAGCATTTTGGTTCAACCGGCTACGTCGGCTTCACCCACCCGGCACTTGTGTGAGCAATAGCAGAAATTTAAATGATTTTTATGCACTTTTACAATTTTTGCACTCGAAATCGTGATCATAATATTCTCTTAATCATGACTGGTAATACACACAAAGAATCTTGCTTCAAATTATCGTTAATATTTGTCTTGAAAAAGAGATCGAAACACTATTAAAAGTGATGGTAGCGGCGAACATGTGGGTTCTTTCACTATTACACAAATAGACTGTTTAGTGGTAAGCCTATTTTTCGATGTGGTGCTGCCCCTTTCCTGTTTATATTGGCCGAATATTTATATTTATATTTGTGATGTTACAATTATAGCTTAATTTAACTCAAAAAGATTACACAATTTATATTTATCAGTTTACTTATTAAAATAGAATAGAAAGCAAAACACAATAATAGGAATTAGCATTATGTAACGGCAAAACTTTGTAATAGGCTACCTAGCAACACATCACCTTTTTACAAAATCACATTATTAAGCTTCAGCCTGTACAGTTTACATGACAAAAGTGTTGCCAAAAATAAAATCAATCAAAGTCTTTATATTTTAAGCAGGGGCCACAACATGTGGCATTAAGTTTTGTTGGCTGCGCAATTTGTTTTGTTTCCGGCATAGAGACAAAAGTGACTCTGTCTTCCCCAAAATCATTCACTTATTTTACAGTAGTAGGCGCAAGTTATTTTCAAACAAATGTTCTCTCTAAATTTAGTTTTGCAAATTGCTATCAATATGCTTCTATTGTTGCAAGGTAGCCTCAGTTGAAAAAAGTTTTTTGACTGTTTTCATTAGATAATGCATTTTGCGACATTTCAAATATATAAGGAGTACAAGGTTGAAAAAAAGAATCCCTTGAAGTTTTTAAAAGAAAAGGTGTTTGGTATAGGGTCATGAGATGTGATTAATGACATGCAAATGAAGTAATATTAAGCAAGTTGTGGGATTTAACTCTACTCGGCCCAAGAGATTTGCGTCGTGCTAAGTCCAAAGTGGGGTAGTTTTTGCCCCGAAAGTTTAAAGCATTATATCTTTGAACTACACCACGTAGAAAAACGATTGAACCAGCATACGGAAGTAAATTTTATTTTATTTTGTATTTGTGTTTCACATGTTTCTGAAATTATTGCTTGTAGAAAAAAAAACAATTAATCTGAGAGCAAGTCAAATTTTGATAGTTGCCGTTAGTTCTCCTTCAATGTGGAAATCCAATTCTTGCAATATCTCCAAAATCATCAATCAAGTGCTTCTTGCCTTTAAAGTAACAACAAGCATTTTCTTTTGGTGTCCACAAGTAATGGAATCCAAATGCTTGTTTTGATTTGGCAAGCAGTTAAAATCGCTGTTTTGCAAATGATTTCGTTAATGAAAGCTTTGGCTCCGAATTCCTTTCAGCTTTGAGCTGGGGGGATTCGTTGACAAACACTAAGTTCCTAACTGTACTAGGCAAAAATTTAATGGTGATTGGTTGGATTTTTAGTTTTTCAAGAAAGGAGAACATGGCAGCTGTCAATATCTACATTTGCAATTGGCTGTGACAATTTAATTCTGGAACTTAACATTTTTGCAACAAAGTTTTCCAAGTCCAAAATGCTCGCTTATTTTATCTGAAGAATTGTGCACCCATGAATTAATATAATGAGACAGTTACTCATGCTACTGGTCCAAATCATCTAGATGACTTTTTATTTTGATACTCTTGATCAATCAGTTGCTTAACAGACATTTTAAGAGCTGCAACCATCTTATTTAAACTATTCAGCAGCAAACCTTGGCACTGGTGGCATGTGAAAAAGAAGCAGGATCAGAACTATCTAAAGATCTAGTATTACATGAATTAGACAAGTATTGCTTATCATACTCATCTTGGCGTTTTGACACTTCATCTATCCTCTTCATTACTTTTGCCGACTGTGCTGAGATCATTACTCAATGTTCAAGGTATCAGAAGTGCTGGAAATATTATTTAACACAGTCATTAACCACTATTACAAAATGCTTACACACAACATTTCTATTACATCATAGTAATATGGCCGCTACAAGCACACAAAGACGAAAACAAAATCAAAATTCGGGACATTTGACTGACCGGTCGGGGCACCGGGGCTCAGCTTGTACTTCGGACGTGTGGTTGGCCTACTTACTATGTAGTGGTTGGCCTACTACTGCTGGTCGTAGTATAGGCAACTTGCTCCCTTTCTCAATCATTTGAAGATGGGAAGCATATGTATACGTTCTCAATTTTTTTGCATTTGGGTACGGAGAACGTACGTTCACCCCAGTCGTTGTGCTAAAAATTTGGGGGCTGTGTATGAAGGTTGAGCATTTTGTTAAAACTTTGAGTTTATATTGGCAGCATCACTGGGTAATAACCACTGTTGAACCTAGTTTTAGCGGGAAAACAACGTCTTTCAGTTGCACTATTTTGGTTGACAATGCTAGCAGCGTTTAGCGAAACCTCCTAATTAAAATATGTACAGCAGTATACTGGCTCTGTTTTTTTGCTGAACATCTGATTATTTTCATAGCTTAGTTGAGTACTTGGATACATCGCTGTTTGGTTGAAAGTTTAGTGGCATTTTGATGGAACGTTTTTATTAGGCAGTGGCTATTTTGCCGTCGACAGCAATTTGCTCTATTTTGCCTTAATCATTCACGTGTGTTTATATAGTCATTTTTGCTAAAATTACACCAGTGACACTGTGGTGTAGTGGATAGGGCGCTGGGTGTGAGATACCATGGTTACGGGTTTGAATCTCAGCTGGCAGGGCATTAAAACATGACAGTGGCTATTTTGCTGTCGACTACAATTTACCTTCAGAGACTATTTTGCCGTGAGTTATTTGTGATTGGTCAATCCAAATGACGTACTAAACATGTGACTTTTGGTCGTCACTGATTGGTCAATTTCAAAAACCAATTAAAAAAATTTTGCATCCCCAGGTCTCTATCCCCCACCCTGTACACTCCCTTCCAGTGTACACTGCCCCATACATTTACATACTGGGCCTGCCCCTTCAGTGTACACTGCCTTTCTTTTAATGCCCTGCCAGCTGAGATTCAAACCTGCAACCATGGTATCTCAAGACCAGCGCACTATCCACTACACCACAGTGTCACTGGCGTAATAATTGCAAATACGACTGTATAAACACACGTGAATGATCACGGCAAAATAGATTCCAAGGGCAAATTGCTGTCGATGGCAAAATAGCCATTGCCTTAAAACAGTGTACACTAAAGGGGCAGGCTCGGTATGTAAATGTATGGGGCAGTGTACACTGGAAGGGAGTGTACAGAGTGGGGGATAGAGACTTGGGGGTACAAAATTTTTTTAATTGGTTTTTGAAATTGACCAATCAGAAACCACCAAAAGTTACATGTTTTGTATGTCGTTAAGATTGACCAATCACAAATAACTCATGGCAAAATAGTCTCTGAGGGTAAATTGCCGTCGATGGCAAAATAGCCACTGCCTTTTTATTACCTAATGCTGTAAAATTTTTAAATGATTTTATGATGGACGACTGTACTTCCTTTCTCTTTTGTTTAGAATGAAATGTACAGCTAATAGTAACTTGTTCTCGCAAACAGATGCTATCCAACACATGTTTGTTGTGAAATCAGGCTTTTCAGATAAAACCAGTAGCAGTAGTTACGGTACTATAGTTGATATCTGTAGCTTTCATAATCTATGTGATAGTTCTGGTGGTAAAGGCAATGGGATGGCCATAATATTCAATTAGCACAAAAACCCAGCTCTACAACATAATTTCTTTTGGCAGAATCAGAACAACCATCCAGTCGTTTACCCTTTTACACAGTTACAGGCATTTCAAGAGTTAAAGCTAACTTGAGCAGCAGTAATTATTTGATTGATAACTTTCAAAACTTTATTGTACTTAAAATTTTTGATATCATTGTTGAGGAAATCAATAACTATGCTGATTTAAAGTTATCATGATGAAATCCTTTGAAAAAAAAGCATGATATTCCTTGGAATACTGTTTCCTGTGGTAAAGAACAAAAATTTATGGCTTGTGCTTATTAAATGGTTATAGTTTAAAATCCGGTTATCAAGCAACATTGGAGTATCCTTGCCTATTCAAACAATGACTCAAACACCTTTTTTTGAAGAAATGCCTAGTAACAGATTCCAACAAATTTCATCATTCATTTATTTCACTGATAATGGAAAAGGTGATAGAAGTGACAGTTACTCAAAATTTGATATGCTGTTAAAAATATCATTACTAATTTTAGAGAAGTTTACTTGCCAAACTATAATATTTCCACAAATGAGAAAACCAATAAGCTATTGAAATTTCATGGTTGATTAGATCTCTATTGAAGTTTCATCGTTGATTAGGGTTTTAACAATGCAATTCTTCTAATAAAGCTTGATTTAACATAAAAGATTACAAAGTACCAAAATGTGCATTTGTGGTTTGCCATGTCATGTCATGAAATGTCAAAACACATAGGCCTACTGGTCAAGATCGCACCAATGAGTCAGGTCTTGTAAGCACAAAAATTACAATGGATTTAGATGAGGAACTTCTGGAAAAAGGATGAAACGTTTATTAGGACAACTGGTATTCTAGTCAAGATCTACAAATTTGCTGCAAATTAGTACCAATGTTTGCAAAACTAAGCTTGAATTGCAAAAATTTGCCAGCTGATTTTTCGAAATTGATGCTGAAGAAAGGTGAAGTTGCATTTTATCTTAAAGCAATGGTATTCTAGCACTAAAGTGACAAGATAAATAAGAGATGAAGATGTTGTCTATGATTCATACCATCCAAACAATAAATATGGGAAAGAAAAAGAGAAAAAATGAATCAATTGTCAAACCAGAGTGTGTGCTTGCATGTAACTGCTAAATGGGAGGAGTAGATATATTCGGATCAACAAGCCTGTGCCCATTAAAGTGTTAGAAAATCAGTAAATTGGCACAAAAAGTTATTTTTATGTAATGTAAACGTGTGTAGTCAATTCATATTTTGTATGTAATGCAGTAGGTGGTGCCAAGTATTCATTGCTGGAGTTTGGAATAAAACTAGTGTCTAACTTGATGGAATCAGTAAGTCTTTTGATCTATCACAGAAGGGACAACCATGCAGCCTTGTCAAGCTCTGCATGATTGTTGGAAAGATATTTTCCAGTACTCATTCCACCAATTGACCAGAAAGAAAAACCACAGAGGCATTGTGCAGTGTGTTCTGCAATAAACTTGCAAAGAGACACCAGACTTCATTGCCATGCTTTTCTATTCAGTATGCTATCTTTGTTGTTTTTTAACCACATAAGTGCTATGATAGTTATATAAGTGAATAAAATATTATTAGCTAGATAATTGTTGCAGTTGCATTGCATTGTTTACATTTTTGCTAAAAGAAATGTGTCTGAAAGAAAATACCCAAGACGTGCAATACTGTGCCAAACTGGGTAAATGTTTTCAATAACCAATATCGTTAATGATAAGCTATAAAAATTCTGGAAGAGTCTAGTCAACTGACTTCACAAACCAAGCATAAAAGTAAATAGAATAATTTTTAGAAATTGGAAGGTAAATTGCAAAGAAACAGCTGAATGTCATTATTAGGCTGGATGTTGTGGCCAAAAATTGGTAGAGGGTTTGAGACATTTCAAAAGCTTGTTTATCAAACCCTCAAAGATTAGCTAGATGAAAATTTTGAGTTCTCTATGTTTTTGAGATGAAAATATAGGTTGCTGGTATTATTTGACATGCAATATATTATCTTTGTGCAAATAAAAGCATAGTAAACATGTTTAGAGTAAAACAAAAAGAGAAATGCATGGTCACGAATAGTTGCTAGTTTGGTAAATGCAGCTTTTAAGTTTAGCAGAAAAATTCACAAGCCAAAGTTTTTCACTGCATGTAAAACTATAAAAAACAGTAGGTCTAGTTGCCATTGATGACTACATAGTTATACTGTATTTGCAAGTGGGTTGCCTGCCACAAGAAAAAGTTTTTAATTGGCCCTGTTTGCCTTACTTTGCATGTGGGGTGACGTAAATTGTAAAAGTTTGAAATGCCTAAAATAGTCGAGCTCACACAAATACTTCTTAAAGATAGTTTTTTTGGGAAAGTGATTTTTTATAAGATTTTGACAATTTGTTGCTTCTTTACACTGGCAAACGTAATATGTATTCCATCTTTATATTGTATCAAAAGACTGTCTTAGAAAGATTCATAACCAACAGCAATTTTTCACAAATCCCCAGAGGAAAGTTGTCTGCGTGACAAACTACATTTTAAGAAATTTTCACACTGTATAAACTCACGTATAGGTTGCACTTTTTTTACCCAAAAAATTGAGCCAAAATTTTAGGTGCAATCTATACACTGGACATAAATGCAAACATTAGTACCGTAAAATGGGGTGACTTGGAATGCCTGGGTGACCTGGGACAGAAATTAGCATGTCTGTTTGAACCTTGAATACCGTACTCAGTTTAGGATAAACAGAAAGCTACAAAATTTTACCTACACATGTATAATAGCTTCTGCTTATTTAAGCCAAATATCCATACAAAAGCATATCTTACCCTAAATCTGTACTAAATTTTCATTTTTCATTTTTTCTACTTTTGATGATACCCCCAAAAATTTACCTGTTTTGCCATATTGCCTTGCACAAGCTAGAATCAAGTGGATCGTTTTTTGTAGGTTATTTACCTGTGAAATTGTGACTAATATTCAAAATATACCAAAAATGGTTTTAGGGTTTAATTTTTCATTCAAAGTCACCTCATGTGACAATGGGGTGACTTGGGACAGCTGCTTATCTAGCAATTGAACCCAGAATTAGGCCTAGTCTTATGCAGGTCATCATGTGCTGTCTTTACATTCAAATTGCTTATTTCAACATTATACATGTTTCTTACATTTTTCAGATTTGTTTTGAACATTATTGCGCTAACTTCTGATTATTAATTTCTTAATTTCTTTTCTTTGCACTGATAACAAATAAAAATGAGAAACTACAAGCCAAAGATTGGCTCAAAGAAAAAGAAGTACCTGAATTTTTCTGAAGATGTATTGGCAAGAGCAGTAACAGCTGTTGAAAGAGGAGCTTCATATAGAGAAGTCGAGTGCAAATTTGGTGTTCCAAAATCTACCGTGCACAGGAGGATCAAACGCATTAATAACAAACCTATGGGTGGTCAAACTGCCCTGAGCCGAGAGGAGGAGCAGAGTTTGGTTCACCATCTAATTGTTGTGTCGGAATGGGGATTTCCGTTCTCAAGCTTGGATCTTCGTTTACTGGTAAAGGGCTATCTAGAGAGGACAAGTCGCAAAGTGAAGTGCTTTAAAAACAATACACCCGGGGAAGACTGGGCAAGAAGTTTTTTGAAGCGCCATCGCACCGCCATTGGATGCCGAACCTGTCAGAACATTAAAACTTCTAGAGCAGAAATGAAGAAAGATGACTTTGTTCAATATTTTGAAAATTTGAAGAAAGCATTAGAAGATGTTCCACCAACAAATATTCTCAATTTCGATGAGACAAACTTATCAGATGATCCTGGCAACAAAAAATTAATCTTTAAAAGGGGTGTTAAGTATCCGGAACGCATCCAAAACTATACGAAAGGGAGCACATCTGTCATGTTTTGTGGCACTGCCACAGGAGATTTGCTTGAGCCATATGTAGTCTACAAAGCTACCAATATGTGGAACAGTTGGACAACTGGTGGGCCACCAAGAGCGCGTTACAATCGCTCTAAAAGTGGGTGGTTTGATAACGTAAGCTTCAACGACTGGTTTACCACAGTTATTCTTCCTTGGTGTCGAAGAAATGAAGGTCCCAAAGTCATAATAGGAGACAACCTATCCAGCCATTTTTCTCCTGACATTATAAGATTTTGTGAGAAAAATAACGTTCGATTCATTTGCCTTGTGCCCAATAGCACTCACTTATCACAACCCCTCGATGTCGCCTTTTACGGTCCCATGAAGAGAATATCGCGCAAAATCCTAAAGGATTGGAAAATGAGGAACCAAAGTTTTACTACCCTTCCTAAGGACTCATTTCCAAAACTCCTCAAGGAACTGATGGATACCTTGAATTTGGAAAATTTGAAGTCTGGATTCAAAGCTTGTGGGATATATCCTATGGACCCTAATGAAGTCCTAAAAAAAATTCCAGGAGAATCTGCTAAAGAAATACAGCTAAATGTTTCTCAAGTGGTGTTGCAGCGGCTACAGAACATGAGAAATCAAGAGGAGCGACCAAAAATAAGAAGAAAGAGAGTACAAGTGGATCCTGGGAAAAGTATCACATCTGTTGACATTCAAACTGACCAAGAGGAAGTCATGGAAGTTGAAGAATCTAGCTCATCAGACGAAGAAGACACCAGTTCTGGTAACGAAAACAATGCTGAGGAAATCGATGAAAATTTGGATACAAATTTAAAACTCCTGCCTTATTCAAAAGTGAATGAAGGGGATTGGATTAAGGTGATATATGAAGGTGAAGTCTTCCTTGGGAAAGTAATAAAAAAACAAGCCAGAGAATTTTTGGTTAGGTGCTTGGAGAAACCTTTTGCAATTGGTGGACCAAGCAAATTAGAGAGAGAAGACTCTGTCATATTCTACAAACAGGTTTACAAAGCAAATGTTGTTCCTGAACTTAAAAAGTTTGGGAGAGTGTGGGAGTATGCCTATTGAACTCATTGTAACATTTAAGACAATTTTTGCTGTATATATTGTGCTATTTCAGTTTTTCATTTTCACTTCGTTTGTACAGTAAGGAACATGTCAAAATTTGAATTTCGCACACTCTTTTTTTGTTACCATGTCATGATTTTTCTTACTGGAAAAAGATTGAATCCAGATTAATCTTTGAGTGTGTTTTATGAAGAATTTTGTCAGAGTTTTGGCAGCCTTGTTTATTGATCTGCTCCTGTAGGACAAAATACGAACCAATTTTTGGATGAGATCAGTAAGATCACACTGTTGTATTTGAATATTTGCTAAAACGTCAAAGGATTACTCATTTATTAAGTTTGACACCTTCATTTGGTTATTTTTTAAAAAGGCAGTGCCATCCCAAGCAATCCCACCCATGTAACTGTTCTAAAACAATCGATTTTGAAAATTGTCCCAAGTGACCCACCTGGGGGTGACTTGGGACAGACAAGGTTTTTAAAAAAAAAACCTTGGGATTGAAGTAAATATTTTTTTTGCTTATTTCTATGTATTCTCTTCAATTCCATTCATGAAATGACCTATGCTGAGGCACAACACAAAAAGGCATTGCCGAGATATTTGTAAACAAAGTTTAAAACTGTCCCAAGTCACCCCATTTTACGGTACTCTTGTCAAGGGATATCTATAGAATTGTTCATTTTTTTATGTATTGTATGTTTACATTAGGCAATCTGACAGCATGACATTTGCAAAGAAATTTTTGAAAAAAAGATGAATTTTTGATAGTTTTTGTGTTAGAATGAGCTGTTTAACTTGGCATATTACAGTGTGATTTATAGACTATTAGTGTGTAGCATAACAGAAACAATTGTAAATTAGCTGTGAAACAGAAAGAAAAAATATAGATTTTTAGCGATTCTCGTTTTGAACTGCCTTCACAAATGACATGTTGCATTGAACTAAAGCTGAGAGCTACCTGCTGTTATTGCTTATTATCTACAATTGAAATTGCTCTGTAAAGGTAAAAAATGTGATTTTATTTTATATTAATTGGTCAAGAATAATTTGTGGTACAAAAGGAGCATGGTAATGGCAGATGTGATGTTTACATAAAATGTTGTCCTGGCCTGGAACAAAGATTAATTTGAACTTTGATTCCTATTCACTTTCTTCTGCATATAAAGTAGTTAAGATGAAAATATTGCCAACAAAATGTCAAAAAATCTATTGAATTGAAAAAGGTGACCAACAACTGGTGTGGTTGCTTTCCCACAGTTAAATTTCAACTTCAAATTTTCCAGACATGTTTCTGCAAATTCACACTTCATCTTTATTTGAAAAAAAACATTGGTCACTGGGTTTTACCAAGGTTTAAGAACACTTTAAATCTATTTGCAAAAAAATGTTTTCAAAACAAAAACGATTATGCATTTGACCCTAACTTGTGATTACTTGGTTTTTCTGCTTTTCACTATTGGGTGATTGTACAAAGTTTATTTGTTGTTGTGTCTTTGTTTAGTTGTCATTTTTTCGTGCAGCCACTGCCAGCATATAAAGAAAAAGTATAATGATTCAAATTTATATGGTGTTCCGATACATAATAGACTTTGCCCAAATTCCAACTTGGTTTGGGATTTATTGACTTGGCAGTTTGAAGTGTATTTTTACTTTTGGAAACAAAAAAGCCATTACCACATGCAATTAATCTGATTTTGTGCAGAAATCAACTTGTTAGCATAATAGTGACTAATTTACATGACATGGGTTAAATTGAGGGAGCTAGCAGTTCAGGGAAATGTAGTTGCCAGTGCCAGAACTCAACAAATCTTGTGTTCCCACTTCTTAAGTTTTCGTTACTTAGTATCTGCCTAAAATCTTGGCTAAGAGCTGAAGGTTGAGTATGTCCTACAGATAAATGTAGGTAATTTACTGAAACAAAAGATTAATACCATCATCGGAGTTCAAAATTTAATGTCTTTGATAAACAGATGCTCATGAAAATGTTGCCTTGTAGTTCAAAAGTGTACCTGCTACTGTTTTTGAAACATTTTGTTATGATATAAAGTTAGCCTGTCCATAAATCTGCTAGTGAGCGTTGTTTGTAGGTTTTTAATCTCAGACTTGTTATAAAACTTGAAACTAACTGCACTTGCTGTTTAATGTAATTCAAAACTATATATCCTCATGTAATATTCCCGTTTTGTTGAAACAATTAACAGCCTAAAATGCACTTTGGTTTCCACCACTTCTATGTTTAGGTTAACTGTTAGTTGTTGGAAGATACATTCAGAGTATGATTTAAGTCAGTGGTTCCCAACCAGGGGTCCATGAAAAGCTTGCTGGGGGTCCGTGAGTGCATTGGAATTTGACAAAATTAATCAACAACTGCTCTGAGGCTGCAATTTCGGCTTTTGTTACTATAAAAACGAAACAGAAATCGTTTGGACGTTCAACATGATATGCCTGTAGCTTTATCGAAGACCCAACCACAGTTCAGTGTTTTGGTGCAAAAAAGACAACCACAGGCTTCTCATTAAATTGCACCAGTGCACCTGTATTTGTTTGAAGTTACTTTTTGGATGGTTCTTGAACGTAAGTAAAATGTTATGATTGAGCAATTTGTAATTTAATTCTACGTGCAATACTGCATTTAAAGTTTGCTAGCCTTTGTAAAAGTACTTTACCAAATTATTTGTTTAGGGTGGGTTTTAAAAATGTAGGGGTCCGTAAGCTAGATAATTATTTGAAAGGGGTCCGTGACTAAAAAAAGGTTGGGAACCACTGATTTAAGTAATGGTGTGGCAACCATGCTTTCCTTGTTTTCTATTTTTAGCTCATTTTATTATTTAATTTTAGCATAACTTTGCAATTTTTGTTTTGTTGCTACATCATTTTTTACCACTTCTGTGCCCAACTCAGTAATTTTGATATCAATCTGGCACCAAACAGATTTTAAAAGAAATTAATGAACTGTGTTTAGGGTATATAGTCCTCTGACTGTTGCATTTATTACTTGTAGGTGTGATTAATTCACTGTAGCACACTTTGTTTAGAGATATGATATTTTTGTGGTGTTTGGCATCTTGGTTTGTTTCAGTGACAACTGGAAGTAAGTAACCTAAGTTAAATTGTCAGTTTAAACAAAATTTTGAATTTCTGGTGCAGCTAATTGTCAACAAAAGGATCATGTATTTGGTAAAACACAATTTTTAATGTCAGTAATACCATGTGCATAAAAAAGATCAATGCGCTCTTGCATGAAAACGTGTGCTCTAATAGATTCAAATTGTTAGGTTTGAATATATCACTATGTCCTTAATAAACATATGCTCAAAACACAGTGGTCCTTTGTTGTAATTCAATTATCTCTGTGTTTGTTACTTGCGTTGCTAATTTATACATTGTCTTAGTTCTGTTTGATGGTCCTAGTTATTTTTAGAGCATAATTTTGGTAATTTTCAGCACAAATTAAAGAAGATTTAAAGTGCAATGGTGAATGGTGATTTGTAGTTTTTCAGTGAGCTAGGTAGAAGTGCAATGCATTAAATTGAGATTGTAAGAATATAAAGGAGTTGTTTTTTTTAACGAATTGCCGAGTGTGCTGGCTTTTTAAATATTTTTGTCAGTATGATAAAATGCCCATAAAAAGATTTCCATGGATCTGGATAAGTTCTTCGCTGAAGAAAAGATATTTATTGTGAAAAGGTTACTGGTAACTAGCGCTTGCGGTGAGGATGTAGAAATATTGTGCATACTGAAAAAGTCTGTTTGGCACTATTTTCATGCAGTATTGTCCAGACGTGTTTGGCAGGGAATGTAGCCGTAAGGTTTTGTGTTTTTTAATTTTAAATCTCTGTAACCTGCATTGCAGTAATATTGAATGCATTCAGATTTTTTTGAATTTCTAATATAAAGTTTATTTTTAAGATTCAAGTTCACAGCATGCTTTTTACCCATTGCTGTGGCTGCTGACAATCAATCAGTAAACGATTTGTTGAATATATTTTGCAAATAATTGTTAAGTTTTAACGATTGCTATTGTTTTTCAGTCAAATGTTCAGATCCTCAAGACAAAATTCAAACGGATCCAATTTTGGTTGAAGATATTGTGGCAAGAAATTTTAGTGGATTGAAGTTGTCAATTAAATTCTTGGATGATGGTAAAGACTACATTTGGATGCATCCTAGCCTCACTTTTAAAAAGAGTAAAATTTTCAGTGGTAGCTGTATAAACACAATTGAAAGTGATTTCACAGCGACTTGTAGACAAATTACTTGTGACGGATTTACGTACATATTAAGTTCTTTAATTTTGATGTTTCCTATTGATAAAGATGTTACGTTTGATGTTTCTCTGGATGAAAGTAGTCAAGCTCCGTTAGCCTCCATTAACATCAAGGTTAAAGGTAAGTTGAAAAAGGATTTGTGATTGAGTGGCTTGGCAGATTGATCCTGAAATTTTAAAAACCGGATATTTTGCATATTGTGATGAAATGACTAGAAGCGTCTGATGAAATGATTATTTTTAACTTGAAAAAAAATATAAAAACATTTAACTGGAAACTAGGCAGCTTTGCTGGCGTTGTTTGTAAAGCCCCCCAATAATGAGTTTGAGATTGACAATATTGGTTAAACCGGTCTAGACAGCTTTATCCAATAGGTGGTTGTGAAAACAGTAACAAGTTTGTGTTTTTTGAAACGCACTTGATTGAATAAACATTATGAGGAGTTGTTTATAGGCAATACATGATCTCCCAAGTTTTTCGATTTCTTGACAACATATTTGATTTGTTTTCAGCATAGTTGTAGCTAAACTTTACAAACTTTTATCTGTTAATTGGAGAAAGTGCTTGAAAAGTACTTTACAAACTTTTATCTGTTAATTGGAGAAAGTGCTTGAAAGCGTATCAAAGTTGTGGAAGGGCACCAAGGTACTTGATATGTATTTTTAGGATTAAACTATTAAATCTGAAGCCTACTACTTACTAATGTTGTTTGCCATGTAAAGTACATTTCTTATCTGCTCTAACTCATCTATGATTAATTGCAGCACTGGTTTTCTACAAGTGAGGTAAAACAGAAATATTTGCTTAAAAATGATCACCAACATTATACGATGGCATACAGCAACATCATACATCATTAAATAACACGCGAGTGGTTTTGACTTTATTGGGTCTCATCAGTCAGGTGTTAAAAACACTCAATAATGAAGATGCAGAAAAAGGATAAATTTGCCATTGTATGCTAAAAAAAAGATGTAACTCATTAGTGTATCATTTTAAGGACACACACACACACACACACACACACACATGACATGGACAACAGGTTGCATCAGTAAGCCCTAATAGAGATCTACAATCATTGTCAAGACTTTATCATTTTACAAAATATAGAAGTTGGTAACTGCTAATTAGCAATTTTTAAAGTCTTCTCCTATTAACCCTATTTGGCCCAAGCGGGGCAATAATTGCCCGAGCAGTTTCCTCTTAAGTACAGTTTCTTTCACAATGACCCTACAATATCAAGATTGCATGACTTTTCCTAAAAATTATTCAATTTATATTTGACAAAATTTGAGTTGACTGTTGGTTGTAGATCGAAAGTTATTAGCAAATTTATACACATGACTACTAAAATATGCAGACATATAGCTGAAAGATAAAAAAGATACTAACCTCACTCTGCGTTCGTCGTAGCAGCCTGAGAGCGAAGCAGGCAAGTCGTAAACAAGAGCTAACCAAAGTTCACGAAAAACTACTTAGAATCAATTGCCATTAATAGCATGTACATTCCCCAGAGAAAGTAACTTATTGTCTGGCTGTGACTTGAGAAAATAGAGAAAATGCGTTTTTTGCAAACAGACAACGCATTTGTTCTTGAATCGTATCATCACAAGCAAAGTGACCGTTGATGAGGGATGAGCAATATCACTTTGCCATCGCATTGCTAACTTTAGAGTAAATCTTTGTCATACATAATTGTAATTCCATAACGCGTGTTGTTACGGGTACTGTTTTTACCGCGCAGCTAGACAGATATAAAAGTATGGTTAGTTTTTGTAATTTTCAGGAAAAACGTCACGCAGTAACGAATTGTCAAATATTCGGAAACTCGTTCTGTGCGATGCTTCAATAAATAAATGCCCGCGTGTAAATATATACCGCAGCAAACACAATAAATGAGAAAAAAGCCTGGTCGGTCATTTGAAAGCATAACAAAAGTTTTCAAATTGTGACCTGACCTACATTGGTGGCTCCATATCATTTTCCAGGATTTAATTAAGCAATGATATTCAAAGTGTCAAAAACAGCAGAGAATATTTTTCACAAAGCTTTCTCTAAATCACAGAAATGCTAGTACGCAATTTTGGCTTAATTATCACAAAAGCTTTTCCACAATGATCCTAATTCTGGTTTCACGAAACCATAAACTACCCAAAAAAAGTAAAACAAAGTCAGTGGTATGTTTAGTGTAAACTGTGTAATAAATAATGATCAAACGATTCAGCCACTACGCTATATTTCGAAGTGTAATGTTGCTTAAATTTTTTGCTGCAACGAGTTTGCCATGCTGTACGATAGGTTTGCAGTTACGCTTTCTGTCAAAGCAGAGATTTTGCAAGTAAAATTATTGCTAAAATGTTTGATGGGAAAAGAATAAAAAAACTTAGAAAGAAGCTTGAATCGCAAGTTCACAAGCAATTTTTAATGTTTCATAGATATTTAGAATTGACGTTTTGTTAAATGAAATATAATTTTGCAATAACTAGCCAACGCAGCTCAAGTTCATCAAACCCCTGACATCTTTCACCCAAATTAAACTTCAACGTGCAACCAGAATTAAAAACAATAGGTGATTTATCGGCACAACGAAAAACAAATATTATTTGCGTTTGTATTTTGAAACTAGATTACAAATTATACTGATTGTTAAGAAATTCATGTTTCCAATATTCATACAAAAATAGCCTAAAATCTTTGGCAACCCCTTAGAGCCAATTGTAATGAAAGCAGACAGCTGCAAACATTGTTTGCTTATTCATGAAAAGTATTGATTTGGATAATTTTATGCAGATGTCAAGTCATTTTTTCAAACATTTTGCTGGGTAGACAAGGTTCATTGTTTTAGTAACAAAACTCTCGATTGTCATTCTCGCAAATTTATTTGTTCAAAATATGTTTACTGTTCATTCAAAATATGTTTACAGACGCATTTTCTGTTGTTTTTAAAGTTACAAATCGGTAATTCCGGCAGCGACATGCAACTGAAATCTTATCTATTTATTTGTACACTATTCTCCAGAATGTCTTGTCAGCATTTGCCCTTGAACAACAACACTATTTTGCTTTGATTTGTTACTCTCATGTTTTTGTGTTTATTTGTCAAATAGACATAGCACTACACAACTGATTATTCGGAATGTCTTGTCAGCATTTGCCCTTGAACAACAACACTGCATTCCTTTGATTTGTTACTGTCGTGTTTTTATGCTCATTTGTCAAGTAGACATTTCACTATGCAACAGGGTTATTCATTGCGTAAATTTCCAACAAATTTCTTTTTAGTTTATCACTCTTGTTTTTGCATTATCCTTTGTTCTGTAATTAGTATGTTTTTATGCATCTATGCATTTATGACATAGAAAACTGCCCCACCATTACATCATCACTTGTGTTCTTTGCTTTTGACGTTTGATAGCGAATGGTATATAAAGATCTCACTTTGCTCTTCATAGACGCATTGTCGAACAATTGAGTTAAGAAAGCCAAGATCTATGTCAAACGTTAACTGTTATCACTTGTAAACTAAATGACTGTAAAGCTATTTGACTTTATTAACACAAGTTATGAGTGAGTGCCTCAATAAGCTGTTTATTTGAAAACCTAATTGGGTTGGCTAATAGTGTATGTTTGCTTTGAAGATCTGTCTTGCGTTGTCAAAATAGCTGAGTGCATAGCTTGTTTACCTACTAAAGAGTGTGCTTTGCGAGTCCAAAAGCAAGCCAAAGATTTGCGATTTGCCAACTATACTGCGCCTATGGTAGGATGATTTATAAAAGATAAAAATGGCGTAGGATCACTACTTTCAAAACAAAGTGTTTTTTGCGTTTTTATCTTAGTAAACATTAAACTGGTGCCAGGCGTAACTTATACAGAAAAGAAATTGTACAGCTAACGCTGGTGTCAACTCTAATGCTAACAACGTTTTGACAGAGTCCTTTAGTTTTTGTCAAGTAAACGCTTAAAAAAGAGTTTGCCTAATGAAGACCAAAAGGACTCTGACAAAACGTTGTTAGTATTTTAGAGCCACATTATAATAGAGCAGTGGTTCTCAGCCTTTTTTGTTTCGTGGCCCATTTTGAGGAGCCGTGAATTCTTGTGACCCGGTTTCTTGCCGTGGCCCACTTTGATTACGTCTGTGATGTGATGGTGACAACATTGCTGGAATTAGCGTCAGAACTCATCGCAGCAGAGGTGATCTTGAAAAAAAAATGATTCATTGCCTCCCAATGCTGAGGATGGCCAGTCCGCAGTCAGAGTTCATTTACAAAAGAAAATATGGTCATTGCGCCTCCCATTCATGGGTGCTGCTCCGTATGGCAGTTGATATGCACCACTATTACTCAACCTCATTCGACTTGCAAACTGATTTTTAAAGTAACGCAAAAGTCTGTGGCCCACCCGACTTACGTGCTGTGGCCCAGCAGTTGAGAACCAATGTTTTAGAGCTACATTATATTTTTGTCATGTTACACAGTAAACTTCTGGCCATTATCAAGAATTACTTTTTGATAAATGCCGCTTTACTAAGTGCTAGTCTACAAATTCAAAGACAAAATTTTATCTAGCTGAAGCAATTGAACATTTAGCTTAATAATTATTAGGGTGACAAAAATGATCAAATTCTTCAGTTATCACCATTTTCTTATCTACAAGGGGGAGTGAAAAGTTCTTAGACAAGTGCCATAATTTCAAAATGTGCAAAGTTTTACTTGTTCAAACATGTCTTTATGGTTTCCCCAATTACCTGCAAACGTTTTGTCATTCTATTGAATGGTAATATCAAGATAAATGATATCTCAAAAGAGCTAATAATTTTCGCTAGTAATGGCCGAAAAACGTCAAGGAGAGAGCTGCACAGTCAAATTTTGTTTCATCACGACAAGGCTCTTGCACATGTTTGTGGGGCTGTCAGGGCTCTGTTATGATAATTTCAAAAGGAAAACACTTCCACACCCCCATATAGTCCAGATTTATCTTCCCCTGACTTTTTTGGTTTCCAAACTAAAGGAACACCCTAAAGGCACTGGTTTAATTCTTTAGATGAAGGAAAAAAGCAAGTAATTTCATTGTGTCAGAGACATTCCCCAGAATTCTACAAGGAAGGAATTTACAGGTGGAAGCATAGATTGCAAAAGTGTATGGACAATAATGGAGCTTGTATAGAAAAATAAGTGTAATCAGTTGCAAAATAAAAATTTTATAGCATATGTCTGAGAAAATTTTGACTCACCCTCGTCCTTGTATTGATAACTGCCTATAACTCATAAACATATTTTCTTAATTTAGACTATCACACGTGACTACAAAATATTAAAAAACTCATTTCATTTGGCAAATAAAAAAACGGTTGCTTCTATAAAGTAGTACGTAACACACTAACAAACTCTGTTTTTTAAATTTTGAGACAGATAAAAATTACAAGTTTAATGCCAAGATAAAGTAACTGCATCACCATGAACAATTTCACTCGTTTTAATGCTGCAGAAGCTGAAGATTTAATATTTGAACTATCTGAATCAGAAGATTTTGATAAAGTGCTATGTTCTGAATCAGAAAGTGATGACGACTATTTCGCCACTCCTTCCATTGCAGCAGTTGCTGAAGTTGATGCCCATTTTGAAAATGAAGCACAAAGCTGTGAAAATGACTGCAATCAATCCTCATGCAAAAAAGACGTAGGTGATGCCGTCAACGATCGCGAAAATGGTTTGAATGCAAATTTCTTGCAAAGCTTATCGCCATCTCAACCTCCATCATCTTCTACTAATATCATTACCAGCCTTGAAGCTGCACTAATTGAAAATAATTACGATTTGTTGGACTTAAATCCAAAAGAAAAGAAAGTGTACAAAGCGAGTACTGCAGGTAAAGGAAAAACTGGAGGCAAAAACATCAAATGGTCCAATACACCTCCCACTTCATCTGGCCAGCAAAGTGCGGCTAATGTTGTAAGTGGAGATATTGGGGTTGTAAATGCCCATAGAGGCATTTCTGAGCCAAGATATGAGTGGGAAATTTTTTTTATGCCTGACATGCTTTCACACATTATTCACAACACGAACAAAAAAATCTGTTTGCAAAATTGTTGCTGAGAGGCCGTAATATTACGTCTGTTCCATACACCAATAACACTTGCTCTTGAGAAATTTTAGCATTTATTGGTCTTTTGTACCTTCGAGGTCTGCTTGGTTTAAACAATCATGATGTAGCTATTCTTTTTAACGATCTTACTGGAAATCTCAAATTTGTAGTTATATCGCTGCTTATTCTGGATTATTGTACTTGCACTTTGCGGCCTTTAGCCGTGGTATTTGACTGATATATAAGTCAGCTACAGCTTTTGTATGTTCATTAGAAGTGTTTACAGCACCAGTAACTTTTTTAGCATTATTTGCTGTTTGCATTGACAAAAAACAACAGTAATTCCTATCAATATGTCTGCAATTGAATGGTTATTTGGTTGAGGGGATTGCAATTGCAAAAGTGTGCATAGAAGTTTAATTCCTGCAACAAAGTCATATATAAAGCAGTTACTATTGTTTACTCATAATTTCCGCAGTGAAAAAAGTTAGTATTCGTCTAATCATCAAACAAAGTAAATTATTTTGTCTCCAACCTCAATCTTGTTTTACTTTGTTGTATTTGTTAAATAAAAACAAACGCTGTACAGAAGGATTATCCTCGCATCAACTTAGTGCAGCCGACCATATTATTACGCAAAGCCTGTGTGACACACATCGTAATAGAAGCTGTGAAATCTATGTCATATACATCGTAATATAGGAACGCTTTCATAAACCATATCTCAATGATATCAGCAAGGAGGGAGAGGGAAATGTAGGCAGGCGAACAATAACTCGCAAGGAATTTTGAAATAGCTGAGCACAGCAGTTTCATGAACTGCTGACTTCAAATAAGCAAGGGAATTTTTGCGCCTTTTGGGGTGTTATGTAAATGTGTTATATAAATTGTGTCAAATCCGTTTCTTGACAACCAAACCCGTTCGTGTGAAAAAGACATTAAACTTAATTCTAAAAAAATGATACTGTCCGGGTCGAAATTCAAAATTTTGTAGTTGTTATACCAGTGAAAAATGTTACAGATGCCTACTAAAATGTTTTAATTGTTTAGCGGCGATCTATTTCTTGGACTTCAAAGGTTACAAGAGTTTGCTGACATTACGTGATCAGCCAAGTGCAACTGGCCTACAGTACTTAATTTGTCTTGCTGTCAGGAATGGTAAAGTAAAAGAGAAATATTTGTTTCTTTTAAATGAGAACAACGGCAACTATCAAAATTTGACTTGCCTTCAGAATAATTGTTTTTTCTTCTACAAGCAATAATTTTAGAAATATGTGAAACATAAATACAAAATTAGATAAAATCTTCTTCCATTTGCAGGTTCAATCATTTTTCTACGTGGTGTAGTTCAAAAGATATAATGCTCTAAACTTTCGGGGCAAAAACCACCCCATGTTGGACTTAGCATGACGCAAATCTCCTGGGCCAAATAGGGTTAGGAGGCATCTGCCTCTAGCATCAAACTAAAGTGAAATAGAAAATCTTGCTCAAAAATGATCACCATCATCATACGGTACCATGCAGTAAAATATCACATCATGTAAATAACCTGCAACCGGTTTAGACCTTATTGGGACTCATCAGGCAGGGGTAAAAAATGCTCAATAATAAAGATGCAAAAAAAGGACAAATTTGCCATTGGGGACCAAAAAAAGATGCAATGCAAAACAATATGATACAGTAATATGTATATCATGGGGGTCTCATTTAAGGACACACACACATGACATGGACAACAAGTCACATTGGTAAGCCCTAGTAGGAGAGTAGAGTCATTGTTAAGACTTTGTCATTTTACATAATATAGAAGTTGGTAGTTGGTAATTGGCAATTTTCAAAGCATTCCCCTATTAAGAGAGATCTGCCTCCAGCATTAAATTAAAGAGAAGTAGAAAATTTTGATCAAAAATGATTACCAGCATCATTTGTTTTTCTACAAGTAGTTTCAAGTTAAAGCTGCAATTAATGTCGTGAGGTTTGTACAAAAGAATATTGACAAAACTGCCTTGGTTTGCTTTTCCACAATATCGGTGTTATTGCCCCTCAAAAACGTTTGCAAAGGGAGTGGGATTAGTAGTTCCTGTCTGCTGTTTAATGCTGTTTGGTGTTTAGATGTACACTCGACCCTCGTTTTTTTTTCCAGACCTTGTTAATCTGGATTTTGGTTTATCCGGACATTGAGTGTGGATGGCCAACAAGTGAATTCAAACAATGCGTTTGTCACATACTGCCAGAAATTAAATGGCTATCGGCACTTGTAAACAACGTGTTTTGTCGGGTCTTCACTTCAGATACTGAGGTCATGGACCAAAAATAACAACTTTTCTTAATCCTGTAAATAGTGCATATGCGTTGAGCATATTGTTAAAGACGATTATTTCATTTTACTTGCATTACATGAATACATTTGTGTTACCTGGACTTTTTCGTTATCCAAACAGGTTCCTGCACTATCTAGTCCAGAAAAACAAGGGTCAAGTATATTTCGATGACTTTCAACAATAAAGCAATTGCTGCAACAAACTATACAGCTGCACAAATTGTACGATAATTTGGTGTTGGCACTTTTCATAAATTCTTCAGGGAAGGCTGAAAGTACGGATTTGATTTTAAATGTTTTGGTAGCTTTAACTTTTGACATCATTTGAAAATTTAAATCTCAAACTACTGCAAGAATTAAATAAAGATGTCGTGCTCCTTATGATCTCATTTATGATCCTAAATATGTAAAATTGTTTTAAAGTTGGGTAGTTGAGTGCTGGCATGTATTTAAACTCAAAATCACATTTCTCTATCAAATATTGCAATTTATGAAAAATGATTTTGGATTGTGACATCACAATAACGTCGTGAAACCCCTTATGACACACACTCTAGAGGGTAACAAATCGTAACAACTCTCATGTTTGTTTGCCCAGTAGATTTGGAGGAGTTGAAGTTCATAGACACACTCATGCACTCACGTACATACAAGAGGCATTCAAAAAGTAATGCACTCAAAAGCATTGCTCGTACAGGATTTTACCAATCTTGTTTATATTTGGCACAAACATGATTGGACACACCTTTTTGCGATTGTTATATGTTTTTCTTTTATTTTCAAATTTTTAAAGCTTAAAGTAGATTTAGAAATAGCTGCCTCTTTTGAAGCTCGTCAGAAGCAAAAAGCTGTAATCAAATTCCTTGTTGCAGAGGGAGGAACCTCTCTGAAGATTTACAACCGGCTGAAAAATGTCACAAGGATAATACCATTGACTATAGTAATGTAAAAAGATCAATACAGCGATTTTAAAAAAGTACTGAAGACCATGAAGAGGTGGGTAAAGCCAGCATAGCCGATAAGTCACGTAGTGGTCACCCACCAACCTCTGTCAATCCTGACAGCAAAACTTATGCTGATGAGTTGATAAGAACCGACAGGCGCATTACTGTCGAGGAGCTGGCATCCAAGCTTGATGTAAGCATAGGCAGTGTCCATTCAATCGTGGCAGCCCTTGGGTATTCAAAAGTGTGTGCCTGCTGGATACCCAGACAGCTGATGGAGGACTACAAGACTGAAAGAGTTTGCTGCTGCACTTAGCTTCTGGAACACCACCAGGGAGACCCTACCTTCATGGAAAGAATCATTACTGGAGATGAAACATGGGTATACCATTTTGAACCTGAATCTAAAAGGAGATCAATGGAATGGCGTCACCAATATTCACCAAGGACCAAAAAGTTCAAGGCCCAAAAGTTTGCTGGCAAAATTATTGACCATCGTTTTTTTGGATTCTCAAGGTGTAGTCCTTGTGGATTTTTTGCCAAAAGGGGAAACCATTAACTCTGAGGTATACATTGAGACTCTTAGAAAGCTCAAAGCAAAAATTTGACATGTTTGGCCCCTCTTGGACATGGCAAATGTGCTCCTCCAGCATGACAATGCACGTCCTCACACAAGCATCAGGACCATGGAGGCCATCACTTCATTTAGATGGACTGTGATACCACATCCGCCATATTCTCCTGATTTGGCACTGTCAGATTACCACTTCTTTGGTCCAATGAAAGAAGGACTCTGGGGCAACCGATATGGCAATGACAATGAAGTGAAAACTGCTGTCTTGAATTGACTTAGACATTAACCGGCTGAGTTCTACAACACTGGTATACATGCCCTCGTTCATAGGTGGACTGTAGCTCTTGAGAGAGGTGGAGACTATGTGGAGAAGTAAAAATGTAATCCTCGCACTTGTACCTTTCTTTTGATGTATAATACATGTTGCTACTATAATTTGTACATAATAAAGTTGGGTGCATTACTTTTTGAATGCCCCTCGTACATTTCAATCTCTTTATATGGTATGTGATGTTGTTGTGACGTCACCAACCCCCATTAGGGTAATCACTTGATTGTAGTGATCAGTTGTGTCCAATTTAATATTAGTACGTTCAGTAGCTTTTGATCAGTAAATAGAAAGTCATTGCCTTATAATATAGACTAGCCGGCTCTGCTGCCATCACCCAAATGGGCCCCGTCAGTAACATGAGGTTTGAATATATTAATTCACCTGATGGTGCCAGCCTCACACAACAAGCGCTTGTGTGAACAGTAACCAAAGTTTGCTTTTTATGCACTTTAATAATTCCTGTATACGTAATAGCGATCATATTCTTTCAATCAATACTGATAATGGTCGCAAAAAAGTATGTTGTAGCACACAATTATTAATATTTTAAAAATTGTAATGAAAATGGGGAGTTGAAACGCAGTCAAAAATGTTAGTGGCGACCAAATGGTGGTTGTTTTTACAATTAAAGAAATGAATTATTTAGTGGTAACCGTAGTTTGCAATTTGGTGCAGCCTCTTCTATTTTGTCTTTTGTGCAGTGCTTTAGTTCAGCTTGCTGGGCCGGCTTCAACCATCTAGCACGTGTGTGAACAGTGACGAAAAGTTTATGTTTTTTTCTGCACCTAACCGTTTCACGACTTGGTGTGCTTCTTTTCCTAATAGAATTTTTGATTTCAAGGTCCTGGCCACATCTTAGGTCTCTCTGCTCTCTTCATTGTTTACATGAACCCAAAGGGGCCTTTTGTTTTTTTTGGCTTGCAGGTTGGAAATACATTTTTGATTTTAAGGTATTTTGAAGCAAAATAGGAAAAATGTCTTTCATGTGATGCGATTTCACACAGGCACGTTGTTTTCTTTTGATTTCCTTTAGGTTTTCTCAAGTTCCTGCTGGCTATGCATTGTGTTGCATGTTTGTTTTTTTTCCTTATGCATGCTCAGTGGAGTTAAATGAGTTCTTACTTTATTCAAAATTTTTAGCTTTGATCCTGGTAGCTTTACAAAGCTGTTATCAAGCAAAATAGAAAAAAATATTTCTTAACTCTTTCGCTCTCGCAATCATCGATTGATCTTGTGTTTTCAGTGTTTTTCTCAAATTTTTTTAAATTGAGTTACAAAATTAGTTTACTAAAAAATCGATTTGTGACTTTACTTTTCATCCGATTTTCATAAAATTTTCATGCTTATTTCCTCACGCATTGGAAGATGTATAATTTGAGCCCTAACTCTTGGATTTTTATACCCAAAAAGGGTTAAAAAGACCAAGAACCCAGTTGCAGACGACAAAATCTGCCAAATTCTCAGCACGTGCCAACCACGCTAAAATCAAATTGAGATTACATCTTTACCACATAACCAAACCCTTTATCATTAACACAGTCTGAAAACTACTCTTTTGGGGCATCATTTGACAAAATTTCAAGCGATAATAATAAATTTTATGTTTTTAAATTTCCAAATTTTTTAGGGGTCTCAAAACCCCCCCAAACAATTTTGAGTGATAAGTAAATGTAGCGCGTAAAAAATATGATATGTTGCTAAATACCAGTTACATTTGAAAGCTTAGGAAATTTGCTTTCCAGCAACATATAACTTTAAATAGTTTAGACTAACTGGTATATGGTATTTACTGATCAAAAATGAGTACTGTACATCATATCAGTTCAAACCCCCCCAAAATTGTTTGATTTACCTTCACTAAATTATAATTTTTAGTAAAACTACACTCTTTAAAAAGATAAAATAAATTGCAAATATTTCACTACTAAAGTTGTCATTTTGCATCAAGTTTCCAAAGAGACAAAGACTGAAATACAAGTTTAAAAGCTAGCACAAGTTTGGCTGCTCTGAATCAAAGTTTGCTGTATCCCCCTTGTTTCTCAAGAAATGGAAAGGATGTAAAAAAGCTTCTGCTTCATTGTCAGTGACAGCATATTCTATTTAAACTTGATATTTTCTGAATCTTGAAGAAGATCAATCTTCAAAAATACCTAATGTTACATGGTTTAGGCTAACCTCTAGCAGATAATGACTGATCATATTTTAGGTACTAAATTTAACTACCAAAATTTAGTACTGGTCGGTATTGGTCAAAAAAAAGGTCACGTGCCTCAGAAAATTGCAAATTGTAGAAAACCTAGGCTCTTAGGTAAGTTTTGACTGATGTACCTTGAAAGTTTATTTCCTTAGCATCATCTTGCGACCATTTCTAAAGAAATTGGTTGAAAATAAAATCTGTAATGATCTTTGAGGTGAGGGTACTACCGTATATACTCGCCTATAGGTCGCACCACCATATAGGTCGCACCACCGTATAGGTCGCACCATGAATTTTGTGTTAAAAAAGTTGAATTTGGGGTTGACTCGCAGATAAGTCGCACTGGAAATTTTGGGACTTAAAAGGCCCTTTCCCTAGCTTTTTTGTACAGATAACCAGTACATTCAGATCCCTAACCCTGTTTGAGAAATAACAAAAATATATACACACATAAATTTGTTAAAACAATTTTTTTGAAAACTTTACAAATAACTATTACTGGTGCATGGTGCATGACCTTGTGCTATTGGTTGTTTTGGTATGTGCGTGCACGAGTGCATGCACGCAATAGCCGATAAGTTTCGCTTTTTTTCGACTTGGTGGAAATTTTCACTCAGGTATGACCACCGTATAGGTCGCACCCTAGTTTTTGGACAAAAAATATGAGAAAAAAGTTGCGACCTATACGTGAGTATATACGGTACTTTAATTTCGAAGACAACTCAGCCCCAGTTGGGGGGAGGTTAATTTGCATAAAATTTGCATATTCAAAAAAAATTTTTTGTTTTTATTATATTTGAAATCCTCAAGAAATGTAGGTTTCAACGATATATAACACTTAATGTGGAAGTAAACAGATGAGTAATGATTTACAAACAAACTTAGGGTATTTTACAATGATTAATTATGACTGATTATGACAGTTTTTCGCTCTTCCACCTTATGGACATTTTTTTCGCTATTCACGCGGGAGCAAAAGAGGGAAAGTATTGTGCGATTTTTCCATGGCAGTGCATACCATCACCTGCGCCTAGTTAAAACGTATGAATTAAGTCATCTGCATAGGCTTCACTGTACAAACATGTGTGAGAGCAGAAACGAAAAGTTGTAGAAAATATAGGCTGTAGTTCCTGTGTACGTACCTAATGGTGATGATCTTTGTCTATTAATCAAGACTGGCAATGCAAAAAGGAAAGCTGTCACAAAGTATCATTCATACTTTTAAAAGTATAAAGAGGAGGATAAATCAGAGTCAACGATGGTCATTTTGACATTTAAAGAAATGAGGTGTTTAGTGGTTGGGTTATTTGACGATTTGGTGGGAACCCTTTCATAGTTATATCTGTGATGTAAAGTTCTTTGGCAGTACTGTTTGCTTTAATTTGGCCCTAGCAAGAAAAGAGGTCGTATTGTTTTCTAATAGGCACGTGTTGAACTCATTTCAAGCAAAATTTTCCGGTTTTGCAAATCGATGCCATTGTTTAATTTTGAGTTTTTCTTGTGCTTGGGATTTCATTGCATTTACCTTTGCTCTAAATTCAGACCTCCCTACTATTAAATGAAGATTGATCTTAGGTACTGATACAAAGAGATTGTCAATTGCAAATATCAGTAATGGGCTTTGCCATTTATGCCTGCTATCAAAATGAAGTGGATAATTTTGTTGCCTGCTGCTGTTCTCACTATATGGTGCAAGCATTGTGATGTCATTTAAGTTTATGACGCAACAGTGTTTTGTAAAATGATTCAATACGGAAGAAAAAGGGATGCTTACAAAACACTGAAATTAATAATTGCTTGTATCTTATTCACTGAACATGGTTTGAAAATGTTTTTTGAAGAATCATTTCAAGTTTTATGCGTTCACTTACAGTTTAGTACAACTGTTCCGACTCTATTACGCAAAACTGCTTGGATTATCACGTGGATATGTTGAAACAAGCAATAATTTTTCATGCAGATACTTTTTGCTATACCTTTACTGTGTCGTGTTTTCAATTTATAGAATAATGACTTGAAAGTTTGCAGCATTTTTACAGGGCTTATGCAACGACCAGTGCTTTTTTCTATAGCTTTGTATGAGATAAAAATTTGGCTTATTGGCAAATCCTACCAACAATATGTCAATTTAAGTGTGGCGCGATGTTTTGTTGAATTGCCTTGAACACTTTGCTTGACAACAGAACATTAATATAAATTACAGTAGATGGAGCTATGCTTGTGCTGTGGCAGTCATCTACAACAGGGGTGTGAAACGTCTGGCCCTCGCAGCATTTCAGTGCAGCCTGCAAGACGATTCTAAAATTACTAAAGAATTTTGGCAGTATTGCAACGGATCATTGTCAAAGAAACGTTTGAAGTCCAGATCACAGGCCACATTTGCGAGATACAAATTTTTGTCATTCGGAAATAACTGTACTGATGCTGGAAAGGTAATAATCTTTTTTTTTCTTTTTTTGGAGATCGATCTTACTTCCGGCTACATTGCAGAGATCGTTGCTCAGAGAAGTGGTGATCTCCATATCCAAAACTTCATGCGGCCCTTGGCACGATTGCTCATATATTCAATATGGCCCCCAGAAGCTCACAAGTTTGACACCTCTGATCTACAAAGCTTTATCAAGGTTAAAAACTGAGATGTAGATATCCGGCGTTTTTTTTCTAATGCTTCATCTGCAGCACGTAACAAAATATTGAACAATACCAAGGTGGGTAAAGTGTAAAAGGATCCAGTCAAAAACTTTGACCAACCAAAACAGCAATTATAGATGAAGATCAGCAATGGCCGTGTCTACATCCTTTAGATGATTAAATACAGGCAATCATTCGGAATTTCTAATGCTTGAGATTCAAATTTTTGTGGATTCAAATCCATATTTTCATTGTTAATTGGGCAATAAAATTTGAAAATAAGTAGTCATGAATCTTAATGCAGACACGTAGTACAGACAAAATAGGTTAATAGCATAAAAATCTGAAAATCTCAAACTAAATCCTATCTAACTTTAAGTAAAGTTTTTATTGTAGTTTACATTTGCACTGTACTATTAAGTAGTTACAGTGATTATTTTACTTTGTGCAACCCTAGTTGAATGTAATATTAAAGAACCTCTTGATAATAACAATATATCTGATCATGAAATTGAACCTACTATGCACATTTTTAGGTCTGTATGAAAGTTTCAAGTTTCTATAATTAATGAAAATGCCAAAACATATTACGAATTAATCGATTTGACTTTACGCAATATTCATGAACCACCAGCAATTGAAAACCAGGCAAGGATTGAATGCTTTTGAACTAAAAAAGTACACCTATATAATCCTTACCATAGCCAAACAGTTGAGGAGCACGTAAAGACGGTGACTAAGGAATGTTCTGCTGTTGCTGGGTTTGATAGACGTGATGATCTAATTTGCCTGAAGATTTGTTTAAGGAAGCTAATGAAGCATTTTAACACCAAGTCCCAATTTCAATCTTAAGCAGACAGTTTTGAAGATGTAAATTTGTGGTGTTGAATTTGACTTTTAAGCATTTATGCTGAAACTATATTCTTGTGTGAACAGGCTTTGTATTGGCTTAAAATAATTCATAATTGATCGTATTTTTTACTCTTGTATGAATCACATTTTTTTATCAGCTAATAGTCTAAGCTATGAATTGCACTATTTGTTGTGAATACGCTGCAGCTGCCCTATGATTACTGCGTTTTTGGGATTTCTGTGGAAACCAAGAAATATCTTTAGTTCGCAGAGCATTACCACAGAAGCTGAGAAGCCTTGGGTAACCCCTGGCAAAAAAGTCTTAGATAGACAGTTTGATGTTATGCTAATCAAGGTAAAGGTATGTACTTAGAAAAGTACTAGTGGTATATTCTCTAAGTTTTAATGATTAAACAACTTAATTATTAAGTTTTTAATATTAATCCATAATTTTTTTTTGGTGTTACGGTGACACCAAAAAATAGTTTTTTTACTTTTAGCTGATCACTGGTAGAAATAAGAAAAAAAGGTTGTGTTAGCGGTCATAAAACGTGGATCTTTTGCAATTTTTGACACCAAAATGAACTTTGTAGCTCTGGTGGTTTTGTACATATGGAAGTTTGTCAAGGTTTGATCCTTCCTGTGACATTTTGGTGGAGGCAGCAACCGTGGTTGTGGAAGCAACTCTCGAAAACTGATTTTAACGAAAGTTTTGAACCCCCAAACAAGTTTTTAGACCTACATTTTCTTGGAGTTCAAAAAAATTTCTTCACTCCTACCTACTGCTCATCCAATTTTTACAAAAAGTTTCAGAGTTTCAGGTTCTTACAACTATGAATACAAATATTTAGCAAAGTTGTAAGTAGTGGTCTTAATATTAAATAAGTTATTTTTGAAAATGCGTATTAATCACTTTTGCACCTTCCTCAATCCCGCAACTTTGAAATCAGGCTTTTTATAAATGCCTTTTCTAAAATGATGGAATAAAACAAATCATTTACTGTTTTAATAGTAAATAAGTCTAGTTTCTGAGCATAAAACAGGGTAAGCAAAACGTAGCCAAGATTTCCAGAAACTGAGAGTATCACAGAGGTGTTGTGCTCAATACCCTTGATGTTTTTGTAATCGATTTCCTTTAAAAAAAAACGATACTTTTGATCATGGAATGAGAATTGGCTATGTCAGCAACACATCAACTTTTTTATTACTGCTCTTACAGTTATCAGTTAGATGAAACTGGGAAACCAGCTAAACAGA
Source organism: Trididemnum clinides (assembly GCA_963675345.1). Classification (NCBI taxonomy): domain Eukaryota; kingdom Metazoa; phylum Chordata; class Ascidiacea; order Aplousobranchia; family Didemnidae; genus Trididemnum; species Trididemnum clinides. Next base: position 26,627,349 of record OY776294.1, read on the forward strand.
TATTCTCTACCTGACATTACTGACGGGGGCCCTCTATTGTGATCACTACGTCATGTTTTTTCAGTAAAGTCAATTTTTTTTGGTAGCAAGCTTGAGTGGCGTGATTTTTGTAAGAGTTCTGGATGCAAAGTGTAAGTTTGATGTTCTTAATAGGATAGGTGAATCGATATTGTTCACCTTGACATTACTGCTGAAGGGCTTAGTGGACATTAAATTGGTAGGGCAAACCACTATGCTTAGATGTAGCTCGCATATGAAGAAAACCAGTGTGGCCAAAATAGGAAAAATTGGTTGTGCAATTATTTCTTCAACCTCTACTCCCCTTAAACAATTGTGACACCTCTACTTTTCTTACGCAACTGCAAGTGTATGAACCCTCTTCCAACTTCTCTTGAGCTTATGTTTTATGTGAATTATTCCTATGTCATGAAGCATATCACCTGACAGGCTCATTCAGTTATCATTTGCAATGTAGGCTGTAGCACACTATAATTTTTAATTGAAATGAAATATTTAGATTGCTATTACAAAGATATAATATGTCACAGGCTACATGCCAACCAAGGTGATAATGCTCGGTTAATTTATGTAGTAGAGTTAGCTACATCAACCATCAGGCTTGGATAGGCTGTTATTCAAAGTGGTCAAGGTGTTTATTGCTATCAAATCATGTTCTACACTCGTGCTCCTCAACCCCTGGGTTGCCACCCAACAGTGGGTTTCTGATTACAGTAGTTCTCGAGGTTGTTCGATAACTGAGCATTATACTTTATTGCATATTCGTTTGCTGTTTTTGACTTGTGTATTCTTGTAACAAGAATTGATTATTTGACCTATGCTGCTGGGATATTGAAACATCATGTGTGTTTGATTTTGAGAGGCGAAGAGCTAGTAGTAATTTTTTTTTGATATGCCAATTTGTAAATACAGGTCTTGACAACGTGTAGGTGAAGGCTGATTCCAAAACAAAAGTAAATCATATACTTGGTTAAAGATTTCGTTAGTAAACAAATTTGATTTGAATATCCGTAAAAATGCACAAGATTTGGAATGAGTTGCGATTTATTTGCCATTGATCCATTGCCTGAAAACTACCTACGTCTTTCTGAATTTTAAGAAAAGTATGTTGGCATTCAGTGCTACAGTTCATTGACGAACACTTTTAAAAAAGAAACCCTAGGTCGTCTTTAAACAAAAATCAAGAATAAAAGGAATATTGTAGCCTGTGCATAGAAAAACTTTTTATTTCATGTGTTAGTATCTGCAGGTCTAGAAGAGGATTTTTTGTGCTTACTAGCATCAAAGCAAAGACAAGAAACTTTCTTCATTCTGAAAACGGTATAAGATTGGCCTTGAGCAAATTTGGTCTCAATTTTGACAAAGCTAATGAATTAATGCAAAGTCAAAGCTTACATTTATTGCATTTGAACATTTATGTAGCAAACTTTTGCACTTTTTATGTTTCAAATCTTCAAATCAAGATTCGAATTAGTCGTGGGCTATTGACATGTTGTAATAGGTTGTTGTATTGCACAGTATGATGTTGGTAATTATTTTTGAGCAAATTTTCTAATTGAGATGCAGTGGACAGATCCCTCTGAATAGGATTTTGCTTGAAAATTGCAACCTAGCAACCATACCTTTATGTTTGAGTTAAATTTTTATATTTTTCTGTGGTTTAATTCGTTGTCACAAAGAGCTGTGTAAAATGTAGTCTCAACAATATTGTCACCTAAGCTTTATTATTGATTTACATTTTATATTTGAGTCGCTGTAGAAAATACTTGAAAAGCACTGCTCTATACCTATAAGCAAATGTCCAATGTTTGACCGGTTGGAATAGTTATTGGTTTGAATCCCACTCCCAGGATTGTTTTTGACATACTGAGAGTAAGAGCATCTAGATGTAGATAAAGTTTTACTTTTTGTGCAGTAGTGAAACATTTACAATTTAAGTGCAGCAATGCTGAAACTACTCCCTACTGATCTAGATTGATATTGGTATTTAATATGTTGCAGATTGCGATGTGATTCCAGGTATTGGTTCACAATTACTTGAAGTTACTTCTCAATCATCCGTCTACAACGCAGCGGGAGAGTTTAGATGTCATGGCAATGGAGCTCTATTTTATTTTAATGGAACAAGGGTTGTTTCAAACAAAACTAAATGTCTTGCTACAGCTCAATGGGAAGATTCTAATGTCGTTCAGTGTTGGAAGCGTGAGTGCAATATCATTGTGATCAATTTTTTGAAAGCGGGCAGTACATTTAAGCACATGGTTTGTTGTTTATTGATGGGTTTTTGCTTATTATGGTCTCTTTAAGTAAAATGCCATGACATGTTAGGCGGAGGGCCACTACAGCCAAAATTCAAAATCATTTAGGAGTATAGCTGTCAGAGGGCTTCCCAGTCTAAAAAGCGTAGAGCCAGATCACTGGCTAGCTTGGAGCCAAAACTCAAAATTATTCATGCTAATTTGTGTTTTAAAATTATTTATATTGGTCAAAGAATCATTTAAAACACTCGTTCAGGCTTGCTGTTTTGGGCTGCATTGAAAACTTGCAGCATTTTTTGTATTGTGTTTGCTTTGTGAGTAAGATATCATGATTAAAGTCAAAAACTACCTCACCTACTTTATTTGAACAAGTAGCAGTTATTTGCAAACAAAACGCAAATGTTAAAAGCATGCTCTGCTCTACTAGTTGGCACAATAAATGAAGGTTTGGTCGTATTAAACGGAGATAAATGTTTTGCAAATCGTTCAGCAAAAGTTGTGTATTATAACCATTGAGCCACAGTAAGCAGAGACCATAGTAAGCGAAGCTCCCTGTTTGATGAATTTCAATAGCATTTTAACCAAAAATATGTAGCGCTTTGTTTGATATGTCTAAGCTTAATATCATTAAAATATATGTACTCTATGTCAAAAGTGTTTTTTCGATGGAAATTGAATTGGACTAGAGTTTGGTGCACTTGATAATTACCGTTAGAAAAATGTAAGACAAACACTAAAGAGAAGTTTTGTGATATTGTGCCATGAAGCAAAGATCCGTTTTGTCTTTAATATAGACTTTACTGAAATAGCTGAAAATCTAAGTTAAAACTTGGCCTTGTGCGTGGCGGAGTTGAATCGATTTCACAATTTTGGATTATTTGGTGACAATTACAATAGTTGTGGTTACATTTGTCGCTTATAAGCACCACCCGCAAAAGTTCTTTACTGCAATTGTATTTGCTTGACCCAGACTTGGCTCATTTTTGTTCTGCCGATCCGTAACACGCCTGATGAACTTTGGACGAAACCACCATTAAACATTTTCACGAAATATGTTTTTAGCGTCTACTTGTCGAATGGTGCTACGTAGTTACAACCCATTGACTGATTCTCATTGAGGCTAAATTTTTGTGTTTGGTGTCTATTATTAATGGATTACTATACCCTCAACCCATTGATTAGTATAATCGTTTTCAATTATAATGTATTTTCAGCTCCTCTGGAAGTATCTCTTGTTGGAAGTGTTATTGTCCGTGAAGGTGATAATATTACTTTGAAATGTGAACATCAGTCAGGTTTTCCTGCATCAAATGGTTCTTTATTCTTTTTTAATGATAAAGCAACATATGTTGAGGAGGTACAAATCATTCGTTTGAGAGCATGGGTGATTGGTGGCTTGATAAGTGTTGGCTAGGCCTACCATACGTACTGTTGTAAGAAAATTTGTCTTCCATATGTAAGAAAAAATGATTGTCTTCTAATTACATAGAAAACCCACCTAAATGTCCTCGATTGCAGTTTTTTTGACATAATCTTTAAAGTCTCACAAAAAAGTTTTACCTTTATTTTGATTGAAAATGCTTAAAAAGTTGATGTTCAAAAAAGAAGGTTTTATCTTTTGAGAAATAATACGAGTAGCGCTTTGACTGTAATCCCAAATTCCAGCCCTGCTGTTGGCTCTATTATTGCACTGTGATAAGAATGTGATAAAACTTTGATTGCCAGACCATCCATTGGACCTACTTAAAATAATTCTGTTAGTGGTTTTTGTGCCATTGGCATCATGTTTGCAGAAATTAGGCATACACCATTACATTCGGTACATATTTCACTTATATTTGTTGTCTTCGCTCTTTCTCTAGCTGTGTGAAACAATAATTAGGATAACAAAACTGCATTTAAAGCGCTTGTGATACTGGAATTATGTCTATCCGACTTACTGTTGCGTTTGATGTATTTTTGTTGATGCTGTTCCGAAAAGTAAATACATAGCTGGAAAATTGCAGTAATAGATGCTGTGGTGATTTTTCCTGAGTATGGAACAAAGGAGTGAAAGCTCGAAACTCTATTAAAACATCATTGGTATTTGTCAGGAAGGGCATCCGAAATTTGAAGTGTTGTGGTGCTCCAGTATAAAATCAGTTTTAAAAGCATGTGGATAGTGGCAGACTCATATTGAACGAGCACGTCTAACCTTGCAATATCGGTGAAGTAGACATGGAATCTAACTTTTTCTGAATTGTTATTCGTTTTAAATCCGATGTTTTACTACTTTTTGAGGCCGCTGACTATTTGCTCACCAATAAAAATATTTATGGTCTCCATGTATATTGTTGAAGCCTATTTTTACAGCGAAGATAGGAACTCGTTTATCGGAAATCATGATTGCATTCTCAGTATCGCTATATGCCTCGACATGATTTTCGTTTTTTTTCTTCGTATTAGAATATACTCATTGATTCACTCAAATTTTTCTGTGTATTCAAATAAGCTCATTCATATTAGGTTGAGAAACATTGGCCTAACAACGACTTAAGTGTTTTGGTCGATGTTGGTTACCAGTGAAGACTTTAATCAAACAAAGGTTGTTGTTTTAGGGCGAAAGTTATACAATCGAGAACGTACAAAAAGCAAACCATGAGCAAAAAGTTACTTGTCAAGTTCAATCTCCTTATGTAGCAGCAATTCTCAAATCGTCCGGTCCATCTCCGGAAATTTCTCTCGCAGCATTTACAGCAAGTCGTATAATCAATGTTTTATGTATGCGCAAACTATAATTTTTCGTTTAATTTTTAGCCTTGCTTAAGTAGCTGCTATGTATTGAAGGCCAGTTGCAATCAGGCCTGGAAAAAATGCAAAGTTTTCTGGGAATCCGTTTTTTGAACTAAAATTTTCCCGCGGCTTGCAATGGCAATTATGACGTCATAATTGTTTACCACCATTCTTTTCGACAAAATCTTCACCCAAAATGTCGATAGCTAAAGAATTATTATATAGTGTTTAATATAGGAGCAGTCCTTAATTGTCTAATCATCGTCTTTTGTTATAGTAGCGCTAGTAGGCTAACGTAAGTTTCACCTGAACAAACAAAAATCATCAACTTGCTGCAACCTGGACGCATACAAAAGCAGTAGGTCACGTACTTACGATTACGTCATTTATCAAGTCGTCGACTCCTTATGCAGCGATCAAGCAACTCGATAATTTTTATAAACGTTATGTGCGTATGAAGCGAACCTTGTTTCTGAGAACCATGTGGGAGCTTTCAAATCTACGCCAAGGTTGTGGGCCATGTCAAGTGCAGCTTCAAAGTTTTTTCCAAATTGAAATATGCTCAGTACAGCACCAATGTCTTTGCAGATGCTATCAACCCAGGAAATGCTTTTCCGCATGTCTTTATCAGCGAGCTGTAACAAATGTGCTGGGTCCCATGCAAAATTGACGTTCTTGCTTAGTTTCATTTTGTCCTGCAGTTTTGTGTGAACATTCAAATTAAAATATTGGCCGTCAAAACCGAACCCTGCAATTTGATCATTTTGGATTTTGTACTTTGTACACATGCTACCGATATCTTCCGCTATGCTATCACCATCATGTTTAGCAACTGACTCGACACCCAATGAAACAGCTGTAAGAAGGTTAGGCATGCCTGGTGTAAACAGGATACCTCCAAGCATTTGTCCAGTACGCCGTCTTGTCGTAAGTTTGTCAGCAACAATACCCAATGGCGGTAAATTGGATGTTGCGTCTAGCGGTTGTGCCAAGTACTCCATCAGTCTATCTTCAATAACTTTGGCAAAGACTGGTCTTAATTCTGAAGGAAACTTTCTGGAATGGTTTAAGTTACCAATCTTGGCGTTTGCGTGAGCTAGTAAGAGAAGGTCAACTTCGAAGTCTGCGAACGGGCGTCCATACTTTAATAGACGATATGCTTGTTTGCCAACGGTTATCCCAATTGATTGCTGTTTTGCAGCCCATTTCCTTGAATGTTCCCTTTCTTTACCAATACGAACCAAGTTTGCTTGATGCGTCTCTGCAGCTATGTCTTGCTATGGATTTTTTTAAGTTGATAAAACCAACTGGCTGGTTACTCTCTGCGAAATCGATTCCAAGAGCAAAGTCGTAATTAAATAGTCCTGCACCGCAGCGTAATCGAACACTTGCATCATTGGAACAAGCATCGCATATTAGCATATTGTTTTCGACATCAATGGTGAGTTTGGCGATTTCGCTAATTCGTTTTACCGATTTGCTGCTTTAAACCAGTATTTTTACGGCTGAAACTTCATCGTATTCTCCAGGTTTATGAGCAACAGATTGCTTGTTCGCTGTTAATGTCATTTCTGCGAGTATCTTGAGAATTGTGTCAAGCTTTACATTAATTTCGAAATTTGGTGATTCTGATTCAGCTGCTTCACTTCTGCGACGACAAGGTTCTTCATGTTGTTGGGTATCTGACGTTACGCTGTCTGCGGATTGTATTTCAGTGGCAATCTGTTCGACTTGGACTTCGCTAATAGTAGCAGTACTACCAGATTGTGTTTCATCTGGTCCATCGGTCTTTTTCTTTTTTTCGTTTGGGTTGGTCTCTCCTTCATCTTCTCGATCATGTGGTCTTTTCCGGGATAAAATAGCTGTAAGACTTGTTTGACCACGTTCTTTAATAGGCAAACCGGGATGTTGCTGACGGGTATGTTCGCTAACCCGGTCCCTTCGCATAGATACTTTACAATAACCACACTGAATGGAAATCTTTGATTTAAATCTAGTTTCTTTTGAAGCCATTATTCTACCGCCAAGTACACTGATACAACTAACTTCCAGTAGGCGAACCCGGCAAGCCAATAACTATGAATGAGTCTATGACATAAACGCGCTAACTCTGATAAGGAATTAGATACAGGATCGCGCAAAACAACTTCACTCCCGTTGGTAAATCGAATTTACAGCTTTTGCACTAAACGCCTTTAAAGTGACAAAATTTGTGATAAATTATCTGAAACAAAGCGATCCGACGACGCAAATTGCTATCAAAGAGATCCAAAGGCGAAGCAAGCAGCGCTGATAATCACGCTGTTGTGATGTCATAAGTATGATTTGCTCATAAAGAATGCGCCGACCTGCACGATGCGACTTTAAACTACCGATTGTTCACTAATGGCTGGGCCTCCCTATAACGTAGGTAGATTGCCGATTTACCACAACAACTTCAAAAATTTTTTCAGAAATTTCATCTCAAATTTTTTTTTTTAGAAAATCGGTGAAAATTTCCCGGGAATCTCATTCCCGGATTCCACATTTTTTCCCGGCCTGGTTGCGATATGTTTCTTGGATGTTCGCTATTGTACCAGTAAAAACTTAGGCCTTCCGTCTTTCTCTGTTACTGGTTTTGCGGACTTCGTTGCTCAAGTCCGTGAAATATGACTAACGTGAATACATATGTTAAAAACTTGACTTAGCTCTGACAAGTGCAGTAAATTACTTTTGTAGCAGGTTGTTGAAAGTATTAACCAATAGTAATGATTTTGATTGAAAGCTTTAGTATAATTTATGTAGAGTAAGTCTATTTTACTTAAGTTTATTGTGATCAATGATCATGTTTTGGTAGATGCGACTAATAAAAATGTTATTTTTTTTTTAGATCGTCCTTATGCATCCTCACAACAGAATTGCACTTGGGAAGTGAATAAAACGGGGACTTGTAATATTTCATTCAAATCTTATCCAAAAGCAAGATTTCGATCTATTTTATTTAATGGTAATTTAAATAGGTCTTGTGTATGCTTTATGAATTTTATATCATTTAATATTACCTGCGTTTATTTTGGACATTGTGAAAAATCGAGTAATGACATTATTCATAAATTTATTGCACAGGAAATAACATCACCAATTCAGATGATTCAAATAATATTGCATCATTCGCATCCCAACAATCCTTTGTTTTTATCAGAGAAAAGGTAATTGCTTTGTTACATTTTTGTTAGATATTTTATCATATTTGTGGATGTTTTTCGAGCAGCGGTTTGGTGCAATTTTAGGAATAAAAAATGATGCTGCATACAATACGATATTGGTCGAACTTCCATGAAAATTTGTTTTAGAATCAAATTTGTGTGAAAGAATATTTAAGACATTAGCTACTGAACAGCAACATCGTTGCTGGTAACCTCATTGACTCGATATTGGTTTCAGTGCCCGCAATATCTGGATAAAAATTGCTGTCAATTTTGGTAAGGTGAGCGCAACAACTGCTTAAGTTCATATGTTTTACGTTGTGTTGTTAAAAAAGAAAGCTTTGAGCAAATTATCATCAGGCTAGGTCGCATTGCATCTGATGGAAGGGCACTGTACTAACTACAAAGCGAGTTAACGTTATCATTCACCAATACCTACAAATATTTAGATCAGAAACCCTAACCCAGTTTCGCTAAGCTTTTAATTAGAAAGCCATGTTGGAAGCTATGTGTCAATGAGAAGACGATGTAGAAAAGTGTTGGCGGTTTTGGTACCGGTGAGAAAGTGGATTTTCAAGATTTTTCATGTTTTTACTTCTCAAATTGTGAAGAAGGTGGTAAAGTTCAAAGTCATCTTAATTCAAAATAAACTCGCTGGCATGTGAGAGAAATGCATGCATTTTCTTGTCAATGATGTGTTACCTGGCTGCTACTTTAAATTATAATTAGTTCAGAAAGAAGAGACACCACTGAGCTGGTACACAGCTACAACAAATTGACTCTGAAAATGAATAACGTGATCATGATTTGGGATAGATTAGCCAGTAGAATTAACAAACTGGAACTGGTTGATACAGTTTTTATTATCAGATGAATATATCGTATACGCAAGGGAGAGAAAAATAACTAAACTTAGTTAAGTAAGGTTTTGTTTAACAATAAACAGTCGAATCAAACTTGGTTGGAAATTGTAAGTTTAAATTTCCTATCCAAATGCTTTTATTTGTAAGTTTCATTCAAAAATGGGCAATTTTCACGAGCAAATTCGGCCAGTGGTACATTAATATGCTTCAAACTTTATTATGAACTGCGATTGACTGCGACTTTCCCCTAGCCCAATTTCAATTGGGTTGACGGCATCAACCTGAATTGCCGTTCGTGCTATACTTCCATCCCGAGGAAGAGTAGGGGTAATCACAACAATAACAACATTGACTGCGACCAATGTTTGAAAAGAATTTTTGTTTGATAATATTTGAAACTTTATATTTGCAGTTTGATCATCTGCTTAATCATGTTTTCACCAGTATGTTTGTTCTGAACAGCGTCTAACTGTTTCAACGGACACGTAGAAAGTTGATTTAGAGACGGCTTGTAGCTGTTTTGAATGGGTGTACTAAAATTTTAAATCGTGACCATATACATAACACCCATATTTTTTGATGACCAAAAGAGTGCTTTTCTGAATCCTCACTTGTTTTTGAACTTTTACTTTTGTATAAAACTATCACATACAACAACGACGCAATAGGGTGGCTGCTGACTCAAAAATCGCTAGGCCACTTTTTAGTCTTTTAAGCACAACTGCAAGCTATGCACTCTGAAACCTGTGGCCTGAGAATCAAAGTTGTGTGGCTCATAGGCTAGAATGCCGTAGTTTTGAAACAAAATGAGGTTTGTGCCGCGAATTCAGAGTTGAATAGTCCAAGCCAACACCAAATCTGTTAAAAAACGACTAAAACCTTTTTTTGCCACTGGTGTGATTTGCAATGAAACCTATTTTATTGTAATCGCTAAAAGAAGATATGGAAAATACTTGTCCGAGCTACATACATTGCAAAGTTTGAGGAGGAAAAGGAAAATGAGTGGCACATTTCTTTTCCCCCCAGAAAATTGTGGATCAGATCGCTAAATTAAGATATTTACACTTCAGTATAAATTACACCTTTCAACAAAATAACGTTTTTTCTGTTTTTAAGTAAAAGCACCGGTTGCTAGCAGTATCAGATGCGCAGGGGCCGAAAATGGCCTCAGCTTTTTTCATTCTTGTTTGTTTGTTTGTGGTTACCCCTCCTCTTCCTTGGGATGGAGGTACGGCATGCCGTCAACCTAATTGAAATTAGACTAGGGAAAGATGGCAGCCTATTTCGAACAGTCTTGAGTGAGTGGTAGCTCCATCACTAACAAGGCGGACTGCCGCTGGTGAGTACCCAAGAGTCGTCTTTTACGACTTGCTGGGTTAGCAACTTCACAATTATCCGGTTAGGTACGGGTGGGCCACCTGTCTGCCACATAAAGGTGGAGGCGTCTCGTTCAGTGCCTTGCCCAAGGACACAACAAGCAAGCTTGCCGGCTTGTTCTCCACACTCCCTTTTTTTATGCTGAGCACCAAGCAGAGAAGCTGTGAATACCATTTTTTAAAGTCTTTTGGTATGACTCGACTTAGGGAATGAACCCCAGGTCTACCGACTGCAATGCAGACGCTCTAACCACTACATTATCGCGCCGGTTTTTTCTATCTTCGGGACTTTTTATTGTATTTGCGGTTTTAAAATTGCTAATATGTTTATCATTATTATGCTACAAGCACATTTGGTTATGCCCAATACAACGTAATGTTTTAGTTATCAATCACAGCAATATCATCAACTTTGATAGTAGGACCAGGATATCACCCAGTTCTAAAATCATGTATAACCAAGTATTGAATTCTTTTTGGTCCAGTCTTTTGCGAACTTTGTCAAGCTTGTACTTCGCTTTCCTAGTAGTTATTCTGCAAACCTTGTACCGACCTTTAAGGATGTAAATCAAACGAAAGGCTCGATCAGTTTTGTTAATTGTCATCACACTTATGCACCCAGCTGGAAAGCATAAATCCATTTAAATTTTTTCATCTACTTTGACAAGTCATTGTATAAGAATTTTCGTCACTTTATCGTTAGTGAGGTCGATCTCAAATAAACCAACTGAACTGTAAGCAACCTCTTAGGTTGTGAGTAGGCTACCAGCGGATGGTCAAATACCAAAGGCACCAGCAAACTTGTCCAACATCTAGTGTTTTGGTGCACTTAAGCGCTTCAATTGCTTTTTTGGGCCTCTTGCCATTTTGCTAGAAAAAAAGAACAAAACCTTTAAAATGAAGAGTGCCAGTTTGCGAATTGTCCCAGTATACTGCCGTATCTGATTTAAATAATTTTTTTTGCATGATTATATATTAGTAAAGTGCGAAAGAAAGAAAAGTTACATTCGCCGTGATGGGGTTTCCAAATTGTATGTCAGTTGTGATCAGGCATCGAATTTTTTTAAAATGCTTTTAGTCTTCATTGAAAAAGTGCCCTAGCAACCCTAAAAGCTATACAAAGGTGTTAACGCTGAAGGTTTTAGTTTACGATACGCTGAAGGCGCAAAAATGCTGACGCTTTTTACTTAAAAATGTCCTTACAGCACTAGTTAAAACAACGTCAAATTAATATTTGGTTGGTTGGTTTACCCCTTTTCTTCTTTGGGATGAAAGTACGCGCGAACTGCAATCCACATTCACGCCGCCAACCTAATTGAATTAGGCTAGGGGAAAAGTGGCAACCCATTTTGAACCAGTCATAAATGTAAATTACTTATTGGTAGCCCCACCACTATCAAGGCGGACTGCCATTAGTGGGTACCCAAGAGTCGTCTCCTACGACATGCTGGGAGAGCCGCTTCACAATTCTAACCCGGTGAGGCACGGGTGTCAAATTAAGATATCGTTAAGATATATAGCAACCTCAATTTATTATATTTAATTTTTTAAAGTTTCTGTCGTATGGCCCTCCTCAGAGAATACAAACATGATGTGCCAAAGCGTTTAAAACAAGGTTTCTTAAACGGAGATCTCGGCCCCCCTTTGGGAGCTACCCAGCGGTTTTTCGGGGGCCACAAGCAAAGACCTTCACTAGATACCTTTGCAGAGGCCTTTGCTGGTATTACAAAACCAGTTGTCACGGTATTAAGTATTCGCCAGTTAAACTTAAATTTTTTCATTATTACGTGGTAGACATCCTTTGTGGCGTTCGGTGACTCATTTTTCTGGAACGTTCTGGAATTATCCGGTACATTGTAGTTTTGTTTTTATCTGTCGCATTACATAACTTAAATAATTAAATTAAGTCTTTATAAATAATAATGAATTTTTGTGATAGCAAGTTGTAGATTGTGGTGTAACCTTGTTTACAATCTTTTAAGAATGTCTGAATTTGCTAACTCCCTTTGTTACTTAATAGTGCGTCTGGTAATTTCAATTTTGCTCGCTTTATGTGTTTACAACCGAAATTTCGCACTTCACTATTCAGAAGGATTAGAGTCGAAACGTGTTCTGGGAACAAAAGGGAGGTCCGTATTGATGATTAGAATTAACTCAAGGTGAGAGTTAGTTGCGGATAGCGATAGAATATCCGCCCTATATCGTTGTGATTTGTTGTTATTTTGAAGATAGTGGTTGCAAAAGGGGCTGTAAGTAGTGGAAGAAGTTTGGTGCGTCCTGTCCTAAAAAATGTAACGTTGGTGAATTACGAAGATGGAGTAATTGTGACTGTTGTATTAATAGAAATTTAACTGTTTCTTTTTATTCTGTTTCGACTCTAGACCTTAAGTTTTACCTATATTTAGCTTAAACAAGATTTTTGTGTTATCAAATGTCGAAAATTTGCTAGTGGAGCGAGAACTAAGTCTCATTTGGCTTCACAAAAGTTACTCGGAACGATCGTGATTGTGCACAACGTTTTCACTGCTCGGTCGTGATGTCAAATGCGTCATTACGACCCTCCAAACTAAAAAAGCATCTCCAAAGGAAGGATGATTACATCGATGCTCTGTCTGCCAAAAGAGTACGATACAACCTGGAAGCGACGCTACCTCATTTGGGATTTACGGTAGAGGAAAAGCCTACTCTTCAATGCAGCTACGAGAGTGACATATCGAATTGCGAAGGGTAAGAAGCCGCATATTATTGCTAAGAAACTTGTCAAGCCATGCGCAGAAATAATGGTTGAAATAATGATTGGATCAGGGACGAAAAAGAAAATCCAGCAAGTTTCGCTCTCTAATGATACCATTCGTTGCCCCAGCGATGATTGTCGTTAAATCGAGTTTGGCACACTGGTGCAGAACGAATGGCCTTATGTGATGTCCACGCGCTGTCCACGACACCGATACACTTTAGTATCAAAGACTGTACCTCTACATTTGACGGAAGTTATGGACGTTGCAGGCAAAGTGATCAACTTCATTCGAGGGCAAGAAATCACAGATTCTTTCTACTTTTTGCGAAAGAAATGGGAGCGCAACATGTGGGACTTTTGTTTTATAGCGAAGTCCGTTGGTTGTCGAAAGGCAAATGCCTCTCTTTGTTGTATGAACTAAAAAATGAGGTTGAAATCTTCGAGAAAACAAAAACAACCTCCATGTCCAATTTAATAATACGAATTTGTTGTGATGCTTACGTACCTGGCCGATGTATTCGGCCACCTCACCGATATGAACTTGTATTTGCAAGGCCGTGATGTGACAGTCAGCGACGTTAACGACAAGCTGACTAGGCTAACTGCTGGAATGGGAGTCTGGCAAGCACAAATCAAGGTAGGGTCTACTACCTCGTTTTTTTGTTGGAAAGGCGCCTGAAAATATATAAAGCATTGATTTGCCACATAATATCAAAGCTTGCATCATAGAGCATGTTGAAATCCTCTCTCCTAAGTTTCGATTACATTTTAACGACGACACGTTGCATGTTTCATGGTACAGAGACCCGGTTAACACTGAAAATGACCCTAATGCCAAAAAAGCAGAGGAGTTGGCAGAGTTCAAAGTTTCAAATGCGATGAAACTGACATTTAATTACAAAACTGACGACTCCAGCTTTTGGTTGTCTCTTCATGATTCATATTCACTACTCAGCAAGAAGGCTTCTGTAATTCTCGTTCAATTCGGAACTACCTACCTTTGCGAAGCTGGATTTTCTGATCTTGCGTCCATTAAAACAAAATCCAAAAAAAGCCTCAATGTATGCAGTGATATTCGCCTTGCTGAGTCAACACGGAGCCAAATATCAAAGGTCTCCTCAGGCGAGTACAAGAACACACTTTACTCTGACTACCTTGATTTAAAGTAAATTGACTTATTTGTTGAATTCTTTGACTGCAATGCATTTATTTTTGTCTTTTTTACTAAACGTGGCGAATAAAATAACTGATGGGTACCCGTTAAAAGCAAAACTAGATGTTTTTAGGGAAGAGCGGGGGTCACAAGTGTTGAGAGTTTTTAGAAGGGGGCCACGGATCGTAAAAGTTTGAGAGCCACTGGTTTAGAATTCAAATAAGATTGGGTAATAATGTATATTGAGGCTGCCATGCATAGTAACGACTTGGAGGAAAATTACCTACTTATCTATCTTCTGTCAAATTAAAAATGATTTCAATAATTTATTCTATGTCAATCTAGTGGTGGGTTAATCTCCATGCGTAGGAAAATGATTGTACAAGATGTTCAAAAAGTAACAGTGCATTAGTGTTGATGATCAGTAAGAGCCAAAAAAAGCCTGTTGTCGGTTAAAGTATTTGTTAAATCACCTGTTATTTATTTAGCGTTGGCCTTCTTTCTAATATGTTTGTTAATTCCCACAAGACAGGTTCTGTTACCTTTTTGAGTCTACCACAACAAATTTTGTTTTGAACTGTTCCAGTTTCCTTAATTTTTTAACGCAGAAACACAATTACGATGTGGTAACTGTAAATCGTTGTTTAAATTTCTTTTGAACCCCACTTGATTATTCTCCTTCACTTCCAAATACACCTTGTACTGAAAATAT
Source organism: Trididemnum clinides (assembly GCA_963675345.1). Lineage (NCBI taxonomy): Eukaryota > Metazoa > Chordata > Ascidiacea > Aplousobranchia > Didemnidae > Trididemnum > Trididemnum clinides. Next base: position 26,642,423 of record OY776294.1, read on the forward strand.
TTTTTCCTGTACAGTAAGCACCATTTTCAACGTTAGCTAGCTGATAACAAATATAAATGTGCTAGTTTTTTCATTTTTTCAAGTATTAAATTTCATGTTAAGTAAGCCGTTACTATGGAAACTATTCATTTAACAATGATGTGATAATGACGTCAAAACCGTTTTTGTAACAACAAAATATGCTGCTCGGCGAAATTGTTTAGTAATAATGGAATACGCAGCGATATCACAATGGATTTACTGCATATTTGTGTACCTTGATTTGGTGCACTGTTACTTTTTAAACACCCTGTAACATGTAGTTTCGGAGAGATGCAAAGCAAGCATTTTTTCCCCAAAATGAGAGAGCGCGAGCAGCAAGCAAGTAAGCAATGAGGTGAGAGGAGATGGAGGTCTAAAAAACATTCAAAAAATAGTCGCCCCGTTATAGCCTGTTGCACACAGCATAACAGATCGTAAGGTGCAGTAGACTAGAAAAGAAACAAATATGTTTTATCACTTTTTAGAGAGCTATGAGTAACCATCATGCGTGCTACTTGTTGCCGATCCCTGTTCTAAATATTATTTGGGTTTACAATTTTTCAAATCATCTAACTGGCCGCATGCGGCGAGCGGGCCATATGTTGCGTGTTTCCCCACCTAAAGCGAGCCTGTTGTTAAAGAATGGATTTTCCATACACTTCTGAAATGTGTGAAACTGAACTCTGCCTGAAGTTTATTTATGTTTGAGCACTAGAAATTTGTAAATTGTTCGGCTTTATTTTTGAATGACTTCAATGGCACTCTGTTTGGCATGTGAAACTAGGCTGTAGTCGTTGATTTGATTCTCACCCTTTATGCCAAATTATGAAATGCAAGTTGAGCAAAATTTTTCTTGCTCTCGTACCTTATGCCTAAACAAAATTTTTTGCTAGTTGCTATGCGGGTATTTAACACAGCTCTATTGTTTTAGCAATCTTGTTTGCTACATTTTAATCGTAAAGTTTTGATTTTGACACAAAAATTGCCGATGATAAGCTTGACAAATTTTGATCGCCATTGCTGTTTTGGTACAAGCATATAGAGCAGGTTTGCTTAATTTTTTTACTCTCGAAAACCGGATTACAGACTTTATTTTAATTTGCGGTTGCCAGTAAATCAGTTTTTTAGTTCATGTAAAAGAAAAGATCTTTTCTCTTTCTGGAGATAAAAATTTTGAATATAGAAGTTTCTGATTTTGAGCTGAGTTTTATTCAAGTTGGCTTTTTTTATGTTTATGTGAAAGTGAAGATTTTTTTGGCCGGCGATCAAGTTTACATATACTGTATGTGCACGGCCGCAAAATTCATCATCTAAGGCTGCAGGCTGTGCATTCCAAATCTAGGGCACTCTACGCTCTTGTATATGTGTGTGTGATCACAAATCGTTGATTTTAGAGAATGAGATAAATAGATTTGAGGGACATAACATTGTCAGTTTATTCGAGGAAAAAGTGTTATCGAATGCCGTGAGGGCTAAGTGGAACTGCTAATATAGTAGTGATTAGTTTAGTTGAAAATTAAGTTTGTTTTTAAAAGTATTGCTGTTCGATCAAGAAATAGTGTAAATCTGCGATTAAGAGTTATTAGTTGCTTTTGAAATAGAAGGTATTCGGTAAAGTTTGCCATCAGACAGATTATAATAATTATTCAAGCGTTACATTGAGTCGTCACACAATGAGCTGCGAAAATGTATCTGAGGTTTTGCAACTAAAACTGTTAAAAAGGTGGCAGAATTTTGGAATCAAGCAAGGTTTTTTATTCGACGCAAGCAACACTGTATCAAACAAGTGATTCCGCTTTTTGATTAATAAACAGCTCGTATCAGAAAGAATGCAGATAGACAAGCTAAAAGTGAATTCAAGAAAAAGCAGATTTGAAAAGTGTGTTGAAAAATTTTTTTTGTATTGTCCATGCCAAGTCTTGGAGATGATTTTTATTGAGAAGCACCGGCAGTGTTTTAATTTGTTTGGGTAAATGGCATTACATATCACAAAAAGAGCATCAGCAAGTACCAACCATGTCTGAGCTGCTGTGATGGTAAATGATGAATCTGTTTGCAGCGTTGGACAAGGAATCCGGCTGGCAGTCTTAAACTGATCAGGCATTAGACTGCAACACCGGAAACACTGTAGGGCCATTGGGAAACCAATCAAACAACAGTTCAGCCCAGTCTTACAATTATCACTTTCCATGCGTAGGAATGGTAATCTAATTTCAGATATAACTGGGACAAAGGCTTTGGAAAAATTATATGTGCTGATGACAAGTAATGTTCAAGAACAGCTACTTTTAATTTCAAAACTACTATTTGGTAATTGTAAAGCACAAGCTAAGGCAATCCTTTTCGTTTCAAATGATTGGAGTGAAGAAAAGATCTAGAACTGCCACTGCAGAATCTTAAGTTTCTGAAAAGTTTTTTGGGCAAAAGCTTTAGCTCGAAGCTTTACGCTGCAGCTGTTCATGGTTGCTTAAGCTTTATTCTACACAACACGTAACATTCAATCTAAACACGATAAAAACTTTCAGACGGATTTGTCAATAAGAAATTTGCTCTGCAACCATTTGCTTGCGGAGTTGCAATAAACAAATTTGCTAATTTCATTCATATAGTTGTCGTTTTATACTGTACTACTTTGACTTGTTTATCTTTGTAACGTTCAAAATTATCATTAAATTTTCAAAATCGTGCGTTTATTCTGAACAACCTTGTATAAAAGTGAGAATGTCACTTGAATTAGTAGTACTGTTTGACTTGGCAAAAGTCAAAAATTTACGAAGTGTGTAATAGCATTGAGTTTACGGTTTGTTGTAGCTTATACCAGTGTTTGTCTACTTTTTCTGGACACGGACTATTTTTGCATCCGAATAAATATTAATGCACTCAAAGCAAACTGACGTACTACGAAATATTTTTGGTAAAATCAATTTCTTAAGTCAACTTTGGTTTACCGTATCAACTAAGAATCTCGTCTCTGAATTTGTTTACAAGCTTGTTAAATTTCAGAGCAAATCTTGGCAAAGCGCATCGTATATCTTGCTTGGCTAAAGCTACCGCAGTTTGAGATGTAGCTTACAATAGAAACCACGGCAGTTTAGTCACAGTATTGTTAACAAAGGATTATTGCAATTTCTATCACTATCTGTCATAGCACAGCACTGTGCCTGTAGACCCGCCCTAACTCTTGCGGACTTAAACGAAGCTGGGGTTTCTGTTAAAGAAACACTGAAATATGCTATAAGGGTTTCCTTAATAGCTTGTGCGTCAAAACGAGTATGCATAAGTACCGAAAAATGATTCCCATGCAATAACTGTTTTATTACTTAATACATTAGAGCTTTGTTAAAGTAAGGCTCTAAACGACAAAAACGCAGCACATCTAATCCAAATGAAAATCGAGTTTAACAATTCTGAATCTATAGATTTGAAAGTTATTAAGCGAAGAAGGAAATTAAGGAAATTGTAAACCTTGCAACTAATTGGCAAAGCAGCATACGGGCGTAAGGGGCATTAACAATTAATTAAAATGAATATGCCAGGAAACAATAATGAGTATACCACCCAACCAATTTAGACGAGACCATCCCTGGACGCGTTTCGTCCTTTTGGACTCATCAGCAGGGCCCGTCCCGTCACAAGCAAAAGTAACCCACTCATTAACGTTATCCTTAAAAAAAAGAAAAAACAAATCCAACACATGCAGAAGCACTGAGACTTCAACCGACGACGTATTGCTTTGCTTAGCAGGGCGGGTTGACAAATTGGTTGATTGTGGTTGCATATCCATTGGGAGATCAGTTTACACACTGATCGGTACACACTGATCGGTGTGTAAACTGATCTCCCAATGGATATGCAACCACATTCAACCAATTTGTCAACCCGCCCTGCTAAGCAAAGCAATACGTCGTCGGTTGAAGTCTCAGTGCTTCTGCATGTGTTGGATTTGTTTTTTCTTTTTTTTAAGGATAACGTTAATGAGTGGGTTACTTTTGCTTGTGACGGGACGGGCCCTGCTGATGAGTCCAAAAGGACGAAACGCGTCCAGGGATGGTCTCGTCTAAATTGGTTGGGTGGTATACTCATTATTGTTTCCTGGCATATTCATTTTAATTAATTGTTAATGCCCCTTACGCCCGTATGCTGCTTTGCCAATTAGTTGCAAGGTTTACAATTTCCTTAATTCTGAATCTACAGGGTGGCCACAAAGTCACGCACCAATGTTAATATTTATTTTTATTAATATAATTTTTTAATTTTTTCTTCTTTTTTTTTCTTTATTTTTTAATTTTTTCTTCTTTTTTTAATCCCTTTCTTCTTCAATGAGACAGTTACTGGCGAAAGATACCTCAACATGTTGCAAAATGATTTGATACCACAGTTTCATTTACTTGGAGACGGCAGACCTACTTGGTTTATGCAAGACGGTGCCCCGCCGCATTACGCAAAGATTGTGCGTGACTGGCTCCACGAGAATTTCGAAAATTGGATCGGTCGAAGAGGTACGGTAGAGTGGTCGCCCAGGTCGCCTGACCTAAACCCCATGGACTTTTATTTCTGGGGTCACATTAAGCAAATTGTTTATTCAACGAAGATTCATGATTTGGCTCATCTGAAGAGTCGTATTATTGATGTTTGTCTTCCAAATTGATGGTGATGCTGATTTACTGAATCGTGTCTACAGGAACTTTGAATTTCGTATTGGCTCGTGCATAGCTGCAAACGGCGAACATATTGAGCATTTGTAATCCTTGTAAAGAACTTTGAATTTGAATAAATGTTACTACTATAACTTTTTTAATTAACATTGGTGCGTGACTTTGTGGCCACCTTGTATTTAGTAAACAACAAACTTTTAAACCAAATGCTTTTGCAGCTTCAACTCAAGTTACTTTACAATGCACTGTACAGTTCAGATAATAAAAGAGTTTAATTGCTCAAAGCACCTCGTGGCAATGCGAGTTAAAGCTAACCTTGCAATTTACACTAGTAGTTTTAGCCATGGACTTCTAAATAGTAACACCTGGACTGGAAACGCCGCTAAAACTGCTAGCACCAGCGACCAAGATGAGGCCTGTATCACGCGGCGTGACTGCTGCTTTGGTAAGTTGGAAAAAGAAAGTTTCGAGTGAGCGTTGTTGATTTGATCAAAAAATTGCGTCACAGTGCACAAACAAAGACCGGTAGACAAAGCGTAGTTCGTAGATGTTATAAATGTATTGATGCCGGGTAATGTTTTCGTGCTGGCACTCAAGTAAAACAGATGATTAGTGATTGAAGAATAGCATGACAGTGCATTGATACCAGTAGATAAAGAAAGTACTTACATGTTAAAACTGTATTGACGCTGGGAATGTGTTTGTGCTGGCGCTAAAGTGAAGCAGATTACTATAATTTGTATTATATTATCTACTGACAGGTTATAGCAGTCTCAGTAGCCCTACTGTACTGCAGTAGGTTAAGGTACACAACCATACATACTTGCAGGTAAATAAGGTTGGTTTATGCCAGGCGACTCAAATTAGTGACTGCTGTCATACAGTTACTATTCAACGAAGGCATAGGTCTATTTGGAAAATAGACCAATAGATTGAAGGTTAAAGATTTAAGCGATTATGCTGTAGAATTTATTTGCTTATGAGCCCCATTTGGTCTAAATGCACTGCAGGTTTAAAAATTCCGAAATGTACTCTTAAAAGATTGGGTGCAGTTGCAGTCACACTAAGATGCTGCTAGCAAAGCCAAGCCAACATTTTGCTGATTTGGTTTGTAGGGTAGCTTTTTGCTAGTGCATGTAAAAAGCCTAATGGATTTATGGCAAGGCTGACTGTACCTGGGTCAAATTATGCATAATGTTGTAAAGCAAATTTGATTTCTGTAGTTTACTATTGGTCTAATGTAGAATATGCTGAGCGTTTTCAATTGGAAACACTGCCTACTTTCAGTGCTTATTTTGTTGGGGCAAGGGGGGGAGGGGGTTAGGTTGAATTTAAATTTTAACTCTAAACCCCACCCAAAATCTAACCACAACTCTTTTTCAAAGCAAACCGTTTTGGTGTGAAGTCGTTTAAATTGTAATTTTAATGGTGTTTCCAATTAGAAGCGTACAGCTTATTCTAAATTACATCCATTCACTACTTAAAGTTTGATAACTTGAGATCTAGTTACCTGTTTTAAATTGCAGTGTAGATGTTTTGCTGACTTGAGTCTGTATATGTGCAATTACCTCCTAGTTAATAGAGCCTCAGATGTAGTTCTCTGTCTGTTTTCTGTTTTAATTTGCAGTGTAGATGTTTTTACTGACTTGATTCTGCATGTACATCATACCTCCTTTTTAATATTATTAATTGGTAGTTTAGTTATTATTTCTGGTATTAGTATAAAACCTGTTTGATATGGTCACTAAGTGTTGTGCTATTAACTGCAGATCAGGATATACAGGTGAAAACAAAGACCCTGATGTTACTTTTCATTCGTTTCCCCTGCATGATAAACAGCTGCTTCAAGATAGGCTTAAACGTGTTGCAAGAAAAGATTTTACGCCAACTAAGTACTCAAGGTTGTGTTCACTTCACTTCAAACCTGAAGATTTTGTAAAAGAATCAAATGATCAACAAATTAGGCTAAGAAAAAAATCGATCAAGTGCCTTGCTAGTGAAGAAACGTCCTAAAGGCAATGTTTTACCTTCAATTTTTAAGGATGTTCCTTCATACTATGCATGTGGAGATGCACTGCCTAGATCTTGTCTGTCTTTGGCATCATTATGACATGAAAATAATGCATCAAGATTGGAAATGCAGTTTGAGCAATTTCTGAAAGATGATACAATTGAAAATTTAGCTGTGCTAATCGCAAAAATAGCTGATGACATGCAGTCGCATGGCTTTGTCTTGCATCAGACAAAGTCAGAAGCCAATTTGATTCTGTTTTCTGAAGAACACCCGCTATCTGTTCAGTCAACAATATCTATCAGCACAGATCTTGAAATTACGATTTATCATATTGGACAATTAGTACCAGCATCTACACACAATAAGCTCACGTTATTGAGTTTAATATAAATAAAAAACATTTTATTTTTTGTGCGCAGCTTCCGGGTTTAACAAAAATGACATCTCTTGCCCTTTCTCAGACATGTCAATATATCACTGGATTGTCAAAGTACTTGATGAATGAGTGTGGATTCAAGTATGTATTGCTTGGACATATCCAGTCGGATATCACTGAGATACAATTTGGCCACATCCGTCAGTAATGCGGGGCCAATTATTTTATATCGATGAGACAGCTATATGAAAGTGATCGAAAACTTCGAACTCTTTCCTTGTTGAAGTATTCACAAATTTCCCTCAAAGAAATTGAAGATGCAGCAAAAACAGGAGAAGAAAGGACTGCCATTCAAGAAGTCATTTTCAGAGCAGAATCTCTTTATGCTGACATGTCTTTCAATATCATGCCAACTGAAAATGATGTCTCTGTGACTTTCTACGTGACAGATTATTGCTGTAGATCACTAGCAAAAAGCAATAGATCCGACTCTTGTAAAGAAATTACCATTGCTAGTGTTGAGTACTTGGCACCTGAAGCAGAGCCAAACGTTCCAATAAATGCCATAAACTTTTTTAACGATATCAATCGTGGTGGACTTTCCAAGCCAACAAAAGAAATGTTTGATGTTGGCATGCTTTTCTGGGGGCATTTGTCGAACTCTCTGTTGAAAAGCTTAATAAACGGTTTTTGAGCAGCCCTGACCAGCGAAGTGTATTTAAAGAAATTGTAAATATTGCGTTTTTTGAAAGCGGTGTAGTATCTCCTTGGTCTGTTCCAACAATGTGCAGCAAAGGACATAACTTGTAAGAAGGCATATCTACACGTTATTTTAACTGCATGACTAAAAATTTTATGCGTAGTATGCGCGCTGAGGAGTCAAGCAGAGTTTCCCGAAAAATTAGTAAGATAACTGGAAAAAATTAAGGTGCTAGGTCTTGCATTTTAAGCGAGTCAGATGTAGTTGTGCAATTTCGATAGTTTTGAACTGTGTTCATTTTTAACACTTAGGCTGGTTTATGTCGTAGTTAATTCAAAGTGTTTTTGTAGCTTAATTTTGCTTTGTGGTTTATAATTTGTTTGCTGCTATATTTGCGATTTTTGTGTTGCATAAATTTGTTATTGTCAAAGCACTACAAATTTTTCTCCTTACCTGCTTCCATTTCTTGTTTGCATAAAGAAAATAGATAAGCCTATCGATAGCCTATATGAATAGACCAGTCTAGGATTTGAACATGGTTCCTGCATAGAATTAAATTTCAAGTAATAAAACTGCTCAATGTTCAAAAAACAACAAGCTTTTTAAAATTTACACTTTATGTAAATGAGCAAGTTTATTTTACGTCGGCCTCATGTTGGTCACGTCAGATTTGTTGTTTCGTGTCCAGATTCTACTATTTAGAAGTCCATGTTTTAGCACAAACAGAATCACGTAATTGAGTAGTTCTGGATTCAATTCTTCGACGTGTTTTGAAATGTGTGACAATTTATATCACGAATTACATGTACTATACTAACAGGATTAATTAGGCTAACGTTTTCTTAGACCTGATGTCGATGTTGAGCAATTTTTGAGCAGGTTGTGTAAAGCTTTGCGCGTATTTGGAAGTTTTTGTTGATTTTTTCAAATTTTTAGGTTTCATTATCTTCACCTTAATTTGTCATCATTAAACAATAAAATTGTGCTTTTTTCTCTAGCGAGAATCGCAAGAGCAATCTTGTGATCAAATTTTAGCTACATCCTTTAACTTAATTAGTTTTATTTCAATTGCTTTTATTGCTAACTTCTTTTGGGCTGTCGAAATTGTTAGCGAACTACCATCATAATTGTAACATTTTGTTTTGTATAGGGAGGGGGCAGTTTTCGTCCCAAAAAACAGTCAGCCTTTTTTAAGATCAATTTTTGGAGGTTAGTTTTGATTCAAAACTAAGACGAAGATTTTTAGAGTTCAGCTGATGTAAAGCGATTATTTTCCAATTTTCAGGTCAAAGCAGAAGCAATTTTTTTGTGGAAATCAATGTTAAAAAGTAATTATTTTCTCATTTTTTACGTTGCTTGGAGAGAGCTAACAATATTTTAGGGGAGGGTGAAAGCGGTCGAAAAGGGCTTCAGCCTCCTCAAATTTTACGCCTGTGACTAACTTTGAATAGTAGTTGACTTTTTGTCTCCCTTCTCAAATGCGTTTGCGAGCATGTTGGAGAGGTATCAAGAATGGATAGGTTGTGGGAAAAAATGTTGCTTTCTGTGGAACGAATTACTCTGGCTAAGACTTGAGCACGGACCTTTTTATCTTACGTGATGCTCGATGCAATATAATAGTTTTGCGAATTTTAAATTAGTTACAAGTTGCAATCAAAATCGTTTCACACAATTTACTTAAGGATTCGTCTATGGGGGGCTACGAGCCTATATTTATTCAACCTATATTGTTATTCAATGTAAAAATTCAATTACAAACCACAAACAGAATGTTAGAAAGGTTTATATATAAACGTTTTTGCTTGAACGAGATGTACGCAAACAATTGCGCGCATGTTCGCCATTTCTGTTATTGCCGGTATATATGCCGTCGCGGGAACGAACGCATAAAGATCGCTTGTCGGTAATTATACCCGCGCAGGATCGAAAAAGTTAAAATATGGTTATTCAATGTAAAAATGTAATTAGTCTTTACATTTTACCCGATCAACGACGGAGTAAATCTGCTTGTGGTTAATAAAAACTTACGGATTTTGTTATAAATCAGCGGTTTCCAAATTTTATGTTACCACGCCTCCCTTAAAAATATTCAGTCATATGGTGCCTCCCCCCATTTTATAAAATAATACAAATCTAACATAAAACTTTCATAACCGGTGACACTTTCGCATACTTAACTATTTGTAAATGACTGTGGTTAATATTCGCGCCTCCCCTTAGACTAGTCCGCGCCTCCCAGTTCGGAAAACGCTGTTATAGATTGTTATAGACTTAAATGTAGTAAGGCAGGGTTTCACCTTGGAAGTGCTGGTGGATAGCCCTGTGAAGTGACCGGCAAACTGTGGGTCGCATCCCATTGCTGGGTCTCTTCGTACTTTTTGGTGTGCTGCGTGGTTTGTAAGAGCTGGAGTTCTGCTCCAAGCAGTCGCAAAGCTAAAGTATAGACTACTGCTGCAATTACAAAGCATCGAGTTTATGACGTATCAGGCCTTGTTTCTATGTCAATTTCAATTGTACCATGTATGCCGATAGCCAGCCATGGTTGCGTGACAGAGAAAGTGAGATTGTTTGACTTCACAAAACTATGCATAGGCCTGCAATTATGGCCAAAAATTTTTTTTTGGGCCTTCCTGGCTAAAGTTTGCCAACCACTGGCCTAGAGTGAAGACGACGTCTTGTAATTGTTGGGCATTGATAGCCTCATTAGCTCATTCAGTCATGGGGAAAGACGTTTATGCGTTTGCACTCATGGTCTGTTTTCCTGTCTTTACTCCGATTGTGCCATCACGGATATGCGGTTGGGCCCCACCAACTGTCTGCCGCGTGAAGGTGGTGGAATCCCTTTAATTGCATTTCTCACAGCCATAAGAAGAGAACTTTTTGTTTTTTTATGGTTGTGATACGACTTGGCAAGGGTATTGCCGAGTACGAAGCGTATGCTAATGAGCAAAAAAATGTTCGTGTGATTTTTACAGTGCACTTGATTGCAAATATTTTTCTGCCGCGAGATGCTGGCTTTCTAATTAAAACATATGTTGCAGGTGGTCAAAAATAGACAATAGACGCACATGAATTGCAATTTCTGTTAAGCATTAAACTTTTTATTGTTGCAGGTTGTCAAAACCTTGGCTGGTTTTTATGAGCTTGTCCTCTACTCAAATGGATTTGGCGAAACGAAAATACCTTTTCAAATTAATGTTGTTGACCAATTACCAATGACAACTCAATCTGTTTCGTTACCAACAGCACAACCATTTGCTTTTAATCAGTCTACACCGATCATTGCTCTGATCATAGCATTTGTATTTTCAGTTATTTCTACCATACTATTGGTAGTGAGGGAAAGACATTGCTATAAACGATAGATCGTCTGCAACAGCGGGTGGCATTTGGCGAAAAAAGTAAAGTAAATCATATAGTCCAAAGTATTGCATATATTCTTCGTGTTTGATTATTTATTGGTATGTTTGTTTTATATTCTTTTTATTGCCGAACAGTGTTTGCAGTTTGAACAAACTTAACACCTAGACCAGCGACTTAACAAAAGCTGTGGTTACTAACGATGACCGCTCAGTAAATATTGTGCTTAGATTATGTTTCGTTATGCAACATTGAAACGTTGTCGTTTTGATCATTATTTTCATGTGTGAGTTGTAAAACGTCATTTATTCTTACTTTCTTTTATGCAATCATGCCATATTTCCTCGTGTAGAAGATAATGAGTTCAAAATTTATCAAAGTTAACTTTATTCTGATTTCAACCAAACAAAGTCCAACTTGGGGACCCAAAGGTTGTGGCACTGATCTGTCAAGAGGAATGGTTTATTGCCGACGTCAAGTTGCGATATGGTATTTTGTCTTTTTGTTTGAGGGAGTCGTCTTTTATTTTATTGAGACAGTGATAACAATCCTGGTAGTAATCTGGTTTCACGCAAAATCAAGGGAATGGCAAAGGGTATACGAAGTAATCGTTTAACAAGCCAATTGTGTTAGTCAAGAAAACATTTACTGCTTGTTTTATGTGGTTACCTAATGGACAAACAAAAAATGCTATGTATTTGCTCCTAACACACTAGTAATATTTCTTGGTTGAGCGTTACTTGTAAATTTTTGACAGACAGCGAAACAAGTTAGATTGATCTATATATTTTCTTAACATTGTACGTTCGCTTTTACCATAAATAACTTAGTGAATAGAAAGCCTTATCATGGTTGAATAATTACGCAGTTTTTGTTTTAAAATGTCTTTGTCATTTTTGTGCAATGCCGATTGAAATTTTGCGAATCAAACAACAATGGTCCGCTTAATTCACTTATATAGTTAACCTTTAAAAAAATTAAGTTCTTCGCTCAAATTTTCCCTAAAATACGCTCGTTTTTGTCAAAATTTTGGTGGTCTGTAAAGATTTTTGTTGAATCAGTAGTGTATATCTGACCTCGTGTCAAAACTTCTGGATACATTAGTGTTTCTCCGCAGACATTGCCATTAAACTGCATTCAAATGCAATGCTTTACCGGTACAGGGGCCCGGTATTATTTTTAGCAATATATCGAATATTAGTAGGCTACTGCAGTATTTTCATTATACAGACGACTCACATCTGCTTATGATTATGATTCTATTTGTTACAAACGGGTTAATTTTTGAAGATGTATCAGCTGCGCACAATATTAACATGCCCACTGACAACATTGAAAGCGATGCAGCGTATGGGGTGATGGACAAAGCAAAATAAGAAAACCACTGGTGTAGAGAATCATTTTGTTTTATTGAGGCCTTATTGTCGGTATCAAACTCGTAAAAGTGTCTTTCAACGAGAAAAGCATTATTAGAGTTCATAATACAGACTATCAGTAATTTTCTTGGCGGTTTTTTTTATCTCGTAGATCGTTTAATTTGTATTTATAATGTTGTATATTATGAATATTTATTAAGATGTAAACTACAGTCAACTTCGGATATAAGAGATCCGCCGGGACCAGCTTAATCAGTCTCTTATAACCGACTTATTAGTTTATATTAAAAATCATTTGGGACCTTTTGCGTAGTCCCTTATATCTGAATCTCTTATATCCGAAGTTGACTGTACTAGCATGTCCTCTGTTCGCACTGAAAGTGATCAGACGTGGACAAAACAAAGAAAAAACATAAAACGAACATAAATGGCATGAAAAAAAAGGTTGTTTTACTTGGCTTTCTTAGATATTATAAACCAGTAATTCTCAAACTTTTTTCGATACGTTGGGTTTTACAAACTTGCTGTACTTGCGACGCACCAGACAACATCCTGCGGTTTGGTTCGCCGTTTTGTTTAATAAATGTGACGTAAAATCTAAATTACTGTCATTTTACTAGCGAGATTATGTTTTAGGTCTATTTTTTCAACCGCACAATTACTCTTTTCTGAGTTGTTATTCATCGTTTTTTGTATTTGTCCACTTTACAACTTACAGTCTTTGCCATTACTTAATATGTGACAGTTTCAATAAAAATTGTGCTAATTGATTCTTAAAGTCAATACTTACAACTGAATATTAACAGCACTCTTGTAAAAATGCAGTCGATCATGTGGGTTAAACGAAAACAAATAAGGAATGTACGATAGCAATTCTTTTGACGGAATTAAAGCGAGAACACTTGGCACCAAACTAAATTACCGTGCGACGCCCTTGAGAAAATCAAAAGCACGCACCGGTACTTCGCGATGGAGATTTTGAGGAGCACTAGTATAAAGAAAGAATAGGTTGCGATGCATAGTGACATTATCTTGAACAATATTTATACAGTTAGCATGCTGTTTGATACCTGACGAGGACCGAAGATTTTCGGCCAAAAATTTTGGATTCATTTAAGAATATTTTCAATATAGCTTTGAAAAAAGCTGTTTTAGCCATAAGCTTTTCGTGACGCTCTCATCAGTGGCGGTATCGCGTCAAAAGGGAAGATCTAGAGTGAATAAGTCTTTTATGTGAATAATTTGGAAGTTACGTAATCAAGACTGGCCAATGATTGCGTTTGTATTGCAAAGCGCACGAAAGAAAGATTTCGCAAATTGCGAAAGTTAAAGAAGGTGCGGCAGGAGGCCAAATGCTACGATTATCGAAAGAGTTTGAGAGTGTAAACAAACTCTTTCTGTCTGCATAACACCGGGCGTCGGGTCTTGACATAAGTAGCCTCTAAAAGATTGAGATGGAAAGAGCTGCGCGCTGCGGCAAGGATTGAAAACCGCTTATCATCATAGTTTAATGCGCATCGATCATTATCTAAAAGATGCTGACCAATGGCGGAGTCACAATCTGGTTTGGTGTCGGTTCGTTTGCACGATCTGTGTGGTTGAGATCGGCGTGGACGAGTCAATTGCTGTCTTAACCATTGCGGAACATGTTGCTTGATGCGATCCTGTAGTCGTTGAGATGTTCGCCCTACGTACCGACTATCACAGTGGCACTTGTATTCATATATGACAAAACTTTTCTGAATTGCAGGTAGAACATCCTTGCGGGCCACAGGCAGCATGCGCTTAGACATAAAGACCAGGCAGGTGCTGACGGAACCATAGCAGCTTTCCACGGCGGTTTTGACTTCTTTTTCTAAGTTTGCAGATGGCTTACCTATCCAAGGGACCCTCAAGTACACAGGACACTTTTCAGGGCCGAATCGCTTAAGGGTGGAGAACTGAGCGATCTTCTTGGTGATCTGAGTGTTGATGATGTTTTTAGGATAGCCATTGTCCAGTAATATCTTCTTAATCCGTTCTATTTCTTCATTGAGTCTACGCTTGGTGCAAATCATTAGAGCTCGATGCACCAATGTAGATATTAGACATATTTTGCGTTTGAGAGGACTAAAGGACTCCCAACGCAAATACTGGCCAGTGAAAGTGGGTTTACGGTATACACTTGTCTCCAAGCCAACATCTGTTCTTTCGACGTAGACATCAAAAAACGGTAGACATTTCCCTTTCTCTTTTTCAAAGGTGAACTTGAGGGATGGATGAAGGCAGTTAAGTTTGGTCAGAAATTCATCTGCTTCAGCTTCGTGATCGAAGATGGCAAACGTGTCGTCAACATATCTGAAGTATGTTGAAGGCTTTTGCGTTTGAGAAAATAACTTTTCTTCATAATATCCAACGAAGATGTTGGCCAAAGCCGGACCAAGTGGTGATCCCATAGCTACTCCGTCTGTTTGCTTGTACATGGTGTTATTGAAGCTGAACTCAACTGAGGATGTAGCGCTCTTCATCAATTCAACAAACACGTCCTTTGGAATGACTGGTCGGGAATTAGACTGGTCGTAGAGGGCTTCCGAACAGATTTTGATGGTTTCATTAAGGGGAACGTTGGTGAACAAGCTGGATACATCAAAAGAACACATGAAGACATTAGGGTCGATGTCAAGATTTTGCATGGTCTTAGCAAACGTAAACGAATCTGATATGCAGTGTGACGAAAATCGCTCCAACACAGGTTGTAATAGGCTAGCCAACCACTTGCCAAGTTCATGATGGGACGAACCTGTCATAGACAGTATAGGGCGAAGTGGAGTGCCTTCTTTGTGTGTTTTCGGCAAACCATACATTCGAGGTCTTTGCGATCCAGTTGGTCGTATTGCGTCATATATCCACTTCGGCATGTGATCGGCTTTGACTAATTCAAGCAACCGCTTCTGAAGGCGCGATTCAATGATGGCTGTGTTGTCATTGCTGGAGACCGGACCAAGTCTTCTAAATTTCGATTGATCATCAAGTATCTTGTTCATTTTATCGACGTAGTCGCTTTTGTTTAAAAGGACAACGCCGGAGCCTTTGTCGGGTTTGGTGACAATGATATCATCATTCTTTCGTAACCGGTTGATTGCACGAAAGCACTCTTTGTGCATTGTGAAGTCACGTGAGTCTATCGTGCTGTCACTGTACAAATGAGCAAGGTCGACGAGTCGGGCTTTCAAAGCAGTGCGTTGTTCAACAGAACTGGCACTGTGATGTAAAAGCTGTGCCCACAGTGACTCAAATTCGGCGAAGATTTCTTCTTTGCACAGATACCTGGGTGGCAACCCAAAGTTAAGACCATGCGACAGCACGAAACTTTCAGTGTCAGTCAAGGCATAATCTGAAAGATTCAGAACATGCCTAGTAGTATCACCGAGGGCATTGCCGAAACGGTCACGTCTGAGTAAAGCAAGCAATCGCTCATTTTTGTTCTTCCATTTTGATTTCGTTCTTTCATCAAGTAATGCCAGGTATCTGCAGAATCTGATTGTGTCGAAGAATGTTAGAAAATCGCGGGCCGCCCGCCAATGTGATTGGTTAATTGTTTGAAGTTTTCTTGATTGCTCTGTTAGCTTTTCAACATCATCTGTTAGAAAAGCGCGTTCCATCTCTGGGCTGTGCCTGGCTCGTGATCGTTCAATGCGAGCAACGATGTACTTAGGGGCAACTCTTTTAGAAATGCAAGCCTTGAGAAAGGCTGCAGAGAACGAGTTCTGACTTTTCCTCTAGTTCTTACCACATTGTTCAAAACAGCTATTTGCTGTTTGGTGTACCGAAGGCGAAAGTACACAAAAATCTTGTTGGTGGTACAGAATTTTAATATAGCTTTGAAAAAAGCTGTTTTAGCCATTAGCTTTTCGTGACGCTCTCATCAGTGGCGGTATCGCGTCAAAAGGGAAGATCTAGAGTGAATGAGTCTTTTATGTGAATAATTTGGAAGTTACGTAATCAAGACTGGCCAATGATTGCGTTTGTATTGCAAAGCGCGCGAAAGAAAGATTTCGCAATTGCGAAAGTTAAAGAAGGTGCGGCAGGAGGCCAAATGCTACAATTATCGAAAGAGTTTGAGAGTGTAAACAAACTCTTTCTGTCTGCATAACACCGGGCGTCGGGTCTTGACATAAGTAGCCTCTAAAAGATTGAGATGGAAAGAGCTGCGCGCTGCGGCGAGGATTGAAAACCGCTTATCATCATAGTTTAATGCGCATCGATCATTATCTGAAAGATGCTGACCAATGGCGGAGTCACAATCTGGTTTAGTGTCGGTTCGTTTGCACGATCTGTGTGGTTGAGATCGGCGTGGACGAGTCAATTGCTGTCTTAACCATTGCGGAACATGTTGCTTGATGCGATCCTGTAGTCGTTGAGATGTTGAGACTCCACTTCGCTCTATACTGTCTATGACAGGTTCGTCCCATCATGAACTTGGCAAGTGGTTGGCTAGCCCAGGGGTCGGCAACCTTTTGGACGCGGCGTGCCAGTTTTCGAATAATATCAAAATGTGAGCAACTTCGCGTGCCAAACTTTTTATGTGTTTGGTTTGCACAGTCAACTACCTTATTTGAATAGAAAACGAATAAGACACAAATTTATTTAATTGATTTTATTGGATAAAGTCAAATAGAGTCAAAAGAGTAGCTTTTTAAGAAGATTCTTGTTCTTGCTCAGCTCTATAACACTGGTACTAAATTTGGACACTTTCAGTTAAACACATATCCTTCCGTGTGATCTTTCGTAAGCTGGCTGCGATGGGGACTGAGAATAAACTTTATGTGTGAAAATATTTGTTCACGCAAGCAAGTGGATCCAAATGCCCACAGCAAAGCTATTGCCATCTTCTTCAGACAGCTAAATTTCTCCGGCAAAGATTCCCAACTGTTAAAATGCTGTTTGCTTGTTTTCAATCGTTTCCAGCGATTTTCGCTAATCAACAAATTTCGATGTCAACAATAAAGATGCTTTAAAATCGATCAGCAGCATCTGGAAGTCTTCAATATTGATCCATTCAAATTCAGATAATTTCAGGTCTTTGCTGCTCTCGGGCTTGATGAGAAAAAAAACAATAAATCAAATTGCTGAAAATCTTGAAATCTATTGCAAAATTGAGACGTTTGATCCTTCATGTACATGTCAATTACAACTGCATTAACATAGTGATCCACTGAAAAAGCCTTCAGATATTAAAGATGCAAAAAGTTGCAGTTTGGTTGTCCCGCGTGTAGACATCTAGTTTAGATACAAATCCTTTCCATACCTCAAAAACACACATCACTGTTTGTCCTGTACCCTGCAAACGAAGCTAAAGTTCGTTAGGATGCGTGGTGATATCCGCAAGAAACGTCAGTTTTACTAACCACTTTTCATCCTCCAGTTCAGAGTCGGCTTTTCCTTGTCCTATTAAAAAGGCCCTTATCTCAACTAGACATTCGACAAACGTCAAACTCCCCTACGAGTCACCCTGACTCATTTTACTCTTTCATCTTATGAGAGGGCTCTTCGTCTCCCAACCTCCTTTCCCATTTCAGGTTTTGCCAGACTTGGAGTGAAACCAAGACTCTGCAGATCTTCCTGGAGAGCTTTTGCGTTCACTTACCCACTTACGCTTCCTTCTACTTCCCCTAGGGAGGCTTTTCTTACTTGCCCTGCCTTTCCTCCTTGGAACTCCCCTTCTTTACCGTGGATTTCACCCTCTCTTTTTTATACCCTCGCTCTGATCTCCCTCGTTCTTGCCAAGGTGCGATTCTCACTTACCTTGGCTCTCTCCCTTCTCACGATCTGGTGCTTTGGACTGACGGCTCTGTTCCTTTTCCTTTTGGCAAAGGCGACTCTCTCTTTCTCTTTTTACAATCTCCGGTCCAGGCCTTGGGGAGTTGCCCGGCTTTTGGGGCTCCATGGTCTTCCGCCATGCCCCCATCCCTGGGAATGGGTCGATAACAACAGCAGCAACAACAAACGTCAAGAGAACCTTACCTTGACTTAACCACCCAACACTTCAGTGCAGAAGCACATCATGTTATGCACTTTCCATCTTTTCAAGCAAAGATCAAAACTGTCTGTGTGTGGTAGCAGAGTGTGCGACAAGGAAACTCTCTATTTTTGTTACAGTTAACATTACGTCATGAAGAGCAGAATTTTTAAATCTTTGCACAAATACTTTTTTGATGAATAATACAGTGCAACTTCATAACAGGGTGCCCAATCTTTTGCTCAGCCATAGTAACAAATCCAGGGTGTTGCCCATCATAACAGGTCCGCCGTCTGTTGTAACTGAGAATATCTCGCTTATATCAATCTTTCTTTCCTCCAAAGTTCTTGGTGAAAAGTCAAGTATATCTTTTCCTTTAGTAGTGCCATACATAGGTTTCAAGCAACAAAGCTCTTCATGTACTTCGCCGTTACTGCAGTATCTAGCTACAACTGCTAAACGTGAATTATTGTTTACATCTATGCTTTTATCAAGAAGCTACGCTCAAAACATTCGCTGCTTTTAAAGCAGCAGTTTGTTGCTCAGTTACATCGGTAGCCATATCCGTGATAGGTTTCTCTACTGTCCGAGAAGAAACAGGCATATCCTTGATCCTCGAAATTAGTGTGCATTTGTTTGGCGAATCATCAAACAACACTTCAGCACAACTGATAAAAGCCTCCTTCACAAACAATTCATCAATAAATGGTTTTCCATGTTTAGCAGTGCCCTCTACGATTTTGTAGCTACATTTGATTGTTCGATTCGTGCTACAAATCACTTTCTTGAAAATGCCGCTTTACTTTTCGTAGTGTGATACTGCCTTTTTTAAAAATTCGATCTTCTCTGTGTAGTCCTTGAAGGACTTCTTATGCTTCGTTTCAAAATGTCGTTTTATGCTAGATGTTTGGCAAACGACACTTTGACAAGAAAGAGCACACACAGCTTTGTCGTCTCGAGAAACAAATCTGAAATCTGTCGTGCAGAATTCTTGGAAAGATCTCACATCTAAATTAAGATTCTTAGAAAGCCTAAATCCGTAATTTTTTAGGTAAAGAGGCTGTTTTTGAAATCAATTAAATCTTAAGTGTAGATTTCACATACGCGTCAAATCACTTGGCGTGCCATGAGATATCCTCTCGCGTGCCACAAGTGGCACGCGTGCCAGGGGTTGCCGACCCCTGGGCTAGCCTATTACAACCTGTGTAGGAGCGATTTTCGTCACACTGCATATCAGATTCGTTTACGTTTGCTAAGACCATGCAAAATCTTGACATCGACCCTAATGTCTTCATGTGTTCTTTTGATGTATCCAGCTTGTTCACCAACGTTTCCCTTAATGAAACCATCAAAATCTGTTCGGAAGCCCTCTACGACCAGTCTAATTCCCGACCAGTCATTCCAAAGGAAGTGTTTGTTGAATTGATGAAGAGCGCTACATCCTCAGTTGAGTTCAGCTTCAATAACACCATGTACAAGCAAACAGACGGAGTAGCTATGGGATCACCACTTGGTCCGGCTTTGGCCAACATCTTCGTTGGATATTATGAAGAAAAGTTATTTTCTCAAACGCAAAAGCCTTCAACATACTTCAGATATGTTGACGACACGTTTGCCATCTTCGATCACGAAGCTGAAGCAGATGAATTTCTGACCAAACTTAACTGCCTTCATCCATCCCTCAAGTTCACCTTTGAAAAAGAGAAAGGGAAATGTCTACCGTTTTTTGATGTCTACGTCGAAAGAACAGATGTTGGCTTGGAGACAAGTGTATACCGTAAACCCACTTTCACTGGCCAGTATTTGCGTTGGGAGTCCTTTAGTCCTCTCAAACGCAAAATATGTCTAATATCTACATTGGTGCATCGAGCTCTAATGATTTGCACCAAGCGTAGACTCAATGAAGAAATAGAACGGATTAAGAAGATATTACTGGACAATGGCTATCCTAAAAACATCATCAACACTCAGATCACCAAGAAGATCGCTCAGTTCTCCACCCTTAAGCGATTCGGCCCTGAAAAGTGTCCTGTGTACTTGAGGGTCCCTTGGATAGGTAAGCCATCTGCAAACTTAGAAAAAGAAGTCAAAACCGCCGTGGAAAGCTGCTATGGTTCCGTCAGCACCTGCCTGGTCTTTATGTCTAAGCGCATGCTGCCTGTGGCCCGCAAGGATGTTCTACCTGCAATTCAGAAAAGTTTTGTCATATATGAATACAAGTGCCACTGTGATAGTCGGTAAGTAGGGCGAACATCTCAACGACTACAGGATCGCATCAAGCAACATGTTCCGCAATGGTTAAGACAGCAATTGACTCGTCCACGCCGATCTCAACCACACAGATCGTGCAAACGAACCGACACCAAACCAGATTGTGACTCCGCCATTGGTCAGCATCTTTTAGATAATGATCGATGCGCATAAAACTATGATGATAAGCGGTTTTCAATCCTTGCCGCAGCGCGCAGCTCTTTCCATCTCAATCTTTTAGAGGCTACTTATGTCAAGACCCGACGCCCGGTGTTATGCAGACAGAAAGAGTTTGTTTACACTCTCAAACTCTTTCGATAATCGTAGCATTTGGCCTCCTGCCGCACCTTCTTTAACTTTCGCAATTGCGAAATCTTTCTTTCGCGCGCTTTGCAATACAAACGCAATCATTGGCCAGTCTTGATTACGTAACTTCCAAATTATTCACATAAAAGACTCATTCACTCTAGATCTTCCCTTTTGACGCGATACCGCCACTGATGAGAGCGTCACGAAAAGCTAATGGCTAAAACAGCTTTTTTCAAAGCTATATTAAAATTCTGTACCACCAACAAGATTTTTGAATATTTTCAATCTTGTTACGTTTCTAGTTGTGTCCACTCAGATTTAAACAATAAATTATTCGTAGACAGACCAACAACACGTGACAAAAACATGACAACATGCAAACTTCAAGGTATTTTCCAGGCCGAAGGCAAACCACATTATTCAACAATGTTTCAGTCACGCAGCAGTGGGACAATGTAAGATTATTATTTGGTATATTGCAGCAGGTAAAGTGGTTTGATTGAAGACTGACTCAAACACTTTAAAATACAGGGTGGGCCGTAAATAACGCACCAAAGATTTAAAATAAATTGTGATGTGAAATAATGTAAATATCTTTTCTTTGGGTATCTGTTAAATTTAATTTCAATATCAGTTACTATAACTGTTAAATTTAATTTCAATCAAAGGTTTTTAGTTATGATTTGCCTTTTAAAAAAAAATTATATCATTTTTAGGGTATGCACTTAACAATTAAAGAACGAGTTGAATTAGTGTTAATGTCTGGTGCCGATGGCGCCACTAATCGATCTGTTGCTAAGAAGTTTAATCGGATTTATCTTGCTAAGAAGTTTTGTTTTAATAAAAACGTTTGTTATTATTATCTGAATTGTTTTATATGCTTTGGTGCGTTATTTATGGCCCAAAACGTTTGTTATTATTATCTGAATTGTTTTATATGCTTTGGTGCGTTATTTATGGCCCACCCTGTATAATAAACTTTAAAACATATAATTTGACCCAGCATAGGCTACATAAATTGTTTTCGACAGTTGGATAATATTATTTTTTATAAAATAGTAAATTTTGAAGAATAAAATACCGGTATGGTCAATGTGTTCGAATGCGCCGTTTATGGTGGCGATACTGGTGACGTTGGACCACGTAGTGTCCTCGTTTTTGTGCAAACTTGGAAAAAGTGTTTTTACTGCAATTTCTTTTACTTAATTGCACTGCTTACATTAGAAACGTGTTGTGCAAGTAACTCTGAAGCGATATAAATGCAAGGATGTTTCAACAAAGCGAGGAACAGTTTTCCTGTCACAGGAGGACAAGAATATGTGACAAAAAACAGTGGTGACAAAACTTTGATTTGATGACTTCATCCGGCCTTAACTCGGAACGCCTAATTCAGAAATTTTTTTTGCAGATGTTTTGTGATGATTAAACCAAGCAAACATATTTTGACGGTTGAATACCTTAATGATGATATTTGTGATGATGGTGGCATGGTGGCCATAATGACACTTATTACTGCTTCTACAGCAACCACATAATGATTTAGCAATCGAAATAGTCAATAACTTGTTACGATGAGCTCGACGTCAACGGTTGAAAGTCTGCCTTTGCAAGTTGAGCGCGACAATTTCAAGCTTACGTTTTGGATGCACACTGTATCTTGCGCCGGCCCTAGAGTGTTTAGGGGTAACTTCTGACAGCAAAATCAAAAGGATATTTTACAGTCGCACAACAAACTTTCCATTTATTTTGTTTCCTATGTGTCGAAGCAATTAAATCAAATCATGTTATTTGTGATGATTGTCAACAGTTGTTGTAATGATGACATTTTTCTTTTCCAGGCCTCCGTTCTGCTGATCCACAACGTTACTGTGTTCAGGATGACGACGCATATGCTGTGGTGAACAAAATGAAAAAGAAGAAAGCTTGAGGTTGGGAAAAGATGTTAATATAAAAGTAACTTGTACAATGGCGTAGTGGTTAGAAGGTCCGCTTTGAAGTCGGTAGATCTGGGGTTCATTCCTCTTGTCAAGTCATATCAAAAGACTAAAAAATGGTATGCACACCTTCCCTGCTCGGTGCTCGGCATTTAGAGGAGGAGGTGAAGAACAGGCCGGCAAGTTCGCTTGTTGTGTCCTTGAGAAAAGCACTTAACGGGACGTCTCCACCTTTAGGTGAAAGACAGGTGGCCCAGACATATCACAAATGGCGACTCGCAAGCGAGTGCGGACGTCCCGTCCAAAATATAGTGTTGTACATCTTTCATGCAAATTTCTATAAATTTTCAATTTAGAGACGAAGCAAAGCCTGTAATGACGTAATTTGCATCATTCAAGCCATGCGTTTGTGAGCTTTTAACGCCTCGCTTTGCGGTATGAAAGTTGATTCGCATAAAACTTTGACTGCGTTTGTTGAATAACTGACTTCTATTTGCCAGTAACTACGGCCAACTAACTTTCGTTTCCGTCTCAGGCTCAGCAACTAAGGAGAGGAACTTGCTGTGAAACATCTTTTCCATGACACAACAATGCAGACATTAATTCAACCAATAATACAATTTGTGATATTGAATAATCAATTGCAGATTGAATTGTGGAAAAGTATTCGACCAAATCAGGAAGTCGATTTAAAGAACATAGTTTTGTTTTTCTGTTTACAATATTTAAATTTATCAAGAGCAACTGTATATAATGTGTGCATTTTTTTATTCTAAAGCTTTCCTTCTAAACTGTTTTTAAGGTTATTTTTTTAATCCCTTGCCCTTGTTATTTTGGTTTATAACAAAAGTTATATTCATTTGTAAAGCTAAAAATTAAAAAAGCTGGAATGATGCTAATGCTATAGCAATACATGCGCCGAAAAACTAGTCTGAAATCTGCCTGAATGAATCAAACTTCGGCCTGAGCTCAACGCTATATTAGAAGTTAAATTTTTTTATTCAAAATCAAGTTTATGCTAGTTTCAATACGTCCCGAACCTGAAGAAAAAATGGTATTCCAACAAGCTCCCGCTTGACATTCGGCTCTAAGCAGTTTCTTTGATTTGAGTTCTCTCAATCTAAATAAAACAAAAAGTTAAGTTGCGCTTAATCTCAGAGTCGGTCAGGATAAATAGTAGAAAAGCTGCGAGTCTTTTTAAAGCACAAGTTGGACACAGTGTGATAGTAAATACTACATATGTTTCTTTTTAGGCCAAGTTTTCCACTAATGGGCTATACATTTACTCAAGGTAAATTGATTTCAGTATTTTTTTGCAACATAATATGCAGCTTTTTTTGCATTTGCTTACGCTTGAAGTATAAAAACACTGAAACTTGCACTTTGGCAAAAGTAATGAACTCGGAGAAGTTGGATCAGTTAGACTTGGCAGTTCGCTTAAATTGTGAGTCTGTGAAAAAGTTACAGGTTGCACTGTCAAGACTTACATTCAAACTTGTTTTTGGCTAAAAGCTTAAGTTTTAAAAAGTTTTCAAAATTTCTTTAAGTTGGTGGTCAGTTGTACATAAAGCATGGAAGTTTTGTGAAAAGTACAAAACTTATCTTCTAACTTTACACAGAATTGATGAGAGACTATTCACGGTGTCTTTTTAACTTGAACTTCCTGTATTTGTGTTTTAGCCGTTTTCAGAAAGTTCCCATCAAGTGTTGGCGAATGTAAATTCATGAGAAAGTTGTTTGCTGGTTACGTCATGTTTGTTGTTGTTAAACACCCATTAGTGAAGACGTCACTGGTATTTTTTAAATTGATCTAATACAATAAGCCATTATCTTTATATGTAGGTTGTTCTACGTCATTTATTCCTCCCACTTAATACTTCCTCTTACCGTATAAAATTTCCTTGCGAGTGTGTGTGGTAATTAGTAACTCTGTATTTTCTTATATGATGCAATATTGCTGTTATATCAATGTATTGCTTTTGGAAAGTCGATGGTTAAGTTGGTGACTGATGTATCTGATTTGATACCTTTCTTATGGCAGAACTTTCACATTTATTTATTTTTCATGAAATTGTCATTTATAAAAATGTCAAAATTTTTAGTTTTGCTTAATCGTACAAATAAATGATATAATATGTCAGTAGAGATCTACTACGACAGTAAAGATCATTATTTTCATCTAGTGGTAATAACCACCAGTTTCTCTTAAAACCCTGCAATAATTTTGTTTACTGCTATCTTCTTGATTCTCTTTGCGATATTTTCACCTTGTTTTGCTTTAGTCATCTAATGATATTGCAAAGGCGATATCAAATGTACGCCGATCGGTTTGTGTTTTATTTTATGTTTGCTAAAAATGCGGAGTAGATCAATGGATGGTGTATGTTTGGAGCGTCCACTTCGCACTCGGTAAACCAAGGTTTAGTTCTCTTATAGAGTCATACCAAAAACTTAGAAACGAAATTCAGCTTTTCTGCCTCGCGCTCAGCAAAAACCAGATTGTGTGGAGAAAAATCGGCAAGTTCGCTTGTGTTTTTAAGTAAGGCACTTAACAGTTTGCCTCCGCCTTTGCATGGCAGACAGATGGCGGCCCGCTAAGCCATTGAGGTGCCGAAACGGCTTAGACACGTGGTGTGATCAGCAGCATCCTAGTGATATCTGACAGAAGTGGTCGGTCAAGCTGATAACAAATGGGTTTCAATGGTCGAGTGGATTGAAGCGGCGTTTTAAGTCGGCATGAATCGCTTGATCGTGTGTGACATGTTCTTCAAAAAGCTAAAAAAAATGGGTCTCCCTTCTCTTTCGAGATTGTGATCAAAGTAGTGATAATATGGGCGAGTACTGCACCTTCAAATGATTTGAAATATTTAAGATTTGCTCTCTCTGTACAGGTTTTGAGTGGTCATACGCCATTGTTTCCTCTTTGTAAATGATGCAAAGCCGGAATAAAAACATACTGAACAAATGATCTAATCAGGTGTAGTACGCCTTAGCTCGTAAAAAGTTTTCCCAGGTTGGTTTTAGAACTTGCGAAAGAATTGCGGTAGCCGAGGTCTACTGGCATTTCCGACAAGAAATAAGTGCACAACAGGTGTTTAACGTACATTCTGAAGACTTCCTCCAGCGGTCAATAAACTCATGCAGTCCTTTTGAATTGCTCACGAATTATATCAATGTTCATATATTTTGGTGAAGCGAGTGACCTAAGTTTAGTTTTTGGCTCTTTGCTGCCAACTTGTGGTTAACATTTAAAACCATAATCCTACTCGAGTTAAGAGAAGCTTGCAAAAAATTCCAGTCGTTTTGAAGCCAATTTGTTATTAATAAAAATGGGATATTTTCTTGTTTCACAATCAGTAATAACCAATATTGCCCTTCTAGCTTTCTGATTAAAATCTGTTGCAAGAGTAGATGGTTAAAGCTAGTCTTGTTCGTCGTTTGAGTTATTTGTTACGAGCATCATGCAGAAAGATGTATATACATTGTATTAGCGCCAGGGATGTGGAAGCAGTCCTTTTTCAGCGGAAGCAGACGCGGAAGTGCGAAAATTCCACCGCTTCCACATAGAATGGAGGGAGAAAAGAAATTGGTTCTGATATTCTTCGGAGAAGAGCGAAAGAGAGAGCATAAACATTAAGAAATGAGAGCGAAAAGGAGACGTTTAGAGAGATGTTGACCTCTACCTAATCAGAGTAGGGGTCAAGCGAAGAAAGAGAGAAGGTAGAAAGCTCAGAGAAGGATAAGCTCTGCCTGACGAAAATGATGACGCCGCCGCTAGCGTCTGTGACATCAGTAAAAAATATGCCAGATCGGGAGTGGATGCCATCGGATCGCAGAGCTGAGAATCCAGGGATCCGGAAAGAGGAAAACAAATTAAGGTTAGATTCCTGGATACAAATAAGGTCAACGGGATGAGACTAAATAAAGTGTAGCAGTTCAGTGCTCCTGGCTCGGAGATCCCCAGCATTCCATTGAAGAATCTTGAGGAAGTTAGGAAAGGGGAAGAGAAAGCACGAGGTAAAGTGAAACAGCCAGGAACATGAGGCGGTGGTTAGGGTGCAGAGGGAGAAGATACAAAGTGGGCGGAAAAAGGATAAGAGGTTTGAAGGCGAGGGTGGAATGCGAGTGCTGCTTTAGCAGAAGGGGGCCAAATTGAGCAATGCAGGTATACCAGCTGCAGAAGTCCGAGAAGGAAGTCACAGTGCTGGTAGGTGTAGCATCTCCAAAAATAGCAGGGCGGCTCCAGGAGTGAGAGCTGCCAAGAGTTCTGAATCTAGAAAAGGAGAGTAGTGAGCACTTTGAATAAACCCAATTAGAACATGTGCAGCATTGCACTGACCTACTCCGCTAGGTCATATTTTCAGCGCACACCGAACAGGGAAAGACGGGACAAGGGTTAGGATGAACGTTGCCGCTCATCAAGAGAAGGAGAAGAATGAGAAGACTGGCAAGAGAAAGGCAGGAAAAGAGGGAAGACAGGCCGATTTTAAAGAGGCTGCTTATTACCCTTCTGCGGTCGCTCAGGGGGCTGCACAGCGAAAAAATGATTTGTGTGAAGGGAGTGCCCGGAGTAACTAGAACCCTCGGAAAAGCCAACAGCCATTTTAACCCAACCCAAACGGCGTTGGGGACCGCACTACCACGTTGAGGCGGCTGTTGATTGGTGCAGTTCAATTTTGCTCGCTTTTCATGTATATACTATATCTACGGCAGAAATTTCGCATTTTGCTATCCAAAAAGATCGGAGTCAATACGTGTTTTGGGGACAAACAGAAGGTCCGTAATGATGATTAGAGTTAAAGTTAACTTAAAATCAGAGTTGGTTGAGGATAGAGAGGAAAAATCAGCGCTATACGTTGTAATTTGTTGTTGTGGCGACAGGTTATTGTAGAGAGCTGTAATATGTGGTCATACGGTTTAGATCTGAGAAGCATTAAGTTTACTGTTGTAAATGTAGTTGTAAGTAGTGAAGGAACTTGTAATAACTGTCTATTTGTTGAAGTGTTTAATTATTTTTTGAATTATAATAACGAAATATTTGATTATTTTGCAAGCAATTCTTGATTTCTAAATTTTTGTTAGTGGGGTTTCGGTGACAAACGCGAAAGTACATTAGGGGTTTCACGATTACAAAAAGATTAAAAAGTACTGTTCTACATTCAACACGAGTTCTAATATCTACGAAAAAAAAACACAGAGTAGTTCGGAACAATAAGCTCAAGCGAAGTAGGTTAATAGCAATAAATGAAAGTTTTTGTCCTCTCAAAATGATAAAGTGTAGGAGAAAGCAAGCTACAGACCCACAAAAGTTAAAAAAATTGTCAACGGTCGTTTTTTCATTGTTTGTTTGTGGAAGCGGAAGCGCTAGGTGTGGAAGCTGACGCGAAAGTGATTGAAAAATAACCGCTTCCACATCCCTGGTTAGCGCTCATGCTCGGTTTTCGAGTCTTCAGTTAGACTGGGCCATTACGACGAGTAGAATGCTTGGGCCCACCATCTGTCTTCCACATAAAGATAAAGAAATTCCGTTGAGCGTCTTTCCCAAGGACACAACAAGCAAGCTTGTCGGCTTGTTCTCCACACTATCCCTTTCATATGCTGAGTGCCAACCAGGGAAGCTGTAAATATCATTTATTAAAGTCTTTTGGTATCACTAGACTTGGGAAATGGGCCCCAGGTCTATCGACTACAAAGCGGATGCTGTAATCACTACGCCATCGCGCCGGTGGTTACACCTAGAAATACCACTAGACAATTAACTAGCAGCACAATGCACAAAAACAGAAATGTTTTGTTAATTATTACGTTTTTGTTTCATGAAATAAATACTGAAGTTAACAAACATTAAATATTGTTAAATGATTTTGTTTCGAAAAAAGGTAGCCAGTGGAAGTGATACTTCCCTTCAGAGGTCTATGTTGGTCCCCACAAGAATTCAGCTTTGAAAAATGCACCGCTAAAAGAAAAAAAGTCCCCAAATCTAGAAGTGTTCCTCAATATGATCGTCAACTAAATTCACTCCCATTGCGGGAGCATTAGATGTAGTGGCGGCTCAAACCAATCGAGTTTGAACGAAAGTTGCATCATATAAAACTTTCAAAGGTTTTCTATGATTGTTTGAGACAAAATAGCAACTTTGGCCGGCCTTTGATGTCGCTGATGTATCGTACGTTTTCTGATATTTTGGTAATTTGACAAAAAGTTCGATTTATGGACTCTCGGCTGTCATCTTGTGTTCAATTATCAAAACTGTAGTTGACATGTATAAGCTAAGAGAAACTAATCAGCAATTTCTAACGTTTTAATGTCGGTGAAATAAATGTTAAAAACATATATTTTTGTAACGAGACCAGGATAACCAGCATGGCTATGTTGTTGTTGTTGTTGTTGTTGTGGTTGTTATTGTTAGCATAAACAGTTGCTACCTCCTCAGGTCGATGGGCCCCTCGAGCTTTTCTAAGTCATCACCGAGTAAACTCTGTATTTCATCGTTCACATAAATTATGTTGCTGAGCCCCAAGTAGATGATTAGCAAAAATCATTTTTAAGTTCTTTTGTATGACTAAGAAAATTGAGCCCAGGTTTTACGACTGCGAAGTAGACGCTTAAACTCCTACACC
Source organism: Trididemnum clinides (assembly GCA_963675345.1). Classification (NCBI taxonomy): domain Eukaryota; kingdom Metazoa; phylum Chordata; class Ascidiacea; order Aplousobranchia; family Didemnidae; genus Trididemnum; species Trididemnum clinides. The sequence goes on from OY776294.1 coordinate 26,672,036, forward strand.
ACCGTGTCCAGTCCCGTAGCACTCCAACTTCGGGCCCCCCCCCAAAGTAAGCGCAAGAGCCCCTGCACACAGGTCATATCACTTTAGAGGTGTAAAATTGAAAAGCTGCATTAAGAAAATACACCACAATTTGTACATAAGTAAACAGGCTAATGTCAGAATAAAGCATGCCGATACCGAAGGTGCAAGTCATAAAAAATTCGGCACCGATGCCAGAGTTCAGTAGGACGTTTATGCAGACACTGCGAAACGAAAGCAATGACACTGAAAAACATGAAAAAGTTATAAAAACACAGTATCATTTAAATAGTCTGGAGCGAACCTTTTTGTTCGCAAATGCTGTTATGACATTGTCATAATCAAGAGATCGGGCGCAGTCATTTTCGATTGACAACATGGCTAATGAAGATAGTCTACTGTCTGTCATAGACGTTCTATTAAAAGTTTTGATCAGTTTCAATTTGCTGAAGCTTCTTTCAGCGCTGGCAACAGTCACGGGGCAAGTTAGTAAGATTCGAAGTGCGATGTACACATTCGGATACAATTCAAATAAATGAGTCTTTAGAAGATAGTTCAGAAAGTCTTGAGCCGTATTGAGATTGCGTTTTTTTTGTAAAATTAAAACAAACCGCTGTAGCTCAGCGCTCATTTCATCAGAATCAATGTCACCGAACTTTTTTTGGAACTCTTTACAGCAAGTAAGAAGAGCATTTTCTTGTTGCACAAGCAAAAGTTTGTCTCGTGTGTACAAAAACGAAAAGGCGGAAGAAACCTCACGTAACAAATTAAAGCGCTCCTTTATTGACATAATAGCCTGGTCTACTAATGGATAGAAAAAGTTGCTTTTAAATTTCAGTTCAGGAGTAGCTCGTTGTTCCTCTTCACCTTGGTAATCAAACAATCTTCTTTTCTTTCCACTTCTTGACGGAGGAAAAGAAGGATCAATATCCAATTCCTGTGCTATTTCAACAGCAGATGTTGCGGCACTGTCATAACCCGTTGTGCGATAGTTTTGCAAAAACTTTTCAGTTGCCTGGATTTCCGTTTCCATTGTATGAAGGGAGACTCCATACGATTGAAGAATCTTGCTTGCTTTATTGACTTGGAATAGGATATCATACCAAATAAACACCGACAAAAGAAAACTCCATTTTGATAAATGAGCTATCAACAATTTTGTTTCTGAGGCAGCTCTTCCATGTTTTCTTTCTATGGAAATGGCTTCCAAGTCTTTCAGCGCCAGCAACACCTCTTTTAAATTGTATCGAAGAGGTTTGATGCATTTAATTCTGCTTTCCCAACGAGTATCAGATTGTGACTTTACGGACAGCTCCACATGTTTCTTCAAAATTTCCCAACGCTGAGCAGAGGAAGAAAACAGCACATACAACCTTGTAAGTACTCCAAAAAATGTCAATGCTTCCGTCGATGAATTAGCACTGTCAACAACAACTAAGTTAAGGGTATGGTTTGCACAGGGCACGTAAACAGCTTTGGGATTGATGTCTAGCATTCTTGCTTGGACCCCAGAATGTTTTCCTTTCATGTTAGCACCATTATCATATGACTGACCTCGACAATCAGACAATTCGAGTTGCAGTTCGGTCGCTTTTTCTAAGAAAGCGTCCAACAAGCCTTTCCCAGTACTGTCACTTATTCTCAAGTAGCCAAAAAATGTTTCTTTAACAACAGCAGCTTCTTCATTACATAGTACATAACGGAGAATGACAGACATTTGTTCATGATGTGACATATCTGGAGTGCAGTCCAAAATTATAGAAAAATATTTTGCCAATTTCAATTGCTGTAAATTTTCTTTTTCAACTTCTGTCGCTAGCAATTCAATTAGTTCATTTTGTATGGTAGGACTCAAATAGTGATCTTTAGTGTTTTTATTCTTGATTCTGTCTTGAAGCTCATTTAGGATCGGATCTCTTCTTGCCAAAAGCTCAAATATACCCAGAAAATTTCCATTGTGAGGAGATCCTAAGACTTCTTCAGATCCTCTAAAAGCAAGATTCCTTTCCGATAGAAACAAGGCAATGTCGATAAGTCTCTCTAAAACATTTCTCCAAAAACGTCTTTCATTGAAAAAAATATTCATCTCGCGTTTGTCGATAGTGGATGAATTTTTTATCCCTTCAGCTAGCAACATCCATTGACTGCAGCATTGTTGGTGGGAAATGCCGTTTTCATGGTCTTTCAGTTTTTTCGAAAAACCCTCCCATGTATTTATACCACTACAAAAGGGGCTTAGTGTTTTTCCAAATAGCTTAGAACAAAAGCAAAAAACTTGATCTGATTCCCCAGAATAAACTAGCCACGACCGTGAAACACTTTCACCATTAGGTAACACACGTTTATATTGGTTGGAGGAAAAACGTCGCCTTGGAGTTGTGTTATTATATGGAAAATTCATTATTAGTTGATGTGGTCCACGCTTTACTATATCACATCGTTGAGCATCAGAAATACTTTCAGGCCATTTACATGGGTCATCAGGGATAGGGGTAAATTGAGATTCAGTTATTTTTGATATTGAAGGTTGCGTATTGGCAGGTAAATCACAACTTACATTTTCTGGAAATTCACAATCACTTTGATGCTGACCGTCATAGTCTTCTTTTTCTTGTACACTATAGTTTTCTTCATCCCTCTCGGTACTAGTGCCAGGTCTACTCTGCTCAGTAATCTTGAAAAAATCTGTCATCTTGGGCAATTTCGCTACAGCATCTCGAGCAGTGGCTGCTTCTTTTCTCTTTTGAGCACCACTTTTTGAACGTTTCATTCTATACAATGTCAATAAAATACTTTATCTGCACTCTGCAGTGTATATATATTGTCCCGGTATTTATAGCCAAACAGAATTCCAGACCATTCTATGATTGTTGCGTAACAACGGCATTGTTCCGTCAATCGAATATTCAAGATTCTACCAAAAAATCAATCGAAATATTCTAGATTCTGCGAGATAAAATGACGTAGCATTCACTTATGATGTCACAAGCCAATTTCTTCCTACAGTTTAAATCGGTTGTAAACAAGTCTGCTGAACTGAAAATAGTCATGTAGCCAAAAAGCAACTTTAGACTAACTTGGGCCCCCAAAGTTGGCCTGGGCCCCCCCCAATTGGGGGGTTTGGAGGGCGGCTGCTACGTCTCTGACCGTGTCGACAGCTTGCTGATGGAGTTCTGAATCAACATAAGGTGATCTATACTAAACAGTTATCCTACAGCACAATGCATGGAAAGCAGAAGTTTTTTGGTTAATATTGCTTTTTTATTTCATGGAATGAAATTCGTGGTCAACAAACATTAGGCTGATGTTTAAGAAGTTTTTGTCTATAAAAATGTAGCCAGAGATTGTGACAGCTAGTCAGTTGCCTCCATTGAAGTAACAGAACATAAGTTCCCCGCGAGTGTCAATGTGGTAGCTACCCTCAGTGGTGACTGTTTGGTTCATGACATTGGGTCGTCTTTGCAAAGTGCTGTCTCCAAATTAAACATTTTTTCCAGATTAAGGAGTGTTCTCAAAAAAAGATCTCCTACTGACTTCATTCCCATTTCAACAATATTTCTTGATACTCGTAAAAACTTCTATATTCTCCTTCGACGTTGTTTTCACAGTGGTGATACCAGGTTTGTTTTACTAAATGTTTTTCTATTGAAGATCACTTTGGTTGGGCCGTGGATCAGCATTTGCAGGTAATTACCCATGAATAGGCAGTTCTCGAAATTTGCTTCTATGGAGGCGTAAGAGGAGAGGAGGAGGTAGTTATACGCGAGTGACCGAAGATTTTCGGCCAAAAATTTTTGATTCATTTAAGAATATTTTTAATCCTGTTACGTTTCTAGTTGTGTCGGCTTAGAATTAAACAATAAATTATTCGTAGACAGACCAACTTTCCATCTTAACATATATCTCATTACTTCGACACCATCAAATCAAGCTCCTTGGCTCATCACCTTCCTATCTACAGATAGCATACATTTGCCTTTCTCTTTATCAGCAATTCACACAGTCAATGGTTTTTCTACAACAAAAATATTAATATTTTATTTTACCCCAAGTCAACTGTTTGATAATTTTTGTTACTTGGAAATTCTTGTAACCCTGAAAATTGAAGAGCTTTTGGAAACTGGAGTCAATTGCTTCATACACATTTCTTCAAGGTAATTTTATTGAGAGGTTCAAATCTCAGTCATTAAACGGCAGCTATTTTGCTGCCAGATATTTTTTTAGTTTACTTACCTTGTATTCATTGTATTTACAGTATAATAATATGAGCATGCGCATTGAGTTTTGCCAATGCTGACAGTTTAAGTTTCAAATGATTACTATCATGCAAAGTAGTTGCTAGACTTTTTCACCATTTAAAACCAGTCCAATGATTTGTTTGTTATTATTTTACATTTTACAAGTGATACCAATAGTTTTGTGTCTCAGTTAAACACTTTTCACAACAGAGCCAGAGACTAATAACCTGAGTTACACCAGGCCTACTTCCCGGTGAAGTTGATCCCTTTTTCTGTTCTTCTTTTACCTCCAATAAATTTCTTGTGGCCGTCGCCAACTTCTCTTACTCCACTGCCACCATCCCAGGCAAAGTAGCCCAACTTATGAAAAACCGCCTTTCTCACTTCAACATAAATCTTCTCAGCTTCATTCTTTTACTTTCTTATGAAAGTCTTCCTCTATTATTCTCATCCATATAAGACGAGGTCGATAGCCTTTCTATCTGCAGGTGTTTCTTTCACCACCTGCGTCTCAAAGCTGTTTGAACGCATCGTACAATATCGTCTGCTTTTTTTTTGAAGCATAACTGCATTCTCTTTCTCCTCCAGGGTAATTTTCTATCCGGTCGGTCTACTCCCGATCAAATTCTTAACTTTTCTCAGTCCATTTCAGATGGAGGAGCACGAGGCGTGCTTTCTGACTATTCCCGTTACTCTCAATTTTCCCGACGCATTGCACTCTGTCTGGCATTTCGCTCTTTTTTAAAAGCCTGTTTTTGCTTACTTACTTCCTTCGTTGGACCCGATTTTTTCTTTCTGACTAATGCACTTGCGTGGCTTTTCAAAATGACACTTGTTCCTTTTATTGAATCCGAAAAGGTGTTCCCAAAGAATGTTTTTTTATCAGTGATCTTTGACTATGACGTCATTTTGCGGGAAAACAGTTTACTGGCTATAATACCTGTAAAAGATAGCCAAGAAAAATAACTGATGAACAAATGAATGCACTGACAGGCAAAGTTAGAAAAAAGATTTCTTGTTAAAACTCGAAGAACATTTTCTTGACATCTAGTTATGAATTGTCAGCAGCTACAGCTGCTATACTTTTGTGTAGTCATTTAACTGATTTCTCATCTAACGACGTTCTAGATCAATTAAAAATTTTTAAAACAGCTTTATAATTTTATTATAAAAGATAAAAAAGCGAAAATTTTGGGAAATCATCAAACGTCACCCAAGTATTATTTAAGCCAAACTTTTATATTTGGCGAAGTTCCTTTTTTGAATTGCTCCAGTTATTCACTGTATCTACTATATGTCAACGTTTTACTCATTGCAAAAATTTGCTTAATTTCTTCTCCTGAACTTGTTATACATTTTATCCCTGCTTGGCAAACACTGATCTATTTGCATTTTACTTGATCAACTAATAACAGTAATAATTATTACCGCTGCTAGTTCAGAATGATTCACTTCTTTATGCCTACTGGGCGCTTTTTGAAAATATAAAACTTGAGAGCCAATTTGCCCGAAACAGGTGGTCTGAGACTTTCCAATTAGAGCAGTAATGAAAAAAACAGGTTTTCGCTTTGCTTTAATTAAACAATACGACGAACGTTTTAAATTGTTGCGGCAGACAACATAAAATCATATCGTTGAAGCCTGCCGACCTGCATTTGAATCATGCAATCTTTGGCCTCAGCAAATTATCTTCAGTTACTTTAATAAACTGCTGTTACGCCCCTTTTAAAAATTTTAAAGATAATTACTGCTACTGAATGGGAACCAATTTTCTTGTTTTGTTTCACGATTGCGGTTTAGCGTTTTAGTACGTTGTGCTTTGAAGAAATGAATGCCCTCATAAATGGTGGGGTGCATACAAGTATACTTGCATAGATGAAGACAATAATAACTAGGATTTGGGGTTGGCAAGGTTCTCCATAAACCTTTGTGCACCCGTCCATCACCCGCAATTAGTAAACGGTTATACAGCACAACTGGAAACATATTTGTAGCAAAAAAAAAGCGGACTATTACCTGAAGGTGGAGAACAGTCTATAATCATAATCTGCTCAGTTTCATTGATTGATTCCGCATGGTTTAAATGCAGGTCCGCAAGCATCAAACCATGAGATTTTATGTTGCCTGCCGAACAACATAAACGTTCGTAACATTGTTGAATTAAAGCAAAGCGAAAACCTGTTTTTTATTATCACTGCCCTAAATGGAAAGTCTCAGACCACCTGTCTCGGGCAAATTGGCTCTCAAGTTTTATATTTTTAAAAAGTGCCCAGTAGGCATAAAGAAGCTGAACCATCTTGGACTAGCTGCGACAATACTTATCAGTGTTATTAGTTGATTAAGTGAAATGCAAATAGATCAGTGTTTGCCAAGCAGGTGGAAAATTAATAAGAAGTTCAAAAGAAAAAATCAAGCAAATTCTGCAATGAGTAAAAAGTTGACATGTATATTTTAAATTACCAAAATATTTTTATATGTTTTATCTGTTTGTGTTTTATGTGGAAGAATAAAAATTTCAATCTGGATGAAAGGAGAAATGTTGGGAAAAAGCTTGGAAGCCACTGAATTATACTCAATGTTTAGTAAATGGCTGGAGCAATTTGAAAAAGGCGCTTTGCCAAAAATACAAGTTTGGCTTAAATGAAACTTGGGTGACATTCGATCATTTCCCAAAATTTTCGCTTTCTTGTCTTTTAGAATAAGATTAAAAGGTCTTTTTTTAATTTAAAATTGATCTAGAACGTCGTCGGATGAGAAATCTGTTAACTGGCTACACAAAAACATAGCAGCTGCAGCTGTTAACAATTCATAACTAGATATCAAGAAAATGTTCTTCCAGGTTCAACAAGAAATCTTTTCTCTGACTTTGCCTGTCATTGCATTCATTTGTTCATCAGTTATTTTTCTTGGCTATCTCTTATTTTAGCCGGTAAACTGTTTTTCCTGCCAAATGATGTCATAGCTCAATTTTGTAGCTTTTAAAATAACTTTTCACAAAAAAACTAGAACGAAAAATTTTTTAGAATGAATTAAATACCATTTAAGGATTATTTTTAGCCTCACTTGCGTTTTTGCCGCAACTCTTTTAATCAAGAAAAAATGATTTATTGATGAAATACAAAAACAATTTGCAATGAAATAATCGTTTTGTTGAAAGAAAATGTGCAAGTATTTTTGTAAAGATGAAATTACATACAAAATTCCTCTTCAGATGCAATGAACATTGAAGTACCATTTCATGAATTTAAAATTTTCAAGTTTATTGCCATTTAGCGATCTCAATTTGTTTGCATGTTTTGTGTGTTTATTGTGTCATCTACAACCAGAATATATGAGGACATAAGCTATTATTTGATGAGTCATATGAGCATTATAGACTTTAGCATCAATCTGTGAACTGTGTGGTCAGTAATATCGCATTTATATACTTTAATTGCTGTTGCATGAAACAACCACATAAGCTTCGGCTTCGGGTTGGTTCGAATGAAGCTTCGATTTGAGCAAAATTCTAGCTTCGGTGCATCCCCACTAATTATGCATCGGTTTTTGTTTATGCAATAACGTAAAAGTAACTTCTTTTGCATATAACGTAAAAATAACGTAATACTGATTTTTTTTATATCACAGATCTTTTTATTGAGTTATACTCTTAAAACTAATGTCAAAGTAAAGAAAAAGCTGTAAAAGAATGTTTTCCAAAGAGCAGTAAAGCGATGCTCTTACATCTGCAAAGGTAAAACTCTTTTTTCTCCAAGAATTCTAATTTAACCGATTCTGACAGCTATTACAAGTAGCCTATTTCATAAGCTCTGAGTCTAAATAGCAGCAAGACTTGACTGTGCGACAGTCTTGCAACAAAAACAAACCCTGTAATACCTAATGATGAAAATTGACAGAAACTCGTGTAGAATCTTCAAAATAAGCAGTTTTTAGTAAATAATTGGTTTTCACTGAAAGTCCTCTCGGTGAACCACTTCAGAAGCTGCATGGACCACTTGGTCGTCCAAGGACCACCAGTTGGGAATCTCTGCGCTTAGATGAACTAGATCAGAGGTCGGCAACCCCTGGCACGCGTGCCACTTGTGGCACGCGAGAGGATATTTCATGGCAAGCCAAGTGATTTGACGCGCATTTGAAATCTACACTTAAGATTGCGCGGCGTAATTACAAGCTCAAGCTGTCTAAACTGCACGAAATCAACAGTCTTCAAATTAGTCAAGCATGCAATTCACGAGACAATTTCTATGTCGGAGATGTCTGTTCTGGCTCTGCCAGTCACACTCACAACTAGCTCCTTGTGAGAGCGAAAAAATTGCCTCAAGACATGCCAGTCATGTGAGCTCCCATGAACACAAACAAATTAGAATAAACAAAAATGTGCCGGAGCGATGGCGCAAGAATGAATGAAATTGTGATGTAGACATGCCATAATTTTTTTGATACAGTGTTGTAACAATAATTGAAGCAATGCTCGTTATATCTACTGTTGTTGCTGAACAATTGTGTTAGTTATGTACCGTATATTCCTGATGAGGGCTGAATGTTTCACCGATAGCGTTTGAATAGTTTTTAATAAAATATTTGCTTGCTTATTGCTTTTTTTAATTGATTTCAAAAACAGCCTCATTACCTAAAAAAATTACGGATTTAAGCTTTATTTAGATGTGAGATCTTTCCAAGAATTCTGCAAGACAGATTTCAGATTTGTTTCTCGAGACGACAAAGCTGTGTATGCTCTTTCTTGTCAAAGTGTCGTTTGCCAAACATCAAGCATAAAACGACATTTTGAAACGAAGCATAAGAAGTCCTTTGAGGACTATGCGGAGAAGATCGAATTTTTAAAAAAGGCAGTATCACACTATGAAAAGCAAAGCGGCATTTTCAAGAAAGTGATTTGTAGCACGAATCGAACAATCAAAGGTAGCTACAAAATAGCAGAGGGCATTGCTAAACATGGAAAACCATTTGTTGATGAATTGTTTGTGAAGGAGGCTTTTATCAGTTGTGCTGAAGTGTTGTTTGATGATTCGCCAAACAAATGCACACTAATTTCGAGGATCAAGGGTATGCCTGTTTCTCCTCGGACAGTAAAAAGACGTATCACGGATATGGCTACCGATGTAACTGAGCAACAAACTGCTGCGTTAAAAGCAGCAAATGTTTTCAGCGTAGCTCCTTGACAAAAGCATAGATATAAACAATAATCCACGTTTAGCAGTTGTAGCTAGATACTGCAGTAACGGCGAAGTACATGAAGAGCTTTGTTGCTTGAAACCTATGTATGGCACTACTAAAGGAAAAGATATACTTGACTTTTCACCAAGAACTTTGAGGAAAGAGAGATTGATATAAGCGAGATATTCTCAGTTACAACAGACGGCGGACCTGTTATGATGGGCAACACCTTGGATTTGTTACTATGGCTGAGCAAAAGATTGGGCACCCTGTTATGAAGTTGCACTGTATTATTCATCAAAAAGTATTTGTGCAAAGACTTAAAAATTCTGCTCTTCATGACGTAATGTCAACTGTAACAAAAATAGAGAGTTTCCTTGTCGCACACTCTGCTAACACACACAGACGGTTTTGATCTTTGCTGGAAAAGATGAAAAGTGCATAACATAATGTGCTTCTGCACTGCAGTGTTGGGTGGTTAAGTCGAGGTAAGGTTCTCTTGACGTTTGTTGTTGTTGTTATCCGACCCATTCCGAGGGATGGGGGCATGGCGGAAGACCATGGAGCCCCAAAAGCCGGGCAACTCCCCAAGGCCTGGACCGGCGATTGTAAAGAGAGAGAGAGAGTCGCCAAAGAGCGAGCGGGGCAAATAGTCTGTAGCTATACAGTGCAGAATAAGATGAGAGGTGTCCTGGGACGAGTGTCCGCAAGCGCTACAGGAAAGATTCTCGATTCTGCTAATCCTGAAGAGACAAAAACTTAACAGAAGGCTGTGTTGGTTGCAGCGTTGACAAGGGGGAACACAGCGAGAGTGACGAGGGAGCACTCCAATCTGAGAAAAGAGAGATAAGTGTATACGAGAGATAAGAGGAAAGAGACTACAAGGGATTGCAGAGGGCGCAATCAGCGCTCCCCGTCTGGCCGCGTTGTTCCCGGGAGAAATGAGCGTCCCGGGACCCACTGTAGCCTGATAGAACAAGAGGAAAGACAGTTCCTAGAAAAGTCAGTTCCTGCCAGATCTGCCAGAGAGATTGAGGTGAAAGAAAAGATGGAGGAGAGGATAGGGTGGTGAAGACAGAACGAGAGTGAGATAGGAGGAGAAGAGAAGGGAAGTGGTAAACTTGTTGGTGCTGCCGAAACCAGCAAAGAGCTTGCACAATGGCGCAGGTTTTATCAGAGAAGCTTGAGCATACTGGGCCTGCTGAGAAGGAAAGAGTGGCCTCGGTGCCACAAAGAGAGAGCAGCCGGCAAGCACGTCGGAGCCGCCTTTGCCAAAAGGAAAAGGAACAGAGTCGTCAGTGCAAAGCACCAGATCGTGAGGGGGAAGAGAGAGCCAAGGTAAGTGAGAGCCGCACCTTGGCGAGAACGAGGGAGATCAGAGCGAGAGTATAAAAAGGAGATAGTGAACTTCACAGTGAAAAAAGGGGGTTCCAAGGAGGAAAGACAGTGCAAGCAAGAAAAGCCTCCCTAGGGGAAGTAGAAGGAAGCGTAAGCGGGTGAGTGGACGCAAAGGCTCTCCAGGAAGATCTGCAGAGTCTTGGTTTCACTCCAAGTCTGGCCAAACCTGAAATGGGAAAGGAGGTTGAAAGACGAAGAGACCGCTCATCAGATGAAAGAGAAAAATGAGTCAGGGTGACTCGTAGGGGAGTTTGACGTTTGCCGAATGTCTAGTTGAGATAAGGGCCTTTTTAATAGGATAAAAAAAGGTCGACCCTGAACTGGAGGATGAAAAGTGGCTAGTAAAACTGACGTTTCTTGCGGATACCACCATGCATCCTAACGAACTTTATCTTCGATTACAGGACAAACAGTGATGTGTGTTTTTGAGATATGGAAAGGATTTGTATCTAAACTAGATGTCTACACACGGGACATTTAAACAGCAACTTCTTGCATCTTTAATATCTGAAGGCTTTTTCAGTGGATCATTATGTTAATACAGTTGTAATTGACATGTACATGAAGGATCAAACTTCTCAATTTTGCAATAGATTTCAAGATTTTCAGCATTTTGATTCATTGTTTTCTTCTCTCATCAAGCCCGAGAGCATCAAAGACCTGAAATTATCTGAATTTGAATGGATCGATATTGAAGACTTCCAGATGCTGCTGATCGATTTTAAAGCATCTATTTTGTTGACATCGAAATTTGTTGATTAGCGGAAATCGCTGGAAACGATTAAAAACAAGCAAACAGCATTTCAACAGTTGGGAATCTTTGCCGGAGAAATTTAGCTACCTGAAGAAGATGGAAATAGCTTTGCTGTGTGCATTTGGATCCACTTTCTTGCGTGAACAAGTACTTTCACACATAAAGTTTATTCTCAGTCCCCATCGCAGCCGACTTACTAAAGATTATACGGAAGCATATGTGTTTAACTGAAAGTGTCCAAATTTAGCCCCAATGTTGTAGAGCTGAGCAAGAACAAGAATCCTCTTTTAAAGCTACTCTTTTGACTCTATTTGACTTTATCCACTAAAGCGAATTAAATAAATTTGTGTCTTATTCGTTATCTATTCAAATCAGGTAGTTGACTGTGCAAACCAAACACATAAAAAGTTTGGCACGCGAAGTTGCTCACATTTTGATATTATTCGAAAACTGGCATGCCGCGTCCAAAAGGTTGCCGACCCCTGAACTAGATGATTCTTCGTAGTTCTTGTTGGTGTTCGCCATTTTGTGCAGTGTCCCACACATTTCGTGGTTGGTTGGTGTTTGTGTTTTCAAAATTATTAAACAATACTTTTCATAGCCTGCCACGAGCGCATTTCACAGGAAAGCTACCACTTAGGCACAGACTTTCTAGCTTTTCTTTTCTAATGTTCTTCCCCAGGAATATGAGTTGTTTTTGACAGATGATATTGAATAGGACGCGGTGCAGCTCTTCCGCATTTGTAATATGATTTGTGTACGAAATCCTTAACACTCTTTTGCAAGACCACTTCTCCACTGTTTTAGTGTTGTGGTAAGTTTCAATAGTGATTATCAATGTTTCTCATCAATAAAGGAGGACTGATCAACCAAACACTTTGAGTTGACGGACTTTAAGCGGAATTGAGAGCTTGCGATCTGTTGGGATTGTTCGAAGTCTGTGGAAAGCACCTTTTGCAAGAGCTATTCTTCTGCAGATTTTCGTCTCATAGCATGTGTCATTTGCTACGAGAAAGTCAAGGTAGTTGAACGACGTCATCTATTCACTTTCATTACCTCCCTAGCATATCGCCGGCCCCTCGCCTTCCTCGCATGTCAATTAATTTTTTGTTGGTTGGTAATTTTTATTACTGGTTACATTCTACTCTACATCTCAAATAGAATGACTTTTATTTACCGTTTACATAATGTGTAAACAAGATTGAAAATGATTTTCAAGTGACTTGTCAAAAAAAAAAAATTTTTTAGAGAATCAACTTACAAAATAAACTCTTTGACGTTGATGTTTCCTGTAAATAGCGATGTTTAATTTGCGGTTATTTAAAAAGAAATTACTCAAATTATGCTTGCTTTTATTAATATTGAGGTTGAAAGTAAGTTTACATACATCAGTGGTTACGTATTATTATATAACAATATTAAAGAGGAAACCAAGAAATATTAGCTGTACTATTATTCATAGTTAACCTCATAATTGACAGTGCTTTTTGCGTTATGTTCTCAGAAAAATTTGACAACGGGTATCCCAGTTTCGGGAGTAACCAATCATGTCATATTTTGCTTAGCCCACAACTTCAAGCAACGCTATTAATGCTGAGTTGTATATTGATGATATAAAGCCTTTTTTGTAGATTGTAGTATCAGTCCAGGTCGATCACTTCAACTTGTTTATCGATTAACCGACTATAACGCAATGGGAAACTTTAGATGTAGCAGTGGAGTTTTATTCTATTCCAATAAAACAAGGGTTGTTTCTGTCAAAACTAAATGTCTTGCTACAGCTCAGTGGAAAGATTCCGATGTTGTTCAGTGTTTACAGGTGAGAGTCTACACTTTTTCAAAACGTTTCAACAAGCATAATACGATATTTATAACCCTAAATTGCTCTTTTCTTGAATTACCACATGGTGTGGTTCTTACAGGAATCGTTCAAATTTAGAAGTTCGTATTTGCAAAATTTGACTCGGTTATACCAACGCCTTTTGAAAAACGGTATTCACAGCTTACTTGATTGCGTTTATCACAAAAATATAATCTGAAGAAAGAGCCGGCAAGTTCGCTTGCTGTGCCTTTCGAGAGACAATGATGTAAGTTCGCCTTCGCGAAGCAAACGAGAGTTGAGGCCGATGTACCCAATCGTTGCCGTTATTAATTCTGACAAACGCACTAACGAATAGAAAATGTATGAGCTCATACGCATGAATGAATGAAAGCATTTTTTGTAGGTTGCAGTAATAGTCCAAGCACATCACTTAAAGTTGTTTTACAATTATCCGACTTCAATTCGTTGGGAGAGTTTAAATGTAACAATGGAATTTTGTTTTATTTCAATAAAACTAAAGTTGCTTCAAACAAAACTAAATGTCTTGCTACAGCTCAGTGGGAAGATTCCAATGTTGTTCAATGCTGGTCAGGTGAGTTGTTTTATTTGACTTTAAAGTGGGCGTGGATACGTTGTAGTTGCAACGTTTGTATTTCAGACTGCAAGTTTCAAGAACAAGCTCATCATCTTTGTTTATATGAAAATTTCTCGTGTCAGTCTGTATACATTTTTTTGATGGTAGTAGTAGTGACCGTCATCGAACAATCGGGCAGCTGATAATGTTTTTGAGAAAATCAGTTTTTGCTACTGGGCTACTAGTTTCTTTTGAGTAGCCACCAATTTGAAAAATATCTTCAAGAACTTCAAAGCAGAGCTAAACTATTTATATTTTTCGATATTTTGATGCAATATGAAGCATATTATTCTACAAAATAGATTTGCTTTACATCAGTGATATTATTTCTCTTGTAACGTGATTAAGTCGACAAAATAAGTCAGCGCGATGAAAATCTTGCACCCATTCGTCAACTATTCATAACTTGTCCGATTTTTGTGTATCGCATTTTGGAGGAACACCCGCTACCGCGTTTTAAGTTGTTGTGCCTGTGGTGGACTTGCACTGTGCCAGGAGCATCGTTACGGCGACATTTATTCAACTCGTAAGTAGTTAAGACTTAAAATATTCCTTTAACATTATTTTTCTAAATCTTTATGTTGGCCCCAAGTAATTTTATACTTTTTCAAAACCTTTTTTAAATATTATTTTGTGATGATTTTTAAAAGTAAATTTTATCTCATAGTCGGACCAAACTTTACAACAAAGAAGGTGGTTGACCACGGCCCACTATCGTCCATGAGTTTACTCCCTTTGGAATTCTTGTATCTTTGATCATAGTTTTGTGTTTTCTAATTATTAAGAATAGTAATGCAAGAGGCAAGCGATGCACTTAGCAAAACTGCAGACAGCAACACTGTTTCGACCTATCAGGTCTCTTAGTGCAGTTGGTGACCGACAAGAAGCTAGAGGCTTTCAATAAAGCATAGCTTAGACCGCCACACTTGCGGGATCTATACTAGATCCACTTGGTGGATGGTCTGTCAGTACTCTGCGAAGCCGTATCACTCGTGAATGAGTGGCATTACTAGTGGCATCTTGCATTACTATACATGTAAGACCTTGTGACCACTAGGCTGTGACAGCACTATTGTTCTAGCAGTTGTTAGACTTAGTGCATCTGCGACAACCGCCACTCATTCACGAGTGATACGGCTTCGCAGAGTACTGACAGACCATCCACCAAGTGGATCTAGTATAGATCCCGCAAGTGTGGCGGTCTAAGCTATGCTTTATTAAAAGCTTCTAGCTTCTTGTCGGTCACCAACTGCACTGAAGAGACCTGATAGGTCGAAACAGTGTTACTGTCTGCAGTTTTGCTAAGTATATTATTATGTTTTCAGTCTTTTATATCGTTGCATTAGCAATTTACTCCCAGACCTTAACGAAGATCAAGGCACTGAACTATTAAAAGTATTTCCCATACATGCGGATGGACTATTTCGCAATAACTCAGATGCTTGTTACTTTTTAATAACTGCTAACAATGTCAGCTTTTATTTTTAAAAACCAATGTCGGATACCCGGTAACTCTTTTTTCAACTGTCCGGCCGGATAACCAGAAAATAACTGAACAAGAGTAGTTTAGGTATTTTGCTTGCATTTTATGTTTTGGCATAAATTACGGTTAGAGATAAAAAAACGGATGCAGCCAAATTTTTCGCTCGAGAATGCTCCAGTATCAAACCTTATAAGCTTTGGTTTATATTTTGATAATCATATCCAGGTTTGTAATGCATTTAATAAGGCAGTAAAGGCTTTTTACCGCTTGTGTTTGTTGTTTAAAAATGGGAATGCTAAATTCGGCAGATTTTTACGGAATAAAAGATTGTCGTCAAAAGTTCCGTGTTTCGACTGAAATTTTCAGACAATTTTTGTATTCTTGAACTAGTCTGAGATATGAATCTTTTACTTTTCGACAACAAAAAATAATGTTACTGATACAATTACCTAGAACCACCAAATGAATCTTTTGACGTATAGAAGTTTTGTACGGTACTGCAACGCTTGACGTAATGGGGATTTAGCATGTTGTTGTTGTTGTTGTTTACCCGACCCCTTCCGAGGGATGGGGGCATGGCGGAAGACCATGGAGCCCCAGAAGCCGGGCAACTCCCCAGGGTCTGGACCAGAGGTCATAAAGAGACAGAGAGTCGCCAAAGAGTGAGCGGCGCAAAGAGTCCGTAGCTGGACAGTGCAGAATGAGATGAGAGATGTCCTGGGACGAGTGTCCACAGGCGCTGCAAGAAGGATTCTCGATTCTGCCAATCCTGGAGAGATAGGAACCTAAAAGAAGGCTGTGTCCATTGCAACGAAGACGAGAGAGGACACAACGAGCATGACGAGGGAGCACAAGTTCCTCAGTGGAAATTGAGGGAACCTGTGTGTCAAAATACTTGGAAGAGACAGTACGCCTCCAGTCCGAGATAAGACGAGAGTGGATACGAGAGATAAGAGGAGAGAGACTACAAGGGATTGTGGAGGGCGCAAGCAGCGCTCCCCGTCTGGCCAGCTCATCAGCTGTGTCGTTCCCCGGGAGAAACGAGTGTCCGGGGACCCATTGTAGCCTGATAGAACAGGAGAAGAAGAAGGACAGTTCCTGCCAGATCTGCCACAGAGTTTGAGATAACAGGAAAGGTGGAGGAGAGGACAGGGTGGCGAGGACAGAACGAGAGTCAGACAGGAGGAGAAGAGAAGAAAAATGGCAGACTTTATGGTGTTGCCGAGACCAGCAAAGAGCATGCAGAATGGCGCAGGCTTCAGCGGAAAAACTGGAACAAACTGGGCCTGCCGAAAAGGAAAGAGTGGCCTCAGTGCCACAGAGAGAGCAGTTGGCAAGAACGCCGGAGCCGCCCTTGCCAAAAGGAAAAGGAACAGAGCCGTCTGTCCAGAGTACCAGATCATGAGGAGGAAGAGAGTCAAGGTGGGCGAGAGCCGCATCTTGGCGAGAGTGAGGGGGATCAGAGCGAGAGCATGGAGTGGAAAGGGTGGACTCGACCGTGAATGAGGGAAGATTCCAGGGAGGACAGGGGGGGCAAGCAACAAGAGCCTCCCTAGAACAAGTAAAAGGAAGCATGAGCGGGTGAGTGGACGCAAAAGCTCTCCAGGACGATCTGCAGAGTCTTGGTTTCACTCCTAGTCTGGCCAAACCTGAGATGGGAAAGGAGGTTGGGAGACGAAGAGCCCGCTCATGAGAAAAAAGAGTGAAGTGAGTCAGAGTGACTCGTAGGGGAGGTAGAGAAGCCTCGGTGAGTAGTAGAGGGATAGGGGACGACGAGAGGCAGCCGGTGATGGCGCGACTGGCCGCTCGGTGAAGGCGTTCCAATTTGGTGATATTGGTAGCGCTTAGGAAAGGAAACCATCCGGGTGAAGCGTAAGTGAGAAGGGACCGAAGAAAAGATTTATACAGAACAGAGAGGGACTCCTTAGAGGGGCCCCAAGAGGAAGCAGAGATACAGCGCAAGGCCTTGAGACGTGGGAAAAATTTGGCCTTCAGCGAAGATACATGCCTAGAAAAGGAAAGAGTGCGGTCGAAGGTGACCCCAAGAAAAGTTGGAGTGGGATTAAAACGGAGGCGGGAGCCGAGTAGGAGGAGATTGGGCTGGAGGTTAGCCTGGTGGGGATCCACTGAAAAGAATGAAGCCTCACATTTGCTCGGATTGAGAGGAAGACACCAGTACTCAGACCAGCGCTCCAATCGAAACAGAGCTCCTTGTGTGGCCTCCACCGCAGTGGGGACCGAGGGGGAGGAGGACCAAATGGCCAGATCGTCAGCGTAAAGAGAGCAGCTGACGGAAGAAGGCAGAGAAGCCGGAAGATCATTGATGAAGAGAGAGAAAAGTACAGGGCCAAGAACAGATCCTTGCGGAACACCTCGACGGACTCGAAAGGAACGGCTTTTGTGATTTTGAAAAACCACAGAAGCGCGCCTGTCAGAAAGGAAAGATTGAGTCCAACGAGCAAAGCAAGGAGGGAGGCCAGCCGAAATAAGTTTGTGGAAAAGGGCGGGATGCCAGACAGAGTCAAAAGCTTTAGAGAAATCGATAGTAGACAGGATTGTCCGAGAGCCCGGCCTGGGTTTGTTAAACCCATCCGAAATGGACTGAGAAAGGTACAGAATTTGATCGAGTGTAGACCGTCCAGGGCGGAAACCGGCCTGGCGGGGAGAAAGAATGGAATTAGATTCCAGAAAAAAGAGAAGACGGGATAGTATGATGCGTTCAAAAAGCTTTGATACGCAGGAGGTGAGGGAGATAGGCCGGAAGGAAGCAGGAGAGTCGAGAGGTTTTCCCATCTTATGTATGGGAATAATAGAAGATGTCTTCCAGATGGAAGGAAAGGAATGTGAAGACCAAGAAAGATTGAAGATGTGGAGAAGAAAATCCATGCCAGAGCGAGGAAGATGCTTTAGCATGGGATAGGCAACTTTGTCTGGGCCAGTGGCAGTGGATGAGGAGAGGTTGGAGGCAGCCGCAAGAAATTCAGCAGGAGAGAAGGGAGAGCAAAAGGACGCGTGAGACTCCACAGAGCACGTAGCTCGGCGGAGCTCAGTGAGGTAGCCTCTGGCTCTGCTGCGCAGGGCCTTTGGCTGAGAAACGGAAAAGTGAGACCTCAGGTAAGCGGCATAAACCGAAGCCGATTCCCTGGGGGAGGAACAGTTAGGAAAGTTAGGAGAGGAAGAAGACGAGGAAGGAGAGCCAGCAATAGAGCGAAGAAGAGAGTGCACAGATTTAGGATTAGATTTAGGTGAAAGAGAAGTGCAGGTCGTCTGCCATGCCTCAGCCTTGGCCTTGGCAATGACCGACGAGGCACGTCGAGAGGCAGAGATGTAAGCCTGGCGATCTTCATCACTTCTGTGAGTAGTAGCGAAAGCCTTGCGTCTTTCACCAACCGCTTCTTCCACCTCAGCAGACCACCAGGCTTTAGGAGGGCGTTTGATGCGGCCGAAAGAAATGGAAGATTTGGCCGCATTCATTGCCAGAGAGGTAAAGAGAGCAGCTGCAGAGGAAAGAGAAAGAGACGATTATTCCTCTGCAGTAGGACAGTGAGAGTCAAAGTAGGAGGCAAAGTCATCCCAGCGAGCTTTCTGAAAATTGAAGGAAGGGGGGCGCTCGTTGGGGTGAAAGACCGGAGAAAGAGGGATAGATAGAAGAATTGGTAGGTGGTCAGAACCCAGGTCCTGAAGCACCTCCCAGGAGCAAGAAAAAGCAAGAGTAGAAGGAGCAAAGGAGATGTCAGGAGAGGAGCGACTGCCAGAGGAGCGATGGAGAAGGGTGGGTGTGTCAGGGTCATTGAGGGGGAGGAGGTCTGAGGAAATGACCCAGTCGAATACTTTCTCCCCACGGGGGTCGGAAGTACCTCTTGAGTCCCAAAGCGGGTGATGGCAATTGAAGTCCCCCAGAATGAAGAGATTTCTGGAGGAGGGAAGAATTGAGGGAGAGAAGGAATCGGTTCTGCCATCCGTTGGGGAGGAGCGAATAGGGGGGGCATACACATTAAGAAATGACACCGAGGAGGATTTGTTTAGAGAGATGTTGACCCCTACATAATCAGAGTAGGGATCGAGCGAAGAAAGAGAGGTGGTAGAAAGTTCAGAAAAGGATAGGCCCTGTCTGAAGAAAATGACAACGCCGCCACTGGCATGCGAGGCATCAGAAGAGAGAATGCCAGACCGGGAGTGAGTACGATCAGAACGCAGAACAGAGAATCCAGGAATCCGGAAAGAGGAAGAGGAGTTAAGATTGGATTCCTGAATGCAGATAAGGTCGACAGGATGGGATGAAAGAAAGTGAAGTAGTTCAGTGCTCCTGGCTCGAAGACCTCCAGCATTCCATTGAAGAACCCTGAGAGAGTCAGGGGGAGGAGAGGAGGCAGGAGGTGCAGAAGTATAGCCAGGAGCAAGAGACGGTGGTGGAAGGGCAGGGGAAGGAGATATAAGATGGGCAGATGGGGGATAAGAAGTTTGGAGACGAGGGTGGGGCAAGAGTGCAGCATTAGCAGAGGGGGGGCCAGATTCCACAGTGGAGGTATACGTGCCGGAGGAGTCCGAGGAGGGGGGAGTCACAGTGTTACGGCAGGGGGGGCAGCTCCAAGAGTGAGAGCTGCCAAGAGCTCTGAAGTTAGATAAAGAAAGTTGTGAGCACCTTAGATGGACCCATTTGGAGCAAGCGCAGCATTGCACTGACTTGCCCCGCCAGGTCACATTTCCAGCGCACACAGAGCAAGGAAAGATGGGGCCAGGGTTAGGATGAACGTTACCGCTCATCAGGAGAAGAAGAAGAATGAGGAGACGAAGGAGGGCAAGAGTAGGGCAGGAGAGAAGAAAAAGTAAGAACAGGCGACCGATTTTAAAGATGCTGTGTGCTGCCCTTCTGCGGTCGTTCAGGGGGCAGCATAACGAAAAAATGAATGGGGAGTGCCCGGGGTAACTGGGACCCTCGGGAAGGCCAACAGCCATTTCGACCCAACCCAAACGGGGCCGGGGACCGCACCACCACGTTGAGGCGGCTGTTGATTGGTGCAGGGGATTTAGCATCGTTCTGTAAGACGTAACAAGACAATAGATCTAGCGAAAATCTTGTGAGGAATGTGACTGGCAATAATTATAAATGGTCAAGTATTATCAATGGTCTTGTAATTTTGACCTTAGTCTAAGGTAGCAGAGAATTTTGCAGCGTTAATCAGTTATTATAAAATAAGACTAATTACAGCTAAGAGCTTACGAATTTGTCTGTAGTGTTGTGAGATAGTTTCGTGCTTACTGCGATAGTCACACAATCTCGCTTCGGTTTATATCTACTTAACTGCTAATATAGAGGAAAGAAAAGCGTACCGCACTCCAAAAACATACTTTAGCCTTAGTAGACTGTAAATATGGTGAGACGGTTCGTCAAGCGTTACAGCGTATACAATAAATCGAATCAGATTGTTCTTGATGATGAAATTTCAAATCTTATGGTAAGCGATTTCAAGTGCAACCGTATCTGCGGTGAAAAGTGAAGACGAACACATTGCGACTGGTTTAAGTGACGAAGATATTGATAATGATACAGTTACTGATTCCTATGGAAATGATGATAAAGTGCTGGAGTTCATTGGAAAAGATGGCATTTCATGGCAAAGTTATCTATCTTCCAAACTCAAGTAGGGCGCTTGCAACAAAGCGTGTATCAATAGCAAGCTGTCTTCTTCTTACCAAATTATGTTGAGTAAAAATATGCTTTCAAATACTCCGACGTGCTTTATTTTTGATGCTCAGCATGTCACTGGAAATGCTAATTTGGATGTGATGTCAGACAAACTTTAGAAGTATATTGGCCTTCTTAGTATTGTCAATGTTTTAGGGCAAAAGGGTCTGCCTTGCTCTAGTCTGTAAAATACGTTTTGAGGGTGCCAACTTTTCTATAAGACTCTTTCCGAAACAAGTTAATGGAAATAATGAGATTTCTACAATTTGACACAAAATCGAAAAAAGGCATTCGGTTAAAAACAAATTTTGCGTTGTTTCAATTTCATACAGCAAAATATCTTATGTGACTATTGATATGCAGTTCCTTCCGTTTAAAGCATGATGTAAGTTTATTCAGTGGGCTACGTGGACAATAAACCGACTAAATTTGATAGCAAGTATTTGTTTGACGCCTTGGCATAGTTAGGCAAATATCAGCCATGGACGCTTCCAAAAGAGCGACCATTGATGTTATGATAACACTGATGCAAACCCACTTCAAGCGCAGCTACAATATTACCTGCCGTAACTATTTCACACCTCTTGATATTGCTTCATGCTTAGCAAAGGAAAAATGTGTGTTATACTTGGGACTACTAGCCAAAGCCGTAGAAAATTGTCCTTGATTGCGGAAGCGAAGCAACAATTGCACAAAACTACTACCTCGTCTTCGTTATACTAAGCGTGGCTTTGACTTTTTATCAATGCTAAAACTTGCAGTCTGTAATTATATAGTGTTTGTCTCACCCTGATGTAGCGGTTTCTTCAATAAACAGCACTAAAAAAGAAACTGGAGACTTTCGTTCTACAACAAAATCATAGCAGTCGTAGGTGGTGTTTATCACATTGCAAAGAGTATTGTACAAAGGCAGTGCATCGAAGGTGCACTGCCTTTGTACAATACTCTTTGCAATGTGATAAATACATGGTTTTTACCACCTAATTTATCTCGCAATTAGCATAGATTGGTACATTACAAAGAAACATGCAAAATAAGTATCAGTCGTTGCAAATGCAACGAGTGGCTGAAGAACTTTTTAAAACATCAACAAAGTACCAAGTCGATGAAGTAGTTGCTAGGGAAATGGAACTTCCCACGAAAAAGCGAAGGATTTTCTCAGGTTTCAAATGCCACAACTGAACGACGCTATAAAGAAGCACTTTGCGCAAAATGTTTCATAAAAAGGCCTCTAAAATGTGCCGAATAGACGATACAGAAATCAAAAAGCATTGATGACGTTATTTGGGGATTTTTTGTTGGTTTTCTGCTTTGTATAACTCATTAAAGCGGTAACATTATATCATGTGTTAAAAAAGCCGCTTGGTCGTTCTAGATAATTCAAAGCTCTGTTCATTCCTGGGCTAATACTGAATTATTTCGACCATAAAATTGCGAGAAGTTTTTACGCAATGGCTCAGGAAGAATAAAATATACCTGAGACAAAAGCAATTTACAAAATCCTAATAATTAAATGGTCAGATTGCTACACTAATTTTATTTTTTTAGATCAACTCTTTTCGCGAATTTGCTCCAAAAAAAAATTAGAAAAAGTGCCGCATTTTGCAATTATCAAAATTAGATTTGAAAAATCTGGATACTTATAGCCGCTCTGAAATATAAATTTATTCTGTTTTCTCAGAACTTTTTCAAAACAATACGCCTTTTTTTTATAGCATTTCTGCTGAATGACAAATTACAACCGACAGTCCCGTAGCACTCCAACTTCGCCCCCCCCCCCAAAGTAAGCGCAAGAGCCCCTGCACACAGGTCATATCACTTTAGAGGTGTAAAAATTGAAAAGCTGCATTAAGAAAATACACCACAATTTGTACATAAGTAAACAGGCTAATGTCAGAATAAAGCATGCCGATACCGAAGGTGCAAGTCATAAAAAATTCGGCACCGATGCCAGAGTTCAGTAGGACGTTTATGCAGACACTGCGAAACGAAAGCAATGACACTGAAAAACATGAAAAAGTTATAAAAACACAGTATCATTTAAATAGTCTGGAGCGAACCTTTTTGTTCGCAAATGCTGTTATGACATTGTCATAATCAAGAGATCGGGCGCAGTCATTTTCGATTGACAACATGGCTAATGAAGATAGTCTACTGTCTGTCATAGACGTTCTATTAAAAGTTTTGATCAGTTTCAATTTGCTGAAGCTTCTTTCAGCGCTGGCAACAGTCACGGGGCAAGTTAGTAAGATTCGAAGTGCGATGTACACATTCGGATACAATTCAAATAAATGAGTCTTTAGAAGATAGTTCAGAAAGTCTTGAGCCGTATTGAGATTGCGTTTTTTTTGTAAAATTAAAACAAACCGCTGTAGCTCAGCGCTCATTTCATCAGAATCAATGTCACCAAACTTTTTTTGGAACTCTTTACAGCAAGTAAGAAGAGCATTTTCTTGTTGCACAAGCAAAAGTTTGTCTCGTGTGTACAAAAACGAAAAGGCGGAAGAAACCTCACGTAACAAATTAAAGCGCTCCTTTATTGACATAATAGCCTGGTCTACTAATGGATAGAAAAAGTTGCTTTTAAATTTCAGTTCAGGAGTAGCTCGTTGTTCCTCTTCACTTTGGTAATCAAACAATCTTCTTTTCTTTCCACTTCTTGACGGAGGAAAAGAAGGATCAATATCCAATTCCTGTGCTATTTCAACAGCAGATGTTGCGGCACTGTCATAACCCGTTGTGCGATAGTTTTGCAAAAACTTTTCAGTTGCCTGGATTTCCGTTTCCATTGTATGAAGGGAGACTCCATACGATTGAAGAATCTTGCTTGCTTTATTGACTTGGAATAGGATATCATGCCAAATAAACACCGACAAAAGAAAACTCCATTTTGATAAATGAGCTATCAACGATTTTGTTTCTGAGGCAGCTCTTCCATCTTTTCTTTCTATGGAAATGGCTTCCAAGTCTTTCAGTGCCAGCAACACCTCTTTTAAATTGTATCGAAGAGGTTTGATGCATTTAATTCTGCTTTCCCAACGAGTATCAGATTGTGACTTTATGGGCAGCTCCACATGTTTCTTCAAAATTTCCCAACGCTGAGCAGAGGAAGAAAACAGCACATACAATCTTGTAAGTACTCCAAAAAATGTCAATGCTTCCGTCGATGAATTAGCACTGTCAACAACAACTAAGTTAAGGGTATGGTTTGCACAGGGCACGTAAACAGCTTTGGGATTGATGTCTAGCATTCTTGCTTGGACCCCAGAATGTTTTCCTTTCATGTTAGCACCATTATCATATGACTGACCTCGACAATCAGACAATTCGAGTTGTAGTTTGGTCGCTTTTTCTAAGAAAGCGTCCAACAAGCCTTTCCCAGTACTGTCACTTATTCTCAAGTAGCCAAAAAATGTTTCTTTAACAACAGCAGCTTCTTCATTACATAGTACATAACGGAGAATGACAGACATTTGTTCATGATGTGACATATCTGGAGTGCAGTCCAAAATTATAGAAAAATATTTTGCCAATTTCAATTGCTGTAAATTTTCTTTTTCAACTTCTGTCGCTAGTAATTCAATTAGTTCATTTTGTATGGTAGGACTCAAATAGTGATCTTTAGTGTTTTTATTCTTGATTCTGTCTTGAAGCTCTTCTAGGATCGGATCTCTTCTTGCCAAAAGCTCAAATATACCCAGAAAATTTCCATTGTGAGGAGATCCTAAGACTTCTTCAGATCCTCTAAAAGCAAGATTCCTTTCCGATAGAAACAAGGCAATGTCGATAAGTCTCTCTAAAACATTTCTCCAAAAACGTCTTTCATTGAAAAAAATATTCATCTCGCGTTTGTCGATAGTGGATGAATTTCTTATCCCTTCAGCTAGCAACATCCATTGACTGCAGCATTGTTGGTGGGAAATGCCGTTTTCATGGTCTTTCAGTTT
Organism: Trididemnum clinides; assembly: GCA_963675345.1. Taxonomy (NCBI): domain Eukaryota; kingdom Metazoa; phylum Chordata; class Ascidiacea; order Aplousobranchia; family Didemnidae; genus Trididemnum; species Trididemnum clinides. Next base: position 26,697,191 of record OY776294.1, read on the forward strand.
TTTCGAAAAACCCTCCCATGTATTTATACCACTACAAAAGGGGCTTAGTGTTTTTCCAAATAGCTTAGAACAAAAGCAAAAAACTTGATCTGATTCCCCACAATAAACTAGCCACGACCGTGAAACACTTTCACCATTAGGTAACACACGTTTATAATGGTTGGAGGAAAAACGTCGCCTTGGAGTTGTGTTATTATATGGAAAATTCATTATTAGTTGATGTGGTCCACGCTTTACTATATCACATCGTTGAGCATCAGAAATACTTTCAGGCCATTTACATGGGTCATCAGGGATAGGGGTAAATTGAGATCCAGTTATTTTTGATATTGAAGGTTGCGTATTGGCAGGTAAATCACAACTTACATTTTCTGGAAATTCACAATCACTTTGATGCTGACCGTCATAGTCTTCTTTTTCTTGTACACTATAGTTTTCTTCATCCCTCTCGGTACTAGTGCCAGGTCTACTCTGCTCAGTAATCTTGAAAAAATCTGTCATCTTGGGCAACTTCGCTACAGCATCTCGAGCAGTGGCTGCTTCTTTTCTCTTTTGAGCACCACTTTTTGAACGTTTCATTCTATACAATGTCAATAAAATACTTTATCTGCACTCTGCAGTGTATATATATTGTCCCGGTATTTATAGCCAAACAGAATTCCAGACCATTCTATGATTGTTGCGTAACAACGGCATTGTTACGTCAATCGAATATTCAAGATTCTACCAGAAAATCAATCGAAATATTCTAGATTCTGCGAGATAAAATGACGTAGCATTCACTTATGATGTCACCAGCCAATTTCTTCCTACAGTTTAAATCGGTTGTAAACAAGTCTGCTGAACTGAAAATAGTCACGTAGCCAAAAAGCAATTTCAGACTAACTTGGGCCTGCAAAGTTGGCCTGGCCCCCCCCCCAATTGGGGGGTTTGGGGGGCGGCTGCTACGTCTCTGACAACCGACTTAATGTGGTATCATCACGGAACAATCAGAGAGATCTTCAGAGAGAGTGCTTGCTTTTTGGTTTAAGCACGTTTCCATATTTTATCAAACGATACAACAGTTTTGTATTTATTTCAGTTTGGGAGAACTGATGCGTTCATAAGAGCAAAAAAATATCAGATGCTCAGTAAAATGACATTAATTTCTTAATCACTTGAAGCTCAATCCACAAGTTATTGATATTGCACAAAGGAAAAATAGCTTTTAGAAAAAGTCATGAAATTACAAAATATTCTTACGCAACGTCGCTGAGTGGTTACTAATTAAAATTGGTCGTGATCGACTTTGCCACCTGTCACGCGAGAAAGGGTTAAATAGAGTTTAGCAAAAAACATTTGCGAAGAGTAAAATGAAAGTTAAAATGCATAAATGCTCAAACTAAGCACATGGAATATCTTTTCTATAATCCATTCTAATTTCAATTCTTTAAACCTGGAGTTATTCTGTGTTGCTATCTTATAATAGTAAATTGCTAGAAATTAACTGCTGACGTTTTGAAACTAACCAAGTCGTATTTGTCAGCTGAGGGAAACAAAGAGTTACTTTGCAAGGTACTTTGAAGTTGCACAGACTGTTTGAATGTCGAAAAATTAGGTTGGTTTTTCTACAGTGCTTCTAAACCAGTGGGCTGCAAAGCTTTTCCAGGAGAGCCGCGAAGCATTTTGAAATGTTGCAGTTTTGTGGTGTTTTATGAAAGCGTTGCTACGAAACACTTTTGGTTGGTGAATTTTTTCGAAAAACAATCAGATGCGAGAAATCTTTTGTTTTAGTGTCATAAAAAGATGACTTCATAAAAGGAGATCTATGAGTGGTGAGAAACAGTGACGTAGCTATTAGCAAATTTAGGAGGGCCAAAGCATGAAATTTGTTGGATGAGCTTTTTTTGGAAGGTTGATATGTTCTGACGGCTAAATTTTACCCATATTTGATAGATGTCACTTTTTTAAATTGCTATTTACTGAATTCCAATTTTGTCAATTTTAATCTCAAATTGGTTTGATCAATTTTTTTGTTTGTTGATGCTTTGTAGCCGTTATAACATCTTTCTTCTTTGATCAGATGCAAAAAATAGTGGGAGACATGGTCTTTGTGGATATCTTGTGCCGCATGCAGTAGGTAGCCTCTGGTTTCTCAAAAGAGTTTCACCAATGTTTTTTTCCCGTAAAAGTGGTAGCAAACCACAAAATTTATGAATTTTTGATTTAAATGCAGTGAGTCATTGAAGATGGTTTTACGTTTTGAGGACGAGTGCAAGGCGGGCATAGTCAATAAGCTGTAGCTTATTTAGATCGTCAATGACTACTTTTGCCAGCCTTCTTTTAATAATATACACTGCAAGCGTTTTTACTTGATAACAGCTCAGCATAGCTTATTCATGTGTAGAATCGATAATGAATCCTTCATTAAGTTATGGGATATTTTAGCTTATACTTTATATCAATTATTTTTCACAAACAGGTCTTTAGAAAGTCATGATTTTTTTGTTGTGTGTTGCATCTTTATTTGTCGTGGTGGCAACTGAAAGTAAGTTGACGAATCAAGTTTGTTGAACCATGGTTTTCTTACAAAAGTGCTTACTTGAAACTCACTGTATTAAATGTTATATAGGATCAAGTGTCTTGTCTGATATAAGTTTAGTTTAATGATAGTTAGTTACGGTAATCATGCTTTATTTTTCTCTCTGAATTCGCTTAAGAATTTTTCTTTTAATTAACTAAAGCTGACTAAGGTAAAACTGTTGACCAGTTTAACCCTAGAGAGACCGACACGATGGTGTAGTGGTTAGAGCGTCCGCTTCTCAGTAGGTAGACCTTGGGTTCATTCCCCTTGTCGAGTCATACTAAAAGACTTTAAAAAATGGTATCTACAGTTCTATAGCTTCCCTGCTTGGCGCTCGGCATTTATGGGAGGTTGTGGAAAACAAGCCGGCAAGTTCGCTTGTTGTGTCCTTGGGCAAGGCACTTAACGGAACGCCCCACCTTAATGTGGAAGACAGGTGACCCGCAAATGGCAACTCCCAAGCGAGTGCGGACTTACCGTCCAAAACATTGCGATACATCGCCTTCTCGTGAATGCAGGATAAATATGGCAAATAAAAAAAAAAAAAAAAAAAAAAAGAGACCAGACATTTTTCATAGCATTGCTTACCAGCCGGTCCATTGGACTTGTGTTGCATAAATTGCACTAAAACGCAGGACTTTCGCCAGTAATAGTGAAATTTAAATATCGTGAAGCTGTTAATTTTGATAAATAACCAAACACAATTACTAGCATCTAAGTGATTGATAAATAAAAAGTTTAACTTACAAATTTATCGAGTGGAAAGCATAACAATGTAACATGAAAGTGTTGGCTTACTATCTTCGGCACTGACAGCAAACGACAGCAGAATATTCGGTACAGACATTTTTTTGGTATTGTTCACACAAGGTATTTATTTGTTTTTTTTTTTACTTGAACAGACGTAACGTTGTTTCTTCTGTGGATGGCTAGAAGGTATATCATTGTTATCACCCAATTGACAACCAACGGTGCTCTAGGTTGCTGATTTGCGTAACCTGCCAAATCTTTCCCCAACTGAATCAGCAAGCTCCTGCGCGTCAGCCTTTTCCTGCTTCCAAAGGCACCCTAATTAAGGGAAAGGTACACTATAAGTGCATTTAGAGCACCAACATCAACCATGTTGTAAAATATTGCCATTGGCCACCGGCGTGTCATTTGCTTGGTGCTGTAGCCACGAACCAACCGATCCATGGTATCGACTCCACCTTTCGTACTGTTATAGCACTTAATCACCTCTGGCTTTGTTTCGCTTCCTACGTCTTCTCTTTTACTCAAGTGCATTGTACTCATGAGCGTGACAACTTTTCCTTTTTTGAGGGCAGCACGACACAGTCATTCCTTTTGACTGGAAGCCGTACAGTGTTATCTTTGCCTCTCTTTTCTTTGCTGTAACAAATCCTGGTGGAGGCTCTTTCCTATTTTTCGAATTGTTCCAACAAGTGTAAGCCGGTCCTTTAGTAACTTCCTACCAAGCTCCAGGCTGGTAAAGAAGTTGTCACGTGTTATGTTTCTGCCGCTCTTGTTGAAAGGTTCTGCGAGATGCATCACAACCTTACAGCCAAGGTTATCGCTTCGTAGTTCTTGTGGTTCTTTTTCTTTGTAAATGTCAATTTTTAGAACATAACTTGTAGCACTGTCGCATACAGTTCATATTTTTATACCGTATTTGCCAAGTTTATAGAGTATGTATTGGCAAAACGGACATCGACCACAAAAAACTGGAAGCTGTTCATCTATGGTCAGATAAGAGCCTAGAGCAAATGTATCAAGAAGTGTGTCATTCCAAATTTTATATACCTTTCTAATTGGTTGAAGTTTGTCAGGTGATCTCCTAGCGCGCCAGGCTTCATTGAACCTCATAACTCTGACTATTTCCTGGAACCGAGTACGGCTTATTATTTGGTTGAATATTGGCCTACCATCCGTCAAAGACCATAACTGGGAAATATTTTTGTGGATGAATTGGTAAACCCTTATTAGGAGAAGGACAACAATCAATTTTTTCAGCTCTGTGACTGTCATGTCTTTCCATCTGCATGCTGAAGTTTGCCTTTCTTCTTGGTTCGTCCACTTGCAGATTTCCTCTAGAAAATTCGTTCAAAAAAATAAAAAAGAACTGAAAGAAGCAGATGAACACAATTTAAAAGCACGCCTGGTTGGTCCCCTATTTTCACGAACAACATTTCCGGCAATGCTTATACCTTGGCTGGAGGGAATAGGTGCTATTGACCAACTTTCTTTTGAAAGTAGATAATTTTAAGCAGATGATTTGAAAGATGATGATTTGATGATTGATTTGAAAGTAGTGGATCATCAGATGATTTGAAAGTAGATGGATCAGCAGGAAGATCTCCGACATCTACACCATCAAAGCTGCTGTCAAAATCACTTTCTGGATCAGAAAGCATCATGAAGACTTTACCATCAGCTTTTGAAGGAATGTAAGATCTATCGTTTTCTCAACTTCGTGTTCATCTTCATATAGCATCCTTCTTATTTCGTCATCTCTCAAACATGTCCTTTCCATTGCTTTATCTGAGAAAAGTTTCTACAACTCAATTATGTTTGCTTATAAGAAAATACTCTGCAAAACAGCAAGCAAAAATGGTGAATTAGGAAGTTCTGTTTAGAAGATAAGTACAATCTTCAAAACAACAAAGCAAAAGAAATTCGCTTCAAACGAAGGAATTTGTACATCGTGCTGACCTATTCAGAGCCCAGCTGGAAAGATATACGTAGGCTGTAATCCAGACACGATTACAAAACATCCAGGCCAGCCACAAATAACTCAAAGTAACGGTTTCCGTCAAAACATGACGTCGCTAGCAGAACTTGTTGTAAACTTATTATAAGCAAGTTATAAAAGGATGCACGGGTCCATTGGACCCGGCTGGTATCAGATGTTAGAATACGTCCTTGCTCCAAAAATGCATAGCCCACAAGATCAAGGTTAATATCAAAACAAACCTCGTTGGTAGGTAGGAAAAGTCACTTAAGCTCTGCAAACCACATCACAGGCGAAAATTTGTGCAACTTCAAAGTTAGTCATCGGGTCCAATGGACCCGTCTGGTCTTTCTAGGGTTAACCTAACACATATTTAATGAAAGCTTAAGCCTACCAGTGACAATTTGAGAGCCCGCCTTTTCGAAATGACTGTGCATACAGGGTGATTGATAAGTAAATAGGCATAAAAATTTGTAATAAATTCCAAATTCTGAAAGTTACTCATGCATGCTCAATGATATATGGGAAACATAACTGCACAAAAGAAATACCTTGAAATAGGCTAATTTAGCTAAACCATCATAATTCAGCAAAATCACCACATATATTTTACCGTAAACACCATGCCAACCCAACATTAATTCTCCGTATTCCATTCTGCGGACATAATCTGCAGGCTTAAGCTCTGGCACGTAATGTGGATCCCACGGATGATAATGTAACTTCTTGTGCAACACAGAAAGTATTGTATGTTTTATTAATCTACTTTTACGAGCAGCTTGATGTGTTGATTTTTGCAGGCTGTGCATAAACGTTTCCAGCACTCTTTCCACCCTCTCCGCTGATCGACTTGTGAATGGATGACTGCTCCTTCTTTTATCATTCATAGAGCCAGTGGTCATAAGGTTTGCACGACAATCTCTAATTGTCTCTGGACGTAGCGTTTGATGCCTACTTTTACATGCATTTTACCGTTTCTGCAGCAGAACAGAAAAATACCTCACTTTATAACTTGCTGCAATTTTGGCTCGCTCCTGAATAATCAAGGATGCTATCACATTCAATAAAAAACATAAAACAATTAACAAAATTTGAAAAATAAGTAATCCGTGTCAATGTTGTCTCGCCTAAAACGGTTATCGTCTGGAATTTTAGGATAATATTAAGGTCACAAGCAATTTTTAATGGCTAGTTACTTTTCAACCACCCTGTGTATATAGCCTTTTTGTTTTACTAGCTGCGTTTTCACCATTTTTCTTTTACGGCACTGATTGCTGTTTTTGGATACAGCCGTATTCTGAACAATTTTGTATAAGTACCAATTCATACAAGATATTTTTGCAATCAGTTTAGTTGATAAGCATGCAGCTATGGTCGTTGTGTTTGCTGTCAGCAACGTTATCGTGGTTGAGCTGGGGTGCCGTTTTTGGTGCCAATAATTGTGAATATGAACCTCACGATATTGTGATGTTAGGAAAATCACTTTACGACAATTTTCTTTGCTTGGTTGTAGTGCTTGAGGTAGAAATGCATTGTATCAGCACTATAAGGGTAACTTCGATGCGAGACTAAACATTAACGTTTTAGTACAATGGCCGGCAACCAAGATTGTTCTCATCTTTCGGTTCTAGTTATCGCAACATAGCGACTCGACAAGTTTGTTTGAAAAAATAATGATTTCGCTTATCAGTTGCTAGTTAATTTGAGCTCTGGTTAAAATAATGGTGTTTGTATCTGTTAGTTAGCTACTCTGTGATCGGTGCAATTGCGTGGTGGTTAGAACGTCCACTTCGCTGTCGGTAGACCTATAGTTCATTTCCCCACTCCAATCATACCAAGAGATTTTTAAAAACGGTATTTACAGCTTTCCTGCTTGGCGCTCAGCACAAATGGGATAAAGTGGAAAACAAGCCAGCAAACTCGCTTGTTGTGCCCTTAGGCGTGGCACTAAATGAATGCTTATATTTTGATATGGCAGACAGGCAGTGGAGCCAAGCAATCTACCCGTCGTGGTAATTCAGTTTTACTGAAAACCCGAAAAAAATGGGTAATAAGATGCTCGTAATCTCTGAGATGCTTTTCCAAAACAGAAAGCCCACGCGAAGAAGCTAATCGGTAGCTTTTCACAGATTAAAAAGGCGTAGAGCAGTGGTCCTCAACCAGGAACAACCTGGCTCCTCTAAGGGAAAAATTGTTAATTTCTGGTTAGAAATTTGTTCAAGGGATGAATTGAGCAGGAAAAATTTTTACTTTTTTCATCAATAACTAAGAGACTCTATTATTTCAGTAAAACGTTGCTTTGGTATGGAGATAAGTAAACGAAAGTTTGTATTTTTTTGTACAGGGTAAATCAAAATAAAATTTTGGTACAGAGTTATTCCTTTTTTACCACAATGTAGGGAAAAAAACAAAAGTTTTGGAGATTGGAGAATACCAAAAAATTACCAAGAACCAACGGACACCGTTAAAACGGAATAATGGCTTAACTAATCCCTAAGTTATTATTGTTACACATATATTAGATGCATAATACGTTTGTGGAAATTTAATATCCAGTAATGTACATTCAGTTTCGAAATAAAATTGATTTGTCTTCAAGTGGATTTCAATATGATATAAATTACAACAACTGACGCTTTTAATAATGAAATTTGTTGACCGCTGTTCTTATATAACCGCAAAAAATTTTCCCGTGATGTGAAAATGCAATAAAGAACTCAACCCTACTCTGCTAAGTAAAATAAAGTTTGCTATTTTTGCGATTATAGTTATTGAAGGATAAAGTTGTGCTCTTTATTTTTTCCTCCGGTTTCGGGAAGCTCTTTTTTCGATTGCAATTATAAGCCCTGTGATCTTCTAGCTTAGCTAATTTTCATGAACTCATCTTTTTTCGCCAAAGTTTATATTTGGCCGGCAAAATGTCTTCTGAATAATATTTTTTGTATTATTCTTTTTCCACAGCATGCTCAGATCCTTCCGATAGAATTCGAACCGAACCGGTTTTGCTGAATAATACTTTGGCAAGAAATTTCCAAGGATTAAAATTGTCGATAAAATTGTTTGGTAAAAGTGATTTATATTCATGGTCGCATCCTGGTTTCACTCCGCGTCGGACTACTATTTACCAACCAAATGAACATCCACCATGTGTAAACAAAAGTGAAAATGGTTTCCACGTGACTTGTCAACTAGTTTCTGGTCCGGGATCAATTAACATTATAAGTACTATGACTTTGATGTTTCCTCTTGATAAAAACGTTACATTTACTGCTTGTCAAGGTGAAGCTTGTTCAATTAAGCTAGCTTGCATTGATATCAAGGTAGGAGGTAAGTTGATTTGATTACTCAGTAGTGGTTACGTATTACAATGTAGATTCTTAATGATTTTAAAGTTAACAACAAGTATAATGAAGCAAAATAGTTAAAAAAATTTGTGTTAAATTTAAAATGCCCGTGTTATAATTCACTTCTTAATTTTTGCTGATGGCAGCACACCTCTTTTTTTGCTGTGAAAATTTGTTTGCTCAGAGAGCATTGAAAACAAGGGTTTGAGGCATTGCTTCGTATGATCAGGCAGTACAGTTTTCGCAAATTAGTTTAATTATAGTAGCGCTGTGATGCCATTTTGTTAAAAATACGGAGAATATATATATTTAACCACAAATAACGAGCAGATGGTCTAAAAAGTCACCCAATTTTGGGAATTTCAAAAACCGATATCCCTGATGACGAATCTTCTTTTGAAACAATGGCAATCATTGCTGAAATTTGATGTGATATTGAAATACAATATTTCTCGTAAATTGAGGCAGTGCTTAGGAAACAGAAGTTGATGATTTGACTTTAGTCATTGTAAAGGACTTAACTTGTTTCAAGTTATTTGAAGAAAATGACGTAGGTCAAGACACAATCACTATGAATCAAACTCGAGTTGAGACTCCCCTCACGCGATGGGTAACGATAAAATTACTGGCATAAAAAGTTTTTTTACCTTGGTAAAGTCGATTTATTAGCGTCTTCAAAAACAATTGGTTTGGTAAAATATTAAAAAATTTCTTCAAACAACTTCAAAAAAAATTACGGAAATATATGCTTTTACTGCGAAGAAGAGGCAACCGCCTCTCTGATAAAAAAAAGAAAAACAATAAACGAGCGATATCTTGAAACATTTTCTGCTCTTAACCCTTTGTGGGTGACACCTAATGTTTCAATGCGGTCACCGTCAGTCATATGTGGCTAACACCACATTGTTCCTTCTAGGCCACGTCTCTCACTTATGTTTGACAGTACGTGCAAATCCAATAAAGGTTTGCTAGCGTGGCCTCTGAGAAACCTTTAGATAGCTTTGGTTTTAGCAAATGGGCAAAAATTTGGTAATCACACTAAAATGAATGTTTTGGTTGTATTTGAAAAAAAATACAACTAAAAATGAAAATCACGAGTTGTTAATGTTTACTGATGGACTTCATTGAAGCATTTCGAATCCATCTGCGGTTGCCCAGGACACAAATCACAGTACGTGCATGATTTTTGTGACATTTTTCTTGCGTTGTCCCGGCTCTCTTGTTTCTTCATTTTGGCATAACAGGATGAACATGTTTTTTCTATTTTTTTCCATGACTTGCACTTCTCTCAACCAGATGGTGTGACGAGGACAAACCCGCTGGTGTAACATGAACGACACTTTCTAGATTTAACAATTGCGCTGCCAGACGCTTCCTGAACTTGGAAATCTGAATCTTTTTTTGATGGCTTCCTTGTAAGCAACCCAAGCATTCACGACTGCCATTCCTAGCAATACTTCTGTTGCCAGCTTTCGATACCATTTGACGCCCTTTCTCAGAGTTGTGGCATAGGATGCCATTTGATCCTACAGATCAATGCCTCCCTTTCCCCTGTTATATGCCAGGACTGCAAGAGGCTTTTCCATCGCTTTTCTAGATTTCTAGTTTCTCCGCTGGACTGTTTCAGCTGAATCGAAATGATGTGCACGTCGTGCCACTGGTACCACAACGGGTGCGTGTTTTGTGGTCAAAATACGGACTTCACGATTGTCTTTCCATTTTAAAATAACAACTTCGTCTTGATCCTCTTTAGCAACCATCTCCCTTTTCAATTTGGCGTTTAACGCCTCATTCGGTATGTGCTTTTTGTTAGCACGGAAAGTGTCGACAAGATGAGTTTTCTTTTTGGTAGTACTGAGCCAGATCATAACTGGTGTAAAAATTGTCTACGTATAATGTATGCCCTTGATCTACCAGGTCTTTCATCAGATCTTTGCAGACGGTTTTAGCCCATCCAATCTCATGCTCACCAGCGCTTGACTTTCCAGAGTACACTTTTACCGATCAAGTATATCCAGCCAATGAGTAAAGTTTAAAAAGCTTGGAACCATAGCGATGCGTTTTATTTGGGATGTACTATCTGAAAGTCAAGCTTCCTTTCCATGGTACCAAGGTTTCGTCAATAACAATATCTTCTTCTGGGCAAAACAAATTTTGAAAATTTATTTGCAACATATCTACCAGCGGTTGTATTTTGACAAGGCGGTTGCCACTTTCCGCAGTTTCATTGTTGCTAAAGTGCAATGCACTCAAAAGTAACTGGAAGCGCTTGAGAGACATGATTGCACGAGGAACATCTTGCCCAAAAAGTGTATTTTTCGACCAATATTTTTCAATAGTGTTTAGTCTCACAAGTCCCATCCATAATATTAAGCCAAAAAATTTTTTCAATTCTTTTTGATCAGTTTTACCCACTTGTTCATCCGGGCAAATTTGGGAAGAGACCTGTTTGCAAGGGTTTGAGTAGCATACCTATTTGTTTCTGCAACAATGCGACAAATAACATTTTCATCCACCAGAAGCGAAAAACCATCTAATGGGGAGCAGCCTGGAGAAACTATGTTTAACAAACCACTTTGGCCACTGAAAGCAAAAGGCTGTTGCCTCCCCACAAAATCTGTCCAGTTGCCATTGTTTATCATGGTGCTGTCACCGCCGTCATAAGATGGCAATTCTCCATCTACTATTATTCGTGGCAGGTGCAGCTACTACACTATCATCCACTGCAGGGATAGCTTCTGCATCTTATGCCGCATCTCTCTCTTTATATTCATAGTCACTTTTATCTTCTGCCGCAACTTTCTCATCCTCTCCATAATTTCTTTCATCGCTTAAGAGGAGTGAATCCCAATCCACATCCTCAATAAAGTCATCAAAATTGGATTCACTTGAGTCAGAGTCAGACAGAGTTGCAGCTAAATCATCAGCAGTTATTTTTCTTTTAGCCATATTACAATAAATTTGTACACTGTACCGGAAACACAATGGTAACATAATGTAATTCTTAGCTTGCAGTTCAACTGTCCGGCTCTAACGCTGAACATCCTAAGGACACAGATAGGCTACTGTAATCATACAGTCCGTAACAGTAATTACCAACTACTTTTAGAAAAATGATTTCCTTTTCACAAGACAAAATAACTGTCTTGCAAAGCAACAGCTCCCGCCAAAGCAACCCAACAAAACAAAAACCCGCAAAAATATAGGCAATTCCAGAACAGCCACTTGTCCCTGACAAAACAATCATTTCCATCAAAGGAAAACCAGAGCGTCGAAGGTCACGTTTCCCACTGCAGAGCATGTAACAAGCAAAACGTATTTTCTACTACTATTCTCTATTACAGTTGCTGTTTTTTACGTTGAAAAAGGCATCTGAAAACAGCCAAGCTAAATACTACGGATGAGAACATTATTGCTTTTGGTAAATCGTAACATACTGGCGTTTGGTGATTGCAAATGAAAAAAATGAATCAAAAGTTCTGTCTGCCGAATATGACTGACGCGGCCTGGAGTGAAAACGTTTCACACAGGGGCCGCGTCAGCCATATACGACCAACACAAAAAGTTTACCAGAAAGGTAAAAAAAAGGCGGAAACACGGAAATTCAGCGCAGAATGATCATTTCTAGTCGAAATATACTCAGAACACCCACCTTTGCACTGTAGCCTGTGGGAGCGAATTCCTGAAAATCGGCGTGGCAGTAAAGGATTAAAAAATGTTTAAAAAGGACTAGCATTAAAAATATATTTTTTACAGTAATTCTTAAATAGGATCAAAAAATTAAATAGAAGAAAGCTTGGATTTTAATATATTTGTGTCTATGTATGTTAAAAATGTAAAACCTAATAAAAAGAGAATATAAATATCTTGTTGGCGGCACAAAACTTAAATATGGTTTGAAAAAAGCTGTTTTTGCCACAAGCTTTTCGTGACTCTCTCAGCTGTGGTAGTATCGCGTCAAAAGGGAAGGAGCTAAAGAAAGTTAGTTCTTTTGTCTCCATGATTCGGACAGTAGGCAATCAGGGCTGGCTAATAATAGCGCTTGCCTGATAATGCGCGTTAAAAAAGATTGTGCAATAGAGAAATGCTAAAAGGAGCGCAGCTGGAGGCCAAATAAGGATGCAGTAATTATCGAAACAACTTGAGGGTGTAAACACGCTCTTTCTGTCCGCATGACACCGGACGCTGGATCTTGATATAAACAGTCGCTAATAGATTAAGATGGAAGGAATTGTGTGCTCTGGCGAGGATTAAAAATCGTTTGATGTCATCGTTTAATGTACATTGTTCACTTTCTAAAAGATGCTGACCAATGGCAGAGTCATGATGCAGTTTAGTGTCATTTCGTTTGCCCAGTCTGTCAGGTTTGGATCGGCGTGGACGAGTTAAACACTGTCTTAACCGTTTGGAAACATGTTGCTGTATGCGATCTTGTAGTCGTTGAGATGTTCAACCTACGCACCGAGTGTCACAGTGCTACTTGCATCAAAGAGCTTTTCTGAGTAGCAGGTACAGTAAAACATCATTAGTAAAAAATCTTGAATGACCAAGGGCGCTACATCTTCAACTGAGTTCAGCTTCAATTACGCTATGTACCAGCAAACCGACGGAGTGGATATGCGCCGCAATACGCAAAAATCTTCAGAAATCTTCTAATCTGCTCGTGAAAACGCCGAATTTTTTTGAAAGAATCCCAGAACTCATTGATCATAGCCACTGTGGTAAACTAGAAAAATGTTACGGTTTTCGCCTCAGGTACTGCAAACTAACTGAGTTGTTGGATGGTAAATCTCAAGCATTTAAGTTACCCCTTTTGAAGTTTTGTCACCGGCTTTTGAATTCTTTAATCCACCACAGTCTCCACTTACCAGGTTTTTGTGCTAAAGAAAAGGACAATTTTTTCTAAATCCTGCAGGGGTTTACATTGAAACGTGGCATTTTGTTTCACTTTGCTACACGTGACAAAAATATCTTATGGTTAAGAGTACTCTGGCCCACAATATGACTACGCTGTAAGTGCATTTTATCTAGGAGTCCCAATTTCAATCAATATAACGTTTGTACTTCCCAAAGCATTAATAAAAAAACAGATTAAAATCGATTTCTCACTGCTATGGTATATCATTCAACTTTAACAGTCTTTACTATTTACGTTTGCTTTCAAATTGGCTCCTGTATAAACAAGTACTGATGCTGTTTTTACTGAATTGGTACCAGAAAGCATTGTGATATCACTTAACATTATAACAAAACAAATATTTTCATTTTATGTAGCTCTTCTGGTAATGATAACGTTTATTCAAGTTAATGCAAGTTCTTACCGAGCATGCAAAAAACTTCAATATCCGTCAACGTTTCGAACAGCTATACAGCTGTTTTTCATCAGGACTAACAATAAACGAAAGCACGAGCGAGGCATTATAAATAGTGTGCTACGCAATTGAAAGAAAAAGGCAAAACGAAAAGTCCAAAAGCGATTGCGTAGCACACTATTTATAATGCCTCGCTCGTGCTTTCGTTTATTGTTAGTTCTGATGAAAAACAGCTGTATAGCTGTTCGAAACGTTGACGGCTATTGAAGTTTTTTGCATGCTCGGTAAGAACTTGTATTAACTTGAATAAACGTTATGATTAACAGAAGAGCTAAATAAAATGAATTTATCAAAAATACCTGGTAGCCAGAACAACAGTACAAAACAAATATTTTTTAAAAGCGGTCAAGAAAAGCAGGAAAAAATCATGCTTGAAAAACGCCTAAATGCTTTTAACACTTGTTGCATGGTCGATAAAACTAAAACTGCTGAAGTAGGGGTATCAAACTCATTTAGTGCTACAGGCGAGATTTACAGACAAAGATTTTATGTGTGCTAAACTATTTTGTAAAATTGAAATAATTATACAAACATGGCAATTCAAGAATTTCGAATCTTTTGATTCCAATCCTTCAATCGCTAGATTATTACAAATAGTTGCAATCGAAAATGATTGCTATGAAAACTAAATGCAAATGCAAATTTTCGTGACTTTCAAGTCAGTATGATAACTGAAACCCTGTATTGTTGTTGCACTGTAAAGTTTGTACAACCCAAGTAATTTTAATCGTTGTTAGTGGCAAATTATTCGCCAGAATTTTTTCGTTTCTTTATCTTTAACACGTCAAACTTGTTCTTTTTGACTTAAAAAGATATACTTTTCCCCTGAGTTATTTGCTGCAGTTGAAACTTGTCTGTTCTTTTGGTAGCTGTACCTCTTGGTGTGACAAAATTGTGGTAACTTTGAGAAGTTGGTTTATTCACTTGTTTTTCAATGAGGCACAATTTATTTGTCCGTCGGGTTATTTTTACCCATATTGACTCTCAATGTTACATCAACTCTTCGAAGAGTTTGATGCGCATTCTGTGTAGCAAACAATAGAAAGACAAAAACATATTGTTCGTAATGTGCCAAACCAATCTTAAAAGAACGCAGGAGATCACCAACTTCCAAACATTGTATTGAATGAAACATTCGACCTACTGTAAACAAAACATTGACGTTAGAAATGCTTGATTATGTTTTTCTTTTCTGTATATCTTTGTTCTTTCTACCAAACAAAAGCTGTTTTAATTCCCCTAGATAAATTGTTTTTCCTTGCAGTGTTTAATAAAAAACAGTTTTTTGAACACAAATACTGTATTGACAAATGCATATGATCAGTGGCGTACGCAGGGTGCATCCTATGCGCGCGCCCACTCTCAAGAGTTCAACGTCATTTTCAGCCATTATTTGAAAAAAATTTACTCTCAGGAAAATTGTCAATGTGAGCTGCAGCCATTATCTTTGTAATGGTTTCTGCATACGCTCATGCATATGATACATATTTGATGTAAAAAGCCTGGTATCAAGATGAGTCATTTCGACTTTTAGTGTGTGAAAAATATGTTGATCTGTTTAAGGTTAACATGCAGTTGGCAAGCAGTAGCGGTTTGCAAAGTTATTGTATACGTTTTCTTCATTTATGAAGAAGCACTGACGCTGCGCCAAGGAATTGATAAGTGAAAAAAATTTCTCTTTCTCGAAACGCATTTAAAGAGTTGATCGGTGGTACAGAATTTGAAAATTGCAGAAAGTAGAGTATTCATTCTCGAAGCTTTTCGTCTGACACTTTTCAAGAGAATCCATCAGAAGTAGAGTGAAAAGGTGAAGTGAGTCATTTATATAGAGACACAATCGACGAAAAAGAAAAAAAGGGAAAAAGCTACATCGTGATTGGTAAAAGAAGCGACCAATGGAAGGAGCGGAAACTGATGTGTGATTTTTACACCATAAACGAATTTCATGTGTTTGCATAAATTTGGTTTGGATGTTTTGATGTACGTGGCTTCCAAAGTGGAAAGATGAAAAGAAGTACGGCCACGGGTAAGAACAGAAAGTTTGTTGTCATTATATTCACGTGCGCATGTAGGGTTTTGTAAATGATGTTGTCCAATAGCAGAAAAGAAAGTTTCAGCTTTAAAGCTTCTGATTGGCTTAGAAGAGCGGGCCAATGTGCTTCGTTCCTGAGAAATAAGCTCCTGAAAGATGGTTTTGGGCACGTGCTGCTTAATCTTCTGTTGTAGCCTTTGAGACGTACGACCCACGTACCGACTATCGCAGTGGCACAAAAATTGGTTAACAATGTTGCTTTGATGAAAAACGGAGTAGTACATCCTTCTTGGCTGCAGGCAGAAGTTGTCTGGTGGTGTAGACAATGCATGGCTCAACTGCAAAGTAACAGCGTTTGACGGCTGTTTTAATTTGCATTTCGTACCTCATCGAAACATTGCCCAGCCATGGCAAGTGAAGATAAATTGGGCATTTCGTCGGACCTAATTGCATTGGTCTGTGAAACTGATTTATTTTCTTGGTTATAACAGCGTTGATCACAGCTTCTGGATAACCGTTGTTGATAAGGATTGAACGAATGTTTGAAAGTTCATTTTGAATAGTAGATTTGGAACAGATGACTAGAGCTCTGTGGACAAGAGTTGAAATCAAATTGGTCTTCCGTTTCATGGGACAAAAAGAGTTCCAGCGAATGTATTGGCCAGTGAAAGTCGGCTTTCTGTAGATAGAGGTAACAAATTCGTGATCATTCTTTTCTACCAGGACGTCAAGAAAGGGCAAAATCCAATTGCATTCCTTTTCAAAAGTAAAACGAAGCGATGGATGGAGAGAATTTAGATAAGAGTAAAACTCATTACATTTGTCTTTGTCGTTAAAAACCGCAAAAGTATCGATAATACATGAGAGGTTTGTTGACTCTTTTGAAAAGCAAAGCTTCATGATATCCGACAAAAATGTTGGCAAGAGATGGGCCAAGATGTGAACCCATAACAACGCCATCATCTGTTGGTGCATTATATTGTTGAAACTGAATTCAACGGAGGAAGTAGCCGTTTGCATCAGCTCAACAAAAACTGCACGAGGAAAAGGAGGCGGAGTAAGCTCGCCATCATACAGAGCATCAGCGCAGATTTCAATGGTTTCTGCGAGTGGAACATTAGTAAAAAGGCTACAGACGTCATAGGAGCAAAGAAAGACAGATGGAGGAAAGTTAGAAGTTTTGACTTTGTCAGCAAAAGTAAAGGAATCGGAAATACAGTGGGTAGAATAAAGTGAAAGAACAGGATCAATAACTGACGTAAGCCATTGCGTTAATTGATGCTGTGCTGAGCCAGTCATTGACAATATAGGACGTAAGAGTACATCTTAGTTGTGAATTTTCGGCAAACCATACATTCGGGGTCGTCGTGAACCAGTTGGTCGAATCCTGCTGTAAATATTTGATGGAAAAAGTCCCATTTGGGGTTGTCATAATGAATAAGAGTGATTACATTTCAAAAATGGATTTTTGTTTTGCAAGACAACTCTAAATTTGAAAATCTTGGCCCTTCTTCCGCATTTGACAACACTGCGAAGATTGAAGCTCATATTCAAAGACGGTTGCTTCAACTCAAGAAAGAAGGCCTTCTTCCATCAAATATTTACAGCAGGATTCGACCAACTGGTTCACAAAGACCCCGAATTGCTAGTCTTTAGTTAGATTGGACGGTTGTCTGACCACATCGACCCCACTTCCGGTCGAACACGTATGTCAAAAAATGACGGTAGCTTTTTGCGTGCCTTATTTTGGGATACAACAAGCAAACTTGTTGGATTTTGCTTCATATTATCCGATTAGAGCTGAGCGTCAAAAACGAAATCTGTAAATACTATTTTTTCTTATCATTGAACTCATTTTCCGCGCCAC
This sequence comes from Trididemnum clinides, assembly GCA_963675345.1. Taxonomy (NCBI): domain Eukaryota; kingdom Metazoa; phylum Chordata; class Ascidiacea; order Aplousobranchia; family Didemnidae; genus Trididemnum; species Trididemnum clinides. The sequence continues at coordinate 26,715,097 of OY776294.1, forward strand.
GGTGAGAGTACGCAAAAATGTTTGCTGTTTCCGCAAATTATTGCATCAATGGAGGATGATAGACAATCTAATATGCTCACCCAACATTGGTAAATACCAAACGGCTCCCCATACTATTGAAAAACAATGCAAAATTTTTTAGTCACAAGGTCGACCATCTGACCTTGATAGTTCATCACCAACATTATGCAATTGGCTTGAAGAAAGAAGCTTGCAAGTCTGATAAATGCCACACGCACAACGATGACTACAGTTTTTCTCTTTCAGGAGTCGCCACAACAGGTTATTGCTCTCCATCTTTCTCATTTCATTTTATTCTCCTCCATCATAACCATCTTTAAAACATTTTTCACCACAACAATAAACTTTTGTTTTCGGTTTTCCTCTTTTTCTTTAACTCGGTAGGTTCATTTCTAAAATCCTTCTCTCAACGCCCTTGTTTCCTCTTTTCAGAAAGTGCCCAAAATATCCTAATCTTTTCTTTCTCATTTTGTCTTTTATTTAGCTCAAATGTGCTATTTTTCATTGAGCTAAAGTTTGCAAAATAAGCTTTATTAAACTAAATAAAGGCATAGGTCTGTAACACATAATCTTCATATTAACACAAAATAACAGATCTTTACTTAGCAAAGCTACTTAACAAAACATAATCTTCTTATTGAAACTAGAGAACAAATCTCTACAAATCTCTTAACTTAACAAAGTAATGCAATCGCTGCAATTGCAGGCGCATAACGAGCAAAAGATGATAGCTGAAGGCAAAACTGCGCGCTTCAACGCGATAGCACATCATTAATATACAGTAGATTCCGCTTAATTGGGCCGGTTAATCGGGTCAGCCGTTTAATTGGGCCAAATTGTGAAGAATGAAACCCAATCAAAAATAATGCATTACGATAAATCCGCATAATCAGGCAACTATTCCGCTAAATCGGGCCACTATTCCGCTTTATCGGGCCACAAGTGTAATCAGACATATACCTGTGTAATTGCAAAACTGCCATGGTAATGTAATAGAACTCAATATCACAAAGCCTACTTTATTGTTTTACAATTGAACAATACAGCCGCAACCTATTTTGGCATTTCATGCTCTTGGACATCGTAGTTGATATGTTTTGTTGCAAATTTTGTGAAGATCTAAGCAGAAATGCCACAAAAAGATTTAACAATTGCTGAAAAGATTGTTCAAAGAAAAATTAGAGAACAATCTCCAAACACTAGTTACTGCCTGCTAGCTGAGATAACTGGTCTACCACGACATGTGACTAATCGAGAAGCAAAGAAGTACGTTGATGGATTGAGGATTTATTTGATGTAAGAAAGCAATAAGGGCAGTTCTATTGCTGCTCTTACTGCATGCTCAGATTTTGCTGAAATACAAGCAGTCAAGAAATCTCGACAGAACACACTTGATAAATATTATAAATAGGAACATGTGCACATTGCTTGCGTATGCGCATGTGTTTGTTTATTGCTGTTAAGACAATGACGTCATGTTAACTTCAGATAATTGGGCTTAATCGGGCCAAATGGTACTTGTCCCGATGTGGCCCGATTAAGAGAAATCTACTGTATAGTTATTTTGGTTTTATATGTAATACAGCAAAAAGTCTGGTTCAAGAGCGGTGTGCAGTGATAGACATTAAATTAACGCGACTGAGCCTGCGAAACGTAGGGAAAAAATGACGTATAATCGACTTTTTTTATATAAACTGACTTAACAACCCGCCATTATTGATTGTTATAATTTTTTTCTTGACGTATAGCACAAACAAGATGATGTGAAAAAAGCCGGTAAATTCGCGTGTTTTGTCCTTATGTAAAGCACTTAACGGAATGCATCCATTTTTATGTGGCAGACAGATGGTCTTAACACAGGCGCCCTACTCAAGACTCGACCTTAGAGACCGTGGATTCAATTCGAGACTCTACATGTACTTCAAATGACTCGTTCTCAGCACTGAATCAGAACGCCAATGCTGATAACACACTTAAAGATCTTGCTCAACCATTCGACTACAACGCTGCGGCACAGTATTGAATCTAAGAGTAATTTAACTGCAGCCGGGGATGTCGAGCTAGAAAAAGAATGTGCGAACGCACAGCGTAGAAACATATATCTTTCAGTCAGGTTAGTGCAAAACAGAATGGGAGCGCCTTTACCACACCTTCCAACACCACTAAACCCATCACTTTCGTATGTATAAAATTAAATCCTAGCTTTTGTTCTGCCGTAGATAATTAATGTTATCATACAAATTGTGTCGGCGTTGCCTTAATTTAGTATTGCTTGCTTGAGCAATGATTACCACATATATTAATTTGGTTGCGTCTTTATTTTGTCGACTTTTGTTCTACCGGTGAATAATAATTACCACGCAAATTAATTTGATGGTGCCTTAAAAATTTAAATGGTGCCTTTAGGGCAACACAAAATTAATTTGTGGGGGATTATTGCTCTTTGGTAGAACAACAGCTAGGACTTGATTTCTGTGTAATGCGTAATGTAATCTAATAAACAACTTTATCAACTATTTAGCACATTATAGAGCAGGGCTTTTCAAACTTTTTGTTCTGCGACACCATTTTAAAAAAGAAATTTCTACGTGATCCCTGAATCGGTAGCCTGAACGTTAATGATATTTAAGCAATAAACGTTCTATCACAGGCACTGGCGTGCTTTGTTTTGAGACGGGAGCGGGGAGCGAAGCATTACGTAAGCTTAATCTTATTATCAAGCAATTATATAAAATACGTGAACTCAATCTTCTTTCGGAGGGCGAAGCATTATTGCTTTCGCGAGAATTTAGCATATTTTGGTCACGAAATTTTTTACATTTTTGGCTTCTGTCATATCCTTTGGGGGCTATCTCCTATGTTTCCCACTATAATTGCACCACTGGTCACAAATCTCAAGTATCTTTTTCTAAAGAATAATTTTTCTAACAAAAAGAATACATGATGGAAATAGTGAAGCAAACAAAAAAACTTAACGAAATAAAAAGTCATTTTATAAAATTTATCAAGCATATCTAACCGGATGCATATTGCGCATGATGATTTATGAAAGAAATGAACTAATAAGTCTGAACCGCTTGCTCTTAAAATAATGTCTTTGAATGCATATTGAAAAAAAGTCTAGAATTGACGCAGTTGTAGCAAACTTAATTAGTTATTAAATTCTCGTGAAAAGGCCAAAGCAAGGGAACATGACACTTCCTCAAAATACGCTACTGGTGTGGTAAGCAACTTGCATAGCTTATGCACTCTACATTGGCTCCCGCTGGGCTTACTTAAACAAACCAATATTCCCAAGATTAATAGCAGTCGAAAACTATCTTGTCAGGCTTTAAAAATACGATTCTAAATTACAGATTAGGCATAAACATTTTTCTTTTCCTTGGCAGTGTTTGGACCACGGAAAATGAAGTTAAGCAGGGTTTTTTCGCAACTTCTGTATTTCTACATCGCATTTTGTTTTACACATTTTTTTTTGTAAAGAATTGTTGTTGCAAGTTTTTTTATTTTCCACTAATTTTTTTATCTTGATCATTTCCACCTAGTTTCCCCTTTCCTGACTTTTAGAGTCAAATTTTATCAAATAAAAAAGTTTTCTCAAATAAGGAAATTTCTTTCGAATTTGAAGCCGTGTCAACAAGGTCGATATCGGTCAGTATGTTACAACAAACATGAAATAACAATAAATAACTTGTTTCAATTTTTTGATTATTTTTACTTAAAAGCTCAGGCAGACATTGTAGTAAACAACTTACAGCGTCAAGATGAAAATAAAGTGAAGATCACCCCAAAAATGCAATACAAAATCATTTTACCACGGGTCTACTTTTAATTTTCTCGAGAGGGTTACAAAGGCTTTTAATTCTGGTGAATACAGCCAACTAGTTTTGAATTTGTTTCGCGGCCTCAAAACTAAATCGAGCAACGCCAAATGGGATCACTACCTACAGTTTGAGAAGCCCTGTTATAGAGAAACAAAAGTTGTGTCGGCCAAAACAAAATGTTTTTCGACTGCTTAGAGGGTAGATACTAATATTGTCCAGTGCTGGGCAAATGAAATACTATCTTAGAAAAATGTTAGACTATAGCAGTGATTCTCAACCACTGCACCGCGAAATTATAAAAGTGTGCCGCCAAATTTTAGATATATTTCACATTAAAACTATTCTTATTATTAACTTGCAATAAATCCTTTAATAAAGGCACTGTTATTTTTGCAGTACATTTTATTTGATTTCTCATATATAAAATTATTATCATAAACTATTTTACGCAGTGTGTTATAGGTAAGTAAATAATTTTTAAACTTATCTTTTTCTATGTGTGCCGCCAAATTTTGAAATCGTTAAAAGTGTGCCGCAACAAAAAAAGGTTAAGAATCACCGGACTCTAGGCTTGGAGTAATAGTTAATTACTCTTTTTTGTAGCTTAACATTTTTTGTAGGTTGCAGTATCGGTCGAGGTAGACAACTTGAAGTTGTTGCTCAGTCAAACCGACACAACGTGGTGGGAGAGTTTAGATGTCGTAACAATGGAGTTTTATTTTATTCCAATGAAACAAGACTTGTTTCAAACAAAACAAAATGTCTTCCTGATGGTCGGTGGAAAAATTCCGAAGTTGTGCAATGTTGGACAGGTGATAGGGTTTTTCGTTGTTTCTAATTTCGTTCGTGTTAAAACATTGATATGTTGGGCCAAAAAGCTGTGTCAAGGTTAATGGTCTTCTTTTAAATCAGTTTTCAATGAACCAGACAGTAAATAGTTTTAGTGCAATTTGTGTTTAAGCTGTATTTTTCTTTATAAAATACTCGTGATGAGGCAAAAAGATTCAATTTTATCCTTTCTTGTAGCTGTTACGCTAATTGCGTTCAGTAAATTGTTATTTGAAATTACTGTTTGGTTATTTAAAAACTGAAAAAAGTTTTCTTGCTTGAATTATTTTAATGCAGGGTGTTTAAAAAAAACGACCCCCGTGCAAGTTTGCGTATTTTTTTAAAGTACTGATGTGATTATTTTTTTAAGTTTTTAGGAAATATATGTAAAACAAGGTAGATTGAGAAAATAATGTAGATTTAGAAAACATTGCAATGACGATATCGACTGAACAGAAAACTTAGGGCAGAGGAAAAGTACTTCAAATATGAGTCATTTTGAAGAGTTCAACGGGAGTTTAAAACCTGTTTTGAATGCAGAAATTCTCCAGAAAAAAAGACTAATTATTCGTGAATGAAAAAATCTAAAGAAAATAGAACAGTTTGTAGCAAATGGATCAACTCATTTTGGTAGGCCAAAATCAGTGAGAATCCTGGCGAACATCAACAAAGTGAGCAAGTCAGTTGGGCGAAGTCCAAAAAAGTCATTGCGCAAAACAAATCAAGAGTTGGGAATTAACATTGGATCACTTAGAGCCATACTGAAAAAATATCTAAACCTTTACCCCTATAAGATCCAAATCAAACAAGTAATAACCGATGAAGAGATGAAAAAATGGCTGCAGATGGCCCGATGCTTTGAAAATCAACTGCAAGAAAATGAGAAGTTTCTTGATGAAGTTTGGTTTTCCGACAAAGCTCGCTTTTTTTTAAAGTGGTTAAATAAACCATAACAACTATGTATTGTGGGGCGGTGAAGTTCCTGATGAAGTAGCAGCGAGACCCCTTCATAGCGTGAAATGTACAGCCTGGCCTGCCATCAGCCGTCATTGCAATATGGAGCCTTGCTAGTTCAAAGATAACGCGGAAAAAGAAGTCTTAATCAACAGTAAACAATACATTGCTATCCTTTGAAAGTTCTACAGAGCTTTGAGACAAATGAAAAGTGTTGACAGGAACTCAAAGTAGTTTCAACTAGATGGTGCAACACTCCACCCCACCAATGCAAGCTTACAATTGTTGAAGCAACATTTTCCAGGACGCTTCATCAACAGAAGAACTGATTAAATGAGCTTCTTTCAGCCCCGACATGTGTCCACCTGATTTTTATTTATGGAAATTTTTAAAGACAATGTAAGGCAACGTTTTTAAATAATAATGTATGCAAGTAGCTACCACTAACAAAGTTATATTATGTGTCTTAATAATAACGTTATTAGAGGTTAAAAGCTACTCTAGTGATTCATTTATATTTCTACACGCGTCATGCTCTCTACAAAACAATAGTTTTTGCCATTTTTTGAAGCCACCAAAGTTTTTTTAAAAGATAGCTTTTTTGAAATTTTGTGAGGCTACAGCATATGCTTAAAAGTAATAACAGCTGTTAGCTCTATTCAGCGAGCTATTGAAGGTTTTTTTTTCTTTTTGATTGTCGCAGTGTATAGCAATAAGAGTTTCTTTCGCAGGCGCCAGTCGATTTGATTTTCAGTCGCGTGGGCAACTGTTGCCAACCCACTGTTGTCTATTTTGTGACTTTCTTTAACCATAATGTAGTTGGTGGACTCACCTTCTCTTAATCTTCATTTTGCCTGAGACGCTGACAGCTAAATATTTTCATGAATTTTTTCAAATCTATTCTATTGCCGGGACAAGTGTTTAAGAACGTCTTTTAAGCCCACCTGTTCTCAAAAGACGTTCTGATACTTTAAGAGCACACGCGTAAAACAATTTTTTTCGAGAACATATTACGTGATTTCACAAAAATGCTATGTAGCACTATCGCTACCATGGTGAGGAGGGGAGCTGAGGCGGCTGAATTCTTCCTTCTCGGCCATGCTACTTCAAATCACTTGTAAAAACTTTGCCACTAAACCGTTTTTGATTTTACCTCTTGTTACTACAGTCTTGGCTGTGCGATTACCAGCACTCATAAAGATCTTTTTGTTTGAGCGTTTTGTTACTAGCAGCAGCTGGCACAAAGCGAAGCCAGGAAACAATTACCGATATTACTATCTAATAAATGTCTTTGATATTTGAAGAACACTTGGTTTGGGAATGCAAATTAGCTACGTCAAAAAAAGAATAATTTAACTTTTTGTTTATGTTCTTAGGGTGAAAAAACCGGTATTGCTTACCTCAGCATATATAGCCATACACAGCAAGCATAAAAGGCCAGTTTTTGATAGTGCAGGGTGTTTCTAAATTATGTCAACGCTTGTATGGGAGAAATCGTTTATTTAAAAAATGTACCTAAATTGTTCAAATGATTTATTAAACAGTCTCAACCTGTTCATCACCACGTTCAACACACAAGACCAGCGTTTAACGACTCAGTGTATTGCCTTGATACACATTTATAGTGAAATACTAGGCTCGCATTTCCTCTGTAGTTGTCTGCAACTGATCCAGTCTATACAAACTTGGCATGAATGTGACAACTTGGAGGATTGCAATCTGCAAATCATTTACCAAACTCTTGATGCATTCTTGTTGGTGAGCCAAAAACTTCCATCAAGCTTGCAACCACCCTTCTCTGCTCCGGAGATAGTCCATTGGCGATGGAAAACAGAAAATTATTTACATACAGCCTATCTCTATAAAAATTTATCTGTAACGTACAAGTGTTAACATAATTTTGAAACACCCTGTATTAGTTTGCAATTATTTGTATTCCTATATTTATTATTTAGTAGCCACTTTTTGTTTTTGAAACAAAACAATAAAAATGTAATCGAGTTTAAATGCCATTAAAAATTCAAACTCCTCAAATAGCTCTGGTTTGAATCAAAACACACGCATTCCTGCAAAGTTGCGGTTTTACTTTATATTACGCTTTGTGACGAAAAAATCAGCTTACGTTTTCGCGATGTCTTAAAAATCCATTTCAATTTCTTTTCGGCTGAAAGCTAATCAGTCTTTTATTGAAAATTTAGCTTTGTGTTGTTCAGTAAGCGCAATCACATTCATTAAAAAGCGGTTTTTAGGGGGAAAATTTTCAAATTATTCTTGTTCATTTATTTTAAACGAATTTAGGGAAAAGTTCCAAAAAGAACTAAACTATGATTGATCAAGAAGCTAAAGCGTAAATTTAACCATCTGCAACAGGGGCTTAGCAAGAGAATATTCGTTCTACTCTTCTTTTTTCTACTGGGTTTTTGGAAATATTAAAATCAATGAAACTTGCAAGTTTCAAACTAATGTAAAACTAATATTTAGTCAACCACAATTACCAAACTGCAACGGGGAATCTACTGCCTTAGATGTAGCCGAGAAAGGATCACAGAAACCATGATGCTGAAAACAGTTTTTGACTTGATTTCATCCCATATCTGAATAAAACAGCAAAACGTTTCACTTGCAAAGCGGGGCATAACATTCTGATGATTCCTCTTCAATCTTTAGATTTTATGGACTTTTCTTTATTTATTTGAAATCAACATTAGTCGCAGTCCAAGTTATTTTTACGTAACTTAGAAAACAAATTTTATTGAAATCTGGATTGTATAGCCAATAAAATTTAGTCAATCTTTTCCGTTTCTTCTTCTTATTTGTCTTTCGGCTTATTCCCGATTAGGGGTCGCCACAGCAGATATCTGCATTTTTATAACCTGGCATTTGTTTTACGGTCGTACGCCCTTCCTGCCACCAAACCTCTATTCAGATGGAAAACTGGGTCACCTGTCTATCACATAAAGATGGGGGCGCTCCGTTAAGTGCCTTGCCCAAGGACACAGCAATCATGCTTGCCGGCTTGCTCTCCACAACCTCCCCTAACCACCGAGCGCCAAGCAGGGAAGCTGTAGATACGATTTTGTAAAGTCTTTTGATATCACTCGACAAGGGGAATGAACCCCAGGTCTACCGACTGCGAAGCGGACGCTCTAACCACTACACTAATCTTTTTTTTTTAAATAACTTTAGAACTACAGGGCGCATGGTAAAAAAACGGAAACTTTTTTAAGCACATTTTGTTATCAAAAGTACAAAATATATTGAAAAAAGAAAATCGATTATTTGTAATATCAATTCAGAAGTGTTTGAAGAGTTATCTTTCAGCAATGGCAGCAATTAAGATATATTAGTCGAGAGATTGCATGAATATATAGGTGTAACGTATGAATACCAGATGAAATGAAACTTACTATTTTTTGCCTGGCATCCTGTAGAACAGTCTTTTCTAAAAATGCAGCAGCATTTTTTCTACTTCTATCTTTCTTTCCGCCACCCAAAATCGTTTGAAAACACAGTTTTCAGCATTAAATGCGATCCATAAAAAGTAGATCAATTGATTGAATTGTCTTTTGTCAAGTTGCAGACCCTTTAGTTGAGAGATCAACGTCATGACTCATTCTTAAGCAAAATATACCAACGGATCAATTATAACACGTTTTTTGGCTAACTTTTGTAGCCAGTCAATTTAAAAAAATATAGTGTACACTATATGACCGAGAGCTAAATTTGTGGTGGGCTTTTGCTGGAGTTTCGAGATTAACTCATCTCAAATTTTGATCAGCTGCAATCGTTTCAATTTTTGTCTTTAAATTTTATTCTAAAACTATGTAATTTCTCCAACTATTGTTTGAGATGTTAGATGAAGGTAGTAGCTGTTTTGCCTGCCTGTACACACGCTAAATACATTGCTTTTTTGATTTCATTGCAGCTGATTTGAGTCTTGTATAGGATTCCTCGCTTGTAGCAGTGCTTTTAACGATGCTAACTTTCAGGTCCTTCAAAAGTGTCCATTGTTGGAAATTTTAATGTCACTGAAGGTGGTAATATCACCGTGAGATGTGAATTTCAATCAGGTTTTCCTGCTTCAACTAAATCTTTGTTCATCTTCAATGGCACAGAAACTTCTGTTGAGGTGGTACAATTTATTATTGGATAATATAAGGATGCTACTTATTTAATGCTTTTTGAATATTGACAAATCTTAATTTTTTGCGTTGGCCTTTGATGTTTCCATATTATATTGGTTTTCGAAGTGATATCATACCTGAAAAAAACAGAATATACCGGTAGGAAGATTTGAATGCACAAAAATGAACAATGGCATTAGAAAAAAATAAGGTGAGCCAAACAAGCACGTATAGATGTACAGTGTCAAGACGTTGAAAACACATGCAGAGCGATAACACAAAGAAAGTGTTCAGAAAAAATAAGAAAATCACAAGATGACAGCACAATCTCAGTTTTAAACACGAGAGGCAAAAATTTGACTGAGGATAAAAGACATTTACTAGAGCTGGACAGAGAACAGCAGTCATCTTTACAGCATCAATGTCGATAGAGCTACTTATTTAAAAAAAACAAGAGGAGTATCTTATCCCAAAATCAAGAGCAATCAAAGAACTGAAGAATGGAAATTCAACACGAGCTGGCAATATCCCTGCCGAACTCTTGAGGGAAAGAGAAAACTTTGACACCAAATAATTCAGCAAGATCAGCAACACCCTATATGGAGACAATATAAATGGCCTTAACATGAATACAATTGCTCGTCATCACTTTACCTGAAATAAAAAGTTTCAAATATGTCAAAATTACCATACTATCAGCTTGATTAATCATGCAAGCAAAACATTGCTAAAAATCATAATGAAACGTTTAAAACAAAAGTAGAAGCAATTATTCCTAAAGAACAGACATGATTTCGGGAAGATTGAAATACGAAAGCAAATATTCAACTTAAGAACTATTTGCAAAAAACAATAAGCACTAGAAAGAAACGTATTGTGTATCCACATAGAGTTCAAAAAAGCTTTTGACTGAGTGTGGCACAAAGCTCTGTGGAATACAGTGAGAAGATAAAACATGGGATTAAAAATCACAGCCATATCAAAGGATCTCCTTAACCTAGCAAGCAGTGCAGTTCTCTGTCAAAGTAAAATCCAGAGATGGATTCATGCTTAAAAAAAAACAGGATTTTGGCGAGTATGTCTACTTTTTTGAATTCTATTTATCATCTTTTCAGAACAAATAAAGAAAGCACCACTGAACAATCATAAGCATAGATATCAATATAGGGTAGAACTATCATATTTTCAAATTTGTAGAAGAAGTTGATGGTTTGGCAATAACAAAAGAAAAGCGCGTGAGCTTGCCTTGAAGCTGAATAAAACATCTTGCAATTTAAAATGGAAATCCATGAGCAAAACACAAAATCATAAAGAGTCGAGAGAAAAATATCACAACACCAATAATCAATGACTATAAACGTTGGAAAGAGTTGAACAGTTTAAATACTTGAGTTAATTTGTTTGGACAGAACGTTGGTGCAGAAATTTTCTCAAGAATAGCACCAGGTTTTCAACAATTAAGAAAAGGAGAAAGATGTGGAAAAATCGATCAATCACTATAAAACATTGATTAGATATCTTTGACCTATAATGCTCTCTCTTCATCTTTTAATATGCTTACAAAATTTAAAATTTGAACAAGTTGATCAACAGAAACTATAAGATTTATGCTGCTTCCACAATCTGACGAAACCGAATTCGAAGCTTAAATATAAGAAAATTTGCAAAGATCTTATAAGACATTGGCCGGCAAATTGTGGGCTGCAGGCTCTTTTTTGGCCTATTAATACTTGCTATAATTTATTGATTTAATATAAAATTATTGTAGAACTGATATAATATTAATTTATCATACAATATAAAAATATTTTCAGTAGTAATGAGCTTGCAGCAAGGAATTTTTCGAATTTTTGACAAAAACACTTTAGAAAATCTCAGGCGCGACCAGTATAAACTTTCAGTGAAAATATATTGCAGAATCCCAGACAAAAACCAGGTACCAGAAGAGTTTCAATCGACACATGTTGGGAAACCGTATCACCACATACGAGTAATAAAGCAGATTATCGAAATAGTTTTAGACAAATACTTTTCCAGTGTGAATGGTTGATGCCGGGCCATAACTACGCTCGATACAATCGAAACTTTGCCACTATTTCTGTGCTTTATGGCTTCAAGTTTACGTCCTCTAACTCTGTTCCTTCTCTGGTTCACTTGGCTTAAATTTGGCAACCAATTTTTATAATAAGTTTTGTGTTTTAGTAATTTGAAATTAATTGACATAGGCTAATCTAAATGAATTTTTTTCCCAATCGAAACCTTGGTTGCGATAAGCCTCCAACATCGAGTTGTAAATGTCACAAATATAATATATCATGTAACATTTTGTTTTTCATATTACAAAAAAGCGTGACGAGATACAAATTATGACAGCATATTTAAAATTTGCGGCCCTGAATTTACCAAGATTGCCAGTTGACCGTGGTACAAGGAATCAAGTACTACACAAAAGACTACGAACAGCTTTGCAGTGAGATGCCCCATTGAAAACCGTTCTCAATGTGCTGTGTGAGCTTTAGCAGCTGTCATATGCAGTGGGCATAATCTTCCAGGTCGAAAGATAAAACTAAAAAAGTAACAAATTTACTTTTTGCCGAGATTAAGAATGGAGCAAGTGAGCATCTTAGACACCTTTTCTGATAAATACTGATTGATTTTGATTTAGCTATTTTGTCCCTTGTCTACCAAGTTTGTCTTAAAAGTTTTAGGATTCTGCTTCCTGTGTAAGCTATAGTTGAGTTGGAGACCAACTTAAAGTGGCAGAAGATTTAGTATCTTGTTGAGAATATATAATTGCAATTTCAGTTCTCTGTGATATTTATACTATTTTGGGTTACAAAAAGAAATAACTTGCTTATTTATTTTGGTTTTAAAACTTTTACTTTTTTGTCGGTGATTTAGCAATAAGCACAAAGCAACGAACTAGCCTGAAATTTCTGATCCATTCGGGGAAAAGTCCGTCAGAAGCTCTCTGCATGCTTCAAGGAGTCTACGTAGATCACACTTTGGTCTTGTTAAGTAATTTTTCTCTGGGAAATGAGATTCACAAAAGGGCGTGAGAATATTCAAGATGATCCCAGATGTGGAAGGCCTCCCGCTCGTAAAACTGAAACCATTGTTGAACCAATGAAGAAAATGGTGCGTGGAGATGGTTGTTTAACCTTTCGACTGATCTATAATAAACTTATATTTACCCAAAATAGAGTTTATAAAAATGATTACAGAAGATCTGGAAATGAGGAAAGTTTGCGCGTAAATGGTGCAAAAATTGTTGAATAATGAACAAAAGGCGCGGCTCATGCAAGTGTGCAAAGACATCTTGAAGCATCTTGATTTCATTCCATACTTGCTGAAGAGGACTGACGATGATGAAACATGGATTTATAAATATGGCCCAGTCTCCATTTGAAAAGTTCTCAATCAAACATCAGAGTCTCTATCGGAAAAATTCTCAATCACCACGGATCAAAAAAGTACGGCAGTCAAAAGCCAAAATTAACTCAATTTCATGGCATTTTTTGCCGTCAGAAGCATTTAAAATTTTTTTGCAAGGTCAGTCTGTCATCAGCATGTTTTATAACAAGATTCTGCAATGTTTGTTTTTTCAGTAAGGGAAGAAAGGCAAGATTTGTGATAAAGCAAGTCGTGGCTATTTCACCACAATAATGCACCTACGCAAACCGCTATGACGATCCGGAAAGTTTTGGCTGAGAAAATCACTATAGTGCTCAAACTACCTCTCTATTTGCTCAATCTTGCTCCTTGTAACTTTTTCTTTCACCCCAAAGTTAAAAGTACTATCAAAAACACATTTTCCAAACATGAATATCATCAAAAGGTTCTTCCCCGCGAGCTTCGAGGGATTCTCCAAGAATCGTTCTAGAAGTGCCTTTTTGAAAAAAAATGCAAAAGTGCATTAAACTCAAGGGTGAATACTTTGAAGGAAGCAGCGTATCGTTCTATGCTTAGATTAGAAATGAAATTATTGTGACCTCAACTATAGAAATTTTAGGACAAACTTTGTATGTCATTTGAATTCTTGAACATTTTTAATTCACATGTGACACAAGGTTATAACTACTATTATGAATGCAATATATTAAGGTAAAGATTTTTGTATCCCGTTGGTTTACTATTACTCGTTGATTTGCCTGTTTAAACTGTCAGCAGTCAAGAGAGTTTTCTGCACCCGTTGCTAAGAATTTACTGTTTCAGGGCAGGAGTTATACATTCATAAACGTACAGAAAGCAAATCACAACCAATCAATATCTTGTCAAGTTCAATCTCCTTACGTAGAACATGTTAATCAATCCTCAAGTCGATCTCAACAACGTTTCATCAATGTGTGGTGTAAGTATGGACAAACTGTCTAAATTTTTTGTCAAAAATAAAGTATGATAGCGTTGATTAAGACTTTCAAGTTTAAACCATTTTAATTTTTGAAGATCCTCCATATGCAACTTCACCCCAGCAGTGCACGTGGAAAGTAAATACTACTGGAGTTTGCAACGTTTCATTTCAATCTAATCCCGAAGCAGAGTTCAGATCCGTTTTATTCGATGGTATTTTGTGGTTATAATAATGCTTGTCATCACTTCCAGCTATAATTTCTTCTCTTGTTTAGGCTTTCAACTTTACGAAATGTTACACTACAAAAGACATTGAATCATGTTTTAAGGTGGCTTTAAGTTTGAAAACTGTTTAATGCTCAATCGGGTTATGGACGCAAATTACTAAAAGCAAGTTTCTTAATAAGATAGTCCTGTTTTTTTTGAATTGTATTCAATAGAATTGTGACGCAACTAAAAGTGAAATTTTGAGATCTACATGGTCAAAAACTTATAATTTTGATCATTGATGGTTACTGCCAGAGCTGAGTAGATAGATTAGCATGGTGATTTCAGGAGATTGCCATTATTACAGCCATTACTACAGCAGCAGCCCGAACATTATTGAAAATAAATCAGTTTATTTCGAACATCAGTTTTATTTATCAGAAATCAGTTTTATCTTGCAACACAACTTTTTCTATTGTGATCATTTTATTTAGGACTTGATATCAACCACTCAGTTGAAGCAAGCAATTTCGTTGGATTGCCCTCAAACCAACAATTCATTTTCATCAGAGAAAATGTAAATCAAATGTTTAATGTTTGAGCGGCCAAACCAAACGTAATTTTATTAACAAAGAAAAGGTTGCATGGGTTGAGCGTTGAAAAAGCGGTGTCTATTTGTCTTAATTACTTGAATCAAAAATTTGTATGTGAGAAAACAAACGTTTGAATGTCACTACAGCTTATAGTGAATTGGTAGTAACTTTAAATGGTAATTTTTGAAGAGTGTTTATTTTTAACTCCTTACCTAATTCACTTCTAAATTTAATTCTGATGACGATATACCTTTGCATGAAATGGTGTCATTTATGCAAGTTCCAGTGCTTTTGTGCTTTTGCCGTTATTCTTTTTGAAAAAGGCACAAGAGTAGTTTATCTGATTGGTTGCAGTGCTGGATATAGAAATTGGTTTACATTATCGGCAGTACGTGGTAACTCTAAAGCAGGGGTTGAGCCTAGTGGCGTTACTAGTAAAGACAGAAGGTGCCCAATAGAGTCACACTTTTTTGAGAACAACTTTTTCTATTTTTTATAACACTTTTGACAGAACTGCCCTAAATTTAGATTGATGGCTTTTTTCTGGAGAATGCTCAAAAATTTGGGGAAAGTTTTTAATGAGTGGCACTTTTCTCAAGACTACCCCAGTGTCCACGAATCTTTTGTCCGCCACTTCCTGATCCTAATTCTTCTAAAACTCATTTTTTTGTGAACGCAAAATTCAAATAATTAACTAACAACTACTAGCGTTGCTCTGCAATCAAATTAACTTTTCCAAGCAACAGTAGGATTTTTTGGGCAAGATACCGGTAGGATATTTTTAATTCATTGCGTTTTTGTCCTTCTTTAACTTTCAGGACAATGTCAGAAGGGGAAAGCGGTTGACAAGTGTTCCCATCAGCTCTGAAGTTTCCAAGTTTCAACAATCCGCTTGATTTACTTAGAATTATTATTTATTGAATTCACCACTGCATGGAATCCATCAAGCACACCTGCCTTTTTTAAAAACGTAACAGCTTAGTTATTGCAGGGTTTAAGTTCATTGTTATTCGATAAAAATAAACCAAAAAGTTGTATATGTTACTTTTTCTCTGCGCGTTGTTGGCCTACTTATAATTTTTGCTATTACCAGGTCAACAAAACTTTCGCTGGATCTTATGAGCTGATTCTTTTCTCAACTAGATTTAATGAAACAAAGATAACGTTTGAAATTAATGTAATTGATCAATCGTCAACGACGCAGTCGCCTTTTACCACCCAACCAACTTACATGGCTCGCGATCAAGCTGTAGTAGTGGCGTGTGCTGTACTTGGAGCATTAGTTGCTGTTGCTACTGCAATTCTACTTGTCAAGATTTATTTGAAGAAAAAGGAAATAGGTAGCTTGTAAAATATATACTTTATCACAGGAGTTTGCTTATAACAAACGCTTGTAACAATATTGCACCTAACACTTTCTTTAAATTTGCATTTATCCTGAAATGGTGGTTCTTGCGTTATGAAATATTGCGTTACATTGGAAATCTAATCAAATAGAACCATGCACGATAATCAGGCTGAAAAAACTGGATATCGTAAGATCACCATTGTTTCAGTCAGCGGTGCTTGTATATTTTGGTTAAAACTATCTTACCATAATCAGTTTTTGCGTGAAAATTGATACAATGTCCATAACTTTCTTAAATCATGCAGTATATATGGGCTGTTTGAAAACCTTGCGCTACCGAGAAGTAGGAATCAAGGAGATTGACCAGAAAAGCACAATACAAACAGAGACTCGCATTTCATTCCAATTTTGATACGAATATACGGGTACCGAATTTGATCAACAAACATCAAAACATAAACATCATCAAATTGCCCTAAAAAGAGAAAGATTACTTCCACATGTCTCTTAGCTGTAAAGTGTAGGCCAAAGCAGAAAATTGGCCAGTGAAATTATAGCTGATAACTCTACCTTCTAACAAGTATAAACTTAATCCATTAAGATGTAAATCCGCGTAATTTGATCTGTATGTTTCAGCTGAAATGTGAGAAGATATTGAATGTTTTGGTTAAACATGACAAAAAACACAAAATAACTGCATTTTTATTGCACATATTTTTAGTTGTTTGATCATCTAGTGCAATGATTTGCAATCTGGGCTCATGAATGCATGCAAAAATAGAAAAAAATGAATGCAAAAAAATAGGAAAATTGTACATCATGAATTAAGTTATTACCAAAAAAGTAACTATAACAGCTATATGGTCTTGTGGCGCTGATCCGAGACCCTGGGGCACCAACAAAAATGCTAAAACCCGGTCAAATGTCCTTCTCAGACATTGAATCTTATATCTGTTTTCATACAAAGTTTTGTGAATTTGAAGGGAATATGCGAAAAATGACTTAAGCAGTTGCCGAGAGAAAGGCAAATAAGTTCTGGTTTGAATTTTTTGTGCAATAGCGCTATTTCATATTCAGCTATATAGCTATCTATATGCTCATGCCTTCATGCATGTTATTGTTCATAATTGTCCCATATTTGTATATTCCTATACACTCATTGCCCGTACGTAAACCCAAAAGTGCCATTTTGAAAACTGTCTTCGCGCATATTATTGTCCACGATTGTCCCCATATCTATATATCCCTGTACCCCCATTGCCCGTACGTAAAGCCAAAAGTGGCATTTTGAAAACTGGTAAGTGCCCTTTAAAAAGCGTTAACGTTGGACCTCAAAACTTTGCAGAGCCTCTGCTCACAAACTCACGTGTGATAGTTTTAAGGGACCCAGCTCAATTTAGAGCAGAGTTGCTTAACCCTTTTAGACATGTGGCTTACTTTTAAACTAAACAGAGGTTTGTGATCAATTTGGATTCTGTTTTTCGCGATTTCAATGTTATTTTCTTCATTTGTTAATATGGAAATAACAAGTCATGGCCTACCAAGGTTACATAATGATACCCACCAATTGAGAACCATTGAATTATGCAGCACCGTAATTTAAAATTTGAAAAGGTTTTTTGGATTTCAACCTAATTTTTTATTGAAAACACTGGGGTTTAGTAAAAATCTGAGTGACTTTTAAAATAATATTGAGCACTCTTCCGAACTCAAGATAACTTGCAACTGGCGCGAGTTAACCTCTCATTGTTCCTGATAACCCCGGTCAATAGCAAATTTTAAACAGAGATCTGATTAGGTGATTTTTGGAGTATTTTTGACGCTGATTCCGAAAATGTTTTTATTTTTTTCTATCACATCAGGTCTTTGAGGTATTTGTATTTTTAATGTTATGCTATATCTTTATTATCGGCAGATGGCGCAATGCGATGTAACTCAATAGTGACGTAATTCAGGAAGCATTCCACCTGTGCCAGGACTAATATCGTTGATAAGGAGAATCTTTTGCCAACGTTTTTTCAAAACAAGTAGTTTATTGAGCAGTTAATTCCAAATGTAAATAGTGTTTCAGGGCTGAATATGTATGTGGTTTGAAGAAGTAGCTTTTGTAGCACTGCAGCAGAAAAATCAAAATGAAGTGTTTGCTTTTCACAAAGTTTGTTAATGGCAGATTTTAATCAGTGTAATAATAATTTACACTGTTCAATTAATTTATTTGTGCTATACTTTGATCGATTGCTATTATGTCTTTGTTATGCCAAAAAAGTGCAAGGACAATTCTGATCTGTTTCGCTATATTTGTAGCAGTCTTAGAACCGAAGGCAAGCAACGAAGTATCACTTCAGATAACAAAAAGATCTGCAAGTTGTACTGTGGGTGCCCATTAGAAGACCAAGACAAAAAGTGGGAATCACGTCAGATATGTAAAGCTTGTTCTGCTGATTTACACAATTGGCTACCCAAACGAACGTCATCGATGCCTTTTGCTGTTCCTACGATATGACGAGAACCAAAAGACTACATTAAGGACTACTATTTTTGCCTTGTTAGTGTGAAACGGTTTTCTTTAAAAAGTAAGAGTAAAATTGTATATCCCAACTTAGATTTAATGAAAAGACCTGCACCACACGATGCTTCAATGCCTATTCCTCTTCCTCCTTTTGGAGGTTTTGAATCTGTTCCTTCTTATTCTTTCGTTTGAGGTGTTGTTTTTCGATCATCTGCAGGGGATCAAATATCCGAGCACACATTGAGCAGCCAATCGATGGCGTTATCATCCAATACCAATAATCTTGTTTTTCTAGCTAAATTGTAAATAGGGCATTGATTCAGCATGTGTTCAGGAGTTTGTTGTTCTGCACTACAATCACATACTAAAGTTGTTGTCAGTCCCCATCTACACATCAGAGATCAAAATTGTCGATGCCAGTGCGAAGACGATTCAGCCGAACTCAGGCTAACCGGCTGAGTCCATGATCTGTCGGTAATGGTCCTACATCGGTAACAAAATAGTAAAGACGTGTAACGTTTTTTGTCCAGTTCTCTTTCCGGGTTTTGTGGATCCATATTGAAGCATTGGTGTTTTGAGCCAGCAAGCCTTGAGCTTTGATGACAAATGGTTTCCCGTATTTAAAGCGCCTCTTTGACATTGGTCTGTTGAAATAATTATGAGGCGTATGGCATGGTTCTAAAGACTTACGTAACAGTGAGGGTGTGGCAGCTTTACGGCGAAGCTTAGCAGGGGAAATACCAGAGAGAACTGGAAGATACTCAGTGGGTGTCGGTTTCAGACATCTTGTCACCATGCGCAAGGCATCATTAGTAGGTCTGTCAAGCAGGTGTGTATGTGCACTGCGACTCCATACTGGTGCGCAGTACTCGGCGGTGGAGTAGACAAGGGCCAGGGCGGTGATTCGTAAAGTTATTGCACGTGCTCCCCAGCCAGTATCCGCCAATCGATGGATCAGAGCAACGCGTCATGTAAATTTCTTGCGCAGGGTCTCCAAGCGGTGTCGATACGTGAGAGTCCTGTCCAGAGTGATCCCTAGATAGGTAGGTGTAGGGTTGTGGGGCAGGCCATTTCCATCAACTATAATGTTAAGTTCACGCTTAGCTTCCCTGTTGTTCAAATGAAAAGCTGTCGACACGGTATCAGATTTGCTGAGTTTTAACCTCCAATTATGGAGATATGACGATAGTGTTGCCATGTCCTGGTTAAAAGTCCATTCCAATGAGGATCATTCAGTAATAGAATGCACTATCGCCAAATCATCGACATAGGCATATGGCTTAGAACTTGTTGGCGGGAGGTCATTGATGTAAATGTTAAAAAGGAGTGGAGCCAGAACAGAACCCTGAGGGACGCCATTTTTAAGTCGTCGCAGCCTGCATTTTTCTCCACGACCGTTGGTAAGGGTAAAGCTGCGATTATAGACAAGCTCCATGATCATCTTGACCATGTGCCTATCGGGCAGGAGTCGAAGGAGCTAGCAGGCAAGGCCTCGATGCCATACAGTGTAGTATGCTGCTGTGAGATTGATAAACACACCACCAGCTTCCTTTTTACCTCCAAACCAATTCTCAATATCTTGATTCATGCGAGTGACCTGTTCTAGAGTTGATCAACCTCGTCGAAAACCCGCTTGTTTAGGTGGTAAGTGAGGGTCAATTATTGGGTCGACACGGGAATGAATGAGCCGTTCAAGGATGTTATATCGAACACATAGAAGTGAAATAGGACGATAACTCCTAGCGTCATCCAGGAGCTTGTTGGGTTACGGTATGGCAACCACATCAGCTCGTTTTCAGATCTTGGGAATCTTGAGGTGGTGGAGGCAGGTAGATAGAAATTCACGTAACCAAGATTTCAGTGCTTTGCCCCCATAGAGAATAAATTTCGAGCATATACGATCTGGGCCCGGTGCTTTTCCTGGCTTAAAGGAGATTTAGTGCTAACCTGAGCTCATTATCAAAGAATTCCTTGGAGATGTTGTGATCTGGTGGTGTTGGAATCTTCCATAATTCAGACGCTTCTCTAGACACGTGACGAGCCATGTCTTTATTCCCTGCAGGATAAGTCCCATTATTCACGAGCTTTGATGCAATGGAATTGGCAGTAATGGGGCGTTCTCCAAGAGGTGGCCTGGACCAGCCATTTAGTTTATTTATTGTTCTCCACGCCTTGCGGCTCGAATGCGTAAAGTCTATGTTTTGTGCTTATGCGTAAAACCTATTCCTGATAAAATTGAAGATAGTGCTGGCAGAGGCAGTTCCACAGATCCGAGTGATTCTGCCGAATTGAAATATGAACCGGAAGAAAGTTATAAACAATTTTGTTTTCCCAGGAACGCTTAAACGACCTTATAGGAGATTTGTCCCTTTCCAAAAAAAAGTAAAAACTGCTAGCATTAAGATTAAAAGAAAACAACTTGCTTGTGAAAAATGTAGTAATAAGTCATAACAGAAAGCGAAATTTTACCTGGCGGCAGCATTTATAGTAGACGACCTCTTTGCTACTGCCACAACATTAATGACTTGCTTCAAAGTTTGGATGAAGCACACATTGTTGATTAGTGGTGGCTTTTTATCGACTCTTCGAAGAGAAGTTTGAAAGCTTTATTGTTGCACAAAGGAAATATCAAAACATCTATTCTTATAGCAGATTTATTTATCTGAATACATGTATGAAAGCATCGAAGTACTTTTGGAAGCTATTTAGTACAATGCTTACGAATGGAGCATTTGCGGAGACCTCAAAGTCGTTGGCATCATGATGGGAATGCAAGGAAGATTCACAAAATACTGCTGCTCTCTGTGTTTGTGAAATAGCCGTGCCACCAAAGTGCATTATATCAAAAGAGTTTGGTCTGTAAGAGAATCGTACTTTACTGGAGTGACTAGCATCGAAAACGTCTTCTAGTAGATCATCAGAATATTCTCTTGCTACCTCTTCGTATCAAGCTTGGTTTAATGAAGAATTTTGTTAAAGCAAAGGGAAAATACAATTTAAGTGGGTTCACATTTCTCTGCGCAAAGTTTTCCAGCATAAACCAAGCGAAACTACAAGAAAGAATCTTGGTCGGCTCACAAATTAGAGAAGTGCTAAAGCATCCACAATTTGAAAAATCACTGTCAAAGTTTGAACTACGTGCTTGGCAGGCATTCATGTCGTTGTGTGCTAACTTTTTAAGAAATACGAAATCGCGTTCTTTTCAGGCAGGAGTCGAAGATCTGCTTGATGCTTATAGAGAGATGGGTTGCTGCATGTTTCTCAAAATGCATTTCCGCACTCCCAATTAAAATTTTTTCCAGAAAACCAGGGTGCAGTTAGTGACGAACAAGTTGAATGATTTCACCAGGACATTCAAGCTATGAAAGCTTGTTACCAAGGTTTTAGGAATGAGGAAATGATGAGGGACTACTGCTAGATTTTATATTGTGATAACCCAAGTCACGCCTGCAAAAGAAAGTCATATGCTAAACATTTTTAAATGTCATGTGTCATAGCTGTGTAGGTTTTTTAATGATTTTTCGGAAAACACAAATTCAACAATATCTTGCAAACGTGATGAGCTAGAGAAAAAATAAAGGAAGATTCGGATTCAGCGCGAAAATACATCTAAACTGATATAATCTCGTTTTTGTACAAAAAATAAAGTAAAATTTTGTTGACAAGTGTAATTGAATCTATTATGTATTTCAGACCTGTTGATGTATTTTGTTTTGGTAAGAACTATCTGTTTTCGCCTTTAAGGTTTGTTGAATACATTCCAGAGCCATAATTACGAAGCAAATTGAGGTGTTTAACAAAGTTTTGAAAATACAGTAGGGTTTCCACGGATTAATAAATGTTAAGAACTACTGATTTAGAGAGTGCAATGTTTGATACCAGTTACTAGCAAAAAATTAATCATAGCATTTCAAAAAAATTCTAGCACAACCTTCTGTTGACGTGAAATGCTTGTTGTTTCAGACGGTCCACAGTTAGAAGTTGAAAATGTCATATATGATGCTGCGCCTGACCGAGGTAAACTTAGTTGAAGCATACATGACTTAGGTTATTCAAGTAGGCTGCTATAACTTTTTCGAAACTCTAGCACCGGGGTTGGAACAATGAAGCTACCCGTCCAGTATGTAGTGAGGAGTAGGGTACGCTTCGATGCCGCCAACTCGATGCCAGGCCAACTCGATGCCAAGCCAACTCGATGCCAAAATATATAGTTAAACTTTCAAATTGTTGTTTACTGGTGATATACTAGTGGTGTCAGTGATAAATTGACTTTTTTGTCGGTGATAAACTGACTTTTTTTGCCTGGCATCGAGTCAGCGGCATCGAGTTGGGCCGTTTCCGTTTTGAGAGGCTATTATTGGGCGCTCACCAGTGACAGTCCGTCTTGTTGATGGCAAGGAAACCTGTTTGCATTTTATGTTCATGACTGCTTCAAATTTTGATACTGCATTACCTTAACGTGATTAAGGTTTCGGTGTAAACCTAAGCTGCCATTTGACGCCATGTCTCTATTTTATAAAAAAAAAGGCAAGCACAACATAACTGCAGCTTGATGCAAAAATTGCTTCGCTATTTTCATTTAACAACTATGAATTTTATCAAACAGAAATGAGTAATTCTGACAAACCTGTTCTTTTTTTCAACATATCATAAAAACAAAAAGTGCATATGATGCTGATAAGACTTTTTACCACTAAGACGAACTCTAGGCAGCTTTAAAGTAGTTTGAATTATAAGCCTCACATAAAACTGCAATATTATATGTATCCAGGCTGCAAATCATTATCAGCTACCTATTTGTAATCGAAATGTCGCTTACGATTTTGTAGGCATACCCAAGAAAAGCCAAAAGCGTAAATCTTTAGATAATGATATTTATTTCTTGTAACTTGGCACAATCGACAGTGTTTATAAAGAAATCTATCTGCAAAACCTCCCTTGCAACAAAAACTGGTTGGTTAGTAGCTGAAAATTGACATACAGATAAAATAGCTAAGTGTAGCTGTGAACAAAACAATGTTTAAAAGAGCGACGCATTTTGCTTGTATTCTGTTTTACATTTTAAGGCCATTCGGTTGTACCTGATACTTACTTGGCATCTGACAACACGCAAACTGAGGCTGCGTATGGTGTTGTGGATACAACGAAGAAGAAAAAACAAAAAATTTCTGGTAATATTTTCCATTGAAGTAATATCTTTTGCACTGTTTATAAACTTGTGATCGTGATTTTGTATTTTTCATTCTTAGCTTTGCAAATGATCAAAGATTTGTTTTAAAGATGGTTATTTGATTTTAGCGCCAATGTAGCGTAGTGGTAATTCAACTGTGCTTTGCAGCAAAAGACCGTAGCTTTAAAACTCTGTTGCAACGCATTCGTAGCCTAATTGTCTATAAGACAATCAGGGATTTGGAATGCTGTTACTTCTTAAAAAATCTGATTTGAAAGCGAGTGAAAAGTAGCCGACACACATTGAAGTAGCGCATCAAAGTTCGCAATGACCTTTACAAGAAAAAGAATATTTAGCATACAAATACTCAGGAAAAAGTCTGCTGAATTAACTTCTGAAAATGGCGACGTGAAGGATGTAGTTACTTATGGCGTGGTGGACAGAACAAAAAAGAAACAAATAAAGAAAAAAACCGGTACGGACTAACATTCTGTAGTGTATGTTTATGAATGCGTAAAACTATTGAGAAAACGTCTTTTTCAAGAAAGTCATTCATCTGAGTTTTTGTATTACAAGCTAACAGCTATTTTGTATTAGTGCAAAAGCATGACGCTCGTCTCTAGTTAATTGGCGCAACTTTTTTTCGATCAAAAATGCTATTTTGTTCCTTTGATTATGCAACGCAAAGATTGACTTAATCTACCCCTTCCGTACTTGAGAGGCAAGATTTTGAGCGATTTCCTTGGTTTTACCCTGACAACAAACAGAAAATGCCAGCTGAAACGGTGTTCATGGTTAATCTCAGGAAAAAATAACTGTCTTCAAACTTTTCCCGAGATACGAGTACGTTCATTTTGGTCAAAATTTTCGTGTCTTCTAAAAATCAATCTATATACGCCTCGCCTCCTTTCAACAGTTTTGAATACGCTAGTATCTCCCTCCAAGTAATCCCAATGTACTGCACTCAAATGCTTTGGAATAACCTCTCTCTGTGCAATATGACATTTTAACCTTTCGTCAATTCAAATCTAAAAATTTTTTTTCTTAAAACTGCCGCTATAGTACCGCGATATACAGGGTGTTTCAAAAAGAATACGCCAAAAGCATCACGCCATATGTCAAACACGAAAAACACTACAATACTCTAGGTTAGACTCGTGTTGCACATACATTCAAGTTTTATTTCATGTTTTGCAAGTGCTCAATGTGGCCAACACCAGCAGCAGCAGCACGGACATCATCAGGCCGACAAGAAAAGTTTTCTCGCATGCGCCACAGCACGTCGCGGTCCTTGCAGTAAAGAAAATAGCCAGTTTTGGAACATTTCGAGATAGATTGGTCTTGTAACGATGTTTCCTTCAAAGAAAATGGCCTTTGATTTTGTGAACTCAAGCACACAAAACACTTTCTGCAGAGGAGTTGCCGTTTCGAGCGTAAATAAAAACGTGATCTTCCCACAAACGGCGCCGCAAAGATTAAGGATCACCGCAGTAAAATTGACACCTTATCAAATACTCAATAAAAGTTAGATAACTACTCTACACAGTAATCACTAATTCAGTCCATTGCAATGCTATAGACCTGAAAAAAGGTATAATGATTTTGGTGTATTCTTTTTGAATCATCCTGTATTTGGCAGTACTCTGATTTCGGCTGTACCGGTATCTGGACAGCGTTACTATTTTAGCGATGAATTGAGTATCAAAACTGCAGTATTTTCAAAGTACTAAATGCTCACCTGTGCTAATGGTTACGATTTTATTTGTCATAAACGAGAAATTTTTTGAAGATATATCAACTGCAAACAACACTAACATGCCGACTGACAGCATTAAAATTGATGCAGCCTATGGGGAGGTGGACAAAACAAAAAAGATACAAAAAAAGAAAACAAGTGGTAAGGAAAAGCATTTTGTTGCATTGAGGCTATATTAGCGATATCTAACTAATACGAGTTTTTTAACAGGTAAATAATACAGACTAGCAGTCATTTCATTATCAGTTTTTTTATCTTGATGGTTTTTTTTGTTATGTATTTGTAATCTTATGTACAGCATCATAAACATTTATTCTTAGATAAACCAGTAGCGTTCTACACTATCATTGAAAATGATGAAGCGTACGGCTTGGTGGATAAAACAAAGAAAAAGCAAAAAAAGGAAATAACTGGTAAGAAAAAATATTTTTTGTTTCTACTTGACCTTTCCTAGAAATTGTAAATCACTGATTCTCACAACTTTTTCGATTCGGACCTTTTGAAAATACTTGCTGGACTTGCGACGCACCATAGAGCATCACAAGGCTTTGTTTCGCTGTTCTGCAAGATAAAAATAACTCAAAATCTGAATAACTGTCGTTTTGCTCACAAGATTTGGTTTTAAATCTGTCATCTTCAATTGTAAAGTTACGCCTTTCTGAAGTTGCAACTCATATTTTTTGCCTTCTTCAGTTTTACAATTTACTGTCTTTGTCTTGATATATTCTGCGCCAATTTGTGTTAAAATTGTGCAAATTGATTCCAAGGTAACAATTCAGTAATTACAACAGTGCATTGGCAACTATTATCTAAAAATGCAAGTGTGCTAGACGGAAGTAAGTGGGAAATGTGCGTCTAGAATTCTTTTGACAGAATAAAAGCGAGAACACTTGGCACAAAACCAAATTATAGTGCGACCCCCATGGAAAATTATAACGATGCAGCGACGCAATACAGATTGAAAGGACTTGCATAAACGACGGGTAGGATGAGATGCATAAGGGCATCATTTTGAACAATATTTATGCGGTTGAATACGTAAGGAAGACCAAATGT
This sequence comes from Trididemnum clinides, assembly GCA_963675345.1. NCBI lineage: Eukaryota > Metazoa > Chordata > Ascidiacea > Aplousobranchia > Didemnidae > Trididemnum > Trididemnum clinides. Next base: position 26,741,837 of record OY776294.1, read on the forward strand.
TTTCAGGAAAAAATTTTTGATTTATCAAAGAATATGCTTAATTTTAAAACACTTATTTTTATGTCGGCTTACCGTTAAACAGGAAAATTATTCGTAGACAAGCCAGTAGTACATGACACCAATATGGCAAGTTACAACTTAGAAACTGAGGCTGCATAGGATGCGGTGAATAAAACAAAGAGGAAAAAAGAAAGCGATTATGTTAATTAGCATTGTAAAAATTGTTCTAAAGTTAATTGAACTCAATTGATGATTTTGTTCCAGAAGTAAGTTAGTTATAAACAACAATTATCATATTTATGTTTGTGATCTTTAATAACAATGTGTGTTCTTATGTTCACGAAAGTAATGTTTGTGATGATAATATGGCGGGACAATACAGGGGTGGCCAAAAGTCACCTGACAGTAAATCAAAATCACTTAATCACAAAAGATATTTAATTTTAACAAGTGAATGAATTTAATAAAACATCTAAATATGAAACATCTTTAAAATTGTTCAAACTGACGTCCTTCTTGAACGACATATTTTTCTATTCGTGTCAATACAGATTAATAAATTTTACGACACAGTATCTTATTAGCATTAATTTGTTTGAACTCAGATTTTATGAAAGCTTGCAGCTGAGACAATTCCCTTGTTTTCCTCCAAAAACTTTATCTTCCATCATTCCCCAAATACTGAAGTTCTTAGGTGTGAGGTCACATGAACGTGGTTCTCAGTCAATAGACCCTCTACGTTCAATCCGACCCGCAGGTTATGTATCCAACAGATTACGAACCTTTTTGGCGTAATGAGGAGGAGCACCATCTCGCAGGAAGAGCAAATTGTTAAAGTCTGGTCTGTCTCGCAGCCGCGGAAAAACATACTCGTTCAGCATTTTAAAATAATTATCTCCTGCGACAGTTTCATCAACAAATAAGAGCCTAATAATCCATCAGAACTGAGAGTTCCCCAAACAGTGATGCCAGACTGATTCAGTTGTTTCTCGTAAGTTAAATGTGGATTTTCGGTCGCGCAAATTACACAATTGTGTCGATTAATCCTGCCGTTTAATTTAAATGATGCTTCGTCACACCATATTATCTTATTGAATAGCTCAGAATCATCTTTAAATTTGCTAATGAAGAGTTCACACATTTGTAGTCGTCCATCAGCATCGTCCTCCAATAGACCATGAATTAATTTAGAATGGTAGACTTTATAGCCATTTTCGTGCAAAATTCTCCGAAGAGACGATTTCGAAATATCAGGTTTTGCGCTCAATTGAACAGCGCTTTTTTGTGGGCTTTGTGCAAAAGCAAAAGACACATAATTGGCCGTTTCTGGAGTTCTAACATAACGTGGCCTGCCTGATCGTGGTAAATTGGCCTCGGTTCCATTTTGATGAAATCGATTCCTAAGATGATAAATGGTATCTCTATGAGGAGGACTTCTTTCATCACCATACTCGTTTATCCATTCTTCACGGATTCTTTGTGCGTTACCACATTGGAAATATTTTTCAGTAACAAAGATTATTTGTTGCAGAGTCAGTTTGTTCATGTTTATGGACTGAAAACTGTTGTAAAAGACACTGAAAACCTGCAATTGAAACAAAAAATTATTATAAAAGATACAAAAGACAAGATGATTTTACCCACAATATTCAATCAATAAACATTCATATTTGGAACGAATAAACAAAATTGAATATTTAAGGTTTATGGAAATTCATTTTACTGTCAGGTGACTTTTGGCTACTCCTGTATATTCTGACGCTGAAAAATTGTTGCAATTAAAACTCCAAGAAAAATACACAAAATTTCATTTTCAATTTTTGTTGCCCAGCAGCGTGTCAAAGCTCTTGCTCGCCATCTCGTGGTCGTTCCTAATACTAAATTATTGCTGTGCTTTTGGTAAAAACATTTTATGGCGTTTTTCTGTTTGGTTGCGGTGTCGTAAAAATTCAGTTTGCAAGCAGTGTTGGCAACTCTGAAGCAGGTCTGAACTCAAACTGCTTGATTCAAAACAACCGGCTTCATGATTTTTTTTCGTGGACGAAGGCAAACCATATTATTCCTAACAGCTTCAGTTATGCAGCACTAAGACAAAATAAGATCATCATATTGTAAAAGGCAGTTGGCGAGTGAATCGACTGTAAACTGACTCATGTACTTAAACACAAAAATTTGTAAAGAACAAAATTTAGTCTTGCGCAAGCTGCATAAATTGGTTGTGACACTTTGATAGTGTTGTTTATTGTGAAACTGAAATTTTGAAAAACGAAGCATTTTCCATGGGTTGCAGAGCGTCGTTGATGGTGAAAATGGTTGTACGTTCAAACCCTGCTACGGCTACGTTTTTTGCTCTTAGAGTAGTAGCTTTACTGCAGTTTCTTCTACTTAGTTGCACTGCCTTCTTTAGAAATGCATTGAACCAGCAAGGCTAGCAATTTGGGATAGGCATGAAGGCAACGATATTTTAGCAAAAGCGACCAACTGTTTTCTTGTGATCGAAACATAAGAATATTTGACAAAATACTGCGATAACAAAACTTTGACTTCATGACTTCGCAAATTGCAAATGACTGAGCAAAATTTTACGTGACTTTTCGGATTGCTTATACTTAGTACATAAAAAACCTAATCCTGAAATTTGTTTGGAGACGTCTTGCAATATTTAAACGCCAAAAACTTTATCAGTCGGATGCCTTAATTATTATATTTGTGATGGTCATGATCATAGTGTTCATGATAATCATTATTGCTTCTACGACAACTACATATTGATAATGACGTTTGTGATTATGATAGTCTTTAGTGTGGTACGATGAGCTGGACGTCAAACTTGCTGTAGGATGTCTGCCTCTGCAGATTAAGCGTGATGATTTCAAGCTTACGCTTTGGATGCGAATTGCATCTTATACCGACCCCGGGATGTCTACGGGTAGTTGCTGTCCGTATAACTAAAAAGTTATTTTACAGTCTCACAACGAACTTCCCATTTACATGTATCTTGTTTGTCATGATATTTAAATCAAGTTGTGATATTTATTATCTTTATACTGTCGACAACTGTAGTAATGATCATACTTTCCTTTTTCAGGCAACCGTTTTGCTCCACAACCTGACGGCGTTCAGATTGACGACACATATGCTGAGGTGAACAAAATCAAGAAGACAAAGAAGAAAGACTGAGGTAGGGATGATAGTAAATATTATTGCAAGGAGTAACTCGAGTAATGCGTTCCACATATTCCATGCAAATTGTCATAAACAATCTGGTCAAATCTTAATTGAGACAAAGCAAAGCCTGTTTTGTAGTAACATATGTTATTGAAGTCATGCTTTAATGAACTTTTAACGCCATGGTTTTGTGGTAAGAATTTTAATTTTCATAAAACATTAACTGCGTTTGTAATAGTTCTGACTTCGGTTTGTCAGTTGACTAAAACTATTTCGCCTTTGATTTCAGCCATAAACTCTGCAACTAAACAGACAAATTTGCTTTGAAGCATCTTTCTAATCATGAAACAATCCCGACATTGATTTCAACTAACAATACGGCGTGTGATACTGGTAATGTTTTATTTTTATTTTCAGATTGAATCGTGGAAAAATACTTCACCAAGTCAAAAAGTCAATGTATACAGCTGCTTGTATTGCTCTGTTTACAATATTCATATTTATCAAGAGCACTAGTATGTAATGTGTACTTATTATTTTTATTTTAAACCTTTTTTCGCAACTGCTTTCAAGGGTATTTTTCAATCGCTTACCAATGTTTTTTCTCATTTAAGAGTTAAACTTGGATCCTGCTCTACTTGTGTTAAGATTGGGCCTGATCCAAATCAAACTGGGTTATCAAGAAACACGCCGCACCCCTCCCCCCTCGACATTGTGTTCGCAAATTTTTATTTAAAATCAAGTTTGCGCTAGTTTCGATACATTTCGAACCTGATGAAAAAATGATGTTCTATTACACGCCCGCTCGACATCAGGCTCTAAAAACAATTTCTGTGATTTGCAATTGTCCTCAAGCCCTTTGCGGGTTGCGGTTGAGTCAAAATAAAACAAAGAGTTAAGCCGCGCGTGGTCTCGGAGTTAATCAGGCTTATAGCATGAACAGTAAAAATGCACCTAGTCACTTTTTGAAAGCACAACCTGGCCCTAGTGCGAATATTGAGCTTACAAGTGTTTTTTAAAGGTAAAAATTTTCACTGATGGGCGACGTATTTACTCATGGTAAATTAATTTCACTATTTTTTTCACAACAAAATGTGCAGCTTTCTTTGCTTTGCTTACGCTCTGAAGTATAAAAACACTAAAGGTTGTACTTTGGCAAAAGTAATGAGCTTGGAGAAGTTGGATTCGTTAGAATTGGCAGTTCGCTTTTGTGAGGCTGTGTAAAAGTTAAAGATTGCACTGTCTAGACTGACATTCAAACATGCGTTTGACTGAAAGCTCAAGTCTAAAATGTTTTCAAAAGTTCCTTGATTGGTCATCAGTTGTACAAAGAGATGCATTTTTTGTTAAAAAAGCAAGATTATTCTTTTAATTCTACCCTGCATGATGTGATTACTATTCATTTTGTCTTTTAAAATGAACCTCCTGAAATCGGGTTCATGCCATTTTCAAAAAGTTGCTATCAAGTATTGGCAGGTATTATTAGTGTAAGATTTTGAATTCATGAGGAAGTTGCTTGCTGGTTACGTCATGTTTTTTGTTTGTATAACACCCATCAATAAAGACGCCACTGATATATTTTTAAAATTGATCTAATATAATTAGCCATTATCTTTATATGTATATTGTTCTACGTCATTTATTTCTCCCACTAAATGCTTCCTCTTACCATGTCAAATTTCCTTGTGTGGTGGTAATTAGTAATTCTATATTCTCTTTAATGATGCAATGTTGTTGTTGTTGTGCTATTACTGCATTAATCTACATCAATTAAGTGCTGAAACGGTTTTGTTTAAAGGGAATAGAAACCTAACAAATAGCATTCCCAGGTTATTTGAAGTTGAAATGATTGAAACTGATTTCTCTGTACTTTGGCTGTTTGATTAAGATGACATATCTGGTTCCACCTAAAACTAACGTTTTGTTTTACTCTTTGTTAAGAGTTTTTAGACTAAAATATGCACTTGGTTATTCAAAAACATTGCACTTGGAAATTTGAGGGTCAAGTTGGTGGCTGCTGTGTTTAATTCAACACCTTAGTTATTGCAAAACATTCACATTTATTTATTTTTTTATGAAATTGTTATTTTTAACGAAGTTAAGTTTTATAGTTCTTTTTGAAATGTACATATAGATGATACATGATGTCTAAGGCAGTAACTGTAGAAATCATTATTTTCATTTAGTGGGTATAATTACCAGTTTTTCTAAACACCCTGCAATATTTGACTTATTGCTCCCTTCTCCCTGCAATATTTTTTTCTTGTTTTCCTTTAGTCATTTAACCGTATTACAAATGCAATATCAACTGTACGCAGATTAATAAGTGCTTTGTTTTATATTTGCAAAAAATATGGAGTAGATCGACGTGGTGGTTTATTAAGAGCGTCCGCTTCGCAATCGGTAAACTAGGGTTCAATTCTCTTGTCGAGTCATACTAAAGACTTTAAAAATGGTATTCAGCTTTTTTGCTTAGATCTCAGCAGGATAGTGTTGAGAAAAACCGGCAAGTTTTCTTATTGTGTGTTTGAGTTAATCACTTAACGGTATGCCTTCATCTTTACGTGGCAGACACGTCGTAGCCCACTAAGCCATTGGGGTGGCGACTTTAATTGCTGAAAGAGCACAAACACCTGCTGTGACCAGCAGTGCCATGATGATACCCTGACCGAAGTGGTTGGTCAAGCTGATAGCAAGTGGATTTTATTGGCCGGGTGGATTGCAGCATCGTTTTAAGTTGGCATGAATCGCATGTTAGTACTTTCATGAGCTCCAGTCGAGCATGTAATCGATGGCTTCTCTCACTTGCACCCCTAGAGGTGATGACACCATGACCACATTGAAGATTGTCACCTACAAATGGAAATATTTTCTCGGATTCAAGATCATTCTTGCTTTGTAACCGTTCTCTAAAAAGCTGAAAATAGATCTTACTTTTCTTTTAGATTGTGATCAAAGTAGTGTCAATAAGGGAGTACTGCACCCTTTTAGTGACTTGAAATATTTAAGATTTGCTCCCTCTGCGCAGCTGTTGAGGGGTCATACACCAGTGTCTGTTCTTAGTAAATGGTGCAAAACCTGAGTAAAAACATACAATTTAATCAGGTGTAGTACGCCTTAGCTCGTAGAAGGTTATCTCTGGTTGGTTCCAGAGCTTGTGAAAGATTTGCGGTAGTCGGGTTCTACTAGCATTTCCGACAATTCCTATCTAAACAACAGCTGTTTCATGTAAATTCTGAAGATTATCTTTAGCGGTCAATACAGTCATACCAGCCTTTAATAACCTGGCAAATCATCAATTTTTTTATATTTTGGTAAAGTGAAAAAAGTTTAATTTTTTCGCTCTTTGCTGCCAATTTGTGGCCAATAATTAAAACGTAATAAACCCATTTAAGTCGAGAGAAACTGAGAAACAATTCTAATTGTTTAAGGCCGAGATGATATTAATATTAACAGGATTTTTTTTCTGTAACAGAATAACCAGTATTATCATACTTCTAGCTTTCTGGTTAAAATCTGTCCAAAAGTAGGTGGTTAAATCTTGTGGTATTAGTTGATAATTAGCTTGCAGCACAATGGTCAAAAATCAGAAATGTTTTGTTAAATATTACGTTTTTGTTTCATGGAATAAAAAATTTCTGTCAACAAACATTGGATCATGTTGAATGATGTTGTTTAAAAAAAGAGCAGCCAGTGAGTGTGATACTTCCTTTCAGAGCCTATACAGATCGTTTGGTCACCCGCGAGAGTTCATTTGTAACCTGCCCTCAGTTTCGTCCCTAGAATCTCAAGACCAAAGCAACTTCAAAAAATTCACTGCTAAAGCGGAAAATTCTCCAAATGCTGAAGTGTTCCTAAAAAAAATCGTCAACAAAACTCAATCTCATTGCGGGAGCATTGGGTCTAGTGCAATAGTTCTCAATCTTTTTCGTGCCGTGGCTCACACGATTTACATGCTGTTGCTCACCAGTTGAAAACCAATGGTCTAGTGGCAATTGAAATCGGTCCAGTTTAAACATAAAATGCTTCATGTAAAACTCTCAAAATTTTTCTATGATCGTATGAGGGAAAATTACAACTTTGGCCGACCTTTTATGTCGCTGATAGATTGTAAGTTTTCTGATATTTTGGTAATTTGACAAAAAGTTCCATTTATGGACTCTTGACTGCAAATTTAAGTCCAATTATTAAAACTGTACTTGACATATATAAGCTAAGAGAAACTGAGCAGCAATTTCCAACTTTTAATGCTGGTGAAACAAATCTTAAAGAGATATTTTCTTGTTACGAAAGCAGGATGACCAGCATGGCCATGTTGTCATTGTTGTAGTTGTTGTTGCAGTGCAAACAGTTGCTACCTCCTCAGATCATTGAGGCCTCTCGCACTCTTTTAAGTCATCACTGGGTAAACTATGAATTTCATCTTTCACATTACTTCTATTCTTGAGCCCCAAGCAGTTGATCAGCGATAAGCATTTTAAGTTCTTTTGTATGAGTAAAAGAATTTACCCCAGGTCTTACAACTGCGAAATAGACCCTGTAACACCTACACCACTGTGTCAATAGCTTGCAAATCGGGTTCTGAATCAACAGCACGTGATTTGTACTAAATAATTATTGAGTACAAAGCACAACGTTGTACATTGTACTAGTTAAACAAAACAGCGCAATTATTTAGTACAAAAATAATTATGCAGCACAACGCACGGAAAGCAGAAGTTTTTTGATTAATAACGCTTTTTTGTTTAATGGAATGAAACTTGTGGTCAACAAACATTGGGCTGATTTTTGAGAAGTTTTTGTCTAAAAAAAGTATAACCAGAGAGTGTGACAACTAGTTAGTTGCCTCCGTTGAAGTAGCAGAACATGAATTTCCCGCGAGTGTAAAACTTGTAGCTATCCTAAGTGGTGACCCTTTAGTTTGTGACTTGGGTTCGTCTTTGTTAAGTGCCGTCTCCTAATTAAGAATATTTTCCACATTTAGCAGTACTCTCAAAAAAAGATCTCCTACTGGCTTTATTTCCATTTCAACAATGCTTCTAAATAAAAATTTCTTTATTTTCTTTTGCGGTTGTTTTCACACCGGTGTTATCAGGACGGAGTTACTAAATGTCCTCCTATAGAAGACCACTTTGGTAAAGACGTGAATCAATATCTGCAGGTAATTACTCTTGAATAGGCAGTTTTTGAAATTTGCTTCTATGCAGGTGTAAGAGGAGGGGGAGGTAGTTATAGGCGAGTGACTCTTTTTCGGTAAATGATGCAAAATTTTGATAAAAATGTCCAAATCGCCTGAAAAGAATTATCCACAGTCTATGAAAAGCTCTCCTGTTGGATTGGAAAGCTTGCGATTCAACCAAATAGCCTGGGAGAGGAATAGCCTAGGCACACTGCAATATAAAACCAGTCAAATTTTAGCAAATGTTTGTTCGAGTAAATTTACGAAGCTATTTTTCATACGCATAGGATCAAAATATAACTAACACTGGCCCTCAGCATTGTTTATCTATTGTAAACCTTTCTTGTATTTTGATAAATCGGCATAAAATTTCGTTTTATTCACTCTTTACTGCCAACCTGCGACCAAGTTTTGAAATCGAAGGTCTATTTAATTTAAGAAAAATAATTCCAAGCGCTTTTAGCTTATTATAAACACATGATAAAAAGATAGCTTTTGGTTTAGATAAGAGAGTGATCCACAAGATCATTTGGCCATGTAAAGAAAAAGAATACAGTAGATCAAATCATCACCCTCAAAATGATCTACACCAATCAAACCTTTCATAAGCCAAAAGAAATAAACTTGCGTGGTTTTATGTTTCGGCTATTTGGGGGGATAGAGGTTGACCATTACTAATCCAGCAATTAGTTTGCCGGAAAATCAGTTATCCGACCCAAATTTTACCTAGAAAACAGTACCTGTACTCTATACTGTAATTTCAAATTTCTCGGGTCACCGCGCCAGCTTTGTACTGCACTGTACCTGTACCAATACTTTACCTGTATTTCATTAATACTTTGCTTGTATTTTCTCTATTTAACCAACTAGTACTGATTTACAGAACCATTTAATTTTAAAATGAGGTGGTTAGCAACTGGGTTTGTGTATTCTAATATAATATTTGGCTAACCGGCGAAATGGGTAATCCGGCATCCCCGAATCTCAATGATTCCGGATTAGTGATGTTCAACCTGTATTAGCCAAATGTTTGGTCGGCTGTACCTTATGCAAGCTATACCTTTAACAAATTGCTGGATGCAGTAGTAGGAGCGTTATATTCTTGGCAAAATAAAGCGATTACTTGGAGCTGTTTCTCACCAAAGGAGGAAAGTCGATTTTGTGATTTTCTAAAATGTTTGAATTTTTTTTCATGCGAGAAAGTGCCGTCTCACCTTTTCACCGAAATGCTTGTGAATTTTCAACAGTTTGCTGCTGATATGATAAAAATTGTCAACGCAGCAAACTGGATTGAAGCGACGACGATTGAGATCGATAAATCATGCGTTCAAAGCTCACGGCGATTAAGTTTTTAAGTGCTTGGGAAAGGCAATTTACGATCATTTTTTCTGCTTTGCAAATTCTAACAGAATGTAAACTTTAAAAAATTGATACTAAGCAATTCCAATAAAATGTCGAAATTCGGAAACTTCGAAGCAGATCTGCAGATCTTATTCTTCTTATTCGTCGCCACTCTCGTTGTCCTCGTAGTTATGAGGATAAAAAGTTAACACACAAATACGAAAATGAGACTAATGACTTGCGATATTAATAATTCTTGATAACGATAATGACAAGCGAGATTTTACAACTTTTCCTAGAATGTTTTTCCTGCTATTCGCCAAGTACCCTGATAATATTGCAGCATTTAACCCCAAGTACTTTTCCGAAAAAGAATAATAATGCTCCAAAAAAAGTTGAAAATTAGAAATGGGAAGACTTTAGTTCATTTTTTGAAGACTCGAACTTGTTTTCTTGTTTTGCGAATTCGGCTTGTGCATTCATTTGAATTCGAACTCAGGCTCGTCCTAATCGCATAGTATGTACAGCTGTGGAATCGTCATTTCCTAAACGGCAACTTATTCGATAACTTTTACCTGGGTTTCGTTTCCCAAATCAAGTCATACCAAAAGGCATTAAAAAATGATATTTACAGCTTCCCTGCTTGGCGCTCAGCACAATTGGGATGGAGTGCAGAACAAGCCGGCAAGCTTGCTTGTTGGGTCCTTGGCCAAGCCACTTAACGGGATGCCTCCATTTTTATGTGGCAGACAGGCGGTGGGGGCAAGCAGTTTATCCGCCGTGGTGTCCTAGTCTAACTGAAAACTCGCAAACCGAGACTGAGTGCACACGCAGTGTATGTACATTTTCCCGCATAATACGCAAATGACGAAAAAGCTGGCAAATACTTTATTCTTTCAGCTTTGTCGTTTTTCTGCAAATCAATTTGATTTGGTTTGGCACTTTCCGCGACGGAGCTTTGTATTACGTTTGTCGTTAAGGCGCACAAATCCCAAAAACTATGCTCTCTCTCTCTATTGACCATTCATGCAAGCGTAGGCAGTCCCGGTTACATCTGCTCCCGTTGAACCTTTATTTAGCAGAGAAAGATCATTATTAATGCGACCGCATGGGTATCGGATTGTAACCGATTTGCTTCATTCCTGGACGCTTTCAAAAATCATTCTTTTCTTAAAAAATGATGTGCTAAAATGTAAAATCTTTGCTGAGGTGAAGACGCATTCAGGAGATCCTTTCAAATATGCATGCATTGTCAAATGCAAATGACAATAATGCTTGATTGCCATGAGTTTGATCTCATTTTAGTCGTAAGTATAAAAAACTTTGTTTCATTTATCAACTTTTATGTTTATCTCAGCTATCAGTAAGCGATAAATATCAACCAATAAGAAGTCAGTGTAGTTCTCCGCAGCAACGCATATCCTCTTCTCGGCTTTTTTGTATTCTAGTTTAATAAATAAGGCTCGAGCTCGCAGTCCTTATTTTTGATTTCTGTGAATTCAGACTCAAACGCATTCGTCACCCAAGAACCTAAACCCGAACTTAAATTCAAAAAAATGGTAATGTTCAAAACTTTGCTAAACATTCAAAAATAAAGAAGAAAATAAACAGTTTTTTTGTCAGCAAGAGTGTCTCAGATGGTTTTATCACTGGCCACTCCTATGAGCAGTAGTATCGAGAAGGGGGTCAAGGAACTAGGCCTGACGTGCCCAAAATTAATTTGAAAATTCCAGATTTGTTTGAAATGCTACGCCTTGATTCAAAACTCGAAAAAATTTTTGGTGTTTAACCAGTTTTTTCAAAGCAATCATTATCAACAGAAATCTGTGACCCCTGAAACGGTTAATGTTTTGACCTCAAAACAGAATTTGGCATCGGGTTTGCGTCAGCTTCTGAGTGCCTCCGGTTGTGACGCTTGCACCACTCCTTTCCTTATTACAACTCAGCCTCAAACCTAGTGCTTTTTTAATTTTTCTCTTTTTTTTCTCTTATTTTCTATTAGTTGTCGGTAGTCAATACTTTGTTTTTACAAGTGAAAACCATAGCAAATAAGATGCGCTACAAAGTGATTTGGCTTAAATCAATTACACTCTCATCAAATCACCGATCAGTTCATACTTTTGATTTCATTCTATTATCTACAAGCAGTGCTGGTGCAGTAGTTCTACTAAATTTTTTGCTTCTTATAGCTACCTATTTATCATAATTCATACACAGCACCGGATTTCCTTCTCATTTATTTTCTTCCATCAATAATCAATTCGCTTTTCCATCTTTTTTCATAAACTTTAATAAATTTAAAATGATATTTGTTTTTTCACCCAACTTTTTCAAGTTCTTTTCTGCCGCTTTCAGGGAAGTAACCGCGAAGTCTCTCCTGGAGAACCTGGATAGCTTGGTTTAACTGGTATTTTAGCCGCTCCTGAAATAGAAAATGAGGAAGGAAAATAAAGAACCCGCTTGTAAAAGAACATGGTGAAATGAGTCAAGGTAACTTGAAAGGGAGGCAAAAGAGCTTTGGGAAGGAGAGATGATAAGGGAGGACAAGAGGCACGCGGTGATGGCGCGATTGGACGGTCGATAAAGACGTTCGCGATCGGTAAAATTAGTAACGCAGAGAAAAGAAAGCCATTTTGCTAAATCATAGCTGAGAATGGGTCGGACAAAACCTTTCTACAAAAGAAATAAGGACCCCGTGCGAAAACGAATATGCACCGTAAGACCTTGACACGAAGGAAGAACTAACCTTCAGGAAATAAATATTTCAGAAAAAGAAAGAGTGCGGTTAAAGGTGACTCTGAAAAAAGAAGTGGGTTGAAGCGGAGAAAGGAGTCGAACAGTATGATGTGAGGCTGAAAAATGGCCAAGTCGTCGAAAAGAATAAACTTTACATTTATACGGATTTAGCAGAAGACATCAGCACTCGGAGCAACACTTGTAGTTTGGCCTCCACGGCGCATTTACAGAGGGAGAGGAGAACCAGATGGTTAGGTCATCTGCGTAAAGAGAACAGCAAACGTTAGAGACGCAGAATAATCATTGATAAAAGAAGAGCATAGAACAGGGCCAGAACAGATTTTTTTGGAACACCTTTGCGGACTCAAAAAAAGGAAAAGTGCCCTTTTGAAAACCACGCAATTGCATCAGTCAAAAAGAAAAAATTGAGTCCAACGATCAAAGCAAGGAAGAATCGTCAGAGAGCCCGCCTCCGGTTGCCTCTATTTTGAAATGGACTGAGAAAGATAAAAAATTTGATAGAGAGTAACTGACCGGATAAAAAACTACCTTGGCGAGGAAAGAGAATGCAGTTATGCTTCAGAAAAAAGAGTAAACAATATTGTATAATGCGTTCAAACAGCTTTGGGACGCAGGTGGTGAGAGAAATTCCTGCAGGTAGAAAGGCCATCGATCTCGTCTTATAGATGTGAATAATAAAGGAAGACTTTCATAAGAAAGTAAAAGAATAAAGTTGAGAGAAGAAGATTTATGCGAAAGTGAAGGAGGTGGTTTCTCATGGGTTGAGCCACTTTGCTTGGGACGATGGCAGTGTGTCGCGTTTTAATAGAGTTTTTGAATCTATCTCAATTATTATAATTTATTTCTTAAAATTGAAGCGACTTGCAGTATCGCTCGAATAAATAAGTTTGGTTGCAACTTAATAGCTAGGAAAAGATTGGTTTCCACTGAGATACTTTAACTTGCGCACTTCTTGATCACGAACAGAACAAATATATTCACAAATTAATTTATAACTTCAGATTTCTTCGCTTACCAAAATACAAAACTACAGAACTAAAGCATTTCAATAATTAAATATCAGAGTCTAACTAAAACTTAAGCCACCAAAATAATCGCTTGATTTTTTTCACAACAATCACCACACAACAACGCCTTTCCAACATTAATTTCTACTCTACTCTGACTTACAACTCAATCTCTGAATCTCTGAATGAATAAAAAAAATCTTGCCACCTTATATATACATGGCTGAAAAATAATCTAGAAATTGCTAGAACATCACTTGATACAGGAAAAACACCGTTAATAAATTACGTAATTGGTAATAATAACAATAAAAAGGAAAATCTTCGAGAAGAAACAAGAATCACTAGAATACGCTGGAAAGTCAAGTAGACACCCATTGTGACGTCAGAAAGGCATGCAGGTTACAAGTCTATTTATAAATTCGAAAGGAAAAAGGTCTTTTTTTTGAAAACAGTTTGGCAAGTTAGGGCTACAAGCAATACAGATTTAACAACAAAATAATCATGGCAAAACAAACAGATTACGACTCTATACTTATGTAAAACTATTCCTTAAAGCAAATTTACTTATTCGTGACAGAGTGGAGTACGAAAAGTTGGCGACAGCCGCAAGAAATTTACTGGAGGTGAAAGAAGAACAAAAGCAGAGATGGACTCCACAGAAAAGTAGACCCGGTGTAACTCAGAATAGTAGCCTCTGGTTTGCTATTGTGAACTGTTTAATTGAGACATAGAAAAGTGAAGCTTCAGGTAGTTATCGCAGATGGATGCTGATTTTCTGGAAAGAACACAATTAGGAAAGATGGGAAAGTGGAGGAAAAAGGCAGAACAACTCACAGATCAAAGCAATGATAGAACAATTTAAGATCAAAATTAAAAGAGAGTAAGTGAAGCATGTTTTTGCCATGCCTTTATGTCGCCAATGATAGATGAACGACGCCATAACCGTATTATCTAAAAATTTTTTATTGCTTAAAATAAGCGTGATTTTAATAAAATCCAGACTTTAATTTTTTGAAGGCAACTCATATACCCGAGTTAAACAAACAGTTTGTTTTTTTATGAAAGCCAGATGGCGGCCGTGACGCAATGCCCAGCCCCCTGAACACGAAGATTGTAGAAAAATCAATGATCACTCGCCCCTTTTCGTCATGATGACGGAAGCAAAACAGCATTTTAGGCCCAGGAGACGGCGTGTAACATAACTCTAACCGAGAGTCATGCAAATGGAAATTGGCATTTGTCCTAGAGGGCAAAATAAGGCTATAAAGAACTTTTAATTCGATCTGCCTCACTTTTTTAGATGATTACATTAAATACAGGCAATCATTCATCTTTAAATTTTCGTATCGCAAATGTATTTTAACTATATGAATAGTCATCATCGGTTCCTCATTCAAACAGATTCTACTTATCAGTTCGTATAAAATTAATCTATTGAATATTCATTTTGCTGATCATTATCTTGTTAAACAGTTACAAAAACTTGCTCAAACTTTAGTGTGTTGTTGTATATTTAAGTCATATCACAGCATTTTCTTTGTTTGGTTGCAGCATTTGAGACAAAATGTATTATCTCGACAAAACAAGCTAAGCTTCGAATTCAATCACAGCTTATGAAGAAACCTGTTGGGTTAATAGCAAATATTAAAACCACTTCCAAGTAACAAAGCACATCGTCATACAGACTCACAGTTGCATGTAGGAACTGAAACATTCAAAAACTTCGTTTCGAAATGTGCTTTTTTGACAGTTTGGTAATTGTCGTATTAATGCAAAAAATACTTCACTGCTTGTGCCAATTAAATCTGTGTAATGGTGTCAACGTTCACTTTGTTGTCAAAATATTAAGTATTTATCTGTTTTCGAATTCAAGCAAAATCGTAAAAATGATTTTCAGAGATTGCCTGGTTTGCTATGGTCAAAAACCAAGCAGTCATCGCTACATGTGCTCAGATGCCAATAAAAACTTGCAGAATCAAAATGCCAAATGCGTAGGTAATATTTCTTACCGGGTTGCAGTTTTGTCCCTTCTGAGATATATTTGTCAAAAGATATGATCTCCACTCCAGAAATTAAAGACTTACAAGCACCTGACACGTCTAAAGAAACAGCAATTATCTTAGAAATAATTCACTCTGTCTCAAAAATTTTGTATTTTTATGTAAACGTATACCAGTGGAACCCCCATCGCAAAATCTTTAAGGAGAAGCACATAATTGATGTAATTTCGCATCTCGGCACGCTACTCTGAAGTTTAGTAATTTTAAGCTACACATAACAGATAGAGTTGATTTTCTGACGATATATGTAGTTCACTGCAAAATAGTAAAATATATCATGACAGCAAAAGCTATTGTCTTATTGACTGTCATCGAGTATATTATGTCGTTTTCAAGTGATTCAAAAATTGCTTTTATCTGCTGGTGAAGCGGGCTTAACAAATAGCTTTAGATCAAAACACTAATATAGTATACTAATATATGATAATAAATAATAATAAAATAATAATATAAAATGTAACAGCAACAATACCAATCCTCACTCGATATAGGATTTCCTCCTTTTTATTGAAGATAATAATCGCAGTAATAATCTTGCAAAAATTGTATTCACAAATGAGCGAAGCGGAGGAACAATCAAGAACAATAATAAGCGGGCAATGCAAACATATACATTGCGAGGACGAATCACGTGATACGAGTACGGTTCTGCGAAACATTAATCAAGGAAAAGCAAATATTTAGGATATACGTGCAATTACAGCGCAAGCCAAATAAATAAGCTGCCACCACAGATCTCCTCCCCATATTTTTGAAAATGGTGGGTCAATAGATGCAGCATTTTTAGAAATCGGCCACATAAGGAAAACATGTTAAACATCAGTAGGGGGTGAAGCTTTTTTGAAGAGCAGGGAAGGCATAAGAAAATAAAGCCTGAAAGTTTCTGCAATCGGCTGGCTGTTGGAGCAGCGATTACATTGGCAGAAGCTGAGAGCCGCTTAAGTAAAAAAAATAATAATAAAAATAGCAAAAATAATTGGCTAAAAGTGAAAGCAACGGCAAACATAAAGCTGATGAACTCATAAATTTAAAGAATGAGAGCAAATGTTATTGAAAATCTATCCATTACTATTAGCAACCACCCCCTCTTGGGAGACTTTCCCGAAAATGCTAAATTTGTGGACGCGGTATGGGATTGGGGAAGCGGTCGAGCGTGCGTGAATTGCCAGCGTGAGCGGCCAGATCTTGCGATGCGAAATAAAAATGCAATAAACAAAAAAATTGCCAGCGTACTTGGCCAGACTTGAGTTCTCTTTGGAGCACGGTAGGAGTACCGGTGTGATAACTTGTATTTGGGCTCACTGTGGAGCAATTTGCCGACGTAGGTGGCCGGACTTTGAGATACAAAAAATGTGCGAAAAGATGGAAGAAATAAATGTTGCCGGTATAGTTTACCGAACTTTGGCTTGCGTTATAGCGTGATATGATTACCGGTATGGTAGCGTGCGACATAAAAAAATAAATGTAAAGAAGAAAATAACAATGAAAAGGGATGCACAACGCTCATTTGTGAAAAAGAGGGCAAATTGGTCCAATTTTATTGTCTGACAATTTCCTGCAAGCCAAGCAAAGTCTCTGGAGCAAGAAAGGCCGGCGCGCCAAAGCGACCGATGAACAAAAAAACAACATTTAACCCATAATGATGATTAATCATGATCATAAAACAGAAGCTAATTTTGAAAAACGTTAAATATTTTACAATTGAGAGGAAACGGAGGAACACTGGACAGAAGGCTTTTGGTGTGTAGTGATGTATCAATGGAAAGTTTACGAGAAAGCTCCATTGAAGTGGGTTTGGTTTCAACCCTCACGTTACTACCTGAACTACTGGCGGCAGCGATAATTTGGGAGTTCGAGACAACAGATAATTAGGTATGTTTCTGTTTGCACGCACAATTATTCTGTTTGCGCGTGACATTGTCTTGTTCACATCCAGTATCAGCTTGCTGACGTGTAAAATCATTTTTTTTAGCGTACTGACCTTACCAATGCCCCACCATACCTTGATTTGTCGTTGCGGTTGGCTTAGCTATGAGAACGTCAATATCATAAGCGATTGACGTCAACCTCGTTGGCAGAATGTTGAAACCTCCCCTCGGTTTTATGGAGCTGACTTTTGTGAACTACGTGCTCATGGTGCGAACCGATTACATGAGGATCCACAAGCATGTCTGTGAAATCAAGCTGTAGACCGTGAATCATCATAGGAGTGTTGTTGATCGCAGGTAAAATCTGCAAACCTCACTACTGATTACAAGAGGCAAAATTCCCAATCGACAGCAAACTAATTGAAGAACAAGTATCGACTAAAACTGGACATTATTTGAAGAGTCAAAGGCTGTAAACAAGTGGTCGGGGCTTACTGACGGCTTAAGACTGCCGACCCACATTGGTGAGCTAAGTTGTTGTTTGGTAGAGAGTGCGACCGCCATGCGCGAGGGATCGGCATCTGGCCGCGCGCACCCCAAACTTTTTGTGGTAAAAGCAAAGGTCACTTGTGGGAAGCATGGTAGCGGGGAGTTTGAGACCGGAAATGGTTAGTGTTGGATTGTCGTGGGAAACTAAAATGGAGCAAGGGGCCTCCAAACTTGTTGAATCTTTGAGCCTGTCCGCCAGAATGGCCAGCAGCGGCATTGTACCAGAGTTGTGGAGGTTGTTGTGGCGATGCTAAAAACGGATTGTCTATGGTGTTAGCCAACTCAAGCATTTATGGAAGGAATTGCGGTACGTTAATAAAATTATTATAAGAAATATTAAAATCAACTCAGAACAAAAAATTCATAAATGAATCATAGGTAGGAACCTATTTTGAAAGCGATTGTGTGGCGGTAAATAGATTCTGCATCAAAACGTTTATGCTTGCAAATCAACAATTTCCTCAACGTGGTCGTGCGGTGTCCGACTCGATTGGGTTGTGTCGAAAAGGTTGATGGCCAGCCCGAGTGTTCCAAATACCTTGGGCTCTCCCCACATCAAACATTTTTGTAGTGCAGCCTTTTGAACATCCGCAGAAGGGCAGCACACACTATTTCTAAAATTGTTTGTCTGCATTTTTTTTGTCCACTGCTTCTCTCTATCTCGCCTTGTTATTCTTCTTCTTGTTGTGATCAAAGGTAATGCGCATCCAAATCCTGGCCCTATCTTTCCCTGTTCCGTGTGCGTCGTCAATGTGACCTGGAGGGTCAGATCAGTGAAATGCTGCATCTCCTCTGAAAGAATATCTTTAAGGTTCACTTTGATGTCTTTCTCCGATTTCCAGCTCACACTCATGAAGCTGCTCTCCCTGCTGCATCTCTGCTTTTCCCGAGAGTCCCCAGTCCACAGACAGCGTTTTATCTTCTACGGGGCACTCCATCACGTATATCTCCAGTGGTCATCACAACCCACCCTACCACTCCTCTGCCAATGCAGATCTTCCCTCTAATCCGCGCTTACAAACCTCCTACCCTTCTTCTGCCTTGTCGCTAATCCCTCTTTCTATTGCTTTTCCACTCTCCTTATCTTCGGGTTTTTTTCCACGTCCCCTGCTTTCTCTTCCTCTCTTGACTCACGCAGGTTTTTTCCAGTGGAATGCAGAAGGTCTTCATGCAAGACGAGCTAAACTTTTTTGCACAGTTTCGCTTTTTCCTGTCGATTTCACCTGTAGCCAGGAGTCCAAACTCAACTCTTCTTCATCTTTCAGGATCCCTGGATACTCTGCTCTGCTATTTGATTGTACTTGCTACCCGTCGAACTCTCTTTCTCCTGATTACCCGTACGCTTGCGACAATATCTTTATTTTGTTGAATGAGGCCTATCCTTTTCTAAACTGTCAACCTTTTTTCTCTTTTTACTTGGTCCCTATTCTGATAACCTGGGGGTGAATATTTCGCTAATTAACTCTTCGTTTTTTTCCTTTAACGTCTACGCTTCTCTTATTTACTCTTCTTCAACAGATAGTAGAGCAGGGTTTTTTATTTTTTTCTGTTCTCTAAAAATCTTTCAGAACTTCTCTCGAAATCTTTTCATTCTGGGGACTTCATCTGTCATTACCCTCTTTGGGAATTAAAACGTACTTCAGACTCCGATGGGAAAAAAGTGTTTGATTGGTTCTCTCCTCTCATTTCCTTCATTTCAATGACCATGACACCCCCATTGTTCTACATTGTTCTCCGGCAATCTCTCCTTTTGTGACATCTCATTTGCTCCTTCCTCTCTTGCCCTCTTCCGCTCCTAGGATGTGCTTCAGGAGTTGGGTTCTGAACACTTTCCGATTCTCCTTGCTCTTTTACTTTCTCTACTCCCCCACGTCAATGAGCATTTTCCCTTCTTGAATTTTCAGAAAGCTCAATGGGATGACTTTGCACTTTATATCGAACTTTACGGTCCATCTGCAGTAGAATAGTTCTCTCTTTCTCTTTTCTGTACTGCTGCACGTTTGCCTTTTGGCGCTGAATGCAATCAAATCTGCCATTTCTATTGGGCGCGTCCAAAGCTAACCTTAAATCTGATGGTCTTTTAAGTGAAAGAAATGGTAAGCGAAAAATGCGATTCTTTTGCTTCAGCTTCCAGAAGTGATGAAGAGCGACAGGCTTACTTCTCCAACCCTCAGCATGCCTCGGCCGTAATCACCCGAGCCAAAGCTAAGACATTGCACAAGATATGCTTCTCTCTCTCCTAAAATCTGATCATAAATCAGTCTATATTATCCTTCTTTCCTTTGATGTTTCTATTTCTGCTTCCTCCTCCCCATCTTTTCCAAGTGCTATTTTTTTCCTTGTAGACATCGATCTATGCCTTCCACATGAAATCTCACTTTTCCGTTTTAGCCAAAGTTGTGGTGTGGCAGAGCTTGTGGCTACTTGTAGAAGCGCCGACAGGCCAATTGCTCTGAGGAAATTTATTTCTTTTTCTGCTCTCCGCTCATCTCCAGTGAACTACTTTCAGCTGCCTCTAACCTCTCGTCTTATATCCCTCTGGCTCAGACATGCAGTACTGTAGTTGTCTAAACCATGCTGAAGCAGTCCCTTTGCTCCGACATTGATCTCCATTTTACATTTTCAATCTTTCCTGGTCTTTGGATTCCAATCTTGTTACCTGGAAATCTCCATCTATTATTCCCTTCCACATGATGGCAGAATCTCTCGACTCGCCGGCATTGTTGCATCCTCTCTCTCTCTTTTACTTCCTCCGTCTTACGGCTGTTTGAGTGGATCAGTGTAACATCCATGATTAGTATTGGCCTTCATTATTACCACACCAGCAGCTATCGGCAAGCATAAAATGCATCCTTGGCTTCGAAAAATATATTCTTGAATTCGACTAACGGAATAATATGAATAAGTAACATTAATCTGTGTAAATAAATTCGAAAATATTGGTAGTATCGTCTTTTTCATCTCATTACAATTAGTCTAACAATACCTTACTGCATGAATTTAATTTTGAATTACACATTACAATTGCTCGAAAAACACGGTTTTTCAATTTACTGTTACTGTCACAATTTACAGTCACAGATATAGAGTGACAACACAGTCATCAAATTTACTCAAGACTTGGATGTCCCTTTGACAAAGATTGAAATTTTTCATGATTTTTATTTGCGCCACTCAGTAATAAAGCAACTGGAATATAAAAATCAACTCATCTGTGGCAAAAATATTAAAATTTACTGAACATCAATCAAGATACATAACAAATCATCTCATCCTCACGAAAAAGTTGTTTCTAAAAAGTTAAAAGTTATTTAAGTGCGACGCCCCAAAAATGCAAGCCGGCTGGCATCCGCCCTGTTTGCCGATGGTTAAACCGGCATTGTCAGCACAGGCCAATCAATTACCTACCTTAAAAATCAAATTCTTTCTGCCAAACCTGAGGAAGACTATGGAAGTGATTTTGCTTAGTATTTCCAAATGAATATTTTTGCTTCTAGGTTTTTCAAGTTTAGTATATTAGCAAGAATATTAAAAAAAATTGCTTTCGCTCCCTATTGATCCAAAACAATTAATTTTAACAGCAATTATTTTTGAAAAATAATTTAATAGAAATTATGATGGTAAAAAGCTATCGATTTTAATCGCAATTTTGGACTACCAATGCTTAAAAAAGGCTATGAAAATGCATGCCACCCGAGGAAAGTTTTGCCTCAAAAAATTACCTCCAAGGAACTGGTATGAAGCAATTGACTCCAGTTTCCAAAACTTTTTGGTTTTACAGGGGGTACAATGAATTTCCAGGAAACAAAAACTATCAAACAGTTGACTTAACCCATTAACGCCCAGCGTCCTATTTATAGGACAGTAACGTATGACCAGATTTTACAGGGTTATAATCAATCTTTGCTCTTTTGACTTATATATTGGATAACAAGACCTTTCAGGCTGTCACGTCAATAAAGTTTAAGCAATTTTTGTGATTTTGAAATGTGAATTATGTGAATGTAAAAGTAGCAGTTTTTTTTTTGCTGATCGTCAGTTCTGTTTGGGATTGTATTCCAAATCTGAAAAGGAAAATTTTCAGTATTTCTTAACAAATGGCTTCTTTATGATTTGTTTTAGACTACTGATAAAAAAGATTTTGAAAAATTGCTATTGTAACCGAGTAATATAAACGCAAACATCACTGTCCTATAAATAGGACGCTGGGCGTTTATAAGCACTTTTATCGTGATTTACGCGCTACGTTTATCGTGTCTGGCTCAATTAACTGCGTCATCTGTATCCAGCTAGGCCTTTGTTTTTGCGAGCAAGGACATTGTGTGAACACAGAAGCATAGATACAATTGCCTTGCGTTTTTGACATAGACTTCAGAAATCAGAAGTACAGTAATCAATAAGATTGGCTTAATTGCTAAGCAGTAGCTACATCCAGATAGGCGTATGTATATTACATGGTTTTGTACTTCAGATTAGAAATTGGTTTTATAAACATCTTTTTTAATAATGTCTTGCGCTTGCTTATATATCCTGTTTCAATGCAGTTTTTTAAGTTTTTGGCAGCGTCAGTGAACAAAACTTTGTAGCAAATGTATTGAATTTGTGGCAAGTATAACGTTCCATGCAACTGCAATCTAACAGATTGGTAAGAAAAATAAGGTTATAAAAATATATTTTTGTGCATCTGGCATTTAGTGACCTGCAGCTTCTCTATCCTTAGCCATCTCATGTTTCTGATAGCTGCTGGTTGTAATGAGTTAAAAAGCCTTTGCAAATGTCGAAGACGCAGTGGAATACTTACTTGGTTCAGATATTAGTGAGATAATGGCTGCTATTCCCCCGATGTTGATGAACTCACGGATGAAGACGAAGATGATGAAGAAAACCTGAATGCGCCTACATTTTGCGATATACCTAGAGCAGGGATCTCCAAACTTTTTCCATGGTGGGCCACATTGCTGATATTTTATGAACCTGTGGGCCATGGCTGTGGTTAATAGTTTTGTACTATGCAGACTTATTCGTGGATCAAATTTCAATTTTGATAAAGGATTTTCGCAGAGCATTTGCCACAACTTATTTGAAGCTGGGACACGGATCAAGAGTGATGAGGAGACACCAGCTGCGTTTTCCATCAACATCCAGGACACAAGTTGCTCATGACCTTTGCCTTGACCAACAAAATCATATGCATGGCGAGAGAGGCAAAGAGGCGTCGCCAATACCAAAATTGCAAGGGCAAACCTCTCACTTATTGCGTTACGTGAAAAGTAGCATTATGCGTATCTTGCTTTCCAAAATATCACCGGCAATGCACTAAAATATAGTGTGACAAGGTTTTTCAATGATAGCTGTTGGGTTCCAATAAACAACGTCCCAAAAAAAACAAAAGAAATTTGCACGTATTTCGCAATGACGACAGTTACTAAAACTCTTAGATAAGCGCATTTAATGCACACAAACGCCCAGCGTCCTATTTATAGGACAGCAATTTCTCGCGAAGTTACAACAAATATTTAAAAAATTCGACTAAGAATAAAAAAAATAGCATTTAAAATAAAATGTTGGAATATAAACGAGTTTTTTCCAAAAAAAATAATTTGGGCGTTAATGGGTTAAGATAAGACGAAATATTGATATTTTTGTTGTCGAAAAACCATTGACTGTGTGAGTTGTTGATAAAGAGAAATTTTTAATATATGCTGTCAGTAGATAGGGAGATGACGAGGCCATAGATCTTGATTTATTAGTGTGAAGGTAAAGAAATATACATATTTTAAGATACTGTATGTTAAGTTGTTAAGATACTGTATGTTAAAATACTTGTATGTTAAGATGGTGTGGAAATAATGGCGGAATAGAGGAGGTTAAAACTTTTGCATTGTAAGATTAATGCAAGAAAGCTGTGGAGGTTTAAAGAAAACGCAGCATAGTGTTATTGGTTTTTGAGGAGGAAATTGCAAGAGTGACACGTGCGTGCGAAACCCAGGGGAGAATATCAAACAGCAAAAAATAACTATTTTATCACAAAACGAGTTGTGAGTGGGCTTTTGAAAAACTGATAGAATAATTGTTGGTCTCTTTGGAGTAATTGAGAGAGGCAAAGTGCCCATATCCACCAAACTTCTGGGCCCTATCCAAGTACTGCAAATAATTTATTTTCAATAAGAAAATGGTCTGTACATATTTGTAAGCTTTGGAAATGAAAAAGTGAAGACTTCTATTGTCCTGGGCCCACGCCGCTGATGAGGCTAGGGGTGTGTACTATTTTTTCTCTCTGCCGCCTCTTCTTTGACATAAGTGCTTACCCGTGTTGCTATACTCTGTGTAGAAATTTCAACGTAAATTAGTTTAGTAGTTTAAATTTCGTGAAAGCATTAATCGCAATTTTTGGTTTTTGACACGGCTGGGTTTTGAACCAGTTTCCTGCCGTCTGGTAGGTGTAATTTTGTCACAACTTTGTAATTTTGTCACTACTTTAGATACTTAAATTGTTGGAGGCAAGTCAGTTAAACACGTTAATTGAGCAGCGACTGACACCCTTCTTTCTTTTTGCGTCATTCTTTGTTTTAGTATCACATGTGGGCTGTGTTTTTTTGAATTGACATTTTTGTGGAACATTCGGCATATCTTGGAAATAATTGACGTGTCCGTTCATAGTTCGGTAAGAAATTTATTGTTTTGCTTTTGATATAAATAGTACTAAATTGGCAAACGTTTGTGTCTCATCATGTCTCATCATCTCATTTGTGTCTCGTACTAAATTGCCTCGTAACAAAAAATTGTATCATCATTGTATGTTTTTCAGAAAACCGCTTTTGTCCTTCTTCAATATATGATCAATTATATTTTATAACTGGTCTCGTAACGAAGAATCACACCAGAGCGCGTAATTCGACTAAGAACCTACACTCTGGTTGCGCAGCCTTTACGCTTGCGAGACAAGTGCCTTAACCATTCCATCATGGAGATCATTTTTAAGAAACGTGTCAACAAAACATCGAGCTGCAAAAAAAAGTTTTCCTTCACGGAGGAAAAACCAAAGGTTTTAAAAAAACGTTAATCTTGAAGAAATCGAGAAATCGTTAATCTTCAAAGAATTAAAGCACTATAAAACATTGGTCCTTCATAAATTGTTTTTTTCTGGGCACGCTTATGATGATCTAGATGACTTTAAAGAACATGTCGGAGAACGGATTGATAGTTTTGAGTAAGTGCTGGGAGGAAACGGTTGTTGCAAAAAACAATCTTAAGGAAAGAACTTTGCATGAGCATTGCAATGGAAAGGAGTCGTATGTGAAAGATGCCGTGCAATGCGAGTAGAAATAATATTAACATTAATTTTGTGTTGGTCAAGAAAAACAGTGGAAAGTAATTAAAAGAGCTAAAAGCTATTTCCTGGAATAGCAGCATTAAGAGGTGACGACAAATGTGGACCAAAGTAAATCAAAAAAGTAGTAAACAAAGAAAAAACTGCTGAAAGAGAATGTGAAACTTAAAAGAAGACAATATCAGAGTAAGAATTTTAGAAAGAGTTAGCAGTTAGTTAATGCTAAAAAGCCAAATCTGTAAAAGTTTTAAAGGACGCAGTTTCAAAGCTTTTTGATAAAGTATGTGAAAAGAATAACCACAGGAGAAATTTAAAAAATATCTGGTCTTGGAATGAGGAGGTGAAGGAAGCAATTAGACAACATAAAGTGACATATAACAAGATGTGAGTTAATCGATAGGAGGAATACTAGGCTAAATGTTTATTTGTAATAAATTGGTGCGCGATCCGCACTTTGTCGATTAATAAATTACTGTTTCTTTTCATGACAGTTAGCTGAGTGGAAAAGATAAGCTATAAGGTTTGCGGCCAGATATGGAAACATAAAAGTGACTACCTATGCAGGAGAAAAAGTTGCTCATAAAGGGGGCAGAAAAGAACTTGAAACAAGTAAGTGAAAATATAAAAATCATTTTTAATTTGTTAAAATTCATCAAAAAAAGATGGAAAAAATATTGATGGAAGAAAATAAATGAAAGAAAAATTTGGTGCTGTGTATGAATTGTGATAAATACGAGGTGAATGCAAGAAGCAAAAAAATGAAAAAAATTTCTTCGAGTTTGGCAAAACGTTTGTGCGTGAAACATGCGTCAAAATATTGAAAAGAATAGCGAAAACCGACTATGAATTATTACTTTGTGACTCGCGGAGTTAATAAAGGCATTTTGATGTTCAGGAAACAGATTGAATTCCAGTGGTGGGATCGAGCCAGTAATGATAGCAAGAACAAGATTTGGTGAGATAAAATTGAAGGCTGAGAGTTTCTTCATTGAAAAAGACTTTTGTAAAAGAAAATAGGAGGGGCTTAGCTGACTTGGGCGAGGTTAACAAAACTGCATGAAAGTAAGACGTGGTGTGTGAAGGAAAATGACGTGACAATTTTGAAAGAGATTGGGAGAGCAATGCTAAATTAATTGTTGAAAGAAATACCCAAAACATAATTGATGAGCTATTTTTAGAAGACCATGTCGATAAAAGGACGAATGTTAATGCAGTATGATAATATGAGTAGCTCTGAGGAGGTAATGATCTGTTAAGGAGAGCGTTGGTTTTAAAACAATTGAAAATTGAAGACTTGAACGACTAAAGATGACATGAAAAAATCAGATATAGGATAAGAACAAAAAGACCGGATTAGAGAAAGAAAATGCCACCATTAGAACACAGTGGTGCAACCCTGTTTTCAAAATTGCGAGGTAGGTGAGATGAATCCGCTCTCCTTCGTTAAGGGGGAGCAAAACTGGATCGCATTCCTACTTTCTTTTTCTCTTTCTCCGTCACTTTTCTCTCATTCTATGTTTTTTATTTCTCTTTTTCTGTCATCAGTTCTCAAAAGTAGGTTAAAAACATCCAACAAACTATTCTGCTCTTATCCGAGTTGCAGCAAAGCGATCTCAAAATTTAGTAGGACTACTGCACCAGCGCTGGTTATAGATAAAAGAATGGAATCAAAAATATGAGGTGATGGGTCAATCTTATGAGTGTGTGAATAGTTTAAGCAAAATCGCTTGATAGCGCATCTAATTTGCTGTGGTGTTTATTTGCAAAAATAAAGTGTTGACTACCGACAACTAATAAAAAATAAGAGAAAAACGACAAAGCTTTTTATAATATTTACTGATGAGGAAATTCAGAATGAGAGGTCAAAAAAATGGAAAAAAATTAAGTGAGAACTGACAAAATTGTTGGTGTTTCCGCATCCAGCAAAAAGCTTGAAGAAAGCTGTAGCACAAACAGGAGAAACATTAAGTTTGAGGCTGAGTTGTAATAAGGAAAGGAGTCGTGCAAGCGTCACAACCGGAGGCACTCAGAAGCTGACGCAAACCCGGTGCTAAATCATGTTTTGAGGTCGAAACATTAACCGTTACAGGGGTCACAGATTTCTGTTCATAACGATTGCTTTGAAAAAAACTGGTTAAACACCAAATATCAATTCGATTTATGAATCAGGACGTAGCATTTCAAACAAATCTGGAATTTTCAAATTAATTTTGGGCACGTCAGACCTAGTTCCTTGACCCCCTTCTCGATACTACTGCTCATAGGAGTGGCCAGTGACAAAACCATCTGAGACACTCTTGCTGACAAAAAACTGTTTATTTTCTTCTTTATTTTTGTATGTTTAGCCAAGTTTGGAACATTACCATTTTTTTAAATTTAAGTTCGGGTTTAGGTTCTTGGGTGACGAATGCGTTTGAGTCTGAATTCACTGAAATCAAAAGTAAGGACTGCGAGCTCGAGCCTTACTTATTAAACTAGAGTCCAACAAGTCGAGAAGATGATATTTATTGCTGCGGAGAACTACACTGACTTCTTATTGGTTGATATTCAATGCTCACTGATAGCTGAGATAAACATAAAAGTTGATGAATGAAACAAAGTTTTTTATATTTACAATGACTGAGATAAGATCAAACTCATTATATGCCATCAATTACCAGTTTCGTACTTAGCAATCAAGCAATATTGTTATTTGTATTTGTCAATGCATGCATATTTGAAAGGATCTCCCCAATACGTCTCCACCTCAGCGAAGATTTTACATTTTAGTACATTGTGTTTTAAGAAAAGAATGATTTTTGAAAGCGTCAAGGAATAAAACAAATCGGTTACAATACCATACCATTGCGGTCGCATTAACAATGATCTTTCTCTGCTAAATAAAGGTTCAACGGGAGAAGATGCAACCGGGACTGCCAACGCTTGCATGAATGGTCAATAGAGAGAGAGCACAGTGTTTTGGGTTTTTGCGCCTTAATGACAAACGTAATACAAAGCCCCGTCGCGGAAAGTGCCAAACCAATCAAATTGATTTGCAAAAAAGACAAAGCTGAAAGAGAAAAGTATTCCTCAGCTTTTTTTTCGTTTAAGCTATTCATTCTAAGCATTATGCAGGAAGATGCACATACACTGCGTGTGCACCCAGGCTCGGTTTGCGAGTCTTCAGTTAGACTGGGCCACCACGGCGGATAGACT
This sequence comes from Trididemnum clinides, assembly GCA_963675345.1. Classification (NCBI taxonomy): domain Eukaryota; kingdom Metazoa; phylum Chordata; class Ascidiacea; order Aplousobranchia; family Didemnidae; genus Trididemnum; species Trididemnum clinides. Next base: position 26,770,294 of record OY776294.1, read on the forward strand.
GCTTCCCCCCACCGCCTGTCTGCCACATAAAAATGGAGGCATCCCGTTAAGTGTTTTGCCTAAGAATACAACAAGCAAGCTTACCGGCTTGTTCTCCACCCCATCCCTATTGTGCTGAGCGCCAAGCAGGGGAGCTGTAAATACCATTTTTTAATGTCTTTTGGTATGACTTGATTTGGGAAACGAACCCCAGATAAAAGGTATTGAATAAGTTGTCATCAAAGAAATGATGATTCTACAGCTGTATAAATACTATACGATTAGGACGAGCCTGAGTTCGAATTCAAATAAATGCACAAGTCGAATTTGCAAATCACGAAAACAAGTTTGAGTCTTCAAAAAATGAACTAAAGAGATCTTTCCAACTCTGGTTTTTTAATTTTTTTGGAGCATTATTATTTTTTCTAAAGAGTAATTGGGGTTAAATGCTGCAATATTATCAGGGTACTTGACGAATAGCAGGAAAAACATTCTAGGAAAAGTTGTAAAATCCCGCTTGTCATTATCATTATCAAGAATTATTAATATCGCAAGTCATTAGTCTCATTTTCGTATTTGTGTGTTAACTTTTTATCCTCATTACTGTGAGGACAACGAGAGTGGAGATGAATAAGAAGAATAAGATCTGCAGATCTCCTTTAAAGTTTACAAATTTCAACATTCTATTGGAATTGCTTAGTGTCAATTTTTTTAAATTCACATTTTGTTAGAATCTGCAAAGCAGAAAAAAATGATCGTAAAGTGCCTTTCCCAAGCACTTGAAAACTTAATCGCCGTGAGCTTTGAACGCATGATTTATCAATCACAATTGCAATCGCTTCAATCCAGTCGCTGCGTTGCCAACTTTTATCATATCAGCAACAAACTGTTGAAAATTCGAAAGTATTTTGGTGAAAAGTTGCAACGGCGTCTTCTCGCATCGCAAAAAACTCAAGCATTTTAGAATATCACAAAATCGACTTTCCTCCTTTGGTGAGAAACAGCTCCAAGTAATCGTATTTTACTTTGCTAAGAATGTAGCGTTGCATCTACTGCATCCAACACTTTGTCAAAGGAAGAGGTTGTATAATGTACAGCCGATCGCACATTCAGCTAATACAGGTTGACCATCACTGATCCGGAATTATTGAGTCCTGGGGATGCCGGATTAGCCATTTATTTTCTTAGAATACACAAACCCAGTTGATAACCACCTCCTCTCAAAATTAAAATATCCTTTAAATCAGTACAAGCTGGTTAATAAAGAAAAGACAATTGAAATGCTAATGAAATACAGGTGAAATAATTGGTATAGGTACAGTACAGTACAGTTCAGTACAAAGCTGGCTCGGTGACCCGGGAAATTTGAAATTACAGTACTGAGTGCAGGTACTGTTTTGTTGGTCAAATTAGTGCCGGATAACTGATTGTCCGGCTAACTGATCAACGGCTTAGTGATGATCAACTCGTAGAGCCCAAAATACCTGAAACATGAAACCACATAAGTTGCTTGATTTTTTCTTGTGAAAGTTTTGAAGGATGTAAATCGTTTTGGGGGCGATGATTTGCGCTACTCTATCCTTTTTTTTTCATTGCCAAATGATCCTTCGGATCACTCCCGCACCTAATTCAAAAATTATCTCTTTGCCATGAGTTTCAGAATGGACAAAAAGCGCTTGGAATTGTTTTTCTTAAATTAAATAGACCTTCGATTTCAAAATTTGGTCGCAGGTTGGCAGTAAAGAGTGAATAAAACGAAATTTTACGCCGATTTATCAAAATACAACAGAGGTTTACAATAGATCAGCAATGTTGAAGGCCAGTGTTGATTATGTTTTTATCCTATGCGATTGAAAAATAGCTTCGTAAATTTACATGAAGAAGTATTTCCTCAGCCTCGACTGGTTCTGTAAACAATGTGCCTTGGCTATTTCTCTCACAATGTGAATGAATCACAAGCTTTCCAATCCAGCAGGAGAGCTTGTCATAGACTGTGGATAATTCTTATCAGGCGATTTGGACATTTTTATCAAAATTTTGCATCATTTACCAAAAGAGAGTCACTCGCCTATAACTACCTCCTCCTCCTGTTACCGCTACATAGAGGTAAATTTCAAAAATTGCCTATTCAAGGGTAATTACCTGCAGATATTGATCCACGGCCCAACCAAAGTGGTTTTCAGTAGGAGGACATTTAGTAACTCAGTCCTGATAACACCGTTGTGAAAACAATCTCGAAATAGAATAAAAACATTTTTATCTAGAAGCATTGTCGAAACGGGAATAAAGCCAATAAAAGATCTTTTTTTGAGAGCACTCCTAAATGTGAAAAAAATTCTTAATTTGGACACGGCACTTAACAAAGACGGCCCCAAGTCACAAACTAAAGGGTCACCACTGAGGGTAAGTACAAGTTTCACACTTGAGGGCAACTCATGTTCCGTTACTTCAATGGAAGCAACCGACAAGCTGTCACACTCCCTGGTTATACTTTTTTTGAACAAAAATTTCTTAAAAATCAGCCCAATGTTTGTTGAACACAAGTTTCATTCCATTAAACAAAAAAGCAATATTAACCAAAAAACTTCTGCTTTCCGTGCGTTGTACTGCATAATAATTATGTAGTAGAGATCACCTGCTGTTGATTTAAAACTCCGTTTGCAAGCTATTGACACAGTGGTGTAGGTGTTAGAGGGTATATTTCGCAGTCAAAAGACCTGGGTTTAGTTCCTTATACTTATACAAAAGACCTTAAAAATGTTTATCGTTGATCAACTGCTTGGGGCTCAACAACAGAAGTAATGTGAAGGATGAAATACAGAGTTTATTCAGTGATGACTTAAAACAGAGCAAGGGGTTTCAATGACCTTAGGAGGTAGCAACTGTTTGCACTGTAACAACAACTACAACAATGACAATATGGCCATGCTGGTCATTCTGCTCTCGTAACAAGAAAATATCTCTTTAAGATTCGTTTCACCAGCATCAAAACGTTGGAAATTGCTGCTCAGTTTCTCTTAGCTTATATATGTCAAATACAGTTTTAATAATTGAACACAAGATGGTAACCGAGAGTCCATAAATGGAACTTTTTGTCAAATTACCAAAATATTAGAAAACCTACGATGCATCAGCGACATCAAAGGTCGGCCAAAGTTGTAATTTTGTCTCATACGATCATTGAATCTTTGTAAGTTTTAAATGAAGCATATTTGTTTAAACTAGATCGATTTGAGTCGCCACTAGACCCAATGCTCCCGCAATGGGAGTGAGTTTTGTTGACGATCTTTTTTTAAAACACTTTTGTATTTAAGGAATTTTGCGCTTTAGCAGTGACATTTTTGAAGTTGCTTTGGTCTTGCGATTCTAGGGACGAAACTGATGGCAGCCTACAAATGAACTCTCGCGGGGGATCAACGATCTGAATATGCTCTGAAAGGAACTATCACACTCACTGGCTGCTCTTTTTTTAAACAACATAATTCAACATGATCCAATGTTTGTTGACAGAAATTTTTTATTCCATGAAACAAAAACGTAGTATTTAACAAAACATTTCTGATTTTTGACCATTGTGCTGCAAGCTAATTATCAAGTAATACCACAAGATTTAACCACCTACTTTTGAACAGATTTCAATCAGAAAGCTAGAAGTATGATAATACTGGTTATTCTGTTACAGAAAAAAAATCCTGTTAATATCAATATCATCTCGGCCTTAAACAATTAGATTTGTTTCTCAGTTTCTCTCGACTTGAATAGGTTTATTACGGTTTTAAATATTGGCCACAAATTGGCAGCAAAGAGCCAAAAAATTGAACTTTTGTCACTTTACCAAAATATAAACAAAATTGATGATGCGCCAGCGCTATTAAAGGCTGGTATGACTGTATTGACCGCTGAAGATAATCTTCAGAATTTACATGAAACAGCTGTTGTTTAGATAGGAATTGTCGGAAAATCTAGTAGAACACGGTTACCGCAATTCTTTCACAAGCTCTGGAACCAACCAGAGATAACCTTCTACGAACTAAGGCGTACTACACCTGATTAAATTGTATGTTTTTACTCAGGTTTTGCACCACTTACTAAGAACAGACACTGGTGTATGACCCCTCAACAGCTGCGCAGAGGGAGCAAATCTTAAATATTTTAAGTCACTAAAAGGGTGCAGTACTCCCTTATTGACACTACTTTGATCACAATCTGAAAGAGAAGTATGATCTATTTTCAGCTTTTTAGAGAACGGTTATGGAACAAGAATGATCTTGAATCTGAGAAAGTTTTTCATGGGTCAGTGACAATCTTCAAGGTGGCAATAGTGTCATCACTTCTAGAGGTGCAAGTGAGGGAAGCCATCTCATGAAAGTACTAACATGCAAGTCATGCCAACTTAAAACGATGCTACAATCCACTCGGCCAATGAAATCAACTCGTTATTGGCTTGGCCGACCATTTCTGTCAGGTATGATCATGGCACTGCTGATCACAGCACGTGTTTGTGCTCTTTCAGCAATTAAAGTCGCCACACCAATGGCTTAGTGGGTTACCACCTGTCTGCCACGTAAAGATGAAGGCATACCGTTAAGTGACTAACTCAAACACACAACAAGAAAACTTGTCGGTTTTTCTCCACACTATCCTGCTGAGCGCTAACCAAAAAATCTGAATACCATTTTTAAAGTCTTTGGTATGACTCGACGAGGAAATTGAACCCTAATTTTCCGATTGCAAAGCGGACGCTCTAAAGATACATCACCACGTCGATCTACTCCATGTTTTTTGCAAATATAAAATAAAACACTAATTAATCTGCGTACAGTTGATATTGCATTTGTAATACGGTTAAATGACAAAGCAAAACACGATAAAAATATTGCAGGGAGAAGGAAGCAATAAATCAAATATTGCAGTTTTTAGAAAAATGGTAATTATACCCACTAAATAAAAATAATGATTTCTGTAGTTACTGCCTTACACACAATATATCATCTATATATACATTTAAGAAAAAACTCAAAAAATTTAACTTCTTTAAAACTAACAATTTCGTGAAAAAATAAATAAATGCGAATGTTTTGCAATAAGCAAATGTCGAATTAAACACAACTGCCACCAACTTGACCGTCAAATTTCCAAGTGCAATGCTTTTTGAATAATCAAATGCACAATTTATTCTGAATACTTTTAAGAAAGAGTAAAACAAGACGTTAGTTTTAGTAAGAATCAGCGATGTAATTCTTAATCAAACAGCCAAAGTACAGAGAAATCAGTTTCAATCATTTCAACTCCAAATAACCCGGGAATGCTATTTGTTAAGTTTCTATTCCCTTTAAACAAAACCGTTTCAGCACTTAATTGATTTGGATTAATGCAGTAATAGCACAACAACAACATTGCATCATTAAAGAAAACACAGAGTTGCTAATTACCACCACACAAGGAAATTTGACATGGTAAGAGGAAGTATCTAGTGGGAGGAATAAATGACGTAGAATAACCTACGTATAAAAATAATGGCTAATTGCATTAGATCAATTTAAAAACATATCAATGGCGTTTTTGTTTGTGGGTGTTTAACAAACAACAAACATGACGTAACCAGCAAGCAACTTCCTCAGGAATTCACAATCTTACACTAATAATACTTGCCAAAGTTGATAGCAACTTTTTGAAAACGGCATGAACCCAATTTCAGGAGGCTTAAGATTAAATGAATAGTAATCATATCAATGCTGATTAAAATTGGAAGATAAATCTTGCTTTTTTTACAAAAAATGCATCTTTTTTGTACAACTGACAACCAACCTATAGAACTTTTGAAAACATTTTATACTTGAGCTTTCAATCAAACGCATGTTTGAATGTAAGCCTACACTATTAACTTTTTCACAGCCTCGCAAAGCGAACTGCCAATTCTAACTAATCCAACTTCTTTAAGTCCATTTACTTTTGCCAAAGTGCAAGCTTTAGTGTTTTCATACTTCGGAGCATTATTTAATGTAAAAAAAGCTGAACATTTTGTTGTGAAAAAAATGGTGAAATCATTTTACCTTGAGTAAATATGTCGCCCATCGGTGAAAATTTTAGCCTTAAAATCGCTTGTAGATTCAATCTTCGCACTAAGGGCCAGGTTGTGCTTTAAAGAAGCGATTAGTAGCCTTTCTACTTTTCAGGCCATAAGCCTGATTAACTCCGAGACCGAGCGCGGCTTAACTCTTTGTTTTTTTTTGACTCAGCCGCAACCTGCACTGGGCTTGGGGACAATTACAAATCAAAGAAATTGTTTACAGAGCCTGATGTCGAGCGGGCGTGTAAATAGAATATCATTTTTTCATCAGGTTCGGAATGTATCGAAACTAGCACAAACTCGATTTTAAATAAAATTTGCGAACACAATGTCAAGGGGGGGGAGGGGTGCAGCGTATTTCTTGATAATCCAGTTTGGTTTGGATTAGGCCCAATCTTAATACAAGTAGAACTGGATCCAAGTTTAACTCTTAAATGAAAACAAAGCGTATTTTTGTCATAGCATACGGTTCAGGTTGAAGTCCTGATGTAAAAAATAAATTAAGACAAATTAGGGACTAGTTTTTCGGCACATGTCGCTCTGGCATTGGGATAATTCAAGTTTTTTCGACTGGGAAATTTTGTGCATTACAAGTGAATATAACTGTTGTTGTAAACCAGAAAAAGCATTGGCAAGCGATTGAAAATATTCTTGAAAGCAGTAGCGAAAAAAAGGTTTAAAATAAAAACAATAAGCACACAATATATACTACTGCTTTTGATAAATATCAATATTGTAAACTAAGCAATACAAGCAGATGTATACATTGAGTATTTGACTCGGTGAAGTATTTTTCCACAATTCAATCTAAAAATAAAACATTACCAGTATCACACACCGTATTGTTAGTTGAAATCAATGTCCGCATTGTTTCATGATTAGAAAGATGCTTCAAAGCAAATTTCTCTGTTCAGTTGCGGAGTTTATAGCAGAAATCAAAGGGGAAATAGTTTTAGTTAACTGACAAACCGAAGTCGGAACTATTACAAACGCAGTTAATGTTTTATGAGAAGTAAAATTCTTACCACAAAACCATGGCGTTAAAAGCTCACTAACGCATGACTTGAATGACATATGTTACCCCAAACAGGCTTTGCTTTGTCTCATTAAAGATTTAACCAGATTGTTTATGACAATCTGCATGGAATATGTGGAACACATTACTCGAGTTGCTCCTTGCAATGATATTTAATATATTTCCTACCTTAGGCTTTCTTCTTTTTCTTCTTGATTTTGTTCACCTCAGCATATGTGTCGTCAATCTGAACGCCGTCAGGTTGTGGAGCAGAACGGTTGCCTGAAAAAGGAGAGTTTCATCATTACTACGACTGTCGACAGTACAATCGTAACGGATATCATAATTTGATTTAAATGTCATGACAAACAAGGTAAATGGGAAGTTCGTTGTGAGACTGTAAAATATTTTTTTAGTTATACGGACAGCAATTACCCGTAGACATCCCGCGGTCGGCGTAAGATACAGTTTGCATTCAAAGCGTGAGCTTGAAATCGTCACGCTTAATCTGCAGAGGCAGACATCCTACAGCAAGTTTGAGGTCCAGCTCATCGTACCACACTAAAGACTATCATGATCACAAACGCCATCATCATTATGTAGTTGTCGTAGAAGCAATCATGATTATCACGAACATTATGGTCATTACCATCACAAATATAATAAATAAGGCACCCAATCGTTAAAAATTTTTTGGCGTTTAAACATTACAAAACATCCCCAAACGAATTTCAGAATAGGACTTTGTTTGTACCGAGTATAAGCAATTTGCGTTCATACCTCCTTTGAGTTGTTAGCACTACAATGCGTTTCTAAGGCAAGCAGTGCAACAAAGTAGAAGAAATTGCCGAAAAAATACGACTTCCAAGCGCATAAAAACGTAGCTGTTGCCGGGATTAAACGCAGATGTTTTCACCATCGACGACGCTTTGCGACCAATCGATCAGGTTTTATTTTTCAAAATTTCTGTTTTACAACAAATAACACTATTCAAGTGTCGCGAACAATTTATGCAGCTTGTGCAAAACTAAATTTTGTTTTTCACAAATTATTTTTTTCCCAGTGCGTAAGTCAGTTTTCCGTCGATTTACTTACCTGCTGCAAATTACAATATAGTTATCTTATATTGACCCACTGCTGCATAGGTGAATGAGTAAAATGGCTTGTCTTAGGCCACGAAAAATCCAGAAGCCGATTATTTTGACTCAAGCAGCTTGAGTTCAGATCTACTTTGGAGTTGCCAACACTTCTAGCAAACTGAATTTTCACGACAAACACCGCAACCAAATGGAAAAATGCTACAAAGTGTTTTTTCCAAAAGCACAACCACAAGATGGCGAGCTAGAGCTTTGTCACGCTGCCGAGCAACAAAAATTAAATCGGAAAGAATGAAGGGGTAAAACTTTCTTCCTTACGTAAATATGCAAGAGCCTGAATGCCTCATGAAAGTTATTGCTTCCTGATATTCTCAAATTTGTCATATTTAAAGTTTTACAATAAATTATTGAAAATGAAATGTCGTATCATTTTTTGAAGTTTTTAACTGCAACAATTTTTCAGCTCCAAAATATATTGTGACACCATTTCATCATCACAAACATTGCTATCATAAACATAAGAATAACACGCTTCATGATAATAATAATAATCAGGAATGTAAACATAACCGATGTTTATGACCAACTTATTTCTGGAACAAAATTATCACTTTAGTTCAATTAACTTTGATAGAATATTATATAAGGCTAATTACCATGATTGCTTTGGTTTTTTCTCTTTGTTTTATTTACCACACCATAGGTAGCCTCAGCTTGTAAGTTGTCAGTTGCCGTGTTGATGTCAAGTACTATTGATTTGTCTGCGAATAGTTTACTGTTTACGCGCAAGCCGACACAAAAAGAAACGTATTGGAATTAAGCATATTCTTTGACGGATTGAAATTTTTCACCTGAAGATATTCGGTTTTTCTCAGATATCAAACCGTATAGATGTTGTTCAAGATGATGTCTCTATGCATCCCACCCTATTCGCCGTTTGTACAAGTGCTTCTCAAAGCTTGCATCGAGACGCACTGGTGCGTCGTAATAATTTTCCATGGGCGTCGCACTATAATTTGCTTTTGTGCCAAGTGCTCTCGCTTTTATTCCGTCAAAAGGGTTCTGAGCACACATTTCCTAGTTACTTTCACCTAACTCGCTTATTGAATTGTATTTCTAGAAAAGTGTTGCCAGTGTACTATTGTATTTATAGCATGGTTACCTCAGAATCAAATAGCACAAATTTAACTCAAATTGGCGCAAAATATATCAAGACAAAGAATGTAAGTAGTAAGACGTAAGAATAAAAAGAAGATGAGTTACAACTTCAAAAAAGCCTAACTTTACGATTGAAGATGACAGACCAAAAACAAAATCTGGCGAGTATAACAACAGTTATTTCTATTTTGAGTGACGTTTATCTAGCAGAACAGCCAACCAAAAACTTGTGATGCTCTCTGGTGCGTCACACCCCAAGTTTTTTCAAATGTGCCGGATCGAAAAAGTGAGAATCACTTGTTTACAATACCGTATCTAAGAAAGATCAACCCCTTTGTTCAACCTAAAACATCTGGCTGCGCACATGTGCTAGGTCCTGGAAAGAGCGAGCATTATTGTAATTTGAGTTATACAAAAAAAATTTTTTCATACCAGTTTTCGTTTTTTGCTTTTTCTTTCTTTTATCCACTAAGCCGTACGCTTCATCACTTTCAATGCAAACAGAGGACATGCTAGTGTTGAACGCTACTGGTTTATCTAAAAAAATTATTCACAATATAGCATATAAGATTATAAATACAATATAAAAAAATCATCAGATAAAAACTGATAAGAAAATGACTGCTAGTCTGTATTAATTCTATTGAAACTTGTCCTCTTAAAAGGTCCTTTAACTAGTTTGATACTACTAATATAGCCTCAAAATAACAAAACGGTTCTCCTTACCAGCTGTTTTCTTTTTTTGTTTCTTTTTTGTTTTGTCCACCGTTCCATACGCTGCACCACTTTCATCGTTGTTAATTGGCATGCTAGAGTTGTTCGCAGCTGATTTACCTTCAAAGAATTTGTTCGTTTATTATAAATAAGATCGTAATTATTAACAGAGATGAGCATTCGATATTTTGAAAATACTGCAGTACTGGTACTGTGTACATGGCTAAAATAGTACCGCTGTCCCGGTACCGGAAAAGCCAAAATAAGAGTACCGCCAAATACAAGCTGATTCAAAAATACACCAAAATTATTACAAATTTTTTCGGGTCCATAGCATTGCAATAGACTAAATCAGTAGTTATTTCATAGAGTAGTTATCTAACTTTGATTGAATGTTTGATTTGCTGTCAATTTTACCGCTGTGATCAGTAATCCTTCTGGCGCCGTTGAATTATGGGAAGATCATGTTTCTATTTATACTCGAAATTGCGACTCCTCAGCAGAAGGCGTTTTGTGTGCTTAAGTTCCCAAAAACAAACGCAATTTTCTTTGAAGGAAACACCGTTGCAGGACCAATCTATCTCGATATGTTACAGAACTGACTGTTTATACTACTGCAAGCAGATTCAAGTGACTTCATTTTCCAACAACACGGAGCACTGCCCCATTGAAATCTCGAGGTTCGAGCTTATGTGAAAGAAAATGCGCCTCAGCGATGGATGGTAGGAAAGGTGCTAAAGACCTCGCTCTCTGAGCCTGGGCTGCCAGGTCCCCACACCTCATCGTGTGTGATTTTTTCTAGTGGGTTATGTTAAAGACAAAGTTTATGTTCCACCACTTTCAGCAATTATTGAGGACATAAAAGATCGAATAACAGCTGCAATCAACACGCTGGATCTCAACATGCTGAGGCGCGTTTGGGAGGAATTCTCATATCGGTTTGATGTTGTCAGTGCTGCAGGTGGTGGCCACTTTGAACACTTGTAAAACATAGAGTAAAATTTGAATGTATGTACAACACATGTGTCAAAGCCAGAGTATTGCAATGTTTTTCGTTCTTGATATATCGCATGATGATTTTGACGTATTCTTTTTGAAACACCCTGTATGTTGCGGTACTTCTAAGAAAAACATATTCTTTTGGATTTGAGTTAAGAAAACGTTAAGATGTCATTTGAAACAAAGAGAGGCTATGCCACAAAATTAAATTGGGAATACTTGCAGAGGGACACTAGCGTATTCAAAATTGTTGAAAGGAGGCGAGGCACATACACATGGTTTTTTAGAGGTCATTAAAATTTTGCCAAAAATGAACGTGTTTCGGAGAAAAGTTAGAAGTGCTTTATTTCTTCCTGAGATCAACCATAGATGCCAGTTAAGTTGGCATTTTCGGTTTGGAGTCAGAATAAACTGAGGAAATAACTCATTATCCTGGCTCCTAAATACGTTAGTGGTACATTGAGTCAAATCTTTATATTACATGATCATAGAAACAAAATTGCATTTTTCGTCAAAAAAAGTTGTGTCAAATAACTCTAGACAAGCGTCATATAGGGGGGATGGTTAAGGTTTTCCCAAAAAGCGTCATATCAGGCTATACTTAAGGTTCTCTACGGTATAGGAAATCTTATATCTTTTTACAATTTTATATCACAAGATAAACAATATGACAAAACATGGGAGGGTGGGCTAAAAATTCGTCTGACAGGTGTGATCAACGGTGTAAGGAGTTTTCTTGATTCAAATATTCAGTAGATTTTTTCAAAAAAGTCTCACTTACTGTTTAAGCATTCTCTTTCGAGAAATCATTTAAGGATTGCGTAAATTCTCCATTGCGAAACTTATTTTATTTGAATCGTGTCTATTTCTTGTAAGTGAAGCAACTTTCCATGTTTGAAAACAAATTGGGGCCAGCGTTTAGCGAAACTATTTCTAATTTCCTTTTAAAACGACTAGCATTTTAAAATGCTTTTCAGCTTAGCTCTATTAAGCTTCAAAATATTTTTTCTGTAGAATACAGCTTTTTTACTGCTCCGCTGAATAAAAAAGTTAACTTCTATGGACAATTGTTTCAAAACAATTGATTTTGAGCCCGTTTAGAGACCTCACTTAAAAACTTTTAAGTTTTTTTGCGTTCTGCTTTTTCTCGGACACTTTGTGCAACGATTCAAAAAAAAAATCGTCAGCATTATGCTCAGCATCAGATGCAATGCTGATGCAACTTCCCACACTAATAAATGCTTGGAGATATTTGGTCAAGCTCAACATTGAGCTCAAAAAATTCACTTCTTGCACTAATACATGCTAGGAGATATTTGGTCAAGCTTAACATTAAGCTCAAAATGTTCACTTTCCGCACTAATAAGTTTCGAGATATTTGGTCAAGCTCAACATTAAGCTCAAAAAATTCATTTTCCGCACTAGTAAAAGTTTCGAGATATTTGGTCAAGCTCAAAAAATTCACTTTCCGCACTAATAAAAGTTTCGAGATATTTGGTCAAGCTCAACATTGAGCTCACAAGAGTGGTTTCTATTTCATCGCATTGGTCGAATTCGTTTATCAACATTAGCAAGACCATTTGCAATGATGTAATATAAAAAGCACCTGTACTGGTCAAAGGCAAAAAAAAATGTACTGCGATGCAGATGCAATTTTTAAAAAGTACCGTCAGTGTCAGAACAAAACGGTATCAAGTTACTGTTTATAAGTATTATTAAAAAATCAAAACGATAAAAGAATTACATGCGTACTAATGCAAAATGACTACTAGCTTGTATTAGGTTGTTCGGAAAATAATGGCCGATTTTAGATAATATGTTTTTAAATTGGTTCTCTTATGAATGTCTTGTGTATTTCAGACTAAGAATGTGGCATATTAGTTCGTAAAGTCATAAATCCTTTAATAGCTCATTTCATAAGCAATAAAACCATGCATTTTCAATATGAAAAAAGAAGACTTGCGATTACTCTTCTTGCATGAGTTCAAGCTCGGCAATAATGCTGCTCAAACTACTGCAAACATCAATGAAGCATAGGGAGAACGCACAACAAGTGAAAGAGCAGTACGAAGATGGTTTCAAGTTTCGTGGAGAGAGAGCCTCAAAGATTTGAGAGCGATTGTCGAGCAAAACTCACCACAGAGTGTGAGGGGAAATGTCAACGCTACTTGGTGTCAGCATTTCAACCGTGTCTGACCATCTGAAGCAAATCGGAAAGATCAAAAAGTTCGCAAAATCGATTCCGCATGAGCTCAATGAACATAAATGATCTTCTTGATAGATGGCAAAGATGTTTGGCTGTTCAAAATTCATACTTTGACTAATTTGAACATCAAATTGTCACTTCTTTCATTATTAAAAGTTTTTGTCTAAAATCGGCCATTATTTTCCGAACAACCTAATAATACAAAAATTCTGATCAATGCGTTTCTTGAAAAAGACCTTTTTTGAATAGTTTTACGCCGTCATAGAAATAACATATACAACACAATGTTGGTCCGTACCGAGTTTTTTCTGTATTTGTTTCTTTTTTGTTCTGTCCACCACGCCATAGGTAATTCCATCGTTCACGTTGCCATTTTCAGAAGTTAATTCAGCAGACTTTTTTCCTGAGTAATTCGCACGGTAAATCTCACTTTTCTTTTAGCTGGTTATTGCAAGCTTTGATGTGCTAATTCAATATGTGTCTGCTTATTATACTGGCTTTTACACCAGATTTTTTAAATAAAGCAACAGCATTTCAAATTTCAGATTTCCTTACTGACAATTACAAATGTGTTGCAACAGTTTTAAAACTATGGTTTTTCGCAACAAAACCCAGAGAAATTACCACCAAACTACACTGGCTGCTAAAATTATTTAAATCGCCTTTAAATAAAGTCTTTGAAAATCATTTGTAAAGCTAAGAATGAGAAATAAAAAACGTGATAAAAAATCATGATCACAAGTTTATAAACAGTGCAAAAGACATTATTTTAATGAAAATTATTACCATAAATTTTTTGTTTTTTCTTCTTTGTTGTATCTACAACACCATATGCATCCTCAGTTTGCGTGTTGTCAGATGCCGCGTAAGTATCAGGTACAACCGGACGGTCTTTAAATGTAAAATAGAACACAAGCACAATAAACATTTCTTTTTAAAATTTGGTTATGCACGGCTAGAATTCGCTATTTTATCTGTATATCAATTTTCAGATACTAACCAGTTTTTGTTGCAAATGAGGCTTTGCAGACAGATTTTCTTATAAACACTGTAAACTGAGCCAAATTACAAGGAATGAATATAATTATCTGAAGCTTTATGTTTTTTTCTTCGGTATGCACACAAAACCGTGAGCGTCTTTCTGATTACGAGTAGATTGCTGATTATAATTTGCAGTTTGGATACACATAATATTGCAATTCTGAATGAAGACTACAATCGAATCTATTTTAAGCTTCCCATTGCCAACTTAGTGGTAAAATGCTTTATTAGCATAAAATGTTTGTTACGTTTTTATGATATGTTAAAAAATGGACAGTTTTGTCAGCATTTTCATTTGACAAACGAGGAATTATGGTTTAATAAAATTTACAGTGGTAAAATGAAAATGGCAAAACAAATTTTGCATCAACCTGAAGTTGTGTTGTGTTTACCCCCCTTCTTCTATAAAATAGAGACATAGCATTAAATGGCAACTTGGGTTTACACCAAAATCTGAATCGCATTAGGGCAACGCACTATCCAAATTTGAAGAAGTCGTGAACATAAAATGGGAACAGGTTTTCTCGCCATCAACAAGGTGGACTGTTACTGATGAGTGCCCAATAGTAGTCTATTACAACACACTGGGCGGGCAGCTTTAGTATTTTACCCGGGTGCTAGAGTTTTGAGAGTGCGATGATAATCTATTGAATAACCCAAGTCACCTAGGCTTCAATTAAGTTTACCTCGATCAGGCGTAGCGTCATATATGACATTTTCAACTTCCAGTTTTTGACCGTCTGAAAAAACAAACATTCTACATCCATAGAAGGTTGCGTTAAAAATTCTTTATAACACTAAGACTGATTTTTTTGCAATGGCTCTTAACCTTTATAAACCCCCTAAACCTCTACGATATTGTCAAAACTTTGATCAGCCCCTAAGTTCGCTTCATAATTATGGCTCTAGAATATATTCGCAAACTTAAACGCGAAAACAGATAGTTTATTTCGAAACAAAATATTGCCTTTTTAAAAAATTTCGGTATTCTAATTCAGTGGTTATCAACCGGCGGGTGTCAGCGCATAACCGTGGCAGGCCACAATACAATATTTTTTTGTTAACTAATAAAGAAAACACCATTGATATTGCAAAAAATATAACCCAACTGGGTCACAGACCTCTGTTTAGTTTGAAATTGCGCCCATGCCAAAGAAGGTTAAGAAATGCTGCTTTAAATTAAATTGCGGTCACTTAAAACTTTCGCACCTGGTTTGTAAGTAGGAGTGCTGGAAATTCTCAAGTCAAACGTTAACAATTTTTAAAAGACACCAACATTTTTTCAAAATGGCGCTTTTCGCTTTACATAAGGGTAATGACTGTATAGGGATATATAGGTAAAGGACGATCATGAACAATAATATGCGTGAAGGCATGGGCGTATAGAGATATATGGGTTTAGGGCAATCATGGGCAATTATATATGTGAATGTATGACCGTATAATTATAAAGCTGAATATGAAATAATATTATAGCATACAAAATATAAAACTAAGGATATATCCATTTTTCCTCAACCTCTGGATAAGTTATCCTTCCCATATTCCCTTAACCCATATCCTACTAACATCAGTTTAAACTGAAAAAGCAAAAATAAGGATTTCAAGCACACTGATGATTATAGGCCTCCAGTTTTTATATTAAGCTAACAGCTATCGCGATATTTACAGCAAACCTAAATTCAAATATTTGTTTTTTTGTATTGTTGAAAAAGTAACTGCCATCGAACGGCTGTAAATAGAAACAAAATTAAAAAATCACCAAAGACAGCTAAAACATATCTGTTGAAGCGGCTATAAACGAAAAAAACCAAAAAACAGGCTTGTGGAAGTTTTGCGATTCATCTACTTCCGTCAGTTTTAAGTGACGCTAGGAGCAGGAGGGTACAATCAGACGTAAGACGGGATTTCTGTTATCGAGAGCAAAAACGTGATAAATTTATGCTGCTTCTTGGTACATCACAGAATTGTTTGGGATTTCGACTATTTGCAGATATTTCGGTAGTTTACCGGTAACTGAGAGCAGGTGCAGGATTAGTCCATTGCCAGTTGCCAAACCAAATGTATTTTATTTATTTATCAAGACAGAAGGCAGACTGGGAGCCACTCTTGTCAGGAGGAGGGCAAGAATTATAAATACTGTAAAAAGATGCTTTACACGAATTTCAGGCTAACGTATGCTTTAGTAGCGAACTAAACGCTAACATCGGACATATTGTAACTGCGTCTGCCTATCAGAAACTTTTATCAAGTAGAATGATAAGCCATCTATTAGGCGCGCAGCACGATGAGTGCCTGTATTTTACAAAATATGTCAGCAATTAGCATCACTCTGGCAGTTGTATTGAGAAACTTTTTTCGAGTTGTTTCTTTTTACAAAGACAAAGGTATATTTACAACTGTTAATCCTAGGCTATATCACCTACCCATTTGACAGCTGTGGCTAACCTCTGCACGAAAACAAAAAATGACTGTGCTTGAAGTATTAGAAACAATTGAAGATTTGCTGTTTGAAAAAGGCTTTGTTGAAGGTGAATCTGTATCTGCCGCAAATGTTATCATATTTCCCCGGGAGGATGATGGTATGGGCACTGACGAAGATGACGGAAATGGTATTAATTGTATTCCGGAAAACCTTTGCGGAAGGCAACTTCTTTCAGCTGCTGAGTTGGATTTGTGGGGAACAGGAGGCACAAACCTGATTATTGATGAATCACAAGCTTCAGAGAGCAGTCACGTAAGTTTCAGTTTTATTCCTACATTTTGATTGGTAGGTCTACTGATTCCAGAATGCAATCTGTTATTTGAAAAAGAAATTTTCTCTCGTTTCTAGAATACTAAATTACCTACTACTGACTTTCAACCGGAAAATGTATCCCTGTCAGAGCAACATGATGGTCAGCCAGCAACAAAAAGGTAACATATATTAATATATTGTACACACTTTAACAGTGAGTTTAGCTCTTGCTCTACTAGGATATGCCTTCATTCAGCTCTTTTTTGTGGTCTGACTGAAATGTTTGCATTACGTGAACTTGGTAAACAAATCTAAATATTTTCAAATTACCTGATTTTTGTATTTCATGTTGGTATTTAACTTTGTAATGTGTTTTTTAGAGAAGAATGGTGAAAGTTCCTGCACCAAAACTGAAATGAAAGAAGGGTGACATAGATGCTCATAAAGTTGTTGATAACTGGACTTTGGCACCACCTTCCTTTGATGAGCCTTTCCTGCGACATGAAATATTTGAAAAGTTCTTCACGACTGAAGAGATGGAAAGAATATGTTTGGAATCAAATAAGTATGCTCGACACAAAGGCAATCACTCATTTATGACGACCATAAAAAAGTTGAAGTCATTCATTGCCATCCTCTTACTAAGCGGTTATAATGAATTGCCACGACAAGAAATGTATTGGCAGAGGAGGGAGGACTGCCGAAGCCGAATGGTCACAGCGCTGATGACCGAGAATGAGTTTGAAGATTGCAAGCAGTTTCTTTGTCTTGCTGGGAATGAAAACTTGGACAAAACGGACAGACTTACCAAAGTTCGACCTTTGTTTGATGCTATAAACAAGCAGTGTGTGGCTCACTACAAGCCCGAACAACATTGAAGCGTTGACGAATCCATGGTGCTATACTTTGGCAAGCATGGTGCCAAGCAATACATTTGTGGGAAACCAATTAAGCTTGGCTACAAGCTATGGGTGTTGGAAAAGCCGTTGGAATACTGCGTTCAATTGCGGCCAGATGCTGGCAAAGACACACAGTTGGATGTATACGGCGACATTAAACTGGGTGTAGGTTAAGCTATTATTTCACATCTACTGAAATGCATACCATCTCAACAAGATAATGGTTCCAATTGCCATGTGGTAATAGATAACATTTTTACACCTCCAGGAGTTCTGTACCATCTTTAGAAATAGTCCATTGCAGCTACAGCTGCAGTTAGACTTTGCCGTATGGGAAATCCTCTTCTAAAGACTTTAAAAGAAGTTGAAAAATCGCAGCGAGATACATCAGTTGTTGCTATAGAAACGTCATCCAACATTTCAGCTGTTCGATAAAAAGACAATAAAGCTGTAAATGTACTTTTTACATTTGCAGGAAGAGCCGCAAAACAAAGTTAAATGATATAGTCAAAAGGAAAAGGTCGACGTCCTGCACCAAATGTGGTCAATGTTTACAACCGCTTTATGGGTGAGGTTGATCGTATGATTTCCTGGGCAAGATAATGCGGGGTTAGTTTGCCATTGCCATACCCCGCCGTCCTCTACCAATTAGTCAGCATTACCTGTTTCCATACGCCACGACGAGGACGCTGGTAGTAGGGCTTGGTGGTGATGATTTACCATCAACCACCCATTCGACAAACTAGAAACAGTACCAAGACTCACACTTTTCTTGAAGGGAAACTCAATTAAACAGACAGAACATTTTAGATATGTTGGTTTAATTATTTCAAGTAACGGAAGGTCCACTAATGAAATAAAAAGAAGAATTGTACTGGCCAAACAAGCACTCATAGATTTGGGATATATACTCCGTAACAAAAAGATGAGTTTCAGGAACAGATTTCGTTTGTTCAAGTACTATGTGTGGTCGGTGTTTTTATATGGTTGTGAATCTTGGACTATGACAAACGAAACTATCAAGAAAGTCAACGCATTGGAAATTTGGTTTCTACGCAAATGCAACGCATTTCATGGACTACCCACGTTACCAATGAAACTGTTCTAAAACAAACCTGCCAAGTTAGACAGCTTCTTAACACCATCAAAAATAGGCAGTTGCAATTTCTTGGACATATCATGAGACAGGAGAATCTGGAGCAAACTTCAATTACTGGGCGTATCAATGGAAAACGAGCTCAGGGTCGTCAAAGGTACAATTAATTGGTTCAATTAAAAACATACACAAAGCTTAATACAGAAGAACTGCTGCATTTTTTCAAAGATAGAAGAAAATGGAAAAATATTTGCATTAATGCCGCCGAGGCCTGGATCAGGCATGGCACTTAATGATGATGATGATTGTATGGATCAGAACATCTCCACATACATGATTCACTTGAAAAGCAAAAAGTGGTGGTGGCCATTGTTTCGCTTCTGTGTTGATGTTGCGGTCAACAATGTCTTTCAAATGTATCGTCTACGCAAACCAGATGCTGGTGAGTCAAAGTTGGATGCCCTAGAATTCAGGCGAGCAATTGTTGAAGCATATTATTTGCAATACAGTACAGATATACCACAGGTACTATTTCCTGGATGAAGGTCACAGCCGCGTGAACATGTATGTTTCAGTGCTACAAATCACTGGATTGTGAAGGGGACGCAACGAAGATGTGCAAAACCAGGATGCTCTGAAATCTCCCAGTACTCCTGTGAAGCCTGCAGTGTTGGTCTACATCCTGATTGTTTCAAAGAATACCATTTACAATAGACAATGCTACTTAGTTGGACTTGTGATATTTTTCAGTTGTATTAACTTGATCAGTTTTGCTGAAAATATTAAACTAATAATTTTTCTTTTGGTAATGATGTTATTTTTTGTTGGCTTATTTGTTAAGCAAAAATGGTTTCATTCAATTATAAAAAGTTAAAAAAAAGCAAATTTGTGTTTTGTTTCACATGTACTCTCCTGCTCCTAGCGTCAGTTTAAACTGACGCTAGGAGCAGGAGAGTACATGTGAACCGACAGAAGTGAAATCATTCATATCTCACAAAAAAATCAGTTTCTCGGAAAGAGCGTTTCTTCCTTTCAAATTACATCATCCCAAAGCTATCTTGTAGAAATGAACAAAATACTTTGATTCAGAAGAATATGGGATAAAATTTACAAAATTTTATTAGAAAACAGATTTTAAATTTATTTTTCTGAGAAGAGCATTTGGCACCGTTTTAGCATTTTTTTAGACACTCCAGGGACCCGTTTGTACGCCACTGGGCAGTAATTTTTTATGTTGCTTTTTTGGTAATAATCCATGTTGTACAATTTTCCTATTTTTTACATTCAGAGAATCTTGTTGAACCCAGGTTATAAATTATTGCAAACAACTAAAAATATATGCCTTTTGCTCTCTGTATTTTTGGTAATAAATATATAATCAAAAACATTCAATATATCCTAAGATTCTATCTGAATTAGGTTTACACTTGTTAGAACATAGAGTTACTGCAAAAATTTTAATTACCAATTTTTTTAGTTTGGCCTAAACTTTAGGGCAATTTGATGACTTCTCAATGTTTTGATGTTTGATGATCAAATTCGGTACCGGTGCATTTGTATCAAAGTTGGAATAAAATGCGAGCCTCTGTTTGCATCGTCTTCTTCTGATTTAATTTTTTTAGTGTGCACGCCGTTTAATTAATCACACGCACATTTTAAATTTCTAATTTTGCTTTAAGCATTTTACGTATTAGTTAAATTAGTGGACCTTGTATTTATTGCGTTTAATTGTTTCAATTCAGTTTTTCAGTTAATTTAGTTTAGTTTGGTTTAAATTTGTTTCTGTTCATTTCTGTTCATTATTAAAACAATTTCTTTTAATAAAGAGTGAACGCCTATCATTCTGGCTAATTCAATTCACAGCTTTTCTCTGAAATTTTAAGCTCGTTGATATCAACAGAGAAAGGGTCTTTCATTTTTACGTTACTGAAGATCCTTCTAAAATCATTACGATAAACTTTGAGTTGAATTTATTTTGAAATTGTACCTTCGATCCCTACCCCCTATTCTCGCACTAACAAAAATACCGACGTAACACTAATCTATCCGATTGGCTTAGTAATTTTTGTTATATCAAGAACAAGTCCTTGGTTCAAAAGCTTTGTGCAACTAAAATAATGTAGTGCGAACGTTTAATAATGAAGCATAATTTTTTGTTTGGCCAGATGGGGGTTGCTTAGTGATGCTCAAAATCACCGACTTGGTATTAACTAAAAGAAGAATCATTGCAAAATGCAAAGAGTTTTCCTCAGATAGGTTGTCAATGTGAAAAAAATTAACAGCATATCCTTTTGATAAAACCAACACCGCTGACTAAAACAAGAGTGATCTTGCAACATCCAGTTTTTCGCCTGATCATCGTACATCATTCTATTTGATAAGATTTGCGATGAACACAACATTTCTTAACGCATTAGCCTCCACTCTGGATAGAGGCAAATTTGAAAAATGCGTTAAGCGCAATATTGTTACAACGCTTATTATAAACAAAGTGTAGTGATAAAGTATGTATTTTACAAATTACCTATTTTTTTTTTTTTCAAGTAAGTCTTCACAAGTAGAATTGCAACAGCAACAGCGACTAATGTTCCAAGTATAACACATGCTGTAACTACAGCTTGATTGCGAGGTTTGGAAGTGAATTGTGTAACAGAAGGCGACTGCGTCGATGACAATTGATCCGTTACATTAATTTCGAAACGTATCTTTGTTTTACCAAATCTAGTTGAGAAAAGAACCAAATCATAAGATCCAGAAAAAGTCTTGTTTACCTGGTAACAGTAAAAATTGTAAGTATGCCAATAAAAGCGCCCGAAAAAGCAACAAAAACAACTTGTTAGTTCACCTCTAACGAATGACAGTAAATTAAAAATTTACAATGTTACGCTTTTAAAAAAGTTGATGACGATAAGTTTATCTTCTCAATAGATTACCAAGTAAAACAAGCGGAATGTTAAAACTTGGAAAATTTGAAAATGATTTGAACAATTTTCTCAGTCTTTACCCTTTTGAAAGTAAAAAAAAAGAACAAAAAATGCAATAAGTAAAAAAATATCCTACATTGTTTTGACCAAATAATCCTGTTGTTGTTTAGAAAAATTTATTTCATAGCGGAACAATACTAGTAGTTTTTAATTAGTTTTTGAATTTGTGCGGTCACAGAAACAAATGCGTTTTAGGAGTATCAAGCGAATCAGGTTCAGGAAGTGGCGGAGCAAAAAGTTTGTAGCACCAGAGCAGTCTCAAGAAAAGTGTCAACCATAAAAAAATGCCCCCATATTGTGGAGTGTTCTCCAGAAAAAACTCCTTTCACCTAAACTTATGGCGGTTCTACCAAAAGTGCTACAAAAGATAAAGAAGTTGTTCTCAAAAAAGTGTGATCCCTAGAGCGTCTCTTCTCTTCACTAGTAACGCCACTAGGCTTAAGGCCTGCTTTAAAGATACCAAGTACTGCCTGTAATGCAGATCCCCGAGTTGCAGGAAGCCTTCATTGCACACAATATACTCTCATCCTCCACTGCTTTTCTACTTCTACCACTTTGACCAACAAGCGAAAACCACCAAGACTTGTCTTTACAAATTGCTTAACATTGGATAATCTCCGCTAGAGCAGAGCCTCAACATGTAAAGCTACAACCGTCTGCGGGAAAAAAGTTGGTAACGCAACATTTCTTAAGACATGAAAATATTCTACAAGAAATATTAAACAATATTTTGGCATTCAATTTTATTGCGTTTATCAACATTTGCACAGCCATTCGGTATTTGTCAGGAAAAACAACTTTGCCATGAGTAAATGACGAAAAACAAAATTATTAGCAGCAAACACTCAATGCTTGCGCGGTAGCCTTTCTTCGCAATAGATAGCAAAACATTGCTTGCTTTTACGCCACGAAATAATAAACAAAACAGTAACCTTTTCTCTTTTAAAAGTGAAATGTTGTTGAGTTGTGGATATTTGAACCAAATTATTTGAATCGCTTAATAGAGAGACTTCAGTTCCTAAGCAATAAAGTTATGAAAATAACAACTGCAATATGAAGTGCAACGGAATAAATATAGTGTATGCTTCATTAAACCATTTATGAGCTACTCAAAAACCTATTCATTTACCGTTGAATAAAACCGATTTGAATTGTGCATTTGGGTTGGATTGAAATAAAATCTCACAACTTCCAGTAACATCCACTTTCCACGTGCAATGTTGTGGTGAAATCGTATAAGGAGGAACTAAAATAATATTCTACTTGAATTTACATTGGAGGGGGGTTCTAGCATAAAACAAATTTTATGGCTGCTAACTGTCGAAAGAAAGCAAGTTCTTTACAATGAAACTGCTGCGTAAAAAACTTGAATAATGGATGCAAAATACAATTGTTATTTTAAGAAAAAACATGCCGATATTATTTTCAATCTACGCTGCATTTCATTCATATTTGCAATAACACTCTCGTGTTTCAAATATCCTTTAAAGCTTAGATTAGGTTTAGCTATGTTTTCCCATATGAAGGGATATGACTAATATTTTGGCAAGACGCTAGGAAAATATTAAATTGCTCATACACACACAAAACATTGATAAAAAGTTGCTGAGATCGACCAGAGGATTGATCAACAAATGATACGTAAGGAGATTGAACTTGGCAAGAAACTGATTGGTTGTGGTTTACTTTCTGTACGTTCGTGATCGTAAAAACTCCGCCCTAAAAGAAAAATATATTTAGCAATACGCACAGAGCACCTTCAATATTTTCAAAACCACAACAGTGTGATACATCTCTTCTGTAAAACTTCAACCAAATAAACAAAAATACTTTCATTGCAAGAATTATTTTACTAAGAACAATATAAAAGTGAATGCTTTGGAGTAAATTTATCAAAGCTTGACTTATCAATCAAACAAAAAACGAACGAAAGTTAGCCATCAATCACTCCAAACCCGTTACGGTCGGCGAAAGCTATAGTTTGATCTGAAGGAAAAATAAAAACTGTTGCGGTCGTCAATGCTGCAAGAAACGTAATCTCCTGGGCGGTGAACTTACTGGCGAACGACTACAAGTTTAAAGCTCAAAATGGCATTACGCTGTATACTCCCCTACATGC
Organism: Trididemnum clinides; assembly: GCA_963675345.1. Taxonomy (NCBI): domain Eukaryota; kingdom Metazoa; phylum Chordata; class Ascidiacea; order Aplousobranchia; family Didemnidae; genus Trididemnum; species Trididemnum clinides. The sequence goes on from OY776294.1 coordinate 26,794,408, forward strand.
AAATAGCGAATTTGTAGTGAAGTCAACGTTGAAGTGTGTTGAAGATCTGTGCAAATAGTTTGGTGAAAAAAATCAAAAGACAGGAACCACCACAAAAGAAATCAACTTAAATATGCTGCAGTGGCACATGACAAAATGGTACGCATGCAAAAAATCTACTTTAGATAATTCTGATGAATAGACAAATTAAAGTCAAATTCTAATTTAGATTAATGACAATTCCATAAAAATCGACTAGTCATGCCTTTCTAAAAATAACATAAAAAATTCCAGCTGAAAAAAAGTCGGGTTGCATACAGTGGTGCTCCGTTTGCGACAGAACATCAGTTATACAGAACCTCTTGTAGTTTAGGTTGTGTTCGCACACAGCGGTTTTCGCCACCAGGAATCAAACTTATCACCCATATTTAGAGCAGGTTTTGAGGCGAGGTTGCGCTGTTTGATATTGAGAACGAAGGGAAGGTCGCTCTGTTTGCACATAATATCAAGCAGCGAAAACTCGTATCAATATTTGCTCTACATGTAAATGTCGGTAAGAAGTTTGACACCTGGTTTCGAAAATGGCTAGGAGCGAACGCTGCCTTAGTCTCGTTTCGAAGTTACCAATTTACAACTAACACAGTATACAGGGTGGGCCGTAAATAACGCACCAAAGATTTAAAATAAATTGTGATGTGAAATAATGTAAATATCTTTTCTTTGGGTATTTTGAGCATTTTGAGCATTTGTGATTGTACCAGCGTGTACGTGTTTCTCTGTTTATTTGTTAAGTTTTGTTTTAATAAAAACGTTTGTTATTATTATCTGAATTGTTTTATATGCTTTGGTGCGTTATTTATGGCCCACCCTGTATTTCAACCACAAAGAGTGGAAATTAAGTATTTTTACCCAGGACATAACAACATAGCCATTATGAAGTTTAAACGCATCATCGCTCGCTCAACCACTTTGCCGACTAAATGTCGTCGTACACAGAATAAGTTTATGTCCGGTTTTCTACTTTTTTGTCCAGTTTTGTACTTTTTTGCTTTCATGAATGCTTGTACAAAAATTATCATCAGCTTGGATATTTTTATGATGCTTCAGAGCATATGTTTTTGTTCCAATATCTGATTTGTCCACAAAGTACGTATCAAAAACGCATGTATTTTTGCCGACAAAAACGTACAAAAAGATTTTTGTTTATAAAACCGATTGTTTACACAAGGTATACTAGACAACATGGTATAAACATTCAGGCGAATAAAAATTTTTGTACTAAAGTGCTAGAAATGGAGAGCAAAAAACGTGCAAAATCGGACAAAAACAGTACCAAAATGTACACTGTGTACATCCATCTACAAAAACAAAAAACGCTGCTTGAACATAACGGAAGACCACTGGCAAGATAAAAAGCCAATTTTATCATCACTACAAGCAAAAACCGATGCTACTGACAAACAAGCACCAACTCAAACATTTTTTACTTCCTGAACATAAGTTGATGCATTATTGAAGAAAAACAAAGAACCATTTGAAGGAGGAAAATCTGATTGATGTTTACATTTCAATTTGATATTACCACCTTCAGTCGCATTTAAAATTCCAATAACAGACACGTTTGATGGCGCTGAAAAATAGCATGGTTGGTAATCGCTGCTACAGGCAAAGAAAAATGCGCATGGTTTTAGTCGCCTAATGCAGGGTAAATACCGTTACGCTATTATGTACTTAGCTTTTCTGCTTTGCTAAGCCAATAGGCAGAAGAACAGTGTATTTTTTTGCAAGGGCATAATGACAGCTGAAAAACAAAGAGCAGGAAAGTAAGTATACAGTTGAGTGGATTTCTTTTACCATGTTGAGCGACTTTAATCTCACAAAGTCTATTTACGGGCTATTCATTTACAATCACAAGCTTTTTTAAAAGAAATGTGATACTGTGTTAAATAATAAAAGTCGTAACTATGGAAAGTAGAAAGAACAAGGAATATCAGCAGCGCTTGTATTTTTTTCTTACGCAACGTCAACTAGTTGCTAAATAATATTACTGACCTATTGTGCTATGAAGAGGCACAAAAACTTCATGTATCTATATATATAAAACTCAATGTGTGTCTGTCTGTCCGCTATAGAAATAAAACTGGAGACATTTAGATACAAACAAACATATGAATCTTATATAACTTTTTCCAGGGAAGCCAAGTACGGTATTTTGATTTCGATCAGAATCGTCTATGGGGGGCTACGAGCCTATGGGGCTCTACTATAAATATTTGTTAGGTACCACAAATAAAAAATATTTTTTGAAGTATATAAATAACTAGCAGATTTCCATTGTTAATCGGGTGAAATGTAAGCTGCCAACTTCCTTTGTCACGTAATAGTGCGTCTGTAATTTTAATTTTGCTCGCCTCATATCAATACGACCGAAATTTCGCACTTCGCTATTCAGAAGGATTAGACTTTACATTCAACACGAATTCACACATAATTGCACCATTTCCAACATTACTCTTAAAACTGAGCACCAAGCAGATCTGCAAATGTCACAATTAGTTACCCGTCGTTGATCGGGTAAAATGTAAAGACTGATTAAATTTTTACATTGAATAACCATCTATATATATAAAACTCAAAGTTTGTCTGTCTGTCTGTCCGCTATAGAAATAAAACTGGAGACATTTAGATACAAACAAACATATGAATCTTGAATAACTTTTTCCAGGGAAGCCAAGTACGGTATTTTGATTTCGATCAGAATCGTCTATGGGGGGCTACGAGCCTATGGGGCTCTACTAGAGGCCTATTTGTACTGTTGTACGATAAAATGAAAATCATGAAAACACATTAAAATATGGTTATTCAATGTAAAAATTTAATCAGTCTTTACATTTTACCCGATCAACGACGGGTAAATCTGCCAAGTACGGTATTTTGATTTCGATCAGAATCGTCTATGGGGGGCTACGAGCCTATAGGGCTCTACTAGAGGCCTATTTGTACTGTTGTACGATGAAATAAAAATCATGAAAACACATTAAAATACGGTTATTCAATGTAAAAATTTAATCAGTCTTTACATTTTACCCGATCAACGACGGGTAAATCTGCCAAATACGGTATTTTGATTCCGATCAGAGTCGTCTATGGGGGGCTACGAGCCTATAGGGCTCTACTAGAGGCCTATTTGTACTGTTGTACGATGAAATAAAAATCATGAAAACACATTAAAATACGGTTATTCAATGTAAAAATTTAATCAGTCTTTACATTTTACCCGATCAACGACGGGTAAATCTGCTAGTTTATTATAAACAACGCAAGACAGAAGAGTGAGTTTTACGTTAATGCCATTACAGTAACTTGAGGACTTAAATGGAAGGCAAAAGACAGCCATTTAAGTCATTGTCCAGTATGCCAAGTAGTCGTTTCATTTTAAAACCGAAATTGGGCAAAATTAGTAATTATAATAGGTCTAGGGTAAAATCAGAATGATGGCAGCAACCAAGGAGGAGTTGGAGTTAAACTTATTTTTGCTAAAACAAACAGACTTTACGTTTTTACTATTTTTACCATTAAATCACAAACTACAGGGTCTGCCAAAAAGACCTGACACATTTGAAAATTTAATAGAAATCAAACGCGTTGACGAAAATAATTGATGTTTACATTTTTGGAAAGCGTATAGCATGCCATTTTGTGCGGTATCCAAAAAACAATCTACAATGCTTTTGTGACGTCATAATGGTTGATTATTAAATTAATGTAATTTTTTAAATTGTGCTTTATTTGCTAAAATGAAGTGGTTGAGCTCACACCGTTCTTTCGTTGTGGAAACTTTTTTTACGAACAGTGGATCAATAACTGCAACTCAAAGATTATTTCGTACACACTTCAAGCTTGAAAGACAGCCCACACTTCCCGAAATGCAATAAAGACTTTGAAAGAAATGTTCCCTAATCATTTGATTTCCATGCGTGGTGACATTGGCTGGCCACCAAGATCACCTGACTTGAATCCATGCGATTATTTTCTCTGGGGTTACCTGAAATCGAAAGTGTACACTCAACACCCACGATCAGTAGAAAAGTTAAAAGACGCAATACGACATGAAATTGCTGCCATAACACCCATGATGATCAACCGAGTAATCGACAACTTTCATAAGCGTGTTAACCTCTGCGTAAACAATCACGGCAAGCACCTAACTGATTTAATTTTTAAAACCTAATAAAATGCATCGTTGTTATTTTGTTATTTTACGTTTTTATTTAAAAATGTTGTAGTGTTTGGTTTTTAGTGTTATTTTGGTTTTTATATTGCATTAATATAATTGTTATTTTGCATTTAAAAAGCACTTTGCTTACAAAATGCCATAATTTTTAACATCAACTATTATTACGTCACAAAATGTAGTGTTCATGTTTCGCGTATTCCACACAAAATGGCATGCTGTACGCTTTCCAAAAATGTGAACATTTCCTGTTTTCGTAAACAGGCTTGATTTTTATTAAACTTTCAAATGTGTCAGGTCTTTTTGGCGGACCCTGTACTAATTAGAAACGGGCTTACGGTTCCATGGCAGGCGCAAAAGTTAACTCGTAGAACCTGAAAGGCCGGCATTCCGGCTAGCCACGTAATCTTGCTTACAACTGGCAACTAGAGCAACACAGCGAACATAGCAACAAAGTTTCATACATGATACATGACTAGTAGTGTATAGTACTGTATTATAATGCATTATCTACTGATAATTTAGTGTGGCGTGCGCACTACACTTTGATAATTCAGGGTTCAAAGGGTTAACAAAGCTGGGCAGTTTTCCAAGAAAACGCAAAATAAGATAGTACCGTTGCTGTATAGCTTTGATTACAAATTTAATAAAAAAAAATTGAGCGGATGAAAAATTTGTCTAACGAAGTTGATACTAAAAGAGGTAGCAATTATATCAGAAACCTAAAAGTAAGCATGATCAGCGAACTGGTTACACTTGTACTGTAGTAAGCATTTAAATGGCGTAAATTGGTCCTACGTATTGTACACTAATTTGTAGTTGCACTTGCCACAAAACAACGCAATCTTGCTGTTTTGCTCAAAGTAATTCACTTTAATATTTCTATCCAAACGCTTTCATGATTTGATTTGTTTACTGCAGAAGCAGCAGCTAAAAGTTTATTGGTGAAAAATCAACTCGCATTAATTGTAATATTTTTCAACAATGTGTAATGAAACCAATAAACTAGTGGGATATTCTGTCGAGAAGCAAGTTGGGTAGTTTTGTTTATCAGTTGTTTGCGTGAGCAGCAATCGTATCGTATCTGTTATCTTTGCTAGATAAATAAATTTGCTTCATGCCATCTCCTGGTTTAGTTTACCAATTTTGCATCGTTTGCCAGCTTGTCTGGCTTTATTGGAATTTTCTTGAACTATCAGCAAACAAATAAAACGATTTAACTTAAATATCTTGTCCTACTCTAGTCCGCTCAAGCGTGAGGCAGACTCGCATGTTGCAACGTTACAAATAGCTAGTTTTGTCTTGTTTTAAATTCTATCCGACAAAGCTTGGGATATATTTTCTATTTGTTACTGCAGAATTCACAAAACAAAGGAAACCACAGCAAAGCGGCTTTTCCAAAACCGCAGCAAATCACACAATTGTTTGATTGCTTAGGCATTATTAAATTCATCATAATATATTTGCTGTTTGTTATATGTCATCTTGATTTAAATAAAGACATATCGCTAGTTTCAGGCGTGGCACTAGCTATCGCGTCAAACCAAATGCAATTAAAACCTGCAAAAACAGAATATTTTATCAAAACTAAATAACATTTTAATCTGCCGACTACGCAACGCATTTCGTTGCGTTTGCAACAAGACCTTTTTCTTGAAATAAAACAAAATTCCATAGCTAAGATTATACTCTTCCTGGTTTGCATTCTGATAATTCCAAACATCGGTAAGTTTACTAACTGGCCTGATTATGCAACCTATAAAAAATATTTTTTCTGCAAAAGCGAGTAATCAACAACCACTCCAAGTCCATAAACTACACTTTTTTGATTCTTCTTTTTAAGAAACGAGAAACTCACATTTCCAGCACTGAACAACATCAGAATCTTTCCACTGCGCTGTAGCAAGACATTTAGTTTTGTTTGACACAACTCTTGTGTTATTGCAATAAAACAAAGTTCCATTGTTACGGCATCTAAACGCTCCCACTGCGTTGTAATCAGATGATTGAGAAACAACTGTAAGTGAACTACTTGGACTGATACTACAACCTACAAACAATATTTAAAAACAATGCAATAATAACTCTCAGCAATATTTGCTTTTTATTAAAATAACCTGATGGTAGGAATTTTGACTTTGGAATTCCCAAACTTTGGCCATTTTTTGGCTTCACGTTTTATCCATTTTTGGCTAAATTTCCAATTTTTTACAAAATATTTGGTCAAACTTACATTGCAAAGGCTTGCTAGACTATGGCTTCTGGTTTTCCTGGTAATATGAATGGGCACTTTAAATACATACTCTTAACACTTTTATAGCTAACGAGGTTCCACCGAAAGTGGTGTGCTAAAATTACAGTTAAAACCTCTACTAAATTAACAAAAACTTCTGCAAAAATTCTTTTTATTGCATCCACTATTTTCTTAATTCAAAAACTCACAAACCAGTACTTTAAAGTTAATGAACTGACCTTTTACTTCGATGGCAAAAGTTGGATTTTTATTAGTTCCAACCACAGAAAAATTAACATTTTCATCAAGGGGAAACATCATAGTCAAGGAGCTTAATATGTAAACTGATCCCTGACAAGAAACTTTTTGGCAAGTCATTAGAAAATCAATTTGTGTTCTGTTTTTACAGGATAAAAACGGAGAGTAAATAGAAATTTCATGGGGAGTAAAATCAGGATATAACCATTTAAAAGTGCTATTCTCAAACAAAAATTTGATAGACAACTTCAATCCTCTGAAATTTCTAGCCAAAGTATTTCGCACCAAAACTGGCTCAGTTTGAATTGTGTTGGAGTGACTTGAACATGTGGCTGAAAAAGAATAAAACAAAACAACAAAAGTGATTCAGAAAACATGTTTTACAAAGCAAATACAAACTTGAGCCAAAAATTGGTTATGATAATTGGAAAAGCTAGAAAATTACAAAGATTAACTTAAAAACTAATTGCATCTAATGTAGCTCAGTAGAATTTATGTTATAAGTTACGAGATTTATTGACGTCAGTTTTTGCTCGTGCATTGGCTCATTTTTAACAGCCTCATTGGCATTATTTGTTAACTATTCACAAAAAAATTTTTTTTCTAATCCTTGGCTGACAATTTGCAACTTTTGCAGCAGTAAACTCGTACTTAAATCTACGTGACAGGGATTTATAGGCGTCATGAGGCAGGAGCTATTTGTTGGAATGTGTTCTTTTTTGGAGTGGAAGAATGGAGCCCTATAGAGCCAGAAGCCGGGAAACTACCCACGACCTGCCGGGGCCAGAGGTCGTAAGCAACAAACTAGCCACTTAAAAGCGAGCAGCGTTAAGTGTTTGTGACATAACAAGAGCATCAAACCAATTATACATTAGGACAGGAGTGATTTCTTCTAATATAGGCTGTTTAGTATTTCATTCAGTTGCCAGCAACAAAACCACTTTAAGCTCGATCGCCATATAAGCTGATATTTTCAAACTTATCCTGTTGTGGCCAGGCCTACTGGAAAATCATTGCCTTGTAGTGATAGGAAGAAGAAATCCCCAGTCATTTTGGCGATGTAATGGTGCCTTTATCTTAGTATAGGTTGCGTAATCCTTAAATGTGATAATGGTTACTGTGTGCAGTGTATTGCAGAGTTGCTGATAAACTCCTCAAAGGTGAAACAAGCTAGCTGCGGATTGAACATTTATTAGTTTTTGTGTAATCTATGATTACTGAGATCTCTGCAAATAAATTTTGTATTAGAAATAAACGGTAAGAAACTCCAAGGGACTGTAAGTAACCAAAGCATTCCACCTTGTGCTGCCAAATTATCAGCCGTGTGGCTATTTGGAAGAAATTAGTTGCAAAATCCTTGCAGCCGTCGAACAGAGAAGAGAAAATGGAAAGTTTTTATATTAGATACCATAGAGCATGAGAGAGTAGAAAAGAGTTTGGAAAGAAAAGCACAGGAGGGACAGAGCGTAATTTTTTTATTGGAAGCAACATTTTAATATTTTCCAACAAAGTTTTCAGCCTTCACTTCTACCGTCAGTACACGTCCTGAGCAAATGAAAAAAATTTTGCTTGTGACATGGCCTTATCCCCAGAGGGTAGGCCTACAAATTTGGAATGTTAGTGGATCGCGAGCTGGCTTTCGCTTTAGCTAAGAATAGATTACCTTCGTTACAAAATTTGTATTTTAGAAATTCATCTATTGTGTAACGTCATCACGACATCACCAAGCCCAAGACGCTCAACCGCGGGAAAAAATTAATTTTGCCATATTTGTACGCCCGTGAGTGGTGTTAAAAAAGATGAAGTTAGCGCGTCCAGAAGTTTTGAAAAACTCTGCTTTATAGTACAGTTAATTAGAAAAATTGCTCAAAAACAATCACCAACATTATGCTGTACAATACCACGATATATTACAACATATTAACAACCTGCAACTGGTTTCGACCTTATTGGGTCTTATTAGGCGGATACAAATAACAAACTACCATTTCGACCTTATTGGGTCTTATTAGGCGGATACAAATAACAAACATTAACAAAACTGCTTAGCTTAAATGATAATAGACTTTTCATTGCGTGCAAAGAGATAATGCACTTTAGAGCAAGAAAATATGAAAATAACTATATCCAGTGGGTCTAATTCAATAACACACACACATATGATATGGCCAAAAGTCACATCGGTAAGCCCTAATAACGGTGTGTGATCATTATTAGGACTTTATGAATTTACAAAGTATAAATTGTGGGAGGTGTTAGCAAATAATTTTTAGGCAACCTCTTATTTAGAGGGATTTGCCTTCAGCATCGCAATGTAGTGTTAAAAGCAGATCAAATTGTGATGCTGAAGGCAGATACCTCTAAGTAGGTAATCGTCTGAAAAATTCCAAGCGAATTACTAGCACAAGTTATACCAAAAATGCAGTTTTGGGGCATTGATTAACTGCAGCAGTTTCCGCATCTGGACGCTCATTAAACCATGATCGAGTAAATTCTGTGTCATATTTAATGTTCCACCTTAATTCAATAGTTGAGTATGAAGAAGAATCTGTGGATATTATTTTTTTAAGTCTATGGTGAGTACACCTACATAGATGACCCAACAAGGGAATAGAGTAGCATGCGTTTTTTAAACACAGCCTTTTTTTAACTTACCTGGTTGGTTTACTTACTTTTAGTTGCCACTGTGATAAACAAAGATGCAAAGTACCCCCAAAAAATCATTATTTATCAAAGAAATATTTGTGAAAAATAAACAATATAAAATACAGTAAAGAATACCTCATAATCTAACGACACATTTATTACTAATTCTGAATCGAAATACCTTGCTAGACGTAATCAAATATAATGCCTACAGGTGTAGACCTATATAATGTTCGCAGATGGACAGTTGACTATAGAAGTCATTAGCAATAAATTACAGTATCTTGTCTATGCCAGCAAAAATATCATATCGGGAATGTAACAACCACCATCACTTTTGCTCTGCACGTAACCAGTGGTTCTTAATCTTTGCAACTCGTTACCACTTTTACTAAAAAAAAAAAGACTTGTAGCATCTCTTGAGAAACAAACTCTTCCTTATCACTTGTCGATGTTCCAAAAAATAAGGTCATGATCTTTGAATTAGTAACAAAAGCATCCAACAACTGATTCTTTTCAAACAAAAAAGTCACCAATCATAGATTTTTCAAGTCCACGCCCTGTTTTCTCAAAACGCTTTTGTTAAACACCAAAAACCCGTAACAGATTAAAATTTTTCGCAGCTTTCCTGAAAGCTTTGCAACCCACTGATTATGAAGCTTTGATGCAAACGAGCAAAAAAGCATTTTTTCTGCATTCAAATATTAGCAGCAACTTCCAGTTAATTATGAAGTAGCTCTCTGTTTCCCTCAACTGAAGAGTACATCTATATTAATTTGAGATCGTTTGCAGAAAACTTTAGTATTAAAATTAGGTTGGACATAAAAAATAAATCTTCATGTTATTGGTTTGGCAGTTTACGCATTTTAACTTCCATTTCACACTTCACAAATATTTCTCGTTGAACCCATTTAAAAGAATTATATTACTGATACCATTTGTACTGTATTGTATTGTCCATGTTTATCCTCCATTCACAGGAAAGCGATTTGTGTTGCTATATTTTGGACGGGACGTCCGCACTCGCTTGGGATCTGCCATTTTCGTGGCGTCTGGGCCACCTGTCTTCTACATAAAGTGGGGGCGTTCCGTTAAATGCCTTGCTCAAGGACACCAGCAAAATTGCCGGCTTGTTCTCCACAACCTTCCCTAAATGCCGAGCACCGAGCAGGGAAGCTGTTGATACCATGCTTTAAAGTATGACTTTTGGTATGATTCGGCAAGGGGAATAAATCCTATGTCTACCGACTGCAGACGCTCTTACCACTACGCCATGGCGCCGGTTAAAAATAATCGGTCAACATAATCACTTACAGGATAACATCTCCAAACGTTTTTGCTCCTTCACAAAATTATTAAATTTCTAGAAGAATATAAAAGTAAAGTCTTACTTCACCAGCTCCTAAATGTCAATCAATCACCATTGGATTTTGTATGCCACCTACATTGCGATGATATAAGCTCTTATTCATCCTACCATAAGTTTAACTCGTAATTAGTCGCATCACGCTGTCGAAATCAAGATCAAACAATTTTAAAGAGAATTGCTTGTTGCAGCTGGATTTAACTCTGCATTGCTTGCTTTATCAGATAACCAAAAGCTTTCTTGGTTTGGAAGTAATTTCGCTCTATGTTGTTTCGGCCAATCATTTGCTGACCCTAATTGCTGTCTTAGCTTTAAATTTGCATTTCTTAGAACTCTTCTCTTTTTCCAGGCCTTTGCGATCTTTTTATAAACTTGTGCAAAATTTTGCGGCATTCAGAGTGTCTTGTCTTTCGTTGATAAACTTTGTGTGTATGAATATGTCAGCTTAAATTGTGTTAAATCACAGAAACCGTCGTTTTTCTTTATGTGAATTAAACTGTTCGAATACAATCTGTTGGGGAATTCGACAGATAGACGAGCGCTACCTTGCTGTTTCTAATAACATAGTTTTTAATTAAGGAAGTCTCCTCCCATCGCTTTACATTTAAAATCTTTTTAAAAATAAATTTTACTACTAAGCCTTTTAAAAACCACAAACTCATTATAATGGTATGAAAACTTATTTGACTGATGGTACGCATTGTTGAATATAATTTTCATAAACCAAGCATATTATAGGTTACGAAATTAACAGGCAAACTTAAGCAAACATACAGCCACAACCAATTTGACGAGACCATCCCTAGACGCGTTTCGTCTTTTTGGGCTCAGCTGCAGGGCCATTCCGACACACCAAAATAACTCACGTTTGCTGAAATCCTACACATGAATCCCAGACAACTCAATGTGAAATTGTGAAACCTTTATAAAATACTGCATCAAATGAAGTGAGTAACACTGTATGTAAAATGTTAGCTCTGACATTTATGCATTACTTTTAAGTCTTTTGTTTATGGACAACTGCAGCTGCTAATTGTTTGACAACACAAGGCAGTGCAACTTTCTTTAATACAACTGATAAAAAAATAACAGTCATTTTAACCGTCCGTGCTTTGCATTAGACCACCAATGCCGTATTGAACGACTTTTGCTCCTTCTTTTATATATTACAGCATTCGTCAAATTTTTAGTACATTATTTTTCTTTTTTCTATTCTTTTAACTGAGAACAATTTTTGATGATAACAATCACTCTAAGGCCAAATTAAGACTTATATTAGTGAATACATAAAATTGCTCTTGGTAAACATGAAAAGGTAATCCTAGATACTTTGAAGCAAGTCGTAAGATTTGTCTTCTATTCGACTGGCCATCTATCTCACAATCCAATAACTAAACAACCAACCAGATATATCACAAGGTTTAAGTTTAAAATTAAACTATTGACTACAAGTTTTCAACATTACCTTGTGACTAAGCACACACTATGTTTAATCTCATTTTCAACTCAAAACATAAATAAACTTCACAACAAATTTCACAAAAAAGTTATACAAGTAGTGTTACGTCGCGACACGCGTATCTGTCTCACGCTGCGGCTAACAAGAGAAAGACGAAAAATGAGAGCACTTAATTTGGAAAAAAACAAAAAAACAAAATTCATAAATTCAAAACCTTGCTTGTAAAACTGAATATACATCTATAACAAATGGTTAGTGGTAAACGTACAGAAACATAGTAATGCATAATATCGTGCAACATCCAAAATAAAGTAAAATGCTGATTTGTAAAAATTAAATCGCTTAGTTGCGCTTTTTCACTGTACTCATTTTTATGTTAAGGTCATAGAAAAACAATTTGTCCATTGTACTAGACAAATCTATTTTGTCCTGGTTAATGTAAGCACAGCTCACTTTTATTTCAAACAGTGGCAACAAGTAGGAGAAATTACTGTAAAATGCCTTTCACAAGTTCGCAACAACGTAGCCATTGTAAGGTTTGAACACATGGCCCTGTGTTGTTGTAGATGGCGGTTCAGAACTCTTGACTTTGTTGTTAAGTAAAAGTGTAATTAAAGCGTTACGCGAACAATGAACGCTGGTTGACAAATGGATGGACAAAAAATTTGTAGATGAGAGACAGAGCCAGCTGGCTTTGTGGCTGATTACTGTTGAAGAAATACATCATACAACGAAAATATACTAACGCAAACTGGTCTAAATGTTGGATAACTTTCTTCAAAACGCAATTTTTAGGTTAAAAGCAAAGAAAACTAACAATTCGGTTTTTCTTACAAATTAATTATTTTCAATCTAATCTACCGTAGTTGTTCCTAAAACAAATGAATCAATGCCAAAAAGAAACTAGTATTGATTCAAATTGCTTTTCTACCTTTGCAACGTAAGTTTTTGAATCATTGAAGAAGAACAAAGATCCATTTGAAGCAGGAAGACCTGATTGATGCTTACAATTCAAATTGATATTTTTACCTTCAGTCACAGTTACCTTTCCAACGATTGACACATTGAAAGGACCTGAAAATTATCATGATTGAACATACTGCTAAAGGTGGAGAAAAGTGCATTAGGCATTAATCGGTTATTGAATAAAAAGCAACACAATTAGCTTTTGCGCAGTCAGTCGAAATTGCCCCCCAATTCACAAATCAATTGAAAAGCTGAATACCTGTATGACAAAAAATTTACTTATGACAAGTTTCTATTACACACTTGTATAGCACAGTTAAACCATTTAGCTACGAACAGTGGGTGAAAAGTATCGAAGCGAAAAATTTAACTTCTTACAGACCATAAACTTATGAAATAGAAAATACTGCAAGTTATGCAAGAACATTACGAAGACGGCTTGAAAGCATGGTTCCAAAGAATTTTCTTGTAAACTGCCATTTTGGGGAGTTCTATAATAGCTCTCTTATAATGATAATAATTATGATATGGCGTCATTAAACTATATCAATCAAAAGCAGAAACTAACCCTTTCAAAGGCTATTAAAAGACAAGTACCAAAAGGAGAAAGGCAAAATGTATAACTAATACAAAGGTTCTGAAAAGGGCTTCAAGTGAAAGCCTATGACGCTTCTTCATGCATCGCAATCCACTTTAAAGTCAGTAGCAATTTTAAAAAGAATGTTTCTGATGTTTAAAGCTATATAATCATTGAAGCCAAAAAGAGGGAACGGCGGAGCAGTATTCTTGAAAACGGCATAAAATTAAGTAAAACGCAAAATAGAAAAATAGTTATAAAGCTATGATTGGCAACTTAATGCAAGACAATAGGGTGTAAAAATAGTTGGTCTACTAAGCCATAATGTCCAAGGAAACTGTATGTCAGAGGTGACTAATGACTTTTAAAGCTGGAAAGCATTCACAAAGTAATCATTACAAATTTACATTACTTATATGTGCGTAATTGCATCATAGGAATATATGCAAGGAACACATACTTTGTTTTCCAAGAGAGTAATTCTGACAATGATACAAAGTTGAAAACTTGGCTTTAATAAGCACAATAACAAAAGCAACATTATTATTGCAGAGGGGTTGATTTGTGGACCACAGTACTTCCAAGTCAGTTGTTTACCTTCAATTAGCAGTCTGACCAATTATAGAGTGAATTGCACTTTTGATAACACTGGTCTACACAAAAATTCTGGCATTGACTTTTGCAACTGATTTAGGGTAATTTGGGGTCGCTGATTTCATATCTGCAATCAGTTTTGGTAAAGTATAACAGATATATTTGAAACAATTTCTATGAAAGTGCAAAGCTTCAACAAATTGTTTCGTAAGTCCTAGTTTAGTGTGTTAAGAGCGAAAGAAAGATTTTTTCTGGTTGAACCAAAGACTCAATGATGGTGTTTTTATTACCAAGTTTTAAGCTGTTACTTGCAGGCAACATATCTTTGACCCAGTGCTAAGATTTAGCTCTGGAATTTTAATAGCACAGAAAACATGGATGCTTTGTATATCTTATCACATAGTTCACCATTTTGAAATTCATACATCTTAGCCAGCGATGCTCATACTTTAATTTGTCTAATACAAGTTTTGTATTTTCATACTTTTCTTTTAGAGTTACCGAGTGTTTAACTGGAATTGAGCCAAACTTGTTTCCATTGTGAAGTAAATCGCATTTTAGACTTCGCTTTGAACTGTCAATGAATAGCTTCCATTCTTCAGGTTTGTACTCACGCAAACCCACATTTACAAGAAAGTGATGTATAGTATATCAATGCAAAATACCAAACCATCCTCAAAAGTAAAATACCTCAAAACTCTTCTTCTTTCTTTCGATAAAATGTCTCATTAATGCCAGGATAAAGAAAATTTTTTTCTTGCAACCTTGATGCCAGCAATTCTGCAGACTGCTTGGGCAAATACGGATCTCTTATCAGATGACTCAACTGCAGCTGATTAAATGGCGAACGTCTATCCAAACTACAACTGTAGAACCTCACATTTGGAATTCGCTGTCTTCTTGCTGATATTGCGATAAATCTGATGAGGATGCAGGGTCTTCATCATCAATTTGAGGAAAATGCGTAAAAGTAGGAACCGGAATTTGATCACTATGTAAAATAAGTTGCAACAGAATCCAAATTTGGATATTAGATTGAAGTGGATATTTTTTTCGGCTATACCCCTTCACATTAACCAAGCAAAATAACAATTATCAACCATGATGTTTTGTTCTCTCCAGACCATTGTTATTCCAAATTGTAAGTGGACTTTTTTCTTGGGTCCAAGATCTTAAAGTTTTAACACGGATCTTAAAAGCTTTATGAAGAGCCCAGCTTTTGTCCCGATCTCTTAACTTCACTTGTACGTAACCAAGATTAGCCTTTTGCGCAAAAGAAAGTAATTTTGTATTTTTGACTTGCCAACATGATACAACCACATATATAGCAGAAAATATCATGGTCGTTAGTGCACTTTCTTCTTTCACTGCAAGAAGACATTTTAACAATAGCTGCTTATATTAGTAAGGTATATCAAGGCGATCTGAAGCGTAAATTAAATTTAGGTTACCCACCAACTAGAACTTTAGAATCACTGAGTAATAGACCAGTAACAGTTGCTTTGCTCAACCAGACCAGCAGCTCAGTCTCTCATCATTCTGACTGATACAACATTTCTATCAACAAGGAAATTTCTTATCGATTTTGCTACTACAAAACATAGTCTAACTAGCCCATGAACAAAGCACAATAAATCTGAAATGACCACAAGGCATCAAGAAAACAAATGTTGGCAAAATAAGATTAAATTTATTGTTTCAAACCTTGTTATTGCTTAGATCAGCATAAAGCAGTTGCACTAACGAATGAGTTGCATCAGCACAATCCCATGATCTGGAGCTGTATGCTCTTGAGATAAAGCACAATGCAGCATTCAAGATAAAATGGATGAGTAGAACAAAAAACACCATACAAACGTCTTAGAATTTGTAAGTATATGGTGGTCTACTTTTGGATGCTGCAGATGCCGATAATAAAGTATTGGTACTTGAGGTAGAAGTGCAAGGTTTTGCACTTTCTTTTACTGATTAATGTGAAACTTACGCAATACAATATGAAGTAATCACGAACATTTAAAGGAATAGCAATTAAAACACGTTTACGGTTTCTCCCAAAATGCCTTCCTGAAATACAAAAATTCAAAAAATATAAGATGAGAGTAGCTACAAAACCTGATGTGATAGAAAAAATCTAAGTTCAAATTTGGATTCAGCGACCTCAAATTAACTAAAAGGGCCTGTCAGAACCAATGCCAGAGAAAAAAAATTATGTAGACCAGTGTAATCAAACAAAATATTAAAGTGAGAATTTTTAAATAATTTTATAAGATTTCTCAAAAACAATTGAGAAAAATGCGGTGGCGCATCTTTTTTGATCACCCAACACAAAATCTTTCAAGTCTAAAACACTTTACACATGGGAGGCAGATCCTACTTACAATTTTTTTGTCGACTTAGCTATGTAGCAATAAGATAAAGGCATAGGGTTACCATATTTTTAAAAGCTAAAATCGGGACATCGGATGGCAAATTGTGACGTGACGAAATTTTTTGGCTTATACAACTTTTGATTTGTTAAAAGCGGGACGCTAAGATGCGACTTTAGTTTTGAATGACGAGGTACAGGTGTAGATTTCGACACATTGCAAGAAATTGGGGTGATCTCTAAAAAAAAAAAAAAAAAAGGTCATCACCCTCTGCGGAGCACTTTTTTGTCATTTCCAAGTCCAAATGCCGGAAAACATGTTGCGCAGAGAGTGGTGACCTTTTTTTTTTTTAGAGATCACCCCAATTTCTTGCAATGTGTCGAAATCTGCACTTCTACCTTGTCATTCAACTCTGAAGCCGTATCTCACCGTCCCGCTTTTCTTGGAGAAATAATTGAGAAGTCCATAATTTTGATTTAATCAGTTTCGTTTGACTGAAGCAAAAAGCGGGATTTTCGATGAAAAAAGCGGGACAAGGCCTCAAAAAGCGGGACGTATGGTAACCCTATAAAGGCACAACACTAAATTCTATGATGATATGATATGCTTCATACTGCATTTCTACTCCAGAAACACCAAGTAAGGCATCAGCAAGCCGATGGAGTACACATAGTCCTGATAATTTGCATGTTCCTGTTTTTAATTTATGTCTGACGTGGCTTTTAAATTTTCTATTTGATAGATTGCGCTAAACCAGGGGTTCTTAACCGGGGGTACCTGTACCCCTTGGGGGTACGAACAACCAAATCAGGGGGTACGAGATGAGGAGTCAGAATACCAGTTATTTTGAACTATTTGCTAAAAATTAATGTTTAATATTTTAAACTTGGACCAATTGTGTAAAAACGGGCCGTATTGATGCTGACGATGACGTAAGTCTCCAAATATTTACTGTTTAACACACATGGTATATTTTACAAGTTTTATAATGAGTAGAATTTCCGAAGCCTTCTTTCACATATGTGCAGTGTGCATTTCTGAAGGTTTTTTGTCATAAGAGAGAGCTATGGTGACATAATAAATAGCTTCTTGTTTGTCCCAACAGAAATGGTTTTGAACTGTGATTTCATACTAAGGCTTGGTAGGTAACTAAGCAATACTATTTTTGTTGTTCTGTTAAGAGTTCAAGCTCAATTAATATTTAGATTTGCAGTTGAATTGAGTTATCGTATAATTGACTAAACAATTTAACCAAAAATAGTTATGTCTAAAAAACGTAAGTGGAGCGAAGACTATGTCAAGCATGGTTTCACCTGCTTGACAGAAACAGATGGAACTGAAAGACCGCAGTGTATATTGTGCAGCAAAGTACTTTCGAATGCTAACCTGAAACCTTCAAGACTTAAGGAACATTTCGATAATCGTCACGGGGGTGCAAAGTCGGGAAATGATTTAAATACTTTGAAAATCAAAAGGATACGCTTTGATCAGAGTGGTACCTTAGAAAAGCATGGATTTTCGCCAATAGGTAAACCACTTTTGCATGCATCTTATAAAGTTGCTTTTCTGTGTGCCAGAAAAAACAAGCCACACACAGTAGCAGAAGAGTTGGTGAAACCTTGCGCAATGGAAATGGCAAAATTATTACTCGGGGTAGAAGCGGAAAAAAAGCTAAGTTTAGTGCCGTTATCAAATGACATCATAAGCTCCAGGATTCGTGATATGAGTGAAGACATCTTGCAACAGGTCGTTGCAGATGTCAAAGCCAGTCCTATTAAAGTTAGTCTTCAGTTGGATGAGTCAACAGACGTCAGTTCGTGCAGTCAGTTATTGGTATTTGTACGATATGTGAAAGAAAAAGAAGTGGTGGAAGAGTTTTTATTTTGTACACCACTGAAAACAACCACAAAAGCAGTGGATGTATTTAATATTGTAAAGGAGTTCTTTTTAAACCACGAAATGTCTCTTGACATGGTTGGCTCACTTTGCACCGATGGAGCGCCCGCCATGCTTGGAAATAAATCCGGCTTTGCTTCCCGTGTAAAAGAGGAGGTTCCTCACATTACAGTCACACATTGTATGCTACATCGCCATGCTCTTGTAGCCAAGTCATTGCCAGAAAAATTGAAGAAGGTGTTATCGATTGCTGTGAGTGTAGTCAACTACATCAGAGGAAATGCCTTGAATCATCGTCTGTTTAAAGCTTTTTGTAACGAAGTTGGAGCTAAGCACAGCATACTTCTCTATCATACCGAGGTGAGATGGCTTTCCCGAGGCCGAGTTCTCACTCGTGTTTTTGAACTGCGCAAAGAAATTGAGATGTTTCTCAAACAGCGGGGTAGCAGTCTAGTAGTGCATTTTGAAAGTGAGGATTTCATTTTGTCCCTGGCCTACTTGTCAGATATATTCACCCACTTAAACGACTTGAACACTTCCATCCAGGGTAAAGGAATAAACATGATCACTGGCAGAGAAAAGATATCCGCCTTTACTAGCAAACTTTCAATCTGGAAAAATCGTATTGATTGTGGAAACTACGCGAATTTTCCTAAACTTGATGAAGTTTCCGCTTCTACGACATCACTGCCGGAGCATACTATGATGCAAATAAAAGAACATTTGCAGGTGCTTAGTCAGTCTTTCGAAGGATATTTCCATCATGGAGATATATCTGATTCACATGGATGGATACAGGACCCATTTCTTTTCACTCTAGATTTGATGGATGAAAATGACCAAAAGAAAGATGACCTTGTTGAAATGAGAGCCAGTAAGAAAATCAAGATGGAGTTTGATTCCATGCATTTAGCTACCTTCTGGTGTGCACAACTCGAAATGTTTCCACAATTAGCAGAAAGTACTTTGAATATTCTTGTGCCCTTTGCAACAACCTATCTCTGTGAAAGCGGATTCTCAACTCTTGTTAGCATAAAAACCAAGCCAAGAAATCGTTTGGACCCGGAAGATGATATGCGTGTGGCTATCACAAAAAAGGAACCACGTTTCAAGCTGATCATTGAAAAAATGCAACAACAAAAAAGCCATTAGCAATAAATATTTCAATGCCTAATTTCGTTTTTCGTTGTGAGCAACATTACGATTAATAAAAATCAGACGGTTAATAACGGTCAATTTACGTTTGACTCTTATACACCGATAACATGCTACATTGTGTTTTACTTTATTGTTAGATTGGATAAGCCTTATCCGATAAGTGGTACGAAAACGTTTCACAAAATTTTGAGGGGTACGAGCGCCAAAAAGGTTAAGAAACACTGCGCTAAACAGAAGAGTCAACTGTGTAGTCACTTTCCAACAACCAATTTTAAGTGTACTACTAGTCGATTATGGTTAATACCAAAATTATTCAAACGTTTTGCGAAGTCGGGAAATTAAATTTTGATTTAAATGAAGATCATACGGTTTTGTAAGTTTCAGCTAACTCAACACATAATACAATACCTGTCCAACATTGAACAATATCGGCATTTTCCCAATAAAATGAATCGAGGCATTTAGTTTTGGTTGAAACAACTTTTGTTTTATTGGAATAAAATAAAGTTCCATTGTTACGACATATAAACCTTCCGATTGCACCCAGGTCAGATGATTGAGAAATAACTTCAAGTGATCTACTTGAACCTATGCTGCAACCTGCAAAAAAGTAGCAAACACTAACGCCACCCACGAATAAAATAAAAATTGCTTTGAGTTTCAAGTGCTCACCTGTCCAGCATCGGACAACATCAACATCTTTCCACTGAGCTGCAGCAAGACATTCAGTTTTGGTTGAATTAAGTTTTGTTTTATTCCAATAAGCTAAATATGTTTTGTCAGGACACTTAAAATCTCCCACTGCGTTGAAGTTGGTTGAATGAGAAACAACTTTAAGTGATCTATCTGGATTAATATTGCAATCTACAACAAATATTAAATAGTAATATAATGTTATGCCTCTTTAGTTATAGTGCTCTTTTTGTTTATGTTCATAGAAGATGTTATGTTTGTCATCCCAGTCAAAAAATTCTCGAAAGCAATTCATTTTTCCTACTTTTCATAAGTTTGTGCAAAATTTTTGATATTTTCTACGCATTTACATCACGCTACTCTGTCACAATTATTTTGCTAAAAGCAATATAGTTTCAGCGGTATGTTACATCAGTGTATAGCTTTTTACTTCATATTCTTAGATCGAGTTAGCTGTATTAGAAACTAGCAATTCTAAAAACCACAACAGAGCGCGTATTTTAATTTATTGTTTCTTTGGCTTTGTTAACCTTAAAACAATTTTTTGTGTCTTGTTATAGCAGTAGTTCTCAACCACAATCAACGCAATGCAAGGCCAATGGCTTCAGTACGCTGAGCATCGCGTTGCTGAAAACTACAACCAAATGATCTTGGGTTCGACAAAATTATGAATTTCCGTGAATCCTTGTTCTGAATCAGTGAATTTACTCACCCAGGATGTTCTAAGATGTGACTTTTGAGTACCCACCCATGGCACTGCCTTGTAGTGGTGGGGCTACCCACCTGAAACTAGTATTGAGAATAACTTCATAAATTCGATCTGTTTTTGTTTCATAGCATTACACCAACAAAAATTAAGAAAAATTGTTTTAGAATATTGTGTGTGTTTGTAGAATTATCCTAAACTGAGATGGACTTTTATACAGTATTTATATAATTCCAAAAAACGATCAACTTCAGCTATAATTACTGTAATATGACAATATATGTAGTTAAAAAACTGAAAATACTTTATAGGTACATTAGAATTTGTTTTTTTGTTCATGAAAAACATCTTAAAGCTGACTCTGTGATTGTGTGAATGAGGGATCAGGAAATATTTTCAGATATCACCTCACTATTTTTTTGAAGATCATGCAACTACCCTCCTTAAATATTCAAGCACCAAAGCCGATTATAGGCCAACCCAATTAAGATCTAGTTTCTGATGCACAACGAAAACCTTTTTTAGTTCAAATTTTTGGTAGCAATAATTTTTTCCATTCAAAAAGATTCAACTATTTTTTGGTAAAATCTTGGAGATTGTTGGTTAAAATCAATATTTTTGTAATCTTTTTTAAGAAAGACTTTCTATTGAGATTACCATCTTGAAAGCGATGTTATGCCCATCCACAAAAATGCGGCCATTTTTTGATAAGATTTTTAAAGACCGCTCGTTGAACTGATGGTTTGTAATTCTTTTTCAATTGAATAAGCTCTTGCGCTTTAAAATGATTTTTGTGCGCTTGTGCGACTTCTTCTTAGACTTTTTTGCCAATTTAAAGCTTCGGCTACCATAATGCACTGACTTCTCCCTAAAATTTATTCTTAAGAAAATTGTTGAATTTTGATGATGTCCAATTTAATAACAATTTTCATTTGATTCCGGTAAGAAAGTTTTTGAAGGTCTTGGGCACGTTTTTCAGCTATTTTTTATAATCAACGCAATTTTCTTTGGATTTTTTTGTCTTTTATGATTACAAAATATAAGCTTTTGATGGGCTATGGGATGTATTGCACACGTCGCAAGAGACCTATTTCTAGGTCATTGATCTTGGTTATCTATTGTTTTGACACTGTTCAGAGCTAACATCCATAGAGATGTATAGTCAAGGCATAATATTGGCAACGATGAACTGCTCCTGCAGTCTCTGAAGCTTGGCTACCCTGAGATTTCAATCAGTCTCACTTGGGAGTTGGGCATTTCTGAAGCAGGTCGATGGTTTTATCCTTTTGCCATCTACTTCAGTTGTGGTTGTTAGCTACAGCCCTCAACAAGGCTTGATATAACATTATAGTAACTTAACTCTGATCTTATTGGCTTTTAATTTCGTTATTGCATTTTCAGTTGCAAATTAAAATGAAACCTACGAGGTATCTAAATTTGATCACAGGTCTAATTGTATTACCCTTTGGTGTCGCCTTGCTGTGCCTTTTATTCTCAAATAGTATACTTTTACATCATCTCCGGTAAATTACCCTAGTTTCCCATTCGCTAACCTAAAATTGAATTTGTTCGACTACCATTTTTCCACTCTTACTAGATAGCCAAGCAAATTGCAAGAACTGGGATCTGACCAATGAAACGCAGGGCGAAAATTGCTGCAATAGATTGAACTTTTATAACAGGGGTGATATATAACTTTTACAACTTACTTCGCGTTTGAGCCAACTCTGAAAGAGCCACGGTGAAATTTATCCTTATCAATTAATAACTGAGCCACACTGCATATCTATGACCTCAGACAATCACCAATTACGAGGTCATCATTAAGGAAAATTGCAATCGGCTATTTGAAAAAAGTTAACAATGGAAAAAAATGCAAACTGTTGGAGGTACTCATAGTGACGCTACAACGCTAGGCAATGTTGTAAGTTTGCCTTAAAAAACAAGCAATAATAAACAAAAGAAAGAGATCTAACTTCAATGGCAGTTCACAGTAGTCCTATTTCAGTGTAAGCAAAAACAATATGAATGCATTCAAAATCCCAAAGAACCGCAGTTTGGCCATCCGTTTTATGATAGAGATAATTTCTTTCAGACAGAAGAAAGAATGTATTGTAATTGTGTGAGATCGGCTATGTTGTGAGGCAGGGGTGTGTTAACAGTTAATAGGGCCCTGGGTTAATTAGTGGTAGTGCTTCTTCGGTGCAACGAATGTTTCAAGACGCATCAAACACAAGAAACTACACAAGAATCATACTCGATGTAAACTACGTCTACATTACAAAAAGCTTTAAATTTTAGTTCTCTCGCTCATTCAAACAATAGAAATTTAGTTTTCTAGATTTAAATTTCCTCTGAATCTGTTTATAGAGCATAGATATTTCAGGTTTTTGGAATTTAATGGTCCTCTAGTATTTGTCAAAGCATGACTTCAAATCGTATTGCGATTGCCCAACGTAAGTAAACTTGCAGTCAGGCCACGGAACTTATTATATCGAGCTTCATGTCATGACTGCTAGTATACCAAGTTCAAATTTCAAAGACCTGAAAAATCTGCTCTTTGTGAACATTTTACTTTAGATCAAAGAAGATATTGCAATCGAACCCACAATCTCAAAAGACTGTGAAAGATTAATTTCTGCGCTATTTCGTGGAAATTTGGCTTATCAACAAAAACTACCACGTCATGAACAGAAACAATAGTAAAACCTTATTTTCTGTGTAGGAGAAATTAAGCATACCAATGGAATTCGCTGTTGGTCCAATGCCATAATCCTTGTGTCGTATACCTCATGCATGCTGTGGTATTAATAAACTATTGCTTATGTCGATTTAAGTCCACGCCTTTATTCCTCTCTTAACTTTAACTGCCTTGCAACTCCGTAATTATTGATTTTGTCTTTAGTGATGTCATGCTACGCTAGTAATGTCGTTAGTAACATTATGCTAGATCCATCACAAGCAGACTTACGCCAATCAAAGTTGTGAATGATTTTTCAATCATTACGTCTTAAATAATTACGTAAAAACTACAACTGGTAAATCTTTTGTGCGCAGTTATTTTGGAATTTCTATTTGTGCGGAAATTAGTTGACAATTTGAATTCGAAAATTTTATTGTGTGGTAAATATTGGCAAGCTATGTCAACTTACCTTTGACATTGATATCAATAGAAGCAAGAACATGGTGATTTTCATTGCGCTGATACCAAAGAGCAAACCCGACACTATTACGCAGAGGAAACATCAAAGTCAAAGAACTTATTATGTAAGTTGATTGGTCACACCGAACTTGTTTGCAAGTTATATGAAAGCCATTTTCATCCTTGTTAGAGCAGAACAGTATTGGATTGTAAATGACGGTCTGAATTGGAGAAAGTTTGGGATGTGACCAAATATAAGAACCACCCCTTTCCATAAAAAACTTTGTTGACAACTTAAATCCACTAAAGTCTCTCGACAAAGTGGAATTATTTTTGACCAAGACTGGTTGAGTTTGAATTGTGTTTACAAGACCTGAACAAGCTTCTGCAAAAAAGAGTAACGTCAAAAGTAAAATCTATTTAAAAGATGTGCGGACAACGTTTTGGTAATACGTCAAATTATATAACATTACCAGCAACCACTAAAGCAAAAACGTATTACTTCTGAATTACAAACATCTTGAAAGTAGTTTAAAAATAATCTTAAAACAGGTTTAAGGTATTAGTCAAACCTAAAACAAGCATAACATAACTAGTAATCAACGTGCACAACAGTGGCTAAATTGCAATTTAAGCAGTTGCACTTTCTATTTCCAAGTCAAAACTAAGATTTCGTAAAAGCAATTCAAATCATAAAAATGATTTGATAAATGTTTTACTTACTTCCAGTTACTGCTGAAGTTAATACAGACAAATACCACCATATATAAAACATCACTTTGCAAGCTAAAGTTTGTCAAAAACAATCGAAAAAAATAAACGCCGAGACACCATAAACTAATACTATAATTGTAACTATTCCCTAAAAGATGCCATTAAAAAAAGGACTAAGATATTTATTGGATTTTATGTTTTGCATTTTAAAGACCACTATTTAACACCACTTAGTTGTAGCCTACAAGCTACTTGGCCTATTGTTGCAAAATGTTTAATAATCTTTAATTCTGGAAGCATACAAACGAATAAATACCGTTCATTTTTTTCTTATCAAAATTTTTGCTATAATCTTTAATTTAATTTGACTCTTTGCTTCCCTCTGCTGCGGAGTAAAAATTTGAAAGTTTAGTTGAACACTGTAGATATTGCAAGCACAGAACTTTTGCAAATTAGCTAAAAATATGGAAAAATTAAGCAATGAGATTTAAAATTAGAACTCCAAGAGACTGCCGGTATTGTTGGCAGAAAGCTTTTACCACGAAATAAAAAGTATGAAAGCACCAAGAAACACGTACAATAAGAGATGTTGAGAATTTGTGGTTGGATCAAAATCCTAAAACTTTATCTCCAGATTATAATTAGCCACTCCACATGTCCAAAAGAAACGGGATTTTGGCCCAGTCTAAATAGATGGTCTAAGAGCTTGGACTTTTGCCAAAGTTCGGGCTTTTTTCTAGGCTAGTAGGAGTTGATCTATTATGTGGTTATTTGCGGTTTTGCCTGGCAGAACAATTATTTTAGGAAATTTAGAAAAGTAATCCACAACAACCTAATGGTCGACATCTGGAAAGGATTCAAGTCGTAAGTCATAATGCCAACACCAACTTTATAAAAGCGATCATTCGGTACTTTATGCGAAATTAACGGTTTTCGGTGGTGCTCATTTTGAAACTTAGAGCAAACATTACATGTACTTACTAACGATTCAACTTGGTGTGATATGCGTGGCCAATACAGCAATTCACTCGCACGCGCCCTACAGTTTTCAGTGCCAAAATGACTTTCATGAATAAGCGTAAGCATTTCAGTTTGCAATTCAAAAGGAACGACAATGCGAGAATTGGTAAAAATAATGCCTTCGAAAAAGTGGAGCGTATTGCCAACATGCCAGTATTTTCTTACATTGGCGGGAACATTTCTTTGGGTACTCCGTCATCCATCGTTACAGCATTTCGCGACTGTCTGTTGTGTCGAATCACGAGCAGTGGCTTCTCAAAATTTTTCAAGTTTGGAAGTGGTAATTGGCAAGTTATCAACTATGGAATGAACAACATAATCAATTTCTTGGTTTACATGATCAGCATTTTAAATAGGGAGATAAGTTCGGGATAGCGTAATAGCTAAATACATGAATTTATCAGAGACACAGTGGACATCCAAATCATATGGTTGCAGATTCAACATCATTCTCTGAAATCTAAGAGGAACTTTGTCCATTGTCTTTTTCATTATTGTCTCCAGTAGCTTGTGATCATTCTCAACCACAACGTGCTTTTTGCCGTAAATATTTTGGTGCAACTTTTGAACCACAAAGACAATTGTGAGCATTTCTTTTTCTATGTGGGCATAGTTAAGTTCAGCTTTGCTCAAAGCTATGGATGCATACGCAATCGGTTTTTCTTGTTGTAGAATGCATGCCCCCAAGCTAGACTAAGAAGCATCGCATTGAATGGTCACCGGCTTTTGAACGTCATAAAAAGATATAGTGAGAATATGAGTTATAGCGGTTTTGAGCTGTTGCAGCGCTACATTATGCGTCTCAGTCCACTTCCAATCAGCATTTTTCTTCAGTTCCCAGAGAAGAGCAGTAATAGTAGACTCATTGGGTATGTATTGTGAGAGGTATCTGGACATACCTAGCAGTCGATTAAGTTATAGTAGATCTGTTGGTGGAGGCATATCAACTATGGCCACAATTTTTTGTTTATCTGATTGAAGCCCATTCGCGGTTACATCGTTACCCATGTATATGACTCTGGCTACCTTGAATTGAATCTTGTTTTTGTTGAATTTTACTTTCTCACACTTTGCAGAACAGTTTGAAGGATTCCGTCATGTTTTATGTTCATCTCGAGCTGCAATAATTAGATCACCAGCGATAACGTGGACGCCATTAATATTTCCAAACGTCTCTTCATTCCGTTTTCAAATTCACTGGCGGACGATATACCAAAAGATATTCGTAAAAAAACGCTTAGACCGCAGTATGAAACAAAGTTAATAATGACGAATCGGGTGTGAGCTTGATGTGCCAATAATCATCTTTCATGTCGATTACAGTGAACAAAGTGTAGCCATTGAGTTGTGATTGAACATCACCAGGAGTAGGAATAATGTAGCGCTCACGTAAAATCACAGCATTTAAGGGTTTTGGACCAAGGCAAATACGCAATTGTCCATTCTTTTTTCCACCGCGACAGTGTTTTGAACCCAGTCAGTAGGTTCATCTACATCTGCAATCATCGGTCCAGGTTTGCAAATATTTTTTAAATTTAAGTTGCAACGCATAGGGCACTTTGTGAGGTGGTTGTACAACACCTTGAACATTTGGCTTAATCGCAATATGATATTATTTTTCATACAACCCATAAGCAGTGAACAAGTCAAGATAATCATTACAAATGTTTGAAAAGAGAAAGGAACAATTCAATTTGGCATCACTGCATGAATTTACTCTTTTAAGATGATTTAAATCAAAACAAGCGCTTTCCCAAAAATGCTATTGATCATGCTATTCTTTGAATAGCATGATTAATTGCATCACGCACATAAAAAGTTAAATTATGACACCTTTTAGTTTTATCAAACCACTTCAACTCAATTTGACCACACGGTTGGACCATGTTATGTCCAAAACCAGTTAAAGTAACATTAGCACCGCTAAGTGTTAAACAAATTTTGTCAAAAAACGTTTTCGGTAAAACATTGACCTCAGCACCTGTATCAAGAGTAAAAGCAATTCTATATTTTACCGAGTCATTCTCAACAATCAAGTGTTCAGTTATTCTCAACTTTAAACCAAATAAGGAAAGGGAGCTGATTTTGAAAAATTTTTCATCCCAAGGGAGGATTTTCCACACTTTAGACCAGGGGTGGGCAACCTACGGCCCGCGAATACTTTTGAAATTTCAGTAAATCTGAGTTACGATGACAAGAGGGAAAACAAATGCCGTATGAAAGAGTGAAAAAGTTTACACGTCACGAGTAAAAGAGCATATGTCGGTTTGCACATGCGCGTTTTCCGTCTGAGCAGAGGGTGATGACCTTTTTTTTATACACCATCACTTTGGACACGATTTTGAGCGCTTGACCTTGGCCAACCCCTACATGGTCAATGCAGCCCTCAGCTAAAAAGGTTGTCCACCCCTGCTTTAGACTTTAAAGATTTAATTTTGTTGCACTTAGGCCAGTTGTCATGTTTCAGAATTATTCCAAGCATTTTATTAAATTAGTTTTGTGGTTTCCAACCGGTGAAAAATTCCTTCCCGGAAGGATTTCTACCCATTTACGGAAAGAATTTCCACATTTCAAAGTTTATATGATTTCAATTTTGTTGCATTTAGTACATCATTTGTGTTGCAGGATTTTTCCGTAAATTTTCTTAACCTAGTTGTTTTGCAATGCGATGCCATGAATGTGTTCTCACATACAGAATTGTTGAAAAATCCCGTGGGCAATGGGCAAGTTTTGCCAAAAGACAAACTTTTTATTTTTTTACTGGCATTTCTAATTAACATCGAAGCCATTATCAGAAACTTTATAAGAAGCTGCGTTACAAGTATACCTCCAAAAAATAGATCGTTATTCCAAATGAAGGGAAAATAAACCTTTGATGCAAGGTAACCTCCAAAAGAAAAGTAGTCATCTTAACACATACAAAACCGACCCCACTAAAAATTATTTCAATGGTATTTAGAATATTCTATAATTTACAAAATTATAAAACCACTTTAAAAGTCTATCATTTTTACAAGAGCACTTCTGAACCTTTTGTTTTG
Source organism: Trididemnum clinides (assembly GCA_963675345.1). Taxonomy (NCBI): domain Eukaryota; kingdom Metazoa; phylum Chordata; class Ascidiacea; order Aplousobranchia; family Didemnidae; genus Trididemnum; species Trididemnum clinides. The sequence continues at coordinate 26,823,456 of OY776294.1, forward strand.
CAATCATTGCACGCACATCATCAATATTCAAGGATTCTCCTGTGATGGCTACGAGAATCTTGCTTAAAGGTAACTCTCCAAAACATGCCATTTTTTGGAGGTGATATATGCAAGACGGTAGTGTGATGGAGAAAATTCTTCCGCGATTTCAGTGGTTTTCTCGCTGCATGTCGTCCATACAGTCCATACAATTTGTCATCTCTGGTTTGCCTCCGACATTCTACTGGGCTGACAACTTTCTTTTTGATCTTGGTAAGGCCAATGCTAGCTAATATTTGATATTATGCATTGGAAGATTTGAGGTTATTAGTTATGACCCAAGTGTAGTTGAGGGCTGATTAGAGCTTTGCAGAGTGGCAAGATGTTTATTTTAGGTATTTCAACTTTATTTCTTACTGATATTTACATTTCTTCCTGGCCCTTTTTAAAACTACTAGCAGGATTAACCAATATTACAATGCACTTTTACAAGCCATTTACTTAATAAATACATTCAAATAATTTTATTTTTGACACAATCTGTAATATTGACAAAAAACAAAATGAAGGTTTAAATCAATTTTGAATTACAAGCAAGCTTTGTCATTGGCTATGAACAAATATCAATACCACTTAAAGTAGACAATAAATGTCAATGTGTTTTGAAACCCAGGGCAGTTTCACTATGATAAGTCCACTAGGGGTCATTATACGCAGACTATACAAAACAAGAAATTCAAAGTTGGTAAAAATATAAGTATAAATTCAAAATCCAACACAACTCGCAAAGTATTTTGTGGTATGGCCATGCAGATAAATTCTTTGTTTCTACTTCCTTTCAAAATCTTCATTGAATTTGTAATAAGTAAATGTAACAAATTTAACATAGTGCAGGGAACTTTAGACCCTGCAATCGCAAAGTGAGGAGTTGAATGCCTACATGTTCTCTGTTGTGCTACGAAAAACCTTTTTACAGCTATTTTTGCCTAGTTTGGCTGCCATATCTGTTGTAAAATTACAATATTTTGACTAGTATAGACTAAGTGCGAGGCAGGTTTGAACAGAAATTGTTTAAATATCTCTACTTAGCTGCAGATAAAAAATAGCATTGTAAATAATTAAACAGGTTCAGCAAATACACGCTATCAAATAAAAACAGCATTAATCTGCTTACAGATACTGATTAAGAATATTACACTTGTACAATAGTTCCATTTTTACACTACAAAAATATGAAAATAATTGCAGGGAGAGGCTAGATGATTATTGAAGTAAATTATTAAATAAATCATTGTGGTAAATTCGTACTTTCAATTATACGAAGTTTCAAAAACATGGGGTTCTTAAACACCTAGAAATATTTGTAAAAGAATTTCATTTGCCAATGGTTGTCTCATTTAAAAATATTCAATTTGGAATCCTGCTTTCAAGGTAAGTTTTTGGGTCATCAAACACACTTTGTCATGGAGACTCTACTTATACAAATGCTTTTTTACGATACATAATGTTCTGGATAGCGCTGCTTGATTTTAAAACGATTTGTCAAACAAAACGCATTAGAAAAAAATTCTACAACAATTTTAATCACCAATATTGTATTCTAAAAAAATACATTCAAAAATAACTACAAGTAAACACTATTTGGTTCAAAAAATAAAAATGCAGTTTTTGCAGGGATCACCAACAACCAAGTTAAATAAAACACTGCAAGAAAATATCAAACTCATAAAAAAATGCTAAAAGTCTGGCGTTAACACCAAAATTTGTAAATAACAATAAGCTCTTTATTTCTATCTTACATTACAATTAAAGTTAGAATTTTTGCCAACACAGAACATGAGTTTTCCCTAATATACCTAAAACTTAAATTCAAGTCCTCATTTAACGCCCATGATTAAATGCACATTACTAAAGTCGTATTGAACGGTTTATTATTTATTCTTTTGTACTCTTTGAATCATTTATATGCCAAGCCACTCTTTACTCTTTGCTACAATCTATCTACTAAAAGCAATGTTTAGGTCAACCTAAATTATTCTGTGACGAAGTTGATCTTTAAGTAGTTGGAACAAAAATTATATAAACACCAAACCTAAAAACATACAGTTCATACAAGTGCACATTATAAATGTTAAAAATTGATCATCGATACTTTGATAAAACTTATGGCATAAATCGTCCCATATTTAATTGATTGTCTTTGACAAAATCCAGTAACTAAACAATCAGTCAAACCAAATGATATTTAAGTTTTATTATGAGGTTCTCAGTAAAAGCCAAAAAAAGTATTCAACTGTTCGATACAAGTCTTCAAAATTGTACATCTTTAATTAATATCGAGCTCTGATTGCTATCATGTTGAAAGAAAAACATGGAAACTACACTTCATATTTCAAAAAATGTTATACAAATAGTTCCAATATTAATGTTATTAAAATGTTTTCTTTACCTCAAAACTACCTTTTTCTTGATTTTATTACCACAGCATACGTGTCGTTATCCTGAATGTTACCAGGTGGATGAAAAAGAAGACGGTTGCCTAAAAAATATCTCTATCACTATTCACCAATCTATCATGGTATCGTACGAGGTGCATTCAATAAGTTTCCAGAATTTTTTGGTATGGACACTTTTATTAACCGTACACACAAAAAACTCTAGTCCCCTTCAAAGAATTCTCCTCCGACATCAATGCACTTGTTGTACCGTTCCAACAACTTCTGGAAAGCCCCCTGGAAGTCTTCTTGTGTGAGCGTGTTTAGGACCCTCGTCACAGCCTCTTTCATGTCCTCAATTGTGAAATAACGATTGCCTCTGAGGTTTTCCTTGAGCTTTGGGAATAGCCAAAAGTCGCAGGGAGCAAGGTCCGGGCTGTAGGGAGGATGGGGAACCGTTTTGATGCCCATCTGGGTCAAATAGTCTGTGACGAGGATGGAGTTGTGGACTGGGGCATTGTCCTGATGGAAATGCCACTGACCTGATTCGAAGAGTTCTGGCCTCTTCCGACGGAATCTCTTCCTGAACTCCCTTAAAACTTCAATATAGTACTCCTTGTTGACTGTGATTCCAGTGGGAACCCAGTGAATGTAGATTATGCCCATGCTGTCAAAAAAAGGGATCATCATGAGTTTCTGGGTGGACTTGCTCTGTTTGGCCTTCTTGGGTCTGGGAGATCCAGCATGCTTCCACTGGGAACTCTGTCTCTTGGTCTCTGGGTCATAACAATAGATCCAGCTTTCATCGCAGGTTACCAGGGCATCAAGAACTTGGGGATCTGAATTAATGAGCTCGACCATCTCCTTGCTGTCATTGCAACGTCTTTCTCTCTGATCTTCCCGGAGCACTCTTGGGACGAACTTCGCGCAAATCTTCCGCATCTTCAGTTCCTCACGAATGATTATGTGTACAGCTCCCACACTGACATTAAACTGTGCGCTTAGTGTCTCTATAGAAACACGACGGTCCCTATTCATGAAATCGTTTATTTGGCCAATCATCTCTGATGTTCTGACTTCCCTAATCCTCCCACATCTCTCATCATCCCTCACGGACTCCCTGCCTTCCTTGAATCTCTTGTGCCACTGAAAAACTGATGATCGATTCATGCAAGATGGTCCATAAGCAGTCTGAAGCATACCATACGTTTCCGTGGCAGTTTTTCCAAGTTTAAAACAGAACTTAATCGCATATCGTTCTTCTAATGTGTCCTCCCGTCCAGATTGCATTTTTGAAATTCACCAGCTGTGACAATCAGGATTTATTAAGGTGTACTCTAATTCCTACTGTAGCTATAAATTTGCACCTAAACAAGAAAAAATTGGTCAATCATCTCATAAGGAGTATAGTAACAACATACTGAAATATCTGGAGTTTACGGCAATTATAAATGCCTGTACAAAAAAAGTCTGGAAACTTATTGAATGCACCTCGTAATCATGAAAAAGCGTCATGATAAAAGTTATCACCACATAAATAACCATTATTCATAACACAATCGTAATAATTGAGAAAGTGAACTTAACATCAAGTTTATTGATATCACAACAAGTCATCATGAAAAGATCTTCTCAAACCTGATCATCGTTTTGAAATCAGTATCACCAATATCATTATTGTAAACTCTATTATCATAAATGTCATCATAAATATCGTTTAACAACCATAATTATCATTGGCAACATCCTTAATACGATGATTTTATTTTTTCAAAAACAGATAAATTATGGCCATGATCACAAACATCATTATTATTACAACTCTAATGAGCCATTGATATCTTCCTCAGCCGAATTGTACATTTAAAATATAGAATTATTTTGACTGCATTGTTGTGTTTCAATAACAAGTTAATCATAATTAGGAGTTCATTTATTTTTTAACCACTTCATATACATTATCGATTTTTGCGTGAGTTTTGCCAGATACTATGCTCCGTACAACCACACAACAACTGATTGGTTAGCTGCAATTCTAAGTCAGAAATAAAATCCTGACCAAACAATTACCAGCGTTTTTCTTCTTTTTTTGTTTTATCCACCGCACTACATGCCAAATTACTTTCTGTGTTGTCAGTTGTGAGCCGAGACTGAGTTGCAACCAGTTGGCCTACAAATAATTAAAACTCACTGATTTAAACTCAGTATCGTTATAGCATATATTACCAAGCATCACTGGGCTCCTTTTCCTAGTCTTGCTGAATCTTATGGTTCTGGTTCGCAACCAGAAAAAGACTGCCGACTCATGACTACTAATCAAAAAGACTGAGATCGTTTGTTTTGATTGCTTACAATTATTAGTGTTTTACGTTAATTCATTGCAGATTACAAACCGACAACTCAATGAAATGATCGCTTCAAGCTGAAATCTAAAAATTCAAAGGAATCGAAAAAACCTTCTGTTTGTTCGTAAATCAAATTGCATAATTTTGCTAAAATTTAGGAAAGTCATTCTAGCCCTGCTTTTCTTATAGACGACCCTCTTGAGGTAGTTACAAAGCTACGTGTTGTAATGACCTGGAAAGCTGAACAGCAGGGAGCATATTTTCTAAGTAAAGTCACTCACATCACAGCGGTCGAAGGATATAGATCGCAGATCAAAAATAGCCTATCTTTACAAGCCACGTGTATTGGCTTTTCAAAGGGCCCAGAACTGTCTTTAATCTTGCTAGGGCTTCCAGCTCGAGGAAAGGTTTATAGCTATTGGAACTACCTTGATCAAGACGGTGCGTTAAAGAAACGGGCTACCTTCTCGTTAGTTGTTACTTTAAACAAATCTTGCATAGGTTTCCCTTTACACAGCCGTTTCTGAAAGAGATAATTTTCTGAGGGGCGTCATATTCAGCATTGACGTAATATCATTTCTACCAGCATTAAAAGGAAAAAGATGCCTTTTAGTTCATACCAGTTGTCTTCTTTTGCTGTCTTTTCTTCTTCTTATCCACAATGTCACACGCAGGACCACTTTTCATGTCCACACTTGTCACGTCAGTATTGGGGGCAGCTGATTTGTTTATTAATAATGCATTATTTATAGTATATACCAGTATCAACAGCAATTGAAAATTAGTACCTAAAAATCAACAAAATATGAAAAATATTACAAAAACACAGTATTAGATCTTATCGAAATTATTTCACTGCTTTAAAAAAACAATTAATTTCTGCCAGTGATACGATAATAAAACAAATTTGTGATTTATACTGGTGGCTTTCTTTTTTGGATTCTTCTTTGTTTTATCTATCACGAAATACGAGTCATTGACTTCTACATCTTGAGGAGCTACCAAAATTGAGCTAGCCGACTTGACTGAAAAATCAGTTACAAAACATCGCGTTAAACATCAAAGGTTATGTTTAGTTCATAAAAAATAACTGAGTCCTTTCAAGGATCACCAATAGGAATATAATGAAAAGCAAGTTCACGTATTTTCGTAACTAAAAGAGACAAAAAATATTTATTTTAATCGAAATATTACCTAAAGTTTTTCGTTTCTTTTTCTGTTTTTTCTATCCACCATACCATATGCTGCTTCAACTAGTATGTTATTCTTATTGTTGTTGTTGTTGTTGGTTACCCGACCCCTTCCGAGGGATGGGGGCATGGCGGAAGACAATAAAGCCCCAGAAGCCGGGCAACTCCCCAGGGTCTGGACCAGAGGTCGTAAAGAGACAGAGAGTCGCCAAAGAGTGAGCAGCGCAAGGAGTCCGTAGCTGGACAGTGCAGAATGAGATGAGAGATGTCCTGGAACGAGTGTCCACAGGCACTGCAAGGATTATCGATTCTTCCAATCCTAGAGAGATAAGAACCTAAAAGAAGGCTATGTCCATTGTAGCGAAGACGAGAGAGGACACAGCGAGCATGACGAGGGAGCACAAGTTGCTCGGTGGAAATCGAGGGAACCTGTGTGTTAAAATACTTCGATGAGACAGTACGCCTCCAGTTTGAGAAAAGCCAAGAAGGGACACAAGAGATAAGAGAAGAGAGACTACAAGTGATTGCAGAGGGCGCAAGTAGCGCTCCCCGTACGGCCAGCTCATCAGCCGTGTTGTTCCCCGGGAGAAACGAGTGTCCGGGGACCCATTGTAGCCTGATAGAGCAGGAGGAGAGACAAGACAGTTCCTGCCAGATCTGCCACAGAGTTTGAGATCAGAGGAAAGATGGAGTAGAGGACAGAGTGGCGAGGACAGAACGAGAGTCAGACAGGAGGAGAAGAGAAGATAAATGGCAGACTTGTTGATGCTGCCGAAACCAGCCAAGAGCGTGCAGAATGGCGCCAACTTCAGCGGAAAAACTTTAACATACTGGGCCTGCCAAAAAGGAAAGAGTGGCCTCAGTGCCCCAGAGAGAGCAGTTGGCAAGAACGCCAGAGCCGCCCTTTGCCAAAAGGAGAAGAAACAGAGCTGTCTGTCCAGAGTACCAGATGATGAGAGGGGAGAGAGTTAAGATGGGCGAGAGCCGCACCTTGTCGAGAGAGAGGGAAATCAGAGCAGGAGCATGAGGAGGAAAGGGCGGACTCCATGGTAAACGAAGGCAGATTTCATGGAGAAAAGGGAGGGAAAACAAGAAGAGCCTTCCTAGAACAAGTAGAAGGAAGCATGAGCATGTGAGTGGACGCAAAAGCTCTCCAGGACGATCTGCAGAGTCTTGGTTTCACTCAAAAAGTCAACTAATACAGACGAATTCGGTTAATTGCATATTGGATAATCGCATAATATGTTTTATTGCATAAGAATTGTAAATCCCAATTTATAGCTTATCTTTTTCTAAGAAAATAGTTCGGTTAATCGCATATGAGTTTAATGCAAAATCCGTTTAATTGCATAGACATAAAAGCTGTTTATTCAATTAACCAAAGTCTTAGTTGCAAAATCCAGTGACAAAAATCCGTCTTTGGCAAAAAGTTTTGGCATTCTTGAAATACAGACGCCAATTACGAGCGCAGTGGGAGCAGGTAGTGCTCTGTAAAAAGTGCTGCAAGATTTCTTTGATCAATTTTCAGGTAAATTTTGGTAAATTATAAATTGTCAAAATTATTTGATAAATCATCTTGCATGTTAGCAAAATGTGATCTTGCAGCAGATTTTTTTACAGTGTGCGTATACAAATTCGCAATTGTCGATCTTTGATGTGAGTGAAAAAATGCTATTTTATTATGCAATCTCAATCTTCGAGGATTTGTTTTGGTAAATGTACAATACAATTTTTTTATTACTCAGTCAAAAAGTAAAGAAGAGTTAAACGTTCTTGATACAATTTGGCGATGTTTGCAATGTAAAGGCGCAGTTATGGACACATTTGTTTAGAAAAATAATTACACGAGAGCATGCAAAACAACATTAAACAATCTAATATTGTGCAGTATTCTACGTGATTGGAACAATCTTGTGTATGATTAAACAACACTTGGTCTTCTGCAGTGCTTTATTTGTGTGTTTATACTAATTTTGGATAAACGCATAATCCACTTAATTGATAAAAAACTTACCAAATTGACCATGCAATTAAACGAATTCGTATGTAAAATGAAAAACATACCGGTAATAACGTGAGTTTTAGAGAATTTTGGATATGTATATGCTAACATTGTGCCATAGCATTACCCTTTATTTGATCTTTGACAAAAGAACAAAAAAAATTTGGTTAATGTGCAAGGATCCACCAAATGCACTCACAATGACTAAAGGGCTCTCCACACAAATTGATCTCCAGAAAACAGGTCATTTAGTCAAAAATGGCAACAAAAAAACTGGCGTCATGTCTCAAGTTACATCAATGATAACAAACAAAAGGGTAACAACCTTCAAACTGGTGTCGGTCGAAATCCACTCATAACTCTTTAATTTCAAAATTCCATACTACTAGGCGACGTCAGTTCATTGCCTGCTTGTATAACCAAAAACATTGACTTTACCTGGAATACCTCTTTTCCGTAAATGTATTGTAATAAGCGGAGACAACAAAGTAACAACAAGTAATGATCCAACTATAGCAATTATTGCAACGGTTGATAAACCAAAATTAATCGATGTTGCATTGGAACCATTGGAAATAGACGGTTGAGTCGTTGGTAATTGATCAACAGCTTTAATTTCAAAAGATGTATTTGTTTCACCAAATGCATTTGAGTAAAGAACTAGTTCGTAAACTCCGGAAAAACTATTGTTAACCTAATAAAAATTTTAAAAATGTTCATATTTGTTTTCATTGCAAACTGTTTACGACATTAACGGCAGGTCTAATTCACACGTTTATCATCAGTTCTTTAATCTTACAATTACAGTGCAGTAGTGGCAAGTCTCTGATTGCATAAAAATAGCTATTATATTCTCAAGTTACAGGAACTAATTTTTTATTACACATTTACGATAAGATCTACCACGCTTTTTTCTACAAATACTATACTCAACAGGAAAAATTACCAAAAACTTCGTCGTTTTCAAAACCCAAATTGCTGGACGGCAATTGTGAGACTAGAGCTTTTTTGGGTAAAGCTAGAGCAATCTGCGTGCCTATCAGCAACTAAATAAGATGTCGCAAGAGGTGTATATTTTCCACAAGCAACATGAAGCAATATGTTTGCTTTAAGTTTTAATCAGAGTTGACCAAGACTGATGGAGCCAAGAGCATTCAATATTCGTCAGAAAACACAACTTTACAGTAGTAGTTATTCAGTTTTTATCCGGTGTTTTCCCTTTAGCAGAGATGGCCGGATTTACCCCATTCCTTCTGCAATTTTACGCACTCCGTCCCTCCACTTGTCTCGTCTCAGGGCATCTTCCTTCTTCAAACCAATCTTCTCTGTCTCCTCTTCCACTTGCTTCTTCCAGGTCTTCTTCGGTCGTCCTCGTTTTCTCTTGCCAGTCACTTCAAGATTCAGAGCAACCCTCAAAACACTATCGTCATCCCTCCTCAGTACATGTCCATACCATCTAACTACAACAAACAAATAAATCAAAAAGTATGATTAATGACGAGCAGTAGCTTTCCTACACAATAATTACTAAAACATACTTGCTTTTACACCAAAAGCAATCAAGAAAACCAAATACCTATTTTCTCACGAAAGTGAAATATTATTGGGTTGACAATGGGCGAACCACATTATTTGAATCGTTTAAGTAAGGGACGTTAGATCCTGAGTAATAGAGCTATAAAAACAACAAAAGTCATATGAAATACAATGAAATAAATATAACTCATGCTACTATAAACCATCTGCAAAATGCACACAAAGCTCAATAAGTTACCATTGAATAAAATGGATCTGAACTGTGCTTTTGGATTGGAGTGAAATGAAATTTTACAAATTCCATCACCGATCACTTTCCACAGGCACAGTCGTGGTGAGGTTGCAACAGGACGATCTGAAAGCAGAAATATTTGAATACGCCATCAGACGAGTGCGTTACCAGAGCACACAATTTTAAAAATTATATAAATATGCCATCGAATGAGTACGTTATCAAGACACACACTTTCATGATTTATTCTTGCTATGTAAGCAATCCCGATTCCGCACATAAAAATGAGCTAAAACATGCTTCGCCTAAAATTAAAACGCATAACAAAAAAAATATTTAATTCAAGACACAAAACATGTTTTGGTTGACAATGCTAGCAGCGTTTAGCGAAACGTCCTTATTAAAATATGTACAGAAGTATACTTGTTCTGTTTTTTTGTTGAGAAGCGTCAAAACATGTTATATTTTCCATCTAAACTGAATTTTAGATATGTTTCTATTTACATAAATCTATGGTTTCAAAACGTCATTCGAACCTCGCCATTAAATTAAGCCATATTTCATCATATTAAGCGATTGATCAATATATTTGCACAAGTCACAACTAAAATATTGAATAGCTCATTCATACACAAAACATTGATGAAACGTTGCTGAGATCGACCAGACGGTTGATCAACAGGTTTTACATAAGAAGATTGAACTTGACAAGAAACTGATTGGTTGTGCTTTGCTTTCTGAATGTTGTTGATTGTAAAAAATCTATCCTAAAATAGTGATTTATTTAATATTGCGCACATGGATTTCACAATGTTTTCCTTACCGAGGACAACATATTTTGACTTTTTTTTTACATCGATACTTTGATCAAGTAACTAATAATGAATGCATGTTAAAGTATGGCTTAATCACCAAAAGCTTGTGTGAATGCTTTGAATTGAAATAATTGGCGCTTGATCAACTTATCAAAAACACAGCAAAAGAAGAATTTGGGAGACCTTACAAATTTAAGAAGTAGCCTCCCATTGATGATGTTTTGTTTTGCTAGCCATAGTGTGAATCTAAGAGAAGAAAACGACAATTTTGCTCGGCCACAGGGATGCTGCGCTAGACTCCCAGCGTTGAACTCGCGGAGAGTCGACCATAAGTTTCGAGTTCAGTGTGAACTTGAACAAAAAAAAACACACGCTGACAAATCTTACGTTTACATACATCAGTCTACAGGAAAGCTAAAATGTAGGCGTGCTAAGACGTTTGAACACAAAGGTTGGAATAACCGACTAAAAAGCACCTCTCATAAATTTAAATGGTTAGAGACAAAGAAATGTACCATCAACAACCCGTAATTTGTGCATTACACAAAATACTGATTCAGAAAAATAACATCACAACTTTGTGCCATTGAACTTAACTTATTAGCTTGCCATCATGCAAAAACCAGCTGTCGCATTTATTCTAAAACATGTTTGTGTTTAAACCCATTTCGTCAAACACACTAAAATAGTGAACTCTCCGTAAAAACAAGAAGAAATTGCCGCAAGCGCCTTTCCAAGGACAAAGTAAGTAGGGATTGTGAAATTTGAACGCGCGACCATTACTGTTACAGACCTAAGTCCAAGCCCACCGGGCCAAGTTGCGAATAAAGCAACAAAACGCTACTCCAACATAAAGGAAGGCAAGTAAGGGTGACAAGCAAGTGTTACTGCAACAACAAATAAAATAATGCTAATAACAAACTAGTATCACCAGAAGACAACGTTTTACCTTTTCAACATAAGTCGTCGCATTATTGTAGAGGAACAAAGAACCATTTGAAGCAGGAAAACTTGATTGATGTTCACATTTTACAGTAATATTATTCCCTTCAGCGACAGTTACATTTCCAGAAGCAAATACGTTTGATGGAGCTGAAAAGTAGCATGGCTAAAAAACGCTGCCATAAAAAAAGTATACAAGACTTTAATCGGCTAATGCAGCGATATCTAATCTGAAAGGAAATGCAGAATTTTTTACTTTTATAAGAGGAATTTCCACAAATCAGGTTTTGCGAATTAAGAGTTTCGCATTATTTGATTTTATTGCATCTAATAGATGATTGTGACGGAGGATTATTCTAATCATTTGATTAGCTCGGTTGTCCAGAAACACGATGCCATAAATATGTTCACACATACCTGAGAGTACTAAATGTTTCGAGGACAGAAGGGAGCAAGCTTTGAAAAAAAGACTTTATTTTCCAGAATAGCAGTTTTACTTCTCGTAGAGGCAGTTATTTTGAGACTATTTAGGAAGATCACAGGTTTCCTTTTAAAAAAAATGTTATCATCCTAAATGAATGGAAAAGGGACCTCTCTTTTAAGGTAACCTTCAAATGAATAAAAGATTTTCACTCTAATAAAGTTACAAAAACAACCCCACAACAATTTGTCTCAAAAACTTCGCAGAATGGTCTACCATTCACAAATTTGTTAGGGGTTAACTTTAAATTAACTTCAAAATCCATCACTTCTACCCGTACCAACTTCCATTACGACATCTATGCACACAAAAACAATACAATACGCACCCATTAAACACTTTATTCTGCTAGTTCGACGTAGTTTATTTTGCTCGGTTTTTTAAGAAACATTCCATGATGTAAAAAGCTAAGTCTAGTATTATTGGTTTATTACAAAAAGAGCGGAATGAAAGTTTCCAACCGAGAAAGGTAGAAATGCATCAACAAAGATTCGAAACAGCAGCACACCGAGACTTCATTCAGTCAGTTACAAGTGCTGCCCACTTGACATACTATTTGAAATGCTGAATCCTTACCATCATAGCTAATTCAATGATGACATCTACACAATGTAAACATTTAACTATGAAGTGTGAATAAACAACACCAGGCGAAAAAAATTGCTCTTAAAATTGTGCTATAAATTGTGTAACAATCATGAGAAGAGCAGAAACACGTCTTTTAAAGGTACAACACTAAGTTGTGCGGTTTATATAAGAAAATGCGAATTAGCAAAGTGGGTGTAAAACTATGATCGGTAATTCATTATCTAAAAAATAAACCTCAAGAAGTAGTTGGCCCACTAACTCGATATCTCGGAAGCTGAGAAAAAGATTGTTTGTTTAACTTTTTGAGTGGCACAATGTAAAGAAAATAGATATTGTACTTCAAAAGATTTGCCATCTTCAACACAACTTTTGGTCAAATATCTCGGCAGATTATTTGAAGTAATAAACATCCAAGAAATATTTATAAATTATTAATAAAATGCAATATGATAGATACTTTGCTTGATGCTCACTATCTTGGTTAAACACGGTCAATTATTTATTCCAGGATATGACACACAAGTTCTGAGTGCTGGCTTTAAGCTACACTGGGCTATCACCACGGAAATACACTACGATTATCAAGTAGCATTTATGTCAGCTGATTTTTTGCATTTAAAGAAAGTTTAGATGCTTGTTGATACTAACCACGAAATTAAGAAAAAAATTTAGTTGTTAAAGTGAAAGGTAAGCATATGCAGTTTTAACCTTACACCATTTTTCATGCCAGTATCATTGCCCGAATGTAAAGAAAGTTGACTTGATTCCTGTTTCATATTTGTAGTGGGATCTTCAGCTATTTATTTGATTATCATAATGATTAATCATAAAGTATTTCAATGTTTTTTGAAAATTTTTATGATTTGTTTTCAAAGCATTTGCATGCTATTTTAAAATTGATTTTTTTGTTGCAATGCACATGTCTTTGGTCTAGGTTGTGTCAATTGATCGTGGACCTGTCTAGTTCCCTCAGTTGACTGAAATCAATCGAGCGTTTAACTACAACTACAAAATTATGTGTAAGTACTAAAATATAGCTTTTTGTAGATTGATTAATTTCATCATCCAAGCCTTGAAGCAATCAAAATTGCTTTGGTTTTGTGTAAAAAGCAGAGTAAACTGCAGTAAAATTTAAAATTTGCCAACTTAAAACTGACAAACACATCGTAGTAGACGCAGACAATGAATTTTGATGTCACAGCATAAAAAATTGAAACTAGATCTCCTGCGGTCTTTATGTCGCCGATAATTTTTCTAGTGAGCTCTGGTAACACAAAAATATTTTTTAGAATTTGCAATGCACTACGATTTGAATAAAAGTGAGGGTGTTGCAGCACTTGCTGACTAGCCGACACTGTTTGATCCTGGAGTGATAAAACATTATGTTTGTTCTTTATTATCGTCAGCCGAATGATTTATACAATGTAGTATTACACTATGAATATTATACAACTGATTGATTGGTACCAACTATATTTTGGAAATAAAAGATCAATAATTTGACAGTGGTTATGGGCCACGGCAGTTTCCTCAGTTTACTTATATCAACAAAGCGCTCAAAATATAATCAAAAATTTTACTTGGGTGATATTTTTTTGTCCATCCTTGTTTTCTTTTTGAAACGAAGTATATGTTGTCAAACACAATCAAGTTGTAAAAGTTAGCTTAGTACCACTTGCTAATTGTCAGTTTTAATTGGGAAATATAAGGAGATCAGCTGTAAGCAAACTTAATTATATGGTGTGAAAGGTCAATTAATGTCATGATATCATGGCCAAGCAAATAAAAGGCCTCTGAAAATGAATGCGCTATTTGCAATAGCGTATAGACTTGCCGGCGTGATCTTCAGGTTTCCATGTGCATCAGATATGATGGGTATGAAATACTGGTTTAGCTGGATGCATCCACGGATTTTTTAAATAAGATTTTATGTGAACTTATGCATGTCATACTTGTGCTTATCTTTGGGATAGTAATGTGATGAGCGTTTTTGTACGCAATCTTTTGTGTTATTCGTAAACTATAATGTTTAATAATGATAGTTGTGTTGCTATTTTTGCGCTCGTATTTTTTTTTTATTTGGCTTAAATTCCATCTTTATCTGATGATGTTTCCTAATGCTATCTGGGGACAAAACACTGCTTCGTTTCGCAACTGGTCATCGCTTATGTTTAGTTTAATTAATGGCTACGTTATTGTAAGTTTTCATTTTACATCAAACTGTTTTAAAAGAAATTACACTGTACGAAGCACAGCAACAAACAACTGCTTTAAAAGAAATTACACTGTTGGAAGCACAGCAACAAACAACAAATGGGGAAAAGTGTCTTCTTAGGGGAACGACAACACAGAAACTGTGCATGAGACTGCAAGTTAAGTCCTTATCACACTGATTTATTGTTTTAACGTACAGTAGCTAGCATGTTGTAGGAATAGTAAGGAAGAAATGCAATGTTGAATTATTTTGCGGAAGGATGCGCTTTATGGTGCACTTCAATTACACGAGGTTTAAAGTAAAGTGTCGATGACGCTAAGATTGATTCTGATAACTAGTTTATCGTTTTGAGCAAACTGGAGACAGTGACAATGTTTTGACCTATTAGTGCAGTTGACGAGGCTGTGCTGAAGACTACAAGAAAGACTGCAACAACACTGCAAAAAAAAGACTGACAAAGACAGAAAGAATGCAAAAAGACTGCAAGAAACTGCACAGAAGAGACCTAACAGGTCGAAACAGTGTCCCTGTCTGCAGTTCGTTCAAAGTGCATCGCAGGCCTCTTGTTCATCATTGGTTTCTAGAGCTTGCTTTCTATGAATTTGCTATTTCATACAAAAATAAGGTATAACCGGGTTCCTGCAGAGTAGATAAAACAGTACGGTAACAATGTTTAACCGTAGAGGGTGAATAACTCGATGGCGTAGTCATAAAACTGTCAGACGGCTGATTTCTATCTTTTGTATGGGGCACTAAGATCACAAGCGTGACTTTTTTAATCTACTCTGGAGTAAATAAAAAGAATTCTAAAACACATCGAATTCTAAAACACATCGTAGATTATCAAAGTAAAAACAAAATGTTATGTGAAACACATTCTCCTCTGTTAGGAAAGCAATAGACGCTCTTGAAAAGGGTGTTTATCTTCAATGGTGACATATGAAAATATCTCAAAATCATAATAGTATGCGATCTCAAACAACAACCTATCGTGAAAACTTAGAGCGATCCTAAATCTAGATAGATTTTGAAAGAAATTTATTTCTTTACTTAACCCTTAGATGCAGGAAT
This sequence comes from Trididemnum clinides, assembly GCA_963675345.1. Taxonomy (NCBI): domain Eukaryota; kingdom Metazoa; phylum Chordata; class Ascidiacea; order Aplousobranchia; family Didemnidae; genus Trididemnum; species Trididemnum clinides. The sequence goes on from OY776294.1 coordinate 26,839,287, forward strand.
GGGTCTGGTAGGCCCGGCAAAATTTTTGTTTTAAATTTATGTCGACTCTATTAACTCAGGCGTTCCAGGTATTCTCCTACAACTTATTCTAGATTGCTTTCGTGGATTGATGCAGTAAACAACCCCTTGCTGGTGGGAGGGGCACCCGTTTCATTAGAATATGCTGAATTTTTGGGTACCAGTTTTGCTTGGACTTTCAGTTTTGTGCTTTGCCTCGATCGCTTTCCAATATTATGCCGATGTATTTTGGAGTATATCTCTTTTTCTACTTATTTTTAGTATTTGTTTTTGCAACCTCATTTTAACAAAAAATCTCTACTGCCTCTTGTGGCCACGCTTTTGGATCTACACGTGGTTTTGCTTAGGTTGGGAATGCAGTCATAAAAGTTAAACTCAAGTCACATCGTTAGTAAGCTTTGAGTTATAGGATTGCTCATATACGATCCTATAGCCCCTCCACGGCAACCAACAAAACAAGCCGCTGACACTAGTGGTTTGTTTTGTTGGTTGCTAGCCCTAGATTTATGAAAAAAATAGTAAAGAAAAAATGGGTAGGGACTATTTCAAAGATACCTGTAACCAAATGAAAATGTTGCCACCATTGCCCTTGGAAAAATATCGTAAAAGTGCCATTGTATGCAAGAAATGTCACAAAAACGTGTCAGGAACATAGTTCTGTCATTGGTAACGATTGTCCGTAAAATGCTGAGTCATTTGTTAACTTGTGCTTGTAATTTTAGTGCGTGCTTGTCTCCAGAGTGAGTTTTGAATCGGATTTTCATTCTGATTTTGTTCATAAAGTTATGCAGTGGAACCAAAATACATAAAACACACTTCTACAATACGGTACTTTGTGTGTAAATGCTTCATTATATATCAACAAACACAACCTCACATGAAAACATACTGCTTTTACGGAGGTGGGCCTCGGAGGCCCAGTTTCTGCATTGGTGTGGGTTTAAAGGTTCCTGCATCTAAGGGTTAAGGTGACATGCACGCTTGACTCTCTTCCCATCACTCATCCTCCTCATATAAAAATTGCAGCTTACCTTCCAACTTGCGAGCAAGCTTAGTTCTACTTGCAAGCTCATTTTGAACTAATAAATAGACAATGAGACATTATTGTTATGTTTTGGGGTAAACTTTGTTTAAATCTTTACCCAAAGCACACCCCAACGCTCAGCTAGATTTAATAGATCAGCGAATATACAATAGCTCAATTTTTTTTGTGAAAACTTGTATTAATGCATTTTAAAGTGTATGTACTATACGTCGAACAAAATTGAGGAATGAAATAAATTTTCATTTGGTTGATAAAGCCAAAGAACGGGTATGCAAATGTCAATCTATTTGAAAAAACTGTTCAAAGAGCTTTCTATCCATTCTTAATCAGAAGCAACGTCATTTCTATTGAATTGTATGTTGAATTAGCTGTAGACGTAAGTTAAGTAGACGAGTTAAGTAAAAGCAATATTTTACTTCCATATCTTCACCAACACAATTACCACAGAAATTATGACTATTAATGCCACTATCTTAGCAACCGAGATAGTGAGAATAATATCAATTTACTTCATATAACAAACATCATGATGAAAAGACCTTCACCAACCTGATCATTATTTTAAAACCATTATTTCCATTATCAATACTGCAAACATCATAAATCACGTATATTATGACAAACTATATTTACGCAAGCAATCTTACCTGTAACAACACTCCCAACACAATCACTATATTATTACCATAAACAGCATTCTCGTTACCAGTTATTCAACAAAATCACCTTAAACATCATTATCACCACCACATTAACGGGATATTGATTTCTTTTAAAGCTGAATCTTCAGATTAGTTTCAAATTATCTTTACTGCATTGTTGTGTTTGAATCACAAAATTTATCATAATTAGGAGCTACTTTTTGTTTCAACAATTGCTCCATCCGCAACATCGATTTTTACATGTATTTTTCCAAATGCCATGCTGGTAACAACCGTACAAGCAATTAGTTAACAAAAATCCTGGTTAGAAATAAGACTCTGACCAAAATACTTACCATCTTTTTACATCTTTTGTGTTTTATCCACGGTACCATATACTTTCTATCTTGTCATGTGCCGCTGGTCTGAGTTACAACCGCTTTGCCTGTATAATTGTAATTTGTAATAAGCACACATACATACTTAAGAATTAAATTATTCAACGCCACATCAGAATTTAATGCATTTTTGCCAAGGTCTTTAAGCCTATCCGGTTAATTTTAGTCCAGCAATGGCGGAGGTTTATTCAATGCAGTGAGTGACAGCGTTGGTGCTCACAAAATCTATCCTGGTAATTTGTCTTTAAAACGCCCACAACAACTGAAAATCCGACAATGCCAAATCGAGGACATACAGTGGGAAAGACAGCACCGGCAAGTCAAACTTGATCACTTACCATGGCATCAAGACTTGTGCGTCGTTTGATGTTATCGTGGTGCAAATATGTTATTTTCTTCTCTGAAGTGGTGCGAGCGATCCAGATCTTCGATTCGGTCAGCATTTTAACATAATGTTCAGAGTTAACAGTTGCCACGGCTCGGTTTTTAAAACCCAAGAGGAAATATTTTGCATGTCAAAAACGATGCAATCACTCTCTTTGATGATAGAGAATGTGAACGCTGCAATTTTATTGACTGTTTCTAGGATTCCCATCGTAATGGTATCTTCAAAATTCATCGCCAGTAAGAAAAAAGGTGCTTTCTCTTCGGCCTCACATCGGTTAAACAGCTCTTGACTAATAGTCATTCGGTGTCCTTTTTGCACCTGGGTAAGCATCCGTGGAACCTACATGGGTCGACAATTTGCTGCACCAACAGAAGATATCAGTTTTCGGTTACACTCACGCCCAACTTTGCGCCCAGTGTATTTTTTGCTTTCCACAAATTGCATTCGATGAGTTGATCAAGGTGCAATTTGTTTTCTGCATCAGTGGCTGTGCTTGGGCAGCAGAAGAGAGCTTTGCCACTCACGTCTCTGTTAACACTCTGGAATTGACGTACTCGTTTCCTAACTACGCTGATATCCACTGCACCACCGCAACCAACTTGCAACAAGCATGTGTGATAAATGTCAGTTGGTTGCATGCTTTCTTCTTTGAAGCGCTCAAGGACATATCTCTATTTCTGATGAATATCCATTATGACAAAAATTGCTTTCCAGCACTTAATTATCGCCAAAACTTTTTGCAAAGTTTAAACTTATCTCTATCCGCAATGTTTAACAACATAAAAATCGTGAAGAAAATCAATTTGTTAGACAAAAATCTTTTTGGCCGCCCGAGACCTTCAAGGTTTACTTTAGCCCGCGACCAGGATAGGTTGCCACTACTATTTACAAAGAGTCAGATGCTTTATTTTGACTCTTTATAGTGCTTAGTGTTTTCACAAGCTGATTAAATTATTAAGCAATAATTCAATAACGTGATCGCTTTTTAAGAAAAGCTAAAAACTAAAAATTAGACAAATACAATTAATTCAACAATGCGTTTCTTGTAGAATTTTAAAAACGCCTTAGTCTTTAAATGTACACAGTATACGTATCTGTCCGTTTTCGTGCATTTTTTTCTCTCATGCATTTCTGTACAAAAGTGTTTCTACGGGTAAATATTGGTATGATGCTAAACATTGTAGTCCAAACATCTAATTTCGTCTGCAAAGTACAATACGTACCAAACGCGTTTACGTATTTGCATCCGAAAAGGTACAAATATCTTTTGGTACGTACATTGTAAACAAAGTTGGTCGTTTTTACTACAAGATGTGCTGTGTATCAGCACATAAATATGCAAGCAGATGAAAATTTCAGTTTAAGTGATTGAGGGAAGAAAACGTTTAACGCTGGACACAAACCGTACAAAAACCAATACTGTGTACATCCATATTCAGAAAGCTTTGTGGTGGTTGAAACGCTTGTGTGATTCAATGACCCCGACAGCTGTACTCGAACGAGAATATTTTCCTAGCTGGATAACAAATGCTAGCTAGGAAGCAAATTGAAGATAGTTGATCTTTACAAACGGGTAATTGAGCTGCTTTTAGGTGGGCCACATAGCAACAGTGCATCCGGCACTCTACTGCAGTCTTGTCATGGGCACTGGTTGTCTTGAAAATCTTACTCGCCATCAGAACAATTTTGAGATCAAAATTGGGCGGTTAAGCAATGAGCGACTTTCTCATCATCCTAAACAAATCTTGCACTAGTTTCTATAATACGAACATTTCTATAAGAGATTGTTCTCTGAAGGGCGTCCGTTGTCAGCATTGATCAACCACCACTGCTACAGCATTAAAATAAAACATGCTATTTCTTCATACAAATTGTTTTTTTTTTTCTTTTTTTTCTTATAATGTTTACATCGTCATATGCAGCATCACTTTCTCTTTTGGCTATAGACATGTTGGTATTAACAGCAGCTGGGTTTTTTGTATATAATTCATTCATTTACAATGCGTAACACCATTAACAGAAATTAAAGATTGATAACTAAAAATCAACAAAATATGACAATTAATTTAAACCCCAAAATCATCTGTTATCAAAAATCTTATAACGGCTTTTAGAGCTATACTTTCTTCCTATTGATACTGTAACAAAAAACTAAGTCCTAGTACATACCGGTGATTTTTTTCGTGTATCTTCTATGTTATTTCCACCGCACCATATTTATCATCTTTTTCAACAGTTTGAGGGGCTATTAAAACGGACCTAGCAGACGTGACTGAAAAATAACGTTGCAAGAACATCGCATTATACATCAGAAGGCATTTTATTGTTATTAAGAAAAAATTACCAATAAGGATCAAGGATCCCAATCACGAATGTAAAATAAGTTGGTAAATATTTGAAACCACTGCGCAAGATAAAATTTTGATCAAAACATTTTGCATCAATCTAAGATTAGCAAGTAAGTTTTTCCAGGTATGGGTCCAGATATATAGCGTAAACACTTATCAGAGATTTTGAATTACGATCACCAGAGCTAATGAAAAGAGAATACCAGAATTACCGAAAGTTACAAGAATATCAAAACGTGTAATACCTGAAGTTTTAAGTTTGGGTTTTTTCCTCGCTTTGTCTACAACGCCGTTACTGACATTCATTTGTGGTTATAAGCCCAAACATTTCAATAAGCAATTTATACATACACATTTACTGGAGTAACAGGTATTGTCTTTTGCGTTTTCTTAATTAAATGGATGACAACGTAAAAGCAAAGTTTAATTTTTTGGAAAACTTATAAATCATCAGCCATTGAAATCATGCAGTTAAATTCTTTGTAATGTAATCATTGTTATTAATTGCGCTGGACAATCCAGATCATTATTGATTACTTGTGGCAATTCATAGCCAGGAACAAAATCAGCATAAATTACAATCTTCAAAAAAAGTATAAATCTGGCTAAAAGTTCGCTTTTGTTGCCATGCAATAAACACCGATCGAAGAAAAAATGCTTAACAACATATTTAAATCCTTGTCAGCACCGATAGAGCAAGGTGGAGCTTTTTTTTGACTATACGTCTGTATAAGCTGCCGCCAGGCAACCTCTAAACAAACTTATTATCTAGATCTGTTATAGTCTACCAAAGAAATTTTTCATGAGAAGCCTGAAAGACCGCGCAACTGTGGACAACACAGCCCACTGTTTGGTGCATTGCACCGCTCTGGCGTGACGCTGAGAATGCCAAGTCTCATTGATATACAGACAGTATAGCCGAGCGAAAACAACCTACACCGACTTAGTTTCGATAAAGCCTGACACATGATTGTGTCAAATTTATGTCTGTAAGAGGTGGTCCATTATCAAAGATGTAAGAATAAGGCGTGAGGCTTTTTCTCGCCGCTTTGTTTCCTCATACACGATCTCGCCCCCTGGCTGCTCTGTTATCAGAATACTTCGTTAAAAGATCTTGCGCATTCAGCACAAACGACTGCCTCAACTTAAGTCAACGAGTTGCTTTGCTAGCGTGGAAGCTGGCAAACATTTAGTAGAGAAGGCGTGGGATAAAAACTGGTCAAGCGAGTGATAAGGTGGATTCTTTGCATTTGAACGATGAAATAGGACACAGACATCCGTTTGCGATACTTAACGTATTGTTGATAATCCTATCAATCAGATGAACACGAGTGCTGCGACTCCAGATAGGTGCGAAATACTTGGCGATGAAAAGTGCTGGTGCCAGGATAGCCGTACGGAGAGCAGTATCAACAGTGCCCTAACATGTATATGCCAATCACCTAATTAAAGGAACGTTAGATATTGGGCTTTTGCTTACAACAGTTGTTCTAAGTCAGTTGACCATGGCTTGTCATTTTGCTTTTAGCTAATAAGAACATAACTGCAACAGGAAAAACATGATGCAACTGGCCAACAAACCTTCGTTTACTTTGAAAATTGGCCATACGCTCAAAAAGACTAAAAAACACTGGTTGAATGCCTCCAGGTATCTGCGATGCGTGAGTGACCTACTATAGAGTATAGTTCAAGGTTGTACAATCTGCGGCTGTGAGTGATAGCTCGTGGGGCCATGCACATTTTTTCTTTGATTTAATTTGAAATTGAGCTTGAAAAAAATTGCCACCATCCAGCTTAATGCTCATGTTTAGGTCTTGAACAGCCTTATTGCTGAGAACACACAAAAAAAAGAGTACAAACATAAAAGCACAAACACCGGCCCGAAAATAGCCGTTTGGTATAAAGCTGACAGACCAGTGAACCAGAACGAGGACATTGCTATGAAGGACCAAACTATTTTGGACCAAATCTGCTGCTCCACTTCATCAGTCGACATCAAACAAACTTATCAAATCCACGAAAACTTCATGATTTCGCGAACAAATCTCGCAAATACCGAGATCTACACCATCAGTTGACATCAAGTAAAAACACGCGAGTCTTAAATGTTCTCACTAGGGACTGCAATCGCAGATTCAAAGGCCAGCGCTTCAGTCAACATTACTCTAGATGCAAAACCAAAATTACAAAGTGTTAACATCAGAAACAAACTCGAAAATTCCCAGTTTCACGCTATCAGTCAAACTCTGACACAAAACACGCCAATCACTAGCGTTCCCGTAGAAGAATATATCTGTGAATCCATAGCTCACACCATCAATCAAAATCAAGCACAAAATATGTAAATACTGAATGTCTCCCATACGAATTAACCTGCGACTACTGATTTTTGCATCAGCAGTCAATATTAAACACAGAATACATCAATCCCGAGCGCTCCCGTCACGGATTAAATTTGCTCATTCAATATCCCAAAATATCAGCCAACTTTGGGCACAAAACATACTACTTTGCAATCATGGGTCCGCAGAGTTACTTCTCGACCATTTTTACTGCCATGATCACTCATTATCTGCTTATTGCGACTCGCTGGGTGGACGGCTTCAACTCTAACCTGATTGAAGCACGGGTATGTCAACACCTTTTCACGGACAGATTGAAACCAAGTTTGCATGCAAACAAGTAAGTACACTGCCTTCAAAAAGGTGATTTAGTCTTTGCCCATACACGAAGAAAAACCCTAAAGCCAAACACCAATTTCAATACTGTATACAAAAATATTTGCTTTTAGAACATTGATCTCAATTAAAATGGCCCTCGCTTTTACACGTACTGAAAAATACTAAATTTGACTAATTAATTTAAGATTCGCAATTCTCTTTTCTTGTTTCCAAAATTAATATTTTCCATTATCCTTTGCAATAGATAAAAGTCTAATGGGCTTTTTTTAACCTACCAGGATTTTCTCTATGCAGAGCAGCAAATCCGCAGTATAGAGTGTATGAATCTATATACAGGGTGGGCCGTAAATAACGCACCAAAGATTTAAAATAAATTGTGATGTGAAATAATGTAAATATCTTTTCTTTGGGTATCTGTTAAATTTAATTTCAATATCAGTTACTATAACTGTTAAATTTAATTTCAATCAAAGTTTTTTAGTTATGATTTGCCTTTTAAAAAAAATTTATATCATTTTTAGGGTATGCACTTAACAATTAAAGAACGAGTTGAATTAGTGTTAATGTCTGGTGCCGATGGCGCCACTAATCGATCTGTTGCTAAGAAGTTTAATCGGATTTATCTTGCTAAGAAGTTTTGTTTTAATAAAAACGTTTGTTATTATTATCTGAATTGTTTTATATGCTTTGGTGCGTTATTTATGGCCCAAAACGTTTGTTATTATTATCTGAATTGTTTTATATGCTTTGGTGCGTTATTTATGGCCCACCCTGTATATAAAACTCAAAGGTTGTCTGTCTGTCCTCTATAGAAATAAAACTGGAGACATTTAGATACAAACAAACATATGAATCTTATATAACTTTTTCCAGGGAAGCCAAGTACGGTATTTTGATTTCGATCAGAATCGTCTATGAGGGGCTACGAGCCTATATTTATTCAACCTATATTAAAATACTAGAGTTGTCTAAAGTTTTTGTTAGGCACCACAAACAGAAAAAAATTTGCGACAAATAAAAATCCAAATTTTATGGTTATGAGTAAGACTGTACTTTTAGAGAATTTACCCGTCGTTGATCAAGAGGCAAAGCAGAAGACGAGTTTATACCCATAGGCATGCCTTATCCAGGCAGCGGGAATCTCAAGAACAAAAAAACATTGAGATGCCTCCTAAGAAGACACTTAAATTTGGAAAATCTGCAGATCCACGAAGAAAACATGTAGCAAGAGCATCAGAAACAGAAGAACAGAGGCAAAGCAGAAGACAAGTTGATGCCCATAGGCATGCTATATCCAGGCAGCGGGAATCTCAAGAACAACAACAAACCAGGAGACAGATTGATGCTGAGAGACATGCTATATCTCGACAGCAGGAATCACAAGAAAACCGTCAAATAAGACTTTTGAGAAGTAGGAGCAGGCAACGTGAATTGAGGTTTCAACCATTTACTACAAGGCAATGGAAACAAGGTGCATTTCATTATGATCCAAAACATGATTATGCAGCTGAAGAAGTAATCACTATTGGTTCTATGTCTAAGGTCTGCAATTATTGCAGAGCTAAAAATGGGATAATGAACCTCCTGGTGTGTGCTGTTCTAACGGTAAAGTTCAATTGGCAACGTTTCAAGAACCACCACAACCTTTAAAAAATCTTCTTACCAGCTCCACTTCTGACTCAAAACATTTTCTTCAGCATATTCAAAAGTATAACTCAGCATTTCAAATGACATGTTTTGGAGCTAAATTTTTTACACAAGGGGGATTTATGCCAACTTTCAAAGTTCAAGGTCAAGTTTATCATAGAATTGGAAGTCTTTTACCAGAAGAGAATGAAAACTGGCAATTCTTACAAATTTGTTTTATGAGGAATCAAAAAAACCAAGCTCAGTTTTGACGCTACAATCAGTTTTGATTACGTATATACAATCCCTGCTCCCTCACAAGTATTAATTGTCATAATTTGTGGCAAGATTATTTGTGAGCATTGCCAGTCATGATTAAAAGAATATGATAATCACAATTCTGTGTACAAGAAATGTGAGAGTGCATAGAATTCATTAACTTTTCGCTACTGCTCACACAACAGCTGGATGGGTGAAGCCGGCTTGGCCGGTTGAATCGAAATACTAAACCTGGACATTACTGATGGAGGGCCTGTGACGGGCGACGCCGGCAAAGCCGGCTATAAATCTATATATATAAAACTCAAAGTTTGTCTGTCTGTCTGTCTGTCCGCTATAGAAATAAAACTGGAGACATTTAGATACAAACAAACATATGAATCTTATATAACTTTTTCCAGGGAAGCCAAGTACGGTATTTTGATTTCGATCAGAATCGTCTATGGGGGCTACGAGCCTATATTTATTCAATCTATATTAAAATATGGTTATTCAATGTAAAAATTTAATCAGTCTTTACATTTTACCCGATCAACGACGGGGAAATCTGCTAGTATAAAGTATATAAAGCTAAGTACCCTGGATGACTTGAAAACAGCATTTATTCAGAATAAAACTTTCATTCATTTTATTTCAAATGAGCAATCCTTGGCTGTGTTTAGAAACAATTTTGTAAGAGTCCGATTGTGTCTTGATGTCAATGGAACCCATATTCAACATCCATAGTAATAATTGTATTGTAAATGTAATACACTGTACTACAATGAAATAGTGCACATTGACTTTCCGAACACCCTGTATAAACCGAAACATGTGTCAAGATAGACATTAAGAATTTAAAGCATCGCTTAATCACCTTAAATATCCCACAGGATCTGACGGCAAATGGCCAGCATAAAAAATGAGCACGGCTATAGTTAAAACTAGATTAAATGATGATTTAGATCAGTGCTTTTCAACCGTTTTGGCATCTAGGAACTACACTCGACAAAAATTGAAACAAACTACTAAAGCCAAAAAGAAAAACGTACATTTTGCTATCACATAAATTCAAGTTGTGCACATATGCTCGGCTTCACGGTTTATACTCATACATAAAAATCATTGCATACATAATTTAATCAAAACTAAGAAAACCTCTGCAAAACCTTTAAAGCTTATGAAACCCTGGTTGAAAAATTTGTGATGCCAGAAAAAAGATTAGTAGCATTGATTTATGTTTCTTAACCTTTTTTTGTGACGACACAAATATTAAACCTAAATTGATAGCGAACTTTACTACAGTATTTACAATCACTTTGCAATACATGTGACATCTATTCGTCGTCACTCGTGGTTAGGTTAAACGGCTTAAGTTGTTTTGATAGAATTTAGGTCGAAACCAGAAAAGGAGGCCAACCCATTTTTGAAAGTTGCTATTTTCTGGCCCAATGCTTTCTGGAAATGGCTGTGCTTAATAACAACTACATGCTGTACTTAATGCTAATTTAGAATTCATAAATTTCGCTCAGTATCAAATTTGTTTGTTTTTATTACTTTGTTTACGTTCTTGAACATAATACAATAGACTCAATTTTCATATCCACTCATACCTCAATTACACTTGTGCGGCTATGGAAATTTACTATTACAAGCTACAAACAACTTATATTTATTAACACTAAAATCAATTAACCAACACTTGACCTGTTTTAGCCAATGTAGTGCCATTCTAACCAACAAATAACATATAATCAGTACCAAACTCGCTTTAACTCAATTTTCGATCACAGACTGATAACAACGCATCAAAATAGCAAGAAACCACAAAACTTGTATTATGACGAAATAATATGAGCCAAGTTCCTTTTTTTCGGATTGCTCTTCAGCTACGCATTGCAGTAATACGTTGTCAAGGCTTGTATTTAGAATTCGCGATGATTTTGAACAATCAGCTATTCTTATTTTGCTGTCAAAATCCAACATGGCTAGTGTTCTGATTCACAGAGACACTACTCTAAGTGTAAACTTCTTGATACATGAGTTCGCTAATCAGAAACGTCAAACGGTTAGAACAAAACGCGGAAACCTAGTTACCGAAGTTTGTGTAAACTACTGCAGTTGGCGGTCCAGCCAAATCAAATGGCAACCATTTTTGGATCGCGACCCTGTTGAGAAGCACAGACTTAGATAACAACGGTTCATCAAAAATCACTTAGTTTGTGTCCCTTTTAACTAAATATAGCAACGAAGATTTCATGTAAACAGTTAAGTAGCATATCGTTGTGTAGTGGTATCGTTACGGGCTTCAGAGCGACAGGTCTAAGATTCAAAGCTCTATGGAAACACCTTTAAGTGCCTTGCCTAAAAACACACCAAGCAAGCTTGCCGGCTTGTTCTCCACACTATCCCTATTGTGCTGAGCGCCAAGCAGGGAAGCTGTGAATATCATTTTTTAAAGTCTTTTGGTATGATATGACTTGGGTACTGAAATCCAGGTCTACTGACTGCGAAGCGAACGCTCTAACCACTATCCCATCGCGCCGGTAGTGCAACAAGTTAATCCAAAATAATGCGTTCTGTTCAGCCACATAGCCGAGTCTATTTTAGCGTGCAACCTAATTGTCAGACAAACTATAATTTAGACATACTATTATAGCAACAAATATTGAAGATTCAGTGATATAATATTCTAAGTTAGCTTAATAATAATTCACAAAAAATCTTGCTTTTCCAAACATCGAACAATGTGCCAATCGTGCAGTATTGCCGGATTTTCTTTAGGTTTCCAGCCCAAATGGTACCTTATAACTAGCCCAAAATAGCCCAACGCTTGCCTGTTGAAAAATAGCCGATATTGGCAAAGTTTGTCCGTAGAGGGAAGTTGGGAGAACAGTCCTGGCCCGGCATCAGCACAGTGTGTGGTTTCCCAGCGATGGCCATTGTCAAGTCAGCATTGTGCTTCTGCAGAATTTCCAAAGAAAGCAGGCCAACGCTGTTGCCGTGCACCGTGCCCGTTTTGATAATATTTCCTTCGGCTAGACCAGGGGTCGGCAACCTTTTACGGCCGAGGAGCCATTTCAGCCCGAATCCGACAATAAAGAGAGCAACGAGAGCCACATAGTCTATTAGGAAATGTGTATTCAAAAAAATAAAAAGGTCTTGCAAAACTCGCCTTTAAGGTGGTGACCTTTTTTTTTTGGAGGACACCCCCGATTTGCGAGCTGTTGATCTAGGTGCGGCTGAGCCGAAGTATTGCCAAAGTGTACTCCATAGGCAGGCTTGATGGCCTGACGCGTCCAGTATTTTAGTCAAGGAAATATGGTAAGCCTAGCAAAAGAGCCGCAGTTGCAGGGCGAAAGAGCCGCAGGTTGCCGACCCCTGGGCTAAACGATGATCTCCGAAAAAAAAGAAAAAGTAATCACTTACCAGTCGGTGTCAAATCAACCGGGTGTTTGAAAAACAATGCGTTTTATTGCCAGTTGAGCTTATTTTTGAGCTGTTTTTCTTATGAAAATATGCCAGCGACGGTGACAACCTCCATATCACACACCGTTATCTCATACTCTTCCACTTGTAGTCATTCCAAAAACTAGACCAAAATAGCGGAACGGGATGGCAAACAAGAGCCTAATAACCGCAACCCGCGATTGCTAAATTTTTTTCACAACGCCTAATCAAAACTAGTCCAATTTTGCGGGAAAACCGCGAAACTGGCAACACTGCAATCGTGCCACTTTAAACAATGTTACCAGCACGACACAAGGCAACTACGACTCAGGCAACGTGCCTTTCTCATAAACACAAAACACAAAAATCGCCTAAGTTTCACTAAAGTGGGAGCCAGATTATTATCAAGCAGACTTGTGTTAAAAGATAAATAACTTATTTTTTTACCGGTGGTGCTAAAAAAGGGTAAGCTTTATGCTGTGCCATTATCGAGCACCAAACAAAGAGTTTGTGACGCCACAAATATCAATGCTAGTTGAGTTTCGTTTGAAAATTCTGCTTTCATTCCTTTTAACTTGGCTAGAATCCAGTAAACAAGACAATCACTGAAAAATGACTTTGCCTAAACCATGTTTAACTGCGTTATTGTTCAATCATGTGTGACTAACTGTTTTTGCGTTCTCACGGAATCTGCACATCCTAAAATTACAATCTTCTCACTTGAGAGTTACCTGAATCAGGCTCAGACATGTCTGAATCAGGTCCAGAGTTATATCGTTTTCCGCCAGCTGCAATTGCGGTTGTCAGCCGCAATCCTCGACGAGGTACTGCGTAGGTGTAAATGTGGGAAGCCACAGGGCCATAGCCCTCCCACTAAATTTTTTTAATCTGCTCAAAGAATAAATGAGTATTTAGCTGAAAATAAAACAACATTCACCCTCAAATAGTTATCTCAAAAAAATCTTTACCTTTGTTTTGGAGTGAGGATAGAAAAATGGTTTCTTTAAAAACGTTGATCTCTAAAAAATGTCATCCGACCAATTCATACTCCGTTTTCAAAAAATTTGCTTCGGGCTATGCTACTGGAAAGGCACCAGCTTTCTGCCACACAAAAATGTAAGTCTTACGTTCAGTGTCTTTCTTAAAGACCCAGAAAGCGAACTTGCCATATCGTTTGATCGTAGTCACCACTAAAACTATCAGTTATTATGTTTGCAGGCTGTGACATAACATTTTAACTGAAATAATGGCATTAAGCTCCTTCACAGCATTGAGGCATGGTATCTAGCTACTGTACTGTTTCTCCACGCCAAGCGCAATTAATAACAACAAAAACACCAACAGCATTCATATGTTTAGATCAAACTAAACTCACCTGTCTAGCACTGGACAATATCTGAATTTTTCCACTGAGCGGTAGCAAGACATTAAGTTTTATTTAAAATAAATTTTGTTTTATTGAAATAGAATGAAATTCCATTGTACTACAGATAAACTTTCCAACTTCATTGTAGTCGGATGATCCAGCAACAACTTTGAGTGCTCTACAAGTGCATTGATAATGCAGCCGACAAAAATATTAAATAGCCCATTGGTGCATTAATTTCAACATCAATAATGTGTTGCGATGATGTTCTGCGCTAGATTTCACATTACTCGGCATTTTCAATCCTGTTATACCTTATTCTGAGTCAAGCTAAGAGCACATGCGATAAACGCTCTTATAATGATGAGATTGATATTACTACTGCATAAAGGGATTTACTAACTTCTTCGACTTCCTCTTTTTCGCTATTTTAAACATAGTAACTCACCTCAACAAAGTCAGTATCACATTTCAAAAAGTTATACTTTCTGGTCTATTTGATCAGCTATTTGTCGTTCGTCCTCTACATTGCTTGAGAAGCTTGACCCCCTGATGTAGGAAGAAAGATATGCTGCCAATTAAAATCAGATGATCGGGTTGAAAGCGCGAATAAAAGTAACAAAAATTTATGGCTAATAGTATGGTTCTATTGCACTAAACGTTTGGTCAACTTTGAAATCCTAAGCAAAAAATTACGTGATTACTATTGTTAGCTATTTTGACTCACCTTTAATCTTCATATTTATCGAAGCTTACAATACAAATTGATTACAAAAAATATTTTGGCTAGCCAGAGAGCACCCATTTTTAATTTTGTTTAGACATGATGCTAATGTACTATAAATATTCTTTTTAAAAGAAAAAAAAAAGCAATATGCAACCAGTAATAAATATTACCAACCAACAAAAATTTAGTTGTCAGCTTCAATCCATTGAAATTTCTTGTTAAATTATGTTAAATCAAAATAGAATCATGGTAGATAACTTTGGTAGTGTTTGAAAGATCCAAATACCTGCTGCAAAAATATTTAATTAAACACAACAAAACAAATTGGAATGACAATTTCAGCAGAATAGGAAGGTGAAGCTAAAAAAATTGACAAAAAATTATTCATAGCATGAAAGGTTTTGAAATTTGATCCCAAGCTGCGAGTACCTACTGAACTAAAGTGCTTCTGACCGTCAAACAAACATACAGCAGACCAAGCAACATACTAGCGAGGTTACTCCAAACAGCTAACCTGTAAAACACTAAAATCTTAACTTCTGAGTTTCAATGAGGCTACAAAAACTCCAATAACAGCTAAAACTTACATTCTTGTTCGTTTTTAAAAATAAATTTCTTATGACATGCACGCCTGCTAGTTAGCACTAAACTTGGCTAAACTTGAAGAAAAAATGCTTTATACAGTTAAAACAGAAATCTATTGAAATTTTTTCAAAAGTATTTAAGGGAATTTTAATGAACTGCTTTTATGAAATAAAAAGCAATTTTGGCTCTGATCGCTGTTTAGTTTGTTGTAATCGCATTTGTTGGTACCATAATTTACGCTGATATTTTGTTGTTCAGAATGGCCAACGCTTTCAGAGCAATAACATAAAGGCAACATCAATCTACACTAATTTGTGGAGTTAAAACAAAGCTATAAGCAGGCTCTTTATTGTAGGCCCAAACCCGAACTGAACTCGAAAATGCAAGTCCGAACCCAGCCCTAACCCAAAAATTTATTTGAATCCCAAATTAAAAACCAAAATTAAATTTACCGAATGAATCAAATTGATGCGTAGGCTCAAAAAACTACTAGACTGGTTTGATCAACAATGCAAATGCATAGTGTTAGTCTGCAAAGTACATAACACTTTCACGCGAGTTCTCTCTCACTACGTAACAAACCACGCTCGAAAGAAATGCGAGTACAATTAGAGCAGTGAGCTGAGTACGATTATGTAACAGTCTCTGTAAAACAAATCATTTGTGTATGTGGTTTGCGTAAAGAAAGTGAAATCATGACGTACATGTGGTAAAGAGTCATGGCGAACTAGGATCAGAGCAAAGCACAAATAACAACTCTGGGTCAAAATTCACCGATAGAGCAAGAAGAAACAAAATTTACTTTCTATTTGAATCAATAGAAGCAGGAAACATATGTCACCCTATAGTATACAACCTGGGTTAGGTTGACAATTACGGTCAAAGAAAACTTCTACAGTTGATTATGTAATGCAATGGGCGTTTAATAACCTACAATTGTGTTCATCCCTAACCGTAGCCACTAAAAGCATCTATGTCGGTGATAATTATCTGAGATATTACCCCTAGACCATGCAAATCATTGTTAACCAGTGCTTTTTTAAAAGCAGCTCAAAACAAAATTGCATACGACCTCATATATACTAAGCCACTTACACAAGTGTACAATGCTGAAACTTGAGACTTAGCTTTGTTTGAACCAAGTGCTGGCTTATTAGAATAATATAAAACTTCTTTTCTACGAAATCTAAACTCTCACCCACCACAGTAGTCGAATTATTTACAAACAACTTCAAGTGGTCCAGGACACCTCTGATTCTGTATTATGATTCACCAATGACACAATCAAACTACAAAGCAACATATAACTTGACTGTAGAATCAGCAGCAAAAGTTGCGAAGTTTGGATTTATTAACGAAATAATTCTGCAAATAATTAAATTTTTCAATTTCATCAAAATTTCATCTCCGAAATTCGAATTAAGCGAGTGATTTGGATCAATATGATACACTACCATCAAAAATATTTGCAGTTTAATTTTTGATTAAACAATTGTTTGAGTGTGTTTTATGATTTGACTTCGGCTTTATCGCTATTATGCAACACAAGATCAAAATTAATTGAGTTTGTGCTGACATTTTTGTATATTGTTGTAACATTACTGGCGTCCAATTCGATTTTACTTCATGTGCATGTTTTAATGCATGTGCCACAAAAATAAAAAATAGGGTTAAAAACCTTCCGATATAACACAGAACATTTTCAGCGAACCTGAGATAGGTCTACCTAATTTTGAACGAAATTTGCGTAACGATGCTTCAGAAAGATCAAAAAGCAAGTATTTCAGCTTTTGTAATCGGAATAGCTTTTATTGAAAAAGTAACTTTTAGTATAACAGCTTTACCGTGAAAAAACAAACACGAATCTATTGTTTTTTGTTATTTGAATGCACTAATTTCTTCTTAACACATGCGAAAAGATGATGTTTTGCAAGTTCAAGATATAAACTTTGCCTCTACGACAAGCGGCTAGCCAGTTATAAAGTCTCAAGCCGATATTGGGAAACAGATTTAAGAGATTGCCACACTTTTTACCAGTGGCAACGGTACAAAATCAACGTTTTTGTTGGTCATAAATATAACTAAAACCTATGTATAACAAAAACGTATGTATAAATATATCTAAAACGTATGTGTGAGCAGATTTTCATGTGCTCCCACTGCAAGCAGCGGAAAATACATGACAAATCGGAATACGTTTTCTTTGGGCTACTTTGCTTAAGCAACACAAATAGAAAATGTTTTTAAGAATGCAAACACTCATATTTACAGTCTTCTACGACGAGATATCGTGAAATTAATGCCATGGTTGCTGATCTCGATTCTTGCGGATGGAGGTGCTCTGAGGAGCTCTTATAGATCGAATCAGGTCTGTCGACATCTGTCAATCATACGTTTTTCGGTAGTTTCAGTTTATTTGATAAGATTTACAACCACACCTTTTTAAAGTCATACAAAAGGCCAGGGATGCACTTTAAGCAAATTAGTAAACAACTATTTTGACGCCATCAAACTTAAACAGAAACAATTAAACTACTGTAGTTTAATATTTTGTTTTGAAACTTTTTGCAAGAATATTTTGCATGATGCGCTTTGACAAAAAATATTAGTATGCACTTCTAAAAAAAAGTAAAAACAGGTCTATGAAAGACCAAAGAACAGCAAAAAAGCCAAGACCTAAAATTATACTCGCACAACGAAAATCTTTTAGCTGCATCCAGGCTGTATTTATGTCTTTTCAACAGACTGAAATGCAGCTTGGATTAAACGGAAAAGTAGCTTTGCAAAAGAAGTTGAGGAATACGCAGATCAACTAAGCCAAATGCCTGTAATTTATCTAAACAAAAAGGTAGTAAATTCCGATACAAGCAACGACTTTTACCTTTATCACGCAAAATGCCAAGATTTTCAAACAAACTTAAAATTAAAAATAACTAATCAAACAAACCTGCTTGATTTACTTACTTGCAGTTGTCAATGCCACAAACAAAGATCCAGAGCATCACAACAAAATCGTGAATTTTTTAAATCACTACTAAATTGCCAAGAAGATAACTACTTCGCTAATGACATCACAATCAACTGCAACACTGTCAAAAACTAAGCTACATTACAGCAATGTAATAATTTGTCTTGATATTATATAACCCAACAACTACATTTCAGATTTTATAACACAACTTTGACGTTTGTTTCGTTTATGTGGTGCACTGATCGAAAAAAGTCAAAAAATGATTAGCTCTATAATTGACAGGTTAAGTTACAGCTGAAAATAATGCTTTGATAAATACAAGAAATTAAATTATCTTAAACACTTGATTTTAGTAGTTACTAGAGTTTACGGTCACGTCTGCACAGAAATGTATACGATTTTTTTGCAGCTTTGACTAAAAAACGCAGTCTAAAGTTGCCTCTAATTATTTAGGCAAAATATCAGCCAAATAATCGACAAAATATCAACTCTTATATGTTCATTTTAGAAAAATTCTAAATAATCTTGAGATATAGGACGTTTATAACGGTTGAATGCTTTTCTTCTTTCTCTGTTTACACAGCACAGTTCCTATAAGACGCCGATAAATTTGTTTCCCTCAGTTTAAATAAACGACTTGATGATCTTTAAAGTTTCAAGGAAAGAAAAAATTGGCACACAATAAAACTGGGTTTTAAGTTTTAAGATTGGGAATAGAGGCTTTCAAAATCTTATCTTCAAATTTAGTTTGGATGTCTTAACTTTATTTGACTCTCACTTTTGTATTTCTCGCTATATTTTCTTAAAAAATAACTTGCAGCAAAGTACTGATGTTCAGACATGATGTATCAAACAGTTTATTCAACTAGTATTGTTAAACATTTTTATTTTGTAACAAAATCTTCTACAGTTTCATAAAAGCAAAACATCCATGTTTAAATCATGATTTAACCAACATGAAAGTTTAAACATTTCTATGACTTGAAAATAGCAACCGTTGCCATTTAAAGTAAATTCCGAATCAACTTTGAAAGTTCTTTACAATCTTGAACAGTTTCAATTGAGACAGGCAAGCTTAAAACAACTGTACGCAGTCAATATAAAACAGGAAATGTACAATCACTGTATTAAACAACACTCGAACATTGTAAATTCAAAACTCATTACAACAATCAAATCAATATTTGCCATTGCAGATTAAAGGGCCCTTTTTGTCGCTCATAAATCTTATAGTTACAAACAAATCAGACGGAAATTCTATACCAAGATCTGGCGGTGAAACACTGAACTTGCTATCAAGAAGCTGGAAGTTCAATGCCAACATGAAATCTGCTTTTGTATGAAACAAACATTTTACTACAACTATTGCAAGGTATATCAGCCGTGTTCATGGTAAAAACAAGACACTACTGCAGTCAGTGCAGACCAACTTCAATGCAAGTCTAAACATAACTCGTGTGAAAGTGTTTATTTGACACCAAATTAAAGATATCAATACAGATAATCTAACAGTTGCAGTAAACATAAAACAATTAAATAAAACAGCTATTTTTTATTTACAGTACCTAATTAAAAATATTGCACTTGTAATATAGTTTGGTGATTACAGTATACAGATAATAAGAGAAAGATTGCAGGCAGATTCAAGAAGAATGTAGGTAACTAAATTATAAAACTGATACCTTCAGAGATGAGAAAATGCTAAAAAAATTTACGTCTATACAGCAAAATAACCTTTTCTAAAAGCAGAGACAAATTTTTATCAAAAATTTTATCTTTCATTGATTATCTCATTAAAAACAATCTCATTTATAATTTGATGTGGGCTGCAGTTTTAGGAATACAAAGCAGTTTTAAGTATACAAAGCAGCTTTCTTGTGGAAATATTGCTTACAGTAACCTTTTTAGCCCTATGATTACAGCCAAAACATCCTTCTCAAACTACAAAACCTCAATTATCTTGATTAATACGCAAACAATTTAGCAAAACGAAATTTATCAAAGAATAACCTTACTTCATAATTTCGATTGATATGACTATTTTTCAAAAAAATGCATTCAAAAATAACAAAAGTAATTACTAACATGCACAAGAAAACCATTAATGAAAAATTTGTTGTGATCAACATAGGACAAGCAGTAACCACGATACTTCGTTACTGACATTATGAAGTTGGTAATTAATATATATGTATAAATATAACGTGATATTACAAAACAATGGTTTCAATTCATTTCAATTTGTTCATCTTTAAAGTGTTGCTTCATATTGCAGCGATACTCATCAAGAGCATAAAAAGTTATTAAAACAGAATTAAGCATAAAATGAAATGAAACAAAAAGTATTACGTTATCTAATTTTTTTAAGGTGTAAACAAAACTACTTTTTTGCCAGTAGTAACAAAGAACCAGGAAAATTGCATGGAAGCAATTACCATCATTCTTGCTGCAAAGCTGGCAATTAGCACATCGGTTTAAAAACACTAGTCATAAAATCAAGCTCAGAGTGAAAGTAATGACTATTTTAAAAAATGAAAAACATTCGAGACTAGATATTAACGACAATAAAACCGATTATTTTTTCATGAAAATACAACAAAAGCAATACAAGATCAATGGCTAGTTTGAATATTTTGCTTATGATTTCTATAGTACAGTATTTAGATAACATTTATCGGATTTGCATGCCACCAGCACGATTTAAATTAACAGTTCAAACCAGAAAAACTATTATTATTTTCAAGGTTAGAAATATTTCAAATATTTTGCTAGTTTTATAAAGTTCAACGGATTATCACTGTCCAACAAAAATTTTGTATCTGATAACCTGAAGAGCGTGTTAGGGTAACTTTCGGGCGCTGAATCCAAATCTGCAATCAGATTTTTTCTATCACGTCTAGTTTCTGAGATATTGAATATATGATGAAATCTGACTCAATGCATTCTTATTACTGTGTTCAACATGTTGTTACACCATCCCTAAAAGTGTGAAGAATAGCTGCTACTACAAATAACAATATTTATTGAACTCTATCAAAGCAATGTATATGAAAGTGATGATACAGCTGGTCTTAAGCTCATACTGCTGTAAAACCAACTGAAGGGTAGAAGCATGGGAGTTAATATCTGAACTTAGCCTATATCAAATTTATGCGGTAAGGGAGTCTTATAACGCATTCCACACCTATCAACACCGATTGAATCACTGTACGCTAGCAAGCTTTACTCATTGCTATTGATATCACTGCCTTCAAACTTGTATGAGTAATAAGGTTATATTGTTCAGATGTGTGAAAATGAAGGAAAGTTTGAAAATAAGTGTTTTATTGAATTTATTGATTGAAAACATTTAATAATTTAATAATGTAAAACAACTGAATTCGTGATATAGCTGGAGAGGAGTAAGAGGACTGGCTTAAACTTTTTTTTTATCAAATATAAATATATGATTAGCTTTTTTACCATTTGTGTTACAGCTATATTATAGTGTAGAATCTTGTGTCCATTGACAATGTCAAACAATAGAAGAAAGTGTAAGAATAATCCCAACAGTTTTTGCTATATTTGCGGGAAGTACACTCCATCTACACATCGTCGAAATATTTCTTCGAAAGTGAAGATAGCTTACAAGTGGTATTTCGGCTGTGCAGTTGGTGATCAAGACAAGTTGTGGGCTCCTCATATTTGCTGCAATGCATGCAAAACTCAGTTGCTTCGGTGGATAAATAAGAAGCAAATGAAAATGCCTTTCGCTGTACCAATGATTTGGCGTGAGCAGACAGACCATGCAACTGACTGCTATTTTTGCTTAACCAACATCAAAGGATTTTCCCGGAAAAACAAATCAAAAATTGTATATCCAAATTGTAACTCTGCCCTTAAACCAGTTCCTCCTGGAAATGATCTGCCTGTTTCTTCACCCCCTTCACTTGAAAAACAAGAATCAGAAGAATCCTCAACTGAGCATGAAACGACAGGCAGTGAAGCATGTGAGAGTGAAGAGGACACGGAAGGATGCATCACTAAAAAACCGACTTTGATTAATCAAAGCATGTTAAATGACCTGATGCGAGATTTGACATTAACTAAAGACAAAGCTGAGATACTAGGTTCACGTTTAAAGCAGTGGAACTTGCTTGAAAAAGACACTAAAATTTCCAAGTTTCGACTTTGTCATGAAAAGTTATCATCCTTCTTCGATGTTAAAGACAACTTGTGCTATTGCAAAGATGTTTCTGGCTTGATGATCGAATTAGGTTACGAACATGACAGTGATGAATGGAGACTATTCATCGACTCTAGCAAAACTAGTTTAAAAGCAGTTTTGCTACATAACGGGAACGTTAAACCATCTATACCTGTAGCTCACGCTGTAAACATGAAAGAGACATATGAAGCCATGAAAACTTGCTTGGAGGCTATCAATTACTCTAAACATAGCTGGAAGATTTGCGCAGATCTAAAAGTTATATCACTACTTGTTGGGTTGCAGTTAGGTTACACTAAATACATGTGTTTCTTGTGTCTGTGGGATAGCCGAGATGACACTAACCACTTCAGAAAAAAAGCTTGGGAACCACGTGAAAATCCGACAGTTGGAAGGTTTAACGTAAAACACACACCTCTGGTAAATCCCGAAAATGTCCTTCTACCTCCACTACACATTAAACTGGGGCTGATGAAAACCTTTGTCAAAGCAATGAATCATGACGGCGCTGCATTTATGTATTTAAAAGAGAAATTTGGACTTTTCAAAAGCGAAGCCAAACTGAAAGAAGGAGTGTTTATTGGGCCGGAAATTCGAAAACTACTGCTGGATGACCAGTTTACAGAAAAACTTAATTCTACAGAATTGGATGCTTGGAAATCATTTAAACAGGTTGTCGACAATTTTTTGGGCAAATATAAAGCTGAAAATTTTGTAGAAATTGTTGAAAACCTGTTGCAAGCCTACCAACGATTGGGTTGCCGAATGTCATTAAAGCTGCATTTCCTCCATGCTCATCTTGACTTTTTTCCACTGAACTTGGGGGCAGTGAGTGATGAGCATGGAGAACGGTTCCATCAAGACATTGCTGTGATTGAAAGCCGCTATAAAGGAAAGTCTAACGCTAGCATGATGGGTGACTATTGCTGGTTTCTGCAGAGAGAAAATGATTCATCTTATATTCGCAGTGCTAAACGCCCTAAATTGTTATAGATACTCAAGTAGCGTTATTTGTAAGTATGACTGAGGTCAGTTGTTCATTAAATTTTGAGTTTGTGCTAACTGACTTTGTTCTTGTGACTGCTAAGTATTATCATTGATCACTTAGATTAATTGTATGCCATTTTTGGTATATAAAGGTTATCGCAGTGATACCATTACGTAAAATTCAAACGAAAATACACAAAATGACAGTTTTCAGTATCTCAAAAACTAGACGTGATAGAAAAAATCCGGCTTCAGATTCGAAATCAGCGCCCCCAAATCAGCCAAAAACAGTTGAAAAACCCTCAGATACATGCGATAAATTTTTTTTTGTTGTTCAGTGAATTATTAATCGAACGTTTGATTTATCGCTCAGAGTAAAATCTTCATAATTACTGATGAGGCCATTTGGAGAAAAACAATTTTAAAGACCAATAAATCCATGACTGACAAAAAATCGTTTGTTTCATTTTTTTTCAACAATAAAAAACAACACTATCCGCGCTTGAAGATTAGATATATAGCTGGTAAAAGTGGTGCAGCCTATCATATCCAAGCAATAAAGCTTTCGTAAAACACTTCACGAAATTGTAGCGACTATATGAAACACAATATTATTTTACAATATTGTAGGTTGCTGTGGCACCAACAGTGGCTACGCGTTCAAACCATACTAATTGCACTTTTATGTTTCTGAGTGAGTAAACTTAGTTTGGTATTGCACTCTTGACATTGCTCCTATTACTTGTCGCTAAAAAGAATAGCAAATACATTTTTAAAAACGTTTGGCAATGATGCGACAAAGAGATCTACCGGTAGACGCTATAACCATTAGACTACAATATCGGTTAGGAAATAGCAGGAATAATAAACTAGGTTCAACTGATCCACACATGGATATGAGGTATTTCTAGTAGTATACTTTGTTAAATAAGCCCATATTTCACACTCTATCAGTTATGGAGTCTATATAAATCATTAAATACTGTATTTAGTGTTAGCTATCATACTTATCAATCACGACAAGGAGATCCTTTCTACATAATTTTATAACCGAAGTTAGTAGCTAATCGCCAACACACGACATCAAGTTTCCTTAAAATAACTAAAACATCACTACCGATTATTTTACATCATCAATGCGTCACATCAGATTACCAAAGTCGTATTGAGCTGTTTCTTAATTCAAATGTTTTACTCATTTATAAACAATGTTTTTTAATTTACATCAATCTTTCAGCTAAAAGTAATTTTTAGTTTTGACTAATCACTCTATGGCCAAGTTGAGTTTCATTTAGCTGATAAACTTTACAAACAATAAGTGCAAAACTTCTAAACCATGCAATAGCGTTTAATAAATATGAAAGGTCGGTCATAGATACTTTAATAATTGTTATTGCGTAATCTGTCCTTTAATTTGAGTTGCCATCTTTCTCACAATCCAATAACTGAACAAGTAGCCCAGTTTTACTACAAATTTTAAGTTTCAAACTTCAAAAGTGTTCAACTGCTTGCTAGAAGTCTTCAATATTGCACATTTGCTCAAGAACAAGCTGTGTTTGACTTTATGTTTAAACAAAGAATATACAAAATTTTTACCTAAAATTTCAAAAAAATTATGGAATTGGTTTCGATAATAAAGTTTTGCATAGTTTATTTACCTCAAAACTATTTTTTCATCTTATTAATCACAGCATATGTATCGTCCATCCAAATGTCAGATTGCTGGACAGAAGAACGGTTGCCTAAAAAATAATTTATTATTACCCATCAATTACATATTTTTACTATGCTGTTCATTTAATAGTGGATTATTAAAGTTTCTATCACATGGTCATTTCAACTTTAAACTCTTTGCTGATGGCTATCATTACGATGTTATTATCAGGAAATATAATCAAAATTACAATATTTTCTTTTTTCTAAAGCTAAATCTTTGGTTGAATTTCAATTATTTTTGATTTATTGTTGTGGTTTTTCTCTTCTCTTCTTTGGGATGGCGGCAGCCATTAGGCTAGGGGAAAAGCAGCAGCTCATTTTGAGCCAGTCGCGATTGCAAATTACTGATTATTAGCCCAACCATCAACAAGGTGGACTACCATTGTTGCCTCTTTTGGCATACTGGGTGAGCAGCTTTACTATTCTAACCATATAAAGCACTGGTATTTTACTTTATTCGTCATTCCATACCCAACATTTTTTTTGTTTTGCCAAATGCTCTGTTTAGAAAAAACGTGCAACTAATAACTTTACAAATATTTTACGTTAGAGATTACATTCTAACCAAACTGATTACCTGCTTTTTTTTCTTCTTTGTTCTATCCACCGCACCATATACTATATCACTTTCTATGACGTCAGTCGTAAGGCTGGCCTGGTATACAACCGGTTTGTCTGTGAATAATCCAATCATTTAAAAAATCTATTATCATTTTTATAAGTTTGTGTGAGTTCCTCTAAGCTCTACTTATTAACTACATAAAAGAGTCAAAATTGTATGTTTTGACTGCTCGGTGACTTAGCAATAATTCAATCATTTAATCACTACAAATCAAAAGCTGAAATCCAAAAATAGAATCGAGAAGAATCGATGCTGTTGTTAATAACATATGCTTCCGTGAACTTGTTGATGAAAAATGCAATTTTCACAAAAAAAAGGCGTTTCAACTGATTCTACTAAATATTGAAATCAAAAACATGTCCTTTTGTTCGTACATACCAGTCGCTTTTTTCTTTTTTTTCTTTGTCTTTGTCTTATTCACCACGCCATACGAAGCTTCACTTTCTATGTTGACAATTTGCGTATTAGTAGCAGGAGAAGCTGGTTTAGCTGTGAATAGTTTACAGACTTATAGTGCTCAACATCGTAAATAAAAATTGATTGCTATTTGCCAATGTAAAAACCAAAAGTTTGAAATTTTCTTACAATAACCAATACTATCAATCAATAAAAATCTTTGAAACGATAATTTTCGATATGGATGGAGTAACAACAAAGCAAATTTCTGTTCCTCGTTGGTGTTTCAATTTTCGATGGATCCACGTCGCCATATGTATCATTAACTTTCACATCGTGGAATGCTGCTAAGATAGAGTCTGCCGACCAGACTGAACAATTATTAAAGTTACGAAAACATCGCACTAAGCTTAGAATCTTATGTTGAAAATATTATGATTTATAAAGGAACGTTACAAGAATAAGCAATAAAAGTGTGAAGTAAAACAGCTGACAAATAAAAAGAAACTGAAAAACACACAAAAGCTTATTTTATCAAACTAATACCAGAACGTTTTTGTTTTGTTTTCTTTTTTGTTCTATTCACCACACCATACACTGCATCAATTTGTAAGTTATCCGTTGCCGTGTTGCTGTCAGGAACAACCAGTTTGTCTAAACATACAGTGTAAAATAGAATGTGGACGAAAGCAAACTTTGTAGATACTCCTTGTTCTTGGCTAAACGTTGCTAATAATCCGTCAATTTTCTGCAAATAGTTAACTGTTTATATATTGTATTGGCATTAGCAAACAAGGGTTCCGGATCCACTTCCTGATAAATAATGTAGACAGAGTGTGAGATTTTGAATTTTGAATTACATAAGCTAAAGGGTAGAAAACCATTGGACTAAGAAAATTTACAAGAAGACTTAAGTGTACTTACCCGGAGTTTTAGGTTTTGATTTTTTCTTCTTCTTCTCTACGATGCCATAAGTGACATCTATTTGAGGTTGCCCGTCTGAACATTAAAGCAAGCAATGTACATTTCAGCATTTTGAAAAAAAATCCAAATGGTACCCTCTTCACTAATAGTTAATGGTGGTGATGATTTTATTGAATGACGTCGTGTAGTGGTAATTGCTCTTAACTTCGAAAAGACAGGTTTGGGTTACGAATATTTGCAGCAGATGCAAAAACTTTCATTTTGATTGAAGATTGTATTGCCGTGTCGACTTTTTAAGTAACACATAAAAACTTCAAAATAACACTTTTAGTCGACTTCAATATTTAATATCATTTGCAAGGTTTTGTGAGCGAATGCTCACTTGATCCGGCAAACAAATCAAAAACAATAATTTTGCCGAAAGAAATGAGCGTGCGCACACAAAAACTTACAATCAATATTGAATATACAAGTCAACTACGAGGGTCATCTTTGATTTTCATCTTTCATTTCAATCATGCAATTTTATGAAATGCTGAAAGTTCAAATTTCTAAATATGGTGATGCCTCAACAGCATTCCCGACTACCCTGAGTCCATACTAGCATCTCACATGCCAGCCATCCACAGGTCTCTCACAAAAATTAAATCTACATTAGCATGTTGTTGGCTAGTCCATCCATATTGTCTTAGAAATGACTAGCCTACAAAATGATGGTGTAGATTTGATTTTTTGTGGGAGATCTGTGGATGGCTGGCATGTGGGATGCTGGTGTGAATTGAGGATAGTTGGGAATGCAGGTGAGGCATCACCGTATTAAGAAATTTTTTGATGTTACGTGACTTGAATTTGTACTTGGTCAATTTGTTTACATTTTGATTTTAAGATTATGTTTGCGACCTAACATTAGCCGGCAAGGAATTGCACGAATTTGCGCCCGTATTATCAAGTAATTTCCATTGCTGTTTTACTGGCATCTTCTAAAACATCTTGAATATTCTACGATGAGTAAATCTGACTAAACATTTGTTATTATAAAGAGAAATGGATAGATTGTGATGATGTGCATCCACGTTGATTTATTTAGCGAATCACTTGGTTGCTGTTGAAAGCAGTAAAAACTATGTGGAACTGTGAGTTGTTGTAGTTAGTAATGACGGTGAGATCAAGTTTGTTTGTAAATATATTTCTTGCTGTTTTGAACAAAAAGTGATGTTTGATTGCTATCCGATTGACAAGGTATCATAAAAGTTTACTGTCATACAGATTGTTTGAGCGATATACTATGACGCCTCAATTCGGAAATACTTATTGAAATTTATGAAACCAGAATTCTGCTGCGCGACAGTTTGAAGTTCGGAAATGTATAAAAGCTCTATTGGTATTAGTCAATAAGAGCAATAATAGCCTTTACTGCAGCGTTGCACCAGCGTTGCACAAATTGTTTTTAACAACTATTTATCTTGAATTCAATATTTCTCACAAGAACTGCCTGTATTTGTTAAGAATGATGACGAAAACCTTAATTTAACTTGTACAACAAACAATCATCGAGGTTTTGAGTGATCACAAAGTAGCCCCATAGTGTACGAGGCAGTCGGTCATCCACGCTTGGAGTTGCGATTAATGGAAGCTATAGTTTGAACTTAAAGCGTAAGCGTAAAAACCAACGATTAGTCTGCTTGGTGATTCATTGCAACGCTGATAGTTTACACTGCAGCATATTAAGTCGTCTTATTAGTTACAAACACAATACCTTTGCTGCTTTATTAATAAAAACTTTTACTCTGTTGTTTGTTGGGTACACCCGTGCAGGCCGTTAGTTTACGAAAAACGTGAAACCATTACATTGAAAAGATATGCATTGTAAAATTTTGAACAAAATATTTACCAGATTAATTAAGTTTTTACCTGAGTCAGGTGCTGAAACATAAATGGCATTTTCAACTTCCAACTTCTGGTCATCTAAAATGTTACTCTGTGCATCATAAAACAAAAACGCGACCGCACTTGGCATCTCAAGCAATCGGTTTTATAAGTAGAGGTGGTTGCCTTAACAAAGTTTGCGCAGTTGTTTGTGTATATCAAAACATTAAACATGCACCTTTAAATACAGCAATCTAACTTTTATTCCCTTTATCTTTTCCTAAATAAAAAATATGCAATATGAAATCTGGAGATATTGAAGCAGTGGTTCTCAAACTCTGGTACGCGTACCACTAGTGGCAGGCCAGCTCATATCAGATAGTACGCGTCACATGCTAAATTTACTGTCAAATGAATTCACATCGTCTTTTGTTGAAACTACCGCTTAAACTAAACATTTACTGTTTTGAACTATGGTAAATTAAGAATAATAGTTGCAACGCCAACACAAAACAAGGCCTTTACAAGTAGGCTGAATTGGCCAGCCCAATATTTTGTTGATGCTTAAAACAATTTTCACGTAAAGTTGTTGGGCGTATGGCTGTGAAAATATGATTAAAAGGGACTTTTGTAACCCCATTTCTTTTGATTGACCTTTTGGTGGTACGCAGTGACAATAAAAAACTTTCGCCACACACATTAGCTCGAAAACCAATTGATTTCTCTCAAAGTAATTGTAACTCAAAGGGACTAATTAAAAGGGACAACTTCAGGAGACCCTGCTGGAAAAAATGTAGTTGCACATAGAAATCCCTGAGAAACGAACGAACCTCCAGAAAAAAGCAAAAAACATGTGCAACCTCAAAATGTCGGAACAGAACAATGGATTCGTGCAGCACTTGTTGGAGCACGGTTTGTCGTAAATGCGCCATAAAAATTTGCCCAGACCGTGTTGATTGAATGCTCATGACAAGTTGCTCTTACTTTTGTAAACTGTTACGATTATGGTTTTGTAAACAACAGCCTGTTGATCTATTTTTTTCCTTTCAAACGCTGTGAGTATCCAAAATTTGTGGTTTATGTTTGGCAAATTGCGTTTTTAACTTTGCGTTGTTCTTGCGAATGATGTGTTACACGATGTTGGATTATTTTTAAGGTGCAACAGATGATATTTCGACTTTAAGAATGTTTACTTGATCAAATAAATGAACAAAATAAAACTTATTTACATAAAGCGTCAATTGACGCGGTCGTTCTAGGTAGTTTAAAAGCGCGGCGTTTTAGCGTTAATAATCGTTATTGCATAAATTGTCCTCTAATTTGAGTTGTCATCTTTCTCGCAATTCAATAACTAAACATCCAGCCAAATATTCTACAAGTTTTAAATTTCAAACTTCAAAAGTATTTGAATGCTTGCTAGAATTCTTCAATATTGTATATTTACTAAACAACAAGCTGTGTTTGACTTCATGCTTAAAGAAAGAATACATGTATATAAAATTTTTACTAAAATTTCAAAAAAAATTATCGAAGTGGTTTCAATAATACAGTTTGCACAACTAAATTATTTGTACCGTCAATCTGAATGTTGTCAGTTTGTGAGAGAGAGAAGAGCGGTTGCCTAAAAATTGAACTACAGTAGATTCCGCTTAATCGGGTCACATCGGGACAAGCCCCATTTGGCCCGATTAAGCGGCTAACCCAATTATCCGAAGTCTTGCAGTATCCGTGCCAAAGTTGTCCTTGGTACACCAGTTATCTCAAGTTAACTGACGATGAATAATGTTTGGAGGTTGCTCTCTAATTTTTCTTAGGACAACCATCCTTTCAGCAATTGTTAAATCTTTTCGTGGCATCTCTGCTTGGGACTTCACAAAATTTGCAACAAAACACAACAATTACCATGTCCAAGGGCACGAAATGACAAAATAAGTTGCGACTGTATTGTTCAATTGTTACATAATATAGTTGGCTTTGTGACATTTTGTTTTATTACATTACAAAGGCGGTTTTTCAATTACACCGGTGTATGTGTAACTATAGTTGTGGCCCAATTAAGCGGAAAAGTGGCCTGATTATGCGATTTAACGTAGTGCATTATCTTTGATTGGATTTCGTTCTTCCCAATTTGGCCCAATTAAACGGCTGACCCGATTAACCGGCAGCCCAATTAAACGGAATCTACTGTATCAGTACTCATCAATATCATACTTTTATTATGCTATTCATTTAATGGTGGATCATTAAAGGTTTTGTCACATGATCACTATAATTATAAACCCTAGGATGATGGCTATCATTACGATGTTATTATCAGGAAACATAATCAATATTACTATTTTTCTTTTGTACAAAAGCTAAATCTTTGGTTGAATTTCAATTATTTTTAATTTATTGTTGTAGTTTTCCCTCCTCTTCCTTGGGACGGAGGCACGGCATGAAACGATTTTCCATTAATGTCGAAAATCTAATTAAATTAGGCTAGGGGAAAAGCGGCAGCTCATTTTGAACCAGTAGCAAATGCAAGTTACTGACTGGTAGCCCCACCGTCACCAAGGTGGACTGCCATTGTCACCTCTTACGACATGATGGGTGAGCAGGTTCACTATTCTAACCCTGTAAAGCACGGGTATTTTACTTTATTTGTTCTTTTCATACGCAACATTAATTTTTGTTTAGCCAAATGCTCTGTTTGGTAAAACCGTACAACTAATTGTTTTACAAATATTTCACATTAGAGATTACATTCTTGCCATACTGATTACCTGCTTTTTTTTTCTTTTTTGTTCTATCCACCGCTCCATATGCCATATCACTTTTTTTGATGTCAGTCGTAAGGCTGACCTGGCATACAACCGGTTTGTCTAAAAATAATTCAATTATTTAAAAAACTATTATCCTTTTTTCAAGTTTCAGCGAGTACCTCAGGCCCCCATTTATTAACTACTTAGAAGAGTGGAGATCTTTGGTTTTGACTGTTTGGTGATTTAGCAATAATTCAATCGTTTAATCGCTACAAATCAAAAGTTGAAAACTAAAAAATAAACAGATGCTATTGTTAATAACATATGCTTCCGTCAGCTTGTTGATGAAAAATGCAATTCTGGCAGAAAATAATCATTCAACTACTTCTACTAGATATTGGAATCAAAAACACGTCATTTTGTTCATTCCAGTTGTCTTCTTGTTCTGTTTTTTCTTTGTCTTATCCACCTCGCCATACAAAGCTTCATTTTCTATGTTGACAATTTGCATATTAGTAGCAGGATAAGTTGGTTTAGCTGTAAATAGTTCGCTTACTTATAATGCTGAACATCATTAATAAAATTTGATTGCCATTTGCTGCTGTAAACATCAACAGATTGAAAATTATTACAAAAACCAATACCAGCAGTTAACAAAAATCTTTGAAACGATAAATCTCAACATGTATGGAGCAACAAAAAAGCAAATTTCTGTTCTTCATTTGTAGTGGTATTTATTGTTTCTGTTTTGTTTGATCCACTACGCCATATGTACAGGGTGACCCAGAAAATGCGGCCCCAGCATTCGACAGTCCTCATTGTATAATTTTCTGCAAGAATTGAACGAAACTTTGGTGATGACTAATTTATTGTTTTTAAAACATCATATCAAAATATGAGAGTCATTGTACTTTTAATTTTTTTTTCTACACCATGTGTTCCACATGACCTCTATTCAGCTCTGTGCATTTTTTGAGGCGCAGCACAAAGTTGTTCATAACGTTTTTACCAACTGACCGAGGAATAGCTCTGATCTCTTCTCTGATGGCTTTCTTGAATTCGGTGATGGTCCTCTGTATTCTGTATGGCTAAGTCTTTGAATTCTGTACTAGCACTGCCATGCGAGTCTCACTGGATATGCTGGGAGACTGACTTCGCTTGCGCACAGAGCGTTTCGGACTCTGCAAAACTGACTCTCCCACTTTCTCAATCAACTCAGCTGTACGTTTCCTGGGGCGCCCTCAATGGTTTAAACGGTTATCACTAACTGCATTGAGGTTTCCCACTGTTCTACTGTACTCGAAGCGGCCCATCCAATTCTGAATCCTGCTCTTGGACGCTGCTTTTTCACATTGGAACTGATGCACAAAAATGTCTTGCACTTTCTTGAACGAGACTTGTCTTAACTCTTTTATTACTGTTGGATTGTTTTGATGGCAAGACACCAGCTTTAGAAGCTTTAGAATACTTAATCATCCTTTTTCATTCAAATCCAATTGGGATTGGACAATTCAGTATTTGGAGATTTGGCGGTGCTGATTTTATCATATATTCATCCGCCAGACTTTGTTACGCTAGGCTAAACATACGTGTTGGCAGAGTTTAGAATCACATTGCTTGATCTCTCTGTCAGTTTTGAAAAACTTTTGCGATTTTTTGGGGCTTATATGCCAAGAAATTCTGTTTCAGTCAGGCTAGTTCTTTTCTGTTCATAGTGAGAGTTAGTAAGCAAGAAAAGTTGGAAGGCGCTCTAATGCTGCGAAAGCACAAGCAAATTTGGGAGATCATTTCCCGATGAAAAAAACAAAGACGGCGCTGTGTACGATGCGCATCAAGAAAGAAGGAAAGAAGAACCAGAATACTTTGCCAAAAGTGCAACGTGCCTTCGTGCATGGGACTGTTTTTCCCCACATCACACTTAATCGTGTGAAACTAAAGATCTTTTGAGAAAAATAAATGTTCTTTCTGCAAAACTAGTGTGTTGGAATTAGTCTTTGATTTTATGCAGTTGATACTGTGGGACAAATTGATCCCACCATTAAATACTATAGGGATAAAATTGTTCTACTTCCGGTATGCAAAAATTTAAAAGAATAAACAGAAACAAGAAGTTGCATCTTTTTTTATTATTCAAAAAAAGACCTTGAAGCTGAAAAAGATGTTTCAAATAGGTTTTTTTAATTCGTATTAGAAGGATTATAGTAATGTTTGACGCAGTATACTCTTTAGTGGAGATCTCACTGACATTTAGTTGTGTTCACGGAAGTTGTTCCTGACATGTTTTGTAAAATAAGGGCGATTGGTGAATGGATAATAGAGATATCGAAAAAGTACTCGCGGCGCCAGCTTTTTTTAGCTCACCCTGTATTATTAACTTTTACATCTTGGAAAGCTGGTAAGGTAGAGCCAGCCGACTAGACTCAACAATTATTAAGTTGCGAAAACATCACACTAGACCTCAGAATGCTTTGTTAAAATTGTTATGATATAAAAATTAACATTACAAGAATAAGCAACAAAAATGTGATGTAAGCAAAGTTCACAAATAATAAAAACAATGAAAAGAACATAAAAGTTTATTTTGATCGAAATAATACCAGAACGTTTTTGTTTTGTTTTCTTTTTTGTTCTATTCACCACACCATACGCTGCATCAATTTGTAGGCTATCCGTTGCCGTGTTGCCGTCAGAAAGAATCAGTTTATCTAAACATGCACTCTAAAATAGAATGTAAATTAAGGCAAACTTTGTACATACTCCTTGTTCTTGGCTAAACGTTGCTAATGATTCGTCAATTTTCTGCTACCAATTAACTGTCTTCATATTTTACTGACATTACCATGCAAGCCTTTCCAAATTCATTTTCTGATAAATATTGTTGACAGCGTGAGAGATTTTGAAATTCGTACTACATAAGCCGCAGCGTAGAGAACCACAGAACCAAGCAAATTTAAAGAAGAATGAAGTGTACTTACCTGAAGTTTTAGGGTTTGATTTTTTCTTCTTCTTGTCAACGATGCCATAAGTGACATCTATTTGAGATTGCGCGTCTAAACATTAAAGCAAGCAATGTACATTTAAGCATTTTGAACAAAAATCTAAATAGTACCCTTTTTACTAATAGTTAATTGTGACGATTCTATTGAATGTCGTCGTGTGGTGGTATTTGCTCTTAACTTCGAAAAGCCGAGTTTGGGTCACGAATAACAATTTGCAGCAGATGCAAGAACTTTCACTTTGATTCAAAGAATGACACTTGTAGTCGACTTAATTATTCAATGCTGTATCAATCGTAAGGTTTTGTGAGCGAATGCTCACTTGATCAGGCACACAAATGAAAAATATTAACTTTGCCGAAAGAAGTGAGCGTGCACTCTTAAAACTAAACATAAAAGTCAACTACGAGTGTCATGTTTGTGTTTTTATCTTTTATTTTAACTATGCAAATTATGGAATACTAAAAGTTCAAATTTCTAAATTTGGTGCAGGATTCCCAACTATCCTCAGGTCCCCAACAAAAAATTAAATCTACTTTAGCATATTGTTGGCTAGTCCATCTACAGCGTCATAGAAACGGACAAGCCTACAAGATGCTGGTGGAGATTTGATATTGTGTTGGAGACCTGTGGATGGCTGACATGTGAAATGCTGGTACAAATTGAGGGTGGTTGAGAATACTGGTGAGGCACCACCATGCTTTGACATTTTAATCTAATGCTACGTAATTTGAGTTTGTACTTGATCAACTTGTTTACTGTAACATATGGATTTAGCACTCCCCTCCTAAGCCATTGTTAACCACTCTATAGCGACGCATAGTGTTGCTAGATTGTTGTCATGACGCTGCTACATTTGCGTCTCTCTTTTCTTTGTTCGAGATTAATGAAGCTGGATGTATATAGCTCATAAGTAATAAACTGTATATACTTATGATCGTGCTGAAGTAATGAGAGGACAGCAGATAAAACATGGTGTCAGACAGGGCATTCGAATAAGACTGTCCAAAGCATAGAACGGTGGTCTTAATAGCAAAAGCATCGTGAATTGCCTATAAGCCTAATCTATACTTGTAAAAAGTTGCCCAATAAGCAGATAAGTGTATTCCATCTCGAATACGAAATAGGGTCGTTGGAACCACCCAAACCGATGAATTTTAATACAAAGAACCTTGCTGATAGCTGGAGAAGGTGGGAAAGACTGTTCAGTACATACTATGAGGCAGCAGAATGGCATAAGAAAAAGGGATCAACCCAAGTTGCCATATTACTTCACTGTGCTGGAGAAGGTGCTGCAGATCAATTCGACAAGTTTCACTTTACAGAAGTAGGTCAGGATAAAAAAGACAATATCGAAACTGTCTTGAGCAAATTTAGATCTTTACGTGAGCCAAAAAAGCACATCCTTGATGATACCCATCTGTTCTTACAAAGAAAGCAACTCCCTGGAGAATCCTTTGAATGTTTCATAAATTCATTGAGAACTGAAGCAAAAAAATGCGATCTCGGAAAATTAGAAGACCGTTTCATATGTATGCAAGTAGTTTTTGGACATCAAGACCACTTAGTCAAAGAAAAGCTTTTACTTGATCCTAGAATCACACTGGAAAAAGCAATTGACTTATGCCAGGATGCTGAAGCCAGCAAAATTCGAAAACGCACCATAGACTCTTCTTGCGTAGTAAACACTGTAGCCTCAGCTCCTAAACCAATGCATAGATCCAATAGGCTACATAACTCTAGACAGCCAATTGATTGTCAATATTGTGGTCAACAACATGCTCGTAGGCACTGTCCTGCATATGGAAAAGTTTGCAAAAAATGTGGCAAACGAAATCATTTTGCAAACGTTTGTCGATCATCTGAGCCAAAGAAAATGCGCCAAGTTGAAACCGACTCTGATTACCCAAGTGATGAACAATTTCTCAAGATTGGCTCCCTTTCCTCATCTACTTTGAAGTCGAGAATATCTGAACACTTGATTGTTGAAGACAATGACTCAGTGAAATATAGAATTTCTTTTACTCTTGATACCGGTGCAGAGGTAAATGTTCTACCGAAAACGTTTTTTGATAAAATGCGTTTAACACTTAGTCATGATAATGTCACTTTAACTGGTTTTGGACGCAATATGGTCCAACCGTGTGGTAAAGTTGAGTTGAAAAGCTTTGATAAAACTGAAATGTGTCATAATTTAACTTTCTATGTGTGTGATGCTATTAATCATGCTATTCTTTGAGAAAGTGCTTGTTTTGATTTAAATCTTCTTAAAAGAGTAAATTCATGCAGTGATACCAAATTTAATTCACCCCTACTCTTTTCAAACATTTGTGATGAGTATGCTGACTTGTTTACTGGTTATGGGTTGTATGAAAAAGAATATCATATTGCGATTAAGCCCAATGTTGAAGGTGTTGTACAACCACCTCACAAAGTGCCCTATGCGTTACAACCTAAATTAAAAAGATATTTGCAAACCTTGACCGATAATTGTATAACTGCTGATGTAGACAAACCTACTGACTGGGTTCATAACATTGTCGTGGTAGAAAAAAAGAACGGCCAATTGCG
The DNA here is from genome assembly GCA_963675345.1 of Trididemnum clinides. Classification (NCBI taxonomy): domain Eukaryota; kingdom Metazoa; phylum Chordata; class Ascidiacea; order Aplousobranchia; family Didemnidae; genus Trididemnum; species Trididemnum clinides. The sequence continues at coordinate 26,876,818 of OY776294.1, forward strand.
TATTTGCCTTGATCCTAAGCCCCTTAATGCTGTAATTTTACGTGAGCACTACAGTATTCCTACCCCTGGTGATGTTCAATCACAACTCAGTGGCAACACTTTGTTCACTGTAGTTGACATGAAAGATGCGTATTGGCACGTGAAACTCACACCAGAGTCATCATTATTAACTTCATTTCATACTCCATGGAGACGCAAGCGTTTTTTACAAATGCCTTTTGGTATATCATCTGCCAGTGAAATTATGCAAAACCGGAATGAAGAGACGTTTGGAGATATTAATGGCGTCTATGTTATCGCTGATGATCTAATTATTGCAGCTCGAGATGAACAAAAACATGACAGAATCCTTCAAACTGTTCTGCAAAGAGCTCGTGAGAAAGGAGTAAAATTCAACAAAAACAAGATTCAATTCAAGGTACCTACAGTCACATACATGGGTAACGTCGTAACCGCGAATGGACTGCAACCAGATGAACAAAAAATTGTCGCTATAGTTGACATGCCTCAACCAGCAGATGTACCTTCTCTTCAACGACTGCTAGGTATGTCCAGATACCTCTCACAATACATACCCAATGAGTCTACTATTACTGCTCCTCTCAGAGAACTGCTGAAGAAAAATGCTGATTGGAAGTGGACCAAGTCGCATGATACAGCGCTGCAACAGTTTAAAACCTCTCTAACCCATGCTCCCACTCTATCTTTTTATGACGTTCACAAGCCAGTCACAATTCAATGCGATGCTTCTCAGTCTGGCTTGGGAGCTTGTATTCTGCAACAAGGAAAACCGATTGTGTATGCATCCATAGCTTTGAGCAAAGCCGAACTTAAGTACGCTCAGATAGAAAAAGAAATGTTGTCAATTGTCTTTGCAGTTCGAAAATTCCACCAATACATTTACGGCAAAGAGCAGGTGGTAATTGAGAATGATCACAAGCCACTGGAGACAATCATGAAGAAGACAATGGACAAAGTTCCTCCCAGATTGCAGAGAATGATGTTGAATCTGCAACCATATGATTTGCATGTTCACTATGTTCCTGGAAAATTTATGTATTTAGCTGACACGCTATCCCGAGCGTATCTGCCTATTCAAAATGCTGATCATGAAGACCAAGAAACTGATTATGTTGTTCATTCCATAATTAAACACTTACCGATTACCACTTCAAAACTTGACGAATTTCGAGAAGCCACTGCCCGTGATTCCACTCTACAGACAGTCGTGAAATACTGTAAAAATAGATGGCCTAAAGCCCAAAGAAATGTTCCGGCCAATGTCAGAAAATACTGGCATATTCGTGATACGCTTCACTTTTCTGAAGGCATTATTTTCACTAATTCTTGTATTGTCGTTCCTTTTGAATTGCAAGCTGAAATGCTTACGCTTATTCATGAAAGTCATTTTGGCATTGAAAAGTGTAAAGCTCGTGCGCGTGAATTGCTGTATTGGCCACGCATGTCACATTGAATCGCTAGTAAGTGCATGTAATGTATGCTCTAAGTTTCAAAATGAGCATCCACGAGAACCGTTAATTTCGCATGAAATACCAAATGCTCGCTTTTATAAAGTTGGTGTTGACATTATGACCTTTAAAAATGTCGATTATTTAGTTGTTGTTGATTATTTTTCTAAATTTCCTGAAATGATTATTTTGCCTGACAAAACCGCGAAAACTGTCGTTGAACATTTAAAATGTGTTTTTGCACGATTTGGTATTCCTAATGAGGTAATGTCCGATAACATGCCATTTCAAAGCGAAGAATTTTTAACGTTCTCTCACGAATGGGTTTTACAACCACAACGTCTAGTCCTAATTACCCTCAAAGTAACGGCCAAGTTGAACGTACTATTCAAACGCTAAAACGTATTCTCAAAAAAGCTGACTATCAAAACAAAGATCCCTATTTGTCATTGCTTGAGTTTCGCAATACTCCTGTATCTGGTTTATCGTACTCTCCTGCTCAAATATTGATGAGTAAGCGATTGCGCAGCAAACTTCCTTGTGCTGGTAAGTTGCTTGAACCTTGTGTTGTTGATATTACTGATTCTCTTAGCGCTGTACAGTCTCGCCAACAATATTATTACAATCGAGGCACTAAGCCCTTATCACCTTTCAAAAAAGGGGAGAAAGTGTATTGCAAACAGCGTAATCGCAGAGATCAAGCCGTTATTGTAGATCGTGATGTTAACCCTCGTTCTTATGTGGTGCAAAGCCAACATGGTCTAGTTCGACGAAACAGACGTCATCTATTTAAAGCTAACCCTACTGCTAATTTTGACAGTAATACTCAATGTGTTGATGATGCTGATCACTATACTAATGGTGTGTGTAATAATTCCCAAAACTTTGTTTGAACAACTACGCCTCACATTAGAACATCGTGTTTTGGTCGTCGTATTACCCATCCTCGAAAATTTGACGATTACGTTTGATTCAAACATGCCTCATGCCTGCTTTGTTAAAAGGGGGGATGTAACATATGGATTTAGCACTCCCCTCCTAAGCCATTGTTAACCACTCTATAGCGACGCATAGTGTTGCTAGATTGTTGTCATGACGCTGCTACATGTGCGTCTCTCTTTTCTTTGTTCGAGATTAATGAAGCTGGATGTATATAGCTCATAAGTAATAAACTGTATATACTTATGATCGTGCTGAAGTAATGAGAGGACAGCAGATAAAACATTTACAACATTTTGATTTTGAGATTGTCACTGCAACCTAATATTCGTCCGGAAAGGAATCACGCAAATTCGCATTCGTAATATCATAGTAATTTCCATTGCTGTTTTACTGGCATCTTCTAGAATCTGGAACATCTTAAATATTCTACGCTGAGTTAATTTGACTGAGAATCTTTAATCATAAAGTGAGAAATGGACAGGTTGTGATGATGTGTATCCGAGTTGATTTATTTGGGGAATCAACTATTTGTTGTTGAAAGCAGTGAAGTCTATGTGGAACGGCTAGTTATTGTAGTTAGTAATGGCGGTGAGGTCAGGTTTGTGTGTAAATATTTTTCTTTATGCATTGAACAAAATTGGTGTTTGATTGCTGTCCAATTGGCGGGGTATCAGAAAGGTTTACAGTCAGACAGACTGTTTAAGCGATATATCATAATATTACTGTGTTATTAATGAAATTTCTTACCATATTGTTTGTTGGGTACACCCGTGCAAGCCGTTAGTTTACGAAAATCGTAGTATTTAGAAGATAGAAAATGTAACATTTTAAATAAAATAATTACCAGACTAATTGAATTTTTTACCTGAGTCAGGTGCTGAAGCATAAATGGCATTTTCAACTTCCAGCTTCCGATCATCTAAAATATTACTCCAAGCATCATAAAATAAAAACGCGACCGCACTTGGCACCTCAAGCAAGCGGTCACATAAGGGGTGGTGGTTACCATAACAAAAGTTTGCGCAACTGTTTGTGTTTATCAAAAAATTAAACATGTACCTTTAATTTAAGCCATCTAACTTTTATTGCCTTTATCTCTTCCATAATAAAAGAATTGCAATGTGAATTTTGGAGATATTAAAGCAGTGGTTCTCAAACTGGGGCACGCGTACCACTAGTGCCACGCCAGCTCTATTCAGCTGAAACAAGTCATATGCCAAATTTACTGTCAAATAAATTTATGTGGTCTTTTGTTGAAACTTGTGAGTAAGCTAAACATTTGCTGTTTTGAACTAAATTAAAAATAATAAGAGCTGTGCCAACACGCAACAACATTTTTTTAAAATAGTCGGATACGGCGACCCCAAAAGCTTTTTCTATAATCGTTCGTAGCTGAAGCAGCGAGTGGCGATGAAGCCAAGACGGTCCTTAACGGGCTTAACTATAAGCAAAAAAATATGGTTTTCGCCCGATATTTGTTGATGAACAGAACACAACGTTCTATCAAAAGCATTGCAGAAGTACTCTCATTTTTTTGGAAGTTAGCTAGAAATTGCGGTTTTGTAAAAAGCACACAGAGCAGTACAAAGACCGAGCTTATATGAGACACCTTTATCAATGGGCATGTTTCTTCCAGCATCATTTACTTGAAGGCGATGACATATACAGATTTTCAAACAGCAAATGAACATGCCGAAACACTTAATTCGATGCAGCATCATACAGCATTCTACTCCCCTTTTAGCACTTACTCTGAAATAGCAACAAATGAGGACTTGGACTTGATGTACTCCGTTTCTCCTCTCCTGCCCTGACTGGCCATACAATAGGAAAGGACCGCGCATGCCAATGTTATTTTGGTAGTGATGCATTTGATACAGGTGGAAGAAATCATGCCAAGACAAAGACGGTCAGAAATAGTAAAAACTACATCACTTTCAAAAAGTACGTCAAAGCGAAATGCAAAAATTTGTTGCCGCATCAGGGTCTTCTTCACAATCGCCTGACAAGCAAAAACTTTTTTTCTAATCGTTTCGGGTCAAGTATAAAACTTATAGTGCGTTGATCGGTTATAAGGCTAAACCGATGACCGTGAAGAGAGTGGTTCCGTTTTTTTACGACGTTCATTGTTGCCGCAGCTTCTTTGAAATCCTCTGCTTTTGATGGCGATTGGTTTGACATTCGATCTTTGTGTGACCCTACTTCTCCTGATTAAACTAATTTGAAACAAATTTTACCATGTGTACGATTCTCATTTCAATTTTTGTGAAAAAGTGTCCACCTTACATATCTAATTTTGTGATATAGACACTCCTGGATACACATGCTGATATCTCACTTGGAGTTGGATTTAAACAACTTTTTACAATACCTACGCGTACATCAAAAACAAGGGTACGATATATCTACAGCAAATCTACTAAGCAAACTTCTTTTCCGATCAACGCATTCAAAATTGGAATGCCTTGATTTAGGCCATAATTAATGTGCACGACTAAAACAACAATGACCCATGTTAAAACATCCTAAATTTCTTTATTTTTAAGTAATTTCAAAAAAATCTGTTACCAAAAATTTTTCACATCTCACTCTAATCTTTTATTTTACCTTCATATTAATTAAAACGTTCAATTGCTTTCTTGATGCTAAATTTATTGGGGATCTATATTACATAAGGTTCCGTGCTATAAGCCTTTCTCTACATGATAAAAACAATCGGTCAAACTTCTTCAAATATATGATCTGATATTTAAAACTATTTGATAAATTAGACCTATATCATTATAAGCCAAAACTTTCTTTCTCGCTCACTTTTATGTAAATAGTTTATTTGGGGCTAGCTTTTACAGTATTTAAATAGCATTAAACAAAAACTGAGACTTGCTTTTTTCTGCTTTTTTGTGATTTAAAAAATATTGAATAGAACGGAATCGTTCTTTATCCTGCTTTTTATGTTTAAATAATATTGAATAAAAGCTAAAACTTCCTTTTACCGATAAGTTAACTCCAACGACGTTTACAGCAACATCGATAATACCAACATTTTTCAGTGTTGTTATGCTTATAATACAATAATGTAGGCTGCAAACTTGATGATTTTTAGAGGCATTTTCATGGGTTGTTTCTAAAAGCAAACTTTTTCTTGGTTTTCCTGATAATAAGTTCCTGATAATATTGTAAGGCTCTAAAAATATGGATGTATTAGGGGATAGCTTGAGCTTTCTTTTTTCCTTGTTGCACTTTTGGAGGCCTAGTCAGCAAAAATACAAAAGTTACAAGTGGTTCCCAGACTGCAAAAAGATCAAAAACCTCTGACTTAGATGCTAGCGTGGTGTGATGGGTCATCTGTTCTTGCTTATTAACAACAAAGCAAAATGATTTGGTAGATGTTTGAAGATCTATCAAAGCTTGCGTTCGCATTAAGCAAACGAGCTCCCATTACATAATGCTCTGGAAAACGAGTTATTTGGTCAACTACCAGTACAGAAGCGCTCCCATTACAAAAGTTGATCTTGAAAAACAGTAGGCAAGTGGAAAAGAGACTTAAGGGCTGCAGCCAGCAGTCAAACTCAATAAATATGCAAAAAATTAAGTGAAAAATTACTCACTAAACTGCAAATTTGGCCCAAATTGCTTTTTCTTGTATCAAAGCCTTTTGCCAAAGGCATTTAGTCGGTCAAAATTTAACCAATGTTCTTAAATTTCAAAATACTGACCGACTTGTAAAATGATAAATGTTAATTATACCTGAAATATTTTTTTTCATTTTTTTCCACCGTATTGTAATCAGCAGAGCTAACAAAATAACAATACACGATCCAACTATCGCAATGATAGTTCCAGCTAATAGGCCCAGTTGATCCGTGACCGGCGATTGTATCATTGATGATTCTTCATCAACATAAATTTGAAACGATATATTTGTTTCACCAAATCCATTTGAGTAAAGAATCAGTTCATAAAATCCACTTAAATTGCTGTTGATCTGAGAATAAAAAATTGATATATATTTTTATAGAAATGTGTCTTCACCATTAAAAAGTTGTCTGTTTCACATACGGGTATCAACTAGGCTGCATAATCTTAAAAGTCACGACTATAATACATAAGTGACAAATTTTTGGCGGCACGAAATAGTTGTCATATTCTTAAGTTCAAAAAATTCATTGTTACGTACTGCATATTAAGCGTAGCAGTGCTGTTTTCCTTCCAACTTGTAAGAAAAAACAGATACTACAATAAAGGTAGTTATTTTAAAGTACAGAGCATTGAATTGCTTTCAAGAGACTGCCGCGATTACGAGGTGAAGCTACATTCATCGACGTCATTTAAAGCAATCAACAAAATGCTACCTTAGGTGATCATTTTCTACAAGCAACAGGAACCAACATTTCAGCATTAAGTTTTTATCACATTTTACCAGCACTGCAAAAATCCTTGGTATTTTTGAGGAAAGAAAATTTTGCCCTAAATAAATCACCATATAAAAGATGATTAGTGGCAAACACGCAATCTTTGAAGCAGTAGCTTTTCAAAATATTAGATAACAAAGTCTTGTTTGCTTTCACATTTACATATAGAAATAATCGACAAAACCAATTACCTGATCTCTGACAAAAGTGAAATATTGTTGGGTTGTGGATGAGTGAACCAGATTAATCGAATCGTTTAAACATGTGACGTTAGTCCCTGAGTAACAAAGTTTTGAAAACGACAGCTGCAGTATGAGGCACATTGGAATAAATATAGGTTATGCTTCATTAACTGTTTATCAACTCCATACAAAACCCATATAATTACCATTGAATATAACAGATTTGAATTGTGCATTTGGATTAGATTGAAATGAAATGTAACAAAGTGCAACATCAGAATTCGCTTCCCATGAACATTGTTGAGGTGAAGTGACGTATGGACGAACTGAAATAATATTCTATGCAAATATGCCATCGGACAATTGCAATTGCAGGAAACAGTTATATAACTTAATACTACTAATTCAAAGGATGCAAATTCTAACTAAGAAAATAAACCAAGACCTATTTGACTTTCAATCAACATTTCATTTCAGACAAACTCATGGCAATTTAAATAAATCTCATGGTAATTTAAATAAACTTTATTAAACCTCTGCTTTAAAACAGGTTTTAAACTTATGAATAAAAGTCAGCTATATTTCAACTTGTTAAATGGACTGATTTACCGTATATTATATACTCGTATATGAGCAGATCTCAAGGAAAACGTTTAATTGATCATACGTACACAAAACATTGATGAAATATTGTTGTGATCGACCAGACAACGGATCAACAAATTCTACGTAAGGAGATTGAACTTGACAAAAAACTGATTGGTTGTGTTTTGCTTTCTGTAATCTGCTAATTATAAATGTTCCGTTCTAAAACAGTAATTAATACAATAATGATTGCCCGAAACCCTCATTGCATTCTAAATAAGAGAAAAAGTTTTACACAATTTTTTAAAAGTGTTAGCGAAGTAAGTCCACATGGCTTGCACAGCAAAGTGTAACTTAAATTAACGACATTAGCGATGGTTTAAAATAAAATGATTATACATCAACTTCTAATCAACTCTTCGAATACAAGACAGAGAAATGTTTAGAACACTACAAAATGATCTTACAGAGTTTAGTTAGCTGCCATAATCGGAAAAAGCATATCATGGTTTCTCTAGACCATGCAACATGTTATGGAAAGATCTAAGCGTTGTGCTCGCAGATGTTTCACTTCTAGTCTGGAAATATTTCATCGCATCATGCAGCCAAATTGTAAACATATTAACAATGGATCTGCATGATGCTTAATGAAAAGTATTTTCAACGATAAAGAATATAGCTTTGGTTAAAAAACAAAACTACATCTTATAACCTTGAAAGCCTTCTTGATAAAAATTAAAATATGCTGCAAGAACTTATACTATTAGTTATTGGCAAAACCAAAAGTGTGCAACATTAAAAACCGAGCAAGAATTTTTAGAATGGGGTATTAATATAAAAAAGCCAATTCAAGGATTATTTTAAAGCCAGCCAGATATTTATCCGCAAGAAGTATTTCTTTCAAGCTCAGTCATCGTTTCAAAAAACCCATTCTAAGATCAAAACAGAAAGGCATGGCGGAATAATACGATACCTCACCGGTAATACGTAATCTTTCGCCATGAGCAAGAACTTTTTGTTTCAATGCCAAACAGTCTCAAACAACCAATCAAAACAGCTAAAAGAAAAAGTAACGACAACCAAACGAGATTCATTACTATATATAGCGACTTGTGTTACGGCAACCGTACAGAAATAAAATAAGTTGCACATTTAAAAAACGTTTAACAACAAAAATACCAGCAGAGAATTAAATTTCATATTTTTATTCTACAGCAACAACAAATGAAAGTTGTTAATTTTACTAAAATATGCCTGTGTTCAGACTCGTTTCGTATTTTACTAATGCTGCTGGCACACTACATCTCTATCCCAGCGGTACATCCAGAAAACAAAAATTGACAACATGTTTCCTTCTCATAGTCAAAATAACGTAACTATAGTAAAGTTTAAACACCGGGCCTAACGACATTGCTGCCATAAACGACATATCAGCTCACTCAGGTGCGTTGTTGACAAAAACAAAAACACGCTACTCAAACAATGCAGAACGCAACAGAAGAACACGAACGTTGTTGCAAGTAAAGAAGCCATTTCTTATCACAAACTAAACGTTTTACACCCACTTTTTACCTCCTCAACGTAAGTTCGTGCATCATCAACGAAGAAAACAGAACCATTTGATACCGGAAAACTTGATTGATGTTTACATTTTAAACTGATGCTATCACCTTCTGTTACATTCAAATTTCCAGAAACAAAAACGTTTGAAGGAGCTGAAAATTTGCATGGGTAAAAACACAACTACAAGCACATAAAATGCATGAGATTTGTTTCCGCCTGAGGAAAGAAAGTCACGATGCACTCGATTTATTTGCAGCCACTCAAACTTATTACCCAAATCACACATTTCAAAAAGTAAACAGTACTTATTTGCAAAAACTGACAAATGACAACAATTTACCTTCAAACAGTATAACCATACTCATGGCTACGTCATTCGGGTAACTTGCACCTGAACTAGATTGAATTTGGCACCCTCAGAACCAAAAACTGATCAGATGAAATACACAAAGTGGCACACAGAAACAACAAAGACGATTTGGGTCATGTCCTTGGGCAACTTAAATTTTTATGTTGAGAAATTCTACAATAGCTTCATATAATTTGTCCTTCTTGTAAGTTAGCATTAAAAATCATTAGGAAAAAGCAGCATGTAACCATTTGTAAACCTTTAAAGATAGAAAGAGGAGAAGACAAGGAAGGGCCGTAAATCAAAAACCGTCTGTTTTTTTTTGGAAAAGATATACAAAATGTTTTAAGCGCAAGCTGGTTATTTTTATAGATAATCCAGTTTACGGTCACAAGCCATTTTTTAGGAAGTATAATATTGTTAATGTTAATGTTGGCACAGTCATATTAAATGTTGGATCACTGTAATCACCAAATGAAGAGTTAATATACATCTGCAACACTTACGATTTATGTAATGTTTTTCGAAATGGATGCAAAAATATGCAAACGAAGTAGTTTTTCAAACGAAACGCAAAGCAGGAACGAAAGTGTAAAGCTTATATCAGTCAATTAGTTAATGCTACAAATGAAAGGCGCAAAATAGTTGATTGATTGACTCACTGTTTAAGAAACTTAGGCAAGTGATGTCGTCGTCGTTTGGTCAGGCACTCAAACTCAATCTGGGCCAGCACTAACCGAGAGTCTATTCTGTTACCACCCCGGGCTGCTGTGCTGCCCAAATTAGATACTGGCAGTGGTGGTGTAAAGCCAACATCAAGTTGCGTTATCCAAAACTTGCAGACCTCGTGTTCCTCTTGGTACATGATGCATGAGACAAGAAGATATGATGTGATCTGCAGTTTGCTCAGTGGCGCCACATTTGCAAATCGGTGATGGAGCAAGACCCCATTAGTACATGGACGAGTGAAAACGCTCTACACCAGTCCGTAGGCGATTGAGTCTTACCCAAGATGTTCTGGTCAAACTCATTCCAGGTGGCCTTGAACTGACCCTGGGAATAAAAGCATGGACCCTTGAAGTACTTTACAAGTAGTCTGCGTTCCATTTATGTTTTGTCCACTGCTTTACGGGGATGTCCAGTTTATCAATAGACAAACTACTTAATAGTTTTCATGCAGCAGGTACAAATGGGCTTCTTGATCTAAGTCTTCCCTGGTGCGCATCCTCTGCTCAACCAGCTGTCCGTACAGTACATGGTCAGTATCATGGATAGCACGATTCACCATACAGGGTGTCGCTCCTAATCGACGGAGCTCAGATGGCTGGATGTTTGCGAGGGCAGGCAAGTCCTCCGTTGGTGTGGGACGCAAGCATCCAGTGACAATGTGCAAAGCATCATTGAGAATGCTGTCAATGAGGTGAGTATGCGTACTACGACACCAAACTGGTCCCGAGTACTCAGCGGTGGAATAGACCAAGGAAAGTGCAGAGATGCGCAATATCTTAACACCTGCACCCCATTCAGATCCCACAAGTCGCCTCAACAGCGAAACTCGGGTGGAGAGTTTCTTGCACAAAGCCTCGAGGTGGTGACGGAAAGCGAGCGACCTATCCAGCTTTACCCCAAGATACGATGGGACTGGACAGAGTAGCAAGAGTTTGCCATTGATGTAAACATTAGGCTCACGTTCGGCCTCTCTCTTGTTAAAACGAAAGTCTGCGGTCACCGTTTTGATATTGCCGAGCTTTAGCTTCCAAGTCTGGCGATAAAGTGAAAGTGTAGTCGTGTTTTGGCTTAGAGTCTCCTCCACAGCCTTCCAATCTCAAGAAGTATACAGCTATGGTAAGTCATCAGCATATGCATATTTCTGGCAAGTCATGGAAGGCAGATCGTATGAGGGGGGGCAAGACCGATCCCTGTGGAAAGCCGTTTTGCCAACGTTTTGACCTGCTTTGCTTGCTGTCACCAGTAGTGAGCGTGAAGCTTCTATTCCGGACAAGTTCCTTGATCATTCGAACCATGAGCTTATCCGGTAAAAGCCTAAGCAACTTGCAGGAAAGGTCACGGTGCCAGACAGTGTCGCAAGCAGCTGTCAGATCAACAAACACGGCACCAGCCTTCTTTTTGGCCTCAAATGAAACCTCCATGTTTTGAGTAAGTTATAAATTCAACTTAACTAATGTAACTTAAGTCATAATTTTAAAGGGTGAAAGCGGGTATGAGGACAAATAATCGGGTAACAAGCATCCACGTGCCCGCATGAAAGTGGAATATTTGGGGAAAACACTGTTAACAATGCAGTGATTAGTTTTTAGGGGATGCACTTTTATTTCACACAAACATAAACATCAGTAATGTTAAAAATAACTCAAGCAACTACTTTAGTTCTTCTTGATATAGGTACAGATAAAATGGCTACATGATGAAATTCAGTAAGCAGAGAAAATCACGACTCCTACAACTGCTACAGGCAAAATGCAATAAATAACCGCGAAAACACAGCACCTGTCCAACACTGAACAACATCGGAATCCTCCCATTGATCGAGACATTTAGTTTTGTTTGAAACAACTTTTGTTTTATTGGAATAATATAAAATTCCGTCGTTACTACATTTAAACTCTCCCACTGCGTTATAGTCGGATGATCGAGAAACAACCTCAAGTGATCTGCCGGAACCAATGCTGCAGCCTATGAAAAAGTTAGAACTCTAAATGAAAAATTTTGCATCGCCTCATGACTAAAGTTTAAACTACTTTCATTTTAATCCAAAAACTTTAAGCTAACAACACTCACTTGTCCGGCATTGCAAAAGATCGGAATCTTTCCACTGAGCTGTAGCAAGACATTTGGTTTTGTTTGAGAAAACCCGTGTTTTATTGGAATAAGCTACGTATTGATTTTGGGGACATCTAAACTCCCCCAGTGCGTTGTAGTTGGATGATTTGCAAACAACTTCAAGTGATCTACCTGGGCTGATTCTACATTCTACAGAAAATAATTGTTTAGTGCAATATCAAATACGAAAGATAAATATCAATATCAAATATTCCATAAAAATTTTCGGGAGGAGGGTGGCGATTTTTTTATAGTTGTGGAGATTTTATCTAGCAGAGACTCCTAAACAGACCTAAGCTTGTAGGCATAGAGGTAGTTTTCTGACACAAATACAAACACCAACAATCAACAATTTGCTATTTTACTATATAGCAACATTTTGTTATTTGGGCCCAGTACATGGTCTGGGCACAACATTTTTTTCATTGTCTCTATGAAGTTAATCGCACATTCAAAAGAATGATGACTTACACAAAAAGGCCAACTTAAGAACGGTCAAAAAGCATCTGTTTAATGCAACACAAAGTAGAACTTTAATAAGACAAATTTATAGTGGTTTTTTAGGACTATTAATTTGAGTTTCTCAATTTACACAAATCATGGAGTTGCAGTAAAATTTAGTAGGAATTTGTCACAACCGATACTAGACATTAAAAGTTTTACTAAAGAAAAGTTACCAAACCAGTGTGGCGTATAGTGGAACTTTGATAAGCTCAATCAACAATACTGCAATCAAAATTCCTATAGCTATTGCTCTCATCAACAACAGGTTTGTTTTCAGATCAATTTTTTGCTAGCATCACAGCAATAAAACCAAACCCAATTAAAGTTATAAGAATAATTGTATTTTAAACGAAGCAGCCCATTAATGATTAGTGGCATAATTCCATAAAAACTTTCGGGAGGAGGATGGCGATGAACGCTTATAGTCAAGCTTTATTATTATTTGAGTAAGATACATGGATCCTGTTTTTTTTCGAATTGATGTATGCCGACAATTATCATCTTTCAAATTACATTTTAAAGAGTGACTATAGGTTGACGCATGGTCAAACACATATTTCAATAAACACTATTGAAGCAAATAAAAAGCTATTTTTGTATTACGTGGAAGGGATTTGCATGAGCTTGACCTGTAATTTAAATTTAAACAAACAACTCTACTCAAAGTTAAAAAAGGTGTACATTAATGTCATTAATATTTTTCCTCTATAAAAGGTAGGCACAAGCATTGTTTTTGAGTCGTTTCTTATTGCATTTTCACTTAACAATGCAACTAATGACTCGCTTTACTTATTCAGCAGATAGGCCAACAGCAAATGCTGTGCGGTGGTTTGTTGTAGACCACAAGGCCACACACTAGACCACTGCACTAGTCTTTTGAATTGTATAAAAAAAGTGCACTTTAATGTCAATATACGGGATTGAGTTTTTAGCGAGTGGTTACCAAACTTTTGAATGCCACCTAACTGAGTGCGTTTTTGAAATCTTCTATTCCTTCTCATGGAAAGGAAGCAATAAAGATAAAACTTTGTTTTTCACACTTTATGCTTCTTACTACAGTGCCTACCAAATATATCTTGGTGTAACACTGGATCGCAGCCTGACACAGAAAACAACTCCTTGCCAATGCCAAAACAAAGATTACTATATGAAATAACATTATGAGAAAACTTACAACGACGAATTGAGATGTCAAGCCATCTCTACTTTTAATCATCAGCCCTCGCCCTCGTGCTCCTCGAAAGTGGATTGAATATACCGGTCTAGAGTGCGAAAGATCTTACCTGGCCAAAACCTCGACTCAGCCTTTACTAACACCTGCAGCCTTGCAACTGGCTACCTCAAATATACTACAACCAAAACTTTACCAGCCAGCATTTCTTCATCTAAAATCAGATGGGAAGTTGCCAGCCGTGTGGAATTTCGGTGGCAAATTAGCAATGAAAGCATCTTTGTATGGACAATGTGCACTGATACAATGACTGAAATCAAGGGAAATTTGTAAGACTCACCACTGCTTTGCACAAATCATCCTTTAAAAAATGATTGAGGCTTTGGAGAGAGACTTTCACGCAGGATTCTCCTAACGATAACGCGAACTTTTCTCTATCTGATTCCCCACAACCAGATTACAATGTAATTCGGGTAAAATGAAAATGCTTGAAATACCTTCGAAACAAAGTTGATAGTACGAAATTAGCCTTAGGAAAGACAAACTATTCCAAAACCTTATATACTAGCAAATATGGCACTAGACCATAATGGATCCAATATCTTTTTATCTGCCCTAAACAACTAACAACATGTGCAACTAATAATTCGGCACTGTATCATACACGTATATAACAGAGCATGAAACAATAGGCAAAAATCACATCACGTCTCAGAGAAACGGGCCAATTTGTCAACCCGCCGCCCCGTTAAGCACCGCTAGACGTCGTTGGTCAAAGTCTTAGTGCTTCTGCGTGTGCATTGCTCGTTTAAGGATAACGTTAATGAGTGGGTTACTTTTGCTTGTGACGGGACGGGCCCTGCTGATGAGTCCAAAAGGATGAAACGCGTCCAGGGATGGTCCCGTCAAAATTGGTTGGGTGGTATCATTATTGTTTCCTTGCATATTCAGCCTTAGTTTAATAAATTGTTAATGCCCCGTTCGCTCGTATGCTGCGTTACCAATCAGGTGCAAGCTTTGCAATTTTCTATCTTCGCTTATAACTTAAAATTTTAATGCGGTGGCATTTAGTGTATGTCTTTATTTAGATAAAAACTCTTTTTCTTTGAAGATCATCTTGCGTCAAATGACCATTTTTCCCTTGTTTCGGGATAATGGAAAATGCACTTGTAATGTAGGTTCACGAATAATTTCCAAAAAATTAAGTAAAAGTATCTTTGAAAATGTAATAGATACCTTTTTTAGCAAAATCTGCACCCTTCTGTAAGGATCTGTTTGATACGACACTTTCGTGCCTGCATTACTTCTTCCTGAAGATGGACTTGCCAGCCTTGCTGATGAAGTGGTTTTCGACGAGGATATTAGATCTGTTCCTAGCGATTCAACAGGTTCTGAGTATAAGCCAGAAGAAAATACCTATTCTCTTTTCCCAGGAATAATCAAATGATCTCATAAGAAATCTCGCACTTTCTAAACAAAAAACAGAATACTGATTTTTTGACAGTATTCAGAGTAGATGGACCACTAAGCTACTGCTATGACATCACAAGCTTATTTGAAAAAATGAAAGAGGACCACATAGAAAGTGAGTGGCGCCTCTTCCTAGATTCTTCCAAGAGAAGCCTTAAAGCAGTTCTTCTCCATAATGGCAATATAAAGACATCTGTCCCCATACAACATTTCGTGCATTTACAGAAATCTTATAAAAGTATTGAAATCCTCCTCAATGACATTCAGTATAATGAATACAGATAGTATCTGTGTGGAGACCTGAAGGTCGTCGGAATTTTAATGGAAATGCAAGAATTTACGAAACACAGCGGCTTTCTCAGCCTATGGGATAGTTGTGCTACTGCAGAACACTATGTCAGAGAAGACTGACCAGCAAGAGTAACATACATTCCAGGAAACGCAAATAATAAAGAGGTCTCTTTAGCTGATCCCAAAGATGTATTAATGCCCCCTCTTCATATAAAATTGGGCTGAATGAAGAATTTTGTCAAACAGCTGAAGAAGAGTAAGTCCAATGGGGTTGCATTCCTTTGCAACAAGTTTCCAAAAATAAGTGAAGCAAAACTAAAAGTAGGCATCTTTGTTGGTTCGCAAGTTCGAGAAGTTTTGAAATATCCAGACTTTGAGAGGGCTAACTTCAATTGAACTCGGTGTTTGAAATGCATTTAAATGGCTTTGTGAAAACTCCTTGGGCTATAGAAAGTCACCCTCATTTAAAATGGGAGTTGAAAATTTCCTTGAAGCACACAAAGAGATGGGTTGCCTGATGTCGGTAAAAATGCATTTCTTACATTCTTAACTGGACTTTTTTCCAGCAAATCTTGGTGCAGTTAGCGACAAAGCAAGGAAAATGATTTCTTTAGGATATTCAAGCAATCGATGCACGCCAAAAAGGCTTCAGAAATAAAGAAATGATGGCAGAATTTTGCTGGATGCTATATCGTGAAGATACAACCCATTCTCACAAACGAAAATCATATTCAAAGCATTTTTAAGTGTGCATGTGCAGTCTTTTTTCGTATATGTAAACAAACCATGCATGTAATTTTGTGTGAATTTGATAAGGTTGAGGGGCTCATAGGCTTTATATAAGTTTAAATATCAAGTGTCTGTTTTGTATAATCTGTGTAAGCGTGTATAAGAAGAACAACTATATTATCCATAAGATAAGAGCATTACATGCAAATAAGTATTGCTACATTGTATTGTTTTTCGCCTTTGTTGATTAAAATTGTAATTTATTTGTTTTTAAAACTTTGCTACTATACATTACAAATATTATGAAGCTAAAATATAAGAATTAATAGCATAATTAGAATGCTAATATGTCGTTAAGCTCCGAACAATTTATAAATAAATAAGATTAAATAAGATAAATAAGATATTAAATGTAATAGAAAAGATATTAGATAAAATTAAATAAATAAGATATTAACAAATTTAAATAAATAAATAAGATATTAAAATGTAAATATCTTATAAATGTGATGTGCTAGAGAAAAACTGAGCACAGATTCGGAATCAGCGCGAAAAATCTATTCAGAAAAGTTGACTTATATTTCTGAATAAAAAATTAAGTAAAAATTTGTTAACCAGTGTAATTTAGCTTAGCTAATTCACAGAATGACCCTGTAATACAACTGTTTTATTAAATGCAGAAAAATCAAATAATGTGGAACTCTTATCTCATAAACCCTGAGATGCAGACTTTCCTCGTTTAAAATTGTAAAATTTTTCTATAAGAAATTCTTTCCTTGTTAGAAACTATTGGTTAAGAAGATCGAGTTGACAAGATGGTGTCATTGAAATCGATACGTCTTTGTTGATAAATGTTCAAGACTGTATTTAGTAGTTGTGGTTAACACTAGAATTACCAGGATTTTTTTATACCTAGAATTGCCACGGTGTCCTATAGGACACCATAAGTAATGTGGCATTTTTTCTGTGTAACTGCTGGTGCTTTAACCGTTGTTGTGCATTCTAAATGAAGGCAGTTTCCAAAGAACACATTTGCATTCGATTTGTAATGTAGAAAACCGATTTCAAGCACTTTTTGTTTTCGATAATTGTACTCAGCAGCATCATATACTGAACGTTTTACGTTATCACAGCTTTAGTTTGAACTACTTTTTGTGTTTCAAATGTAAAGATTTTGTCATAGCGCTTTTGTGAATGAAAATTTTATATTTGAAACCAAATTTTAAAGAACAAATTTTGCAAAAATAATCACTCTGTCCTACACTGTTTTACTGACAAGCTTACAGTACAGAGGTCACAAAACATAATTGGCAGAAAGTAATAAGCTTTAGACCACAATATCAGCCACTAAAAATAGTTTTGTATTTTCACTAGCAGCAACCGTTGCATTTTACAAAAACTATTTTCGAATTGTCTTGAGAACATTTTCCACAAGTAGGATTTTGGCATTGGGAGCATATAAATGTAGTTGCATTGTTACATCCTGTTTTATAGCATTTTCTGCGTTTTCTTGGTCCAGATGTCAAAGTGATGGGAGAGCTGTTTTCTTGTTGTTGATGACGCAAATGCTCAATAAGCTCAAGTATGCATTTTCTTCGTGATAGTTGAATACCAGTTGACTTTATGTAAATTGCACATGCATTGATAGCCGCAATATCGAGAATATTGCCCCAAACAGCTAATGGCCATCTTCTAGAAGCTGATCGCGTAGTGTACAAGCAAGCCATTTGTTCAAAGCAGTCGACGACAACTTTGTTCTCATTGTAGAAACTAATCACAGATGGTTTTTTGGCAGCAGTGGTAGTGTCAACATCAGGTGTTGAATGCATGGTGGACAAAAGACAGACGGTTTTCTTAGGTTTTGGTTGATAACTCACCAACATCGCACTACTGTTCTTGTGCCAAAATAATTTGCTGGAATTCACACCCCCTTGCTGAGGTTCAGTCATTGATACTGACAAGTCACGTCGATTTTTTTCATGATGCCAACCAAAAAGAACTTTAATTTTTGCAATTTTTCAGTCAGGGGTAGCGATGTGAAGAAATTGCACAACAGATATTGTAACCTTTTTCCTCGATATGCTCTGTAATTTTGATCACAACTGACTCTCCGAGTGGTACACCACAACGACCCTCTTTTTCTTGTGCACCCAAAAGCGGAGTAATATTTGCAACATACTTTGCTTTGACATCTACTAAAACCCAAAATTTTATACCATATTTGTCAGGCTTGTTCTGCATGAAGGTGATGAAAGAGCACCGAGAGTTTAGAGGCATGAGCTGTTCATCAACGGTAAGAGAAAAATCGCATGTCTACTTGGACTTGCACATTGAAATAAAAGTTGTGAATACGTCCCGTATTGGTGCAAACTTGTCGGCTCCAAGACCCCTCCTTATTCTGTTCAGTTTGTCATCAAAACGCAGATATTTCATTGTTTTTGTAAACTTGTTTCGGGGCATTGTTTCACCAAAAATAGGAATTCCATAATTCTTACTCCATAAAAAGGCAACGGAATGAATTTTTCCATACACGCCTCTAGCGTCTTGCAAAGCAATGAAACTTTCAAGTTCATCCAAAGTCAAAGAAAAGTCGACGTCTCCACAGCGTACAGCTTCATCAGTAATGAACTTGGTTATTGATCTCAATATTGACTCATGAATAAACATCTTCCAAGCGTCATATGGAGTCGTAATAGTGCATGAAACACTGCGGGGTACTACAGGAGATGCAGTAAAGACATTGTGCGCAGCAGTTCTTTCAGTCAGGGCAGGTTGGGAGGACGTCCAAAGTGAACAATTTTTCCAAGGTATATCGGACGAAGTAGCCTCTTGTCTACCGGTACTTGTAACATCGTTACTATCATCATCCGATTCATCTTCACTACTATTACTGGCAATAAATGCTGGCCTAGCAAAAGATAAAATCGAAGAACCTAGCTGCGTTTCTGCATCCTCTTCGTCACTTGACAACTCATCATCGGTGTCCCAAGAAGTAATGATATTTGCTACTTCATCACCAGATATCACTTTTCGCTGTGCCATGTTCAACTCAAATGACTCAAAACACCCAAGAAAATAAATATCTAAAGTTTGAAATGATTTAGCTCAATAAATCAACTGTAGAGAAATAAACAAAACGAAAATTTTGCAAATTCTGTAACCACCAAAGAAATAATGCTGCTACCTTTTTCAGTAATGTTTTCCCTAAATAAGTTTTTCAAAATCTGCAACGAGGCTATAAACATTCTGGCTAACTCTAAATATCATGCATATGGCTTTCATAAAAGTTTTACAGCTGTTACTTTTGCAGCTACTGCTTTGAACTATACTGGGTGTTGCAAGCGTAGAAGCAGAACTTGGATCAGTGTTGATAAGCTTTTATCAATGACGCTAATCAGAAAAAAGCCAGACTTATCGGGGGAAAAACAATAAAACAAAGCCATAGCAAATGAGTTTCAACAAGCAGTAGTTGGCAACAAAAGATAACGTTTAGATAAGGAAAATTGGCCAATGCAATATAAAATGCCTCGTGGTGTCTTATAGGACACGTGGTAATTCTAGAGTAAAAAGTCAAAACCATAGTAAAACCTTTTGAACAAAGATTTTAAAAATTATTGTGGTGCATAACTATCACCTACACTAAATTTTGCTAATAGTCAAAAAATTTCGAAATTAAAGTTTTTATATCAAAGTGGGAATAACAATTTCAAAAGTGTCTGGTGTCCTATAGAACAACTTGGTAATTCTAGTGTTTAAGAAGTGGATGCCAGCCCGGACATCGCTAAGGTCATTCCGTATGTTTACTAAACAACACTTACAATTGAAACTTCATGAAATCCAAAAAAATCGTATAGGGAACATTTTATTGACTAAGCATTTGTTCAAAAAAATAAGGTACACTTCAATTTATTGAGCAAAAAATATAATTAACTCTAAAAAGCGACGTGCTTGGGCTTGTTATAAGCAAACTTTACTAAACCAGAGCCATATTTGGGCGATGGTCCCATATAGAGCTATGACAGCATGACAAATGTGAATAGAAAAAAATCTTCCATTCTGTTTAACTACCAAAGTGGGTAAAATTATTGCTCAGAAATAGTTGATCACCAAAAAGACCTTCACGCTTGTTAAGTGACCAAATTGCACAAAGTGTTCTGCCTCAAAATTTAATTTCCAGAAAAAGCTTTCACCTCCACAAAATGCTCCCCGTTTCCCACAAAATTAAGTTCTTTCTACTGTAAATACACTGCTGTTTAAAGCATACGTCTTAGATTAGAATTGGCTCTTTGTTGTATAAAATAAAGCGCACCCGTGTTATTTTACAGTTGTGCCGATAGGTTTTACAAATACCTTCTCATAACAAATTTTATACAACTTTCTGTTACTTGTAAGCTTACATCTGTCAATACACAGTGTTTTCGTGGTAAATTTTGAAATACTTATCTTTTTATATGTAGCAATTGCGTACATCTATTAATGATTAATTTGATCAACTTACTTTTAACTTTGATTTCAATTGAAAGTAAAGTTTGACTATTTCCACTCCGAATAACAGCAAATGTCGCATCTTCATTCAGAGGAAATGTCACAGTCAAAGAACTTATTATATAAGTTGACTCTCCACAAAAAACGATTTTGCAAGTCACTCGGAACCCATTTTCATCTGTATTTTTACATGGTAATAACGAATTGTAAATAGTAGTCTGATATTGTGAGGGTACGAAAGTAGGATGTTTCCAAACATAATTATTGCCTACCACCAAAAATCTAGCTGACAACATCAATTCTTTGAAATTTCTTGCCACAATATTTTGTACCAAAGCTGGGTTTGTTTGAATTTTGTTTGAAGGATTTGAACACATTCCTGCAAAACAAGCATAAATATTACAATATCATAAGGCAGTGTGAGTAGATATTGGAATAAATGCTAACTCCTTTAGGTTGAATTAATTTGGAAATTTTTAATAAAAAAGCGTAAACTCGATAAGCGAAAGTAAGACACGAGCAGTGACACCGTCAGTAAACACAGAGAAGGAGCTATGTGACATCGTTTTAAGAAAAAAATCAATCATCCTGCTTTGGTTTGTACAAAAAAATAAATAAGACTAACAAATTTCATATTGCAAACAAAACCAATCAAAGGATTTTTGGCGTTTCTACTATGTATGTTCTTTGTATCGTAACGCTGAAAAGAATAAAATCGGCAAATTATAGTTTCCGTCGTAATTGTCATCCTATGTTTGATGTTTTTAGAGTAGGGTGGAGGCAGGCAGTTGCGTAGCTAATGTGTAAGAAGTCTTTGAGGAGTACAAATTTCGCGCTACAAAACAACTAAAATGAGGACCATTTTTATCTTAAAAAAACTTTGGCCCAACATCATTAACTCTAATTCACGTTTTTGGCTTTTTAAAAAGTTGAGTATCAGAAGTTGTATGAAAAAGTTTAACCCCCAATTATTATTCAGTTTATAATCTATTACAATACAAAAACAAAGTTAATGAAAACACCATATCTGAGGGACAAATTAAAAGAAAATTTCTTCCAAAACCGCTCTGTCGACAAGAGCAGTTTTTGTTTTACATGTACTTGACAACAGCTTGACATGGAAATCGGGTTCAAAACATTTTGTAGGGTAAAAGCACTGCTTCTGTGCTCCCCCGCTATATCTTTAAGCCCCCCCTGCTACTTGAGAACAGTTTAATGAGATATTCTAGCAACACCTAATATTAGTTGCTGCTTTGAATGCGAGGTCCCTTAGAGTCAGAGACCACCAAGGTGAGGATATCACGAAGAAAGATTGAGCCCTTGCCGGCAAATGAATGGGCGCCATAGCGTTTCTACGATCAACTCCCAAGCGGTCAAAAATATTCTGAGTAATTAAACTAAATTCAATTTCAAACAAAAATGGTAACTTTGTTATCAAGTTTTTTGATTTAAATTAATCAACTTGTGAAACACAAAAATTGAACCATGACAATATGTAAGGGATTGAATATAGCAGGCATTTCTCGTATGTCGAGTGTAACGATTTTTCAATCAATCACTTCGTTCTTTTGACAAATTTTCTATTCAAATTTAACGTTTCGCTCCCTTAGTTACCGGGGAGCTTCTTCAGAACACGGTAGATGTTAATAATGTGACATACAAATTGTACAACATAAAAATATAAAGACTACCTGTATTACTAAACACTAAGAATTATTTATCAACAGGGTAGGCAATCACGTAATAACAAAAACATTGTTACATCACAGATACAGGAGTGGCCAAGTGAAAAGTGTTGTGAGAAACATAAGACATTACTTATTATAATTAATATAAATATTATATTATATTAATAATATAAATTAAATAATTTTATTTTATTAATTTTAATATAAATTAATTAATAAATAATATAAATTATTAATTAATTAATATAATATTATATTATATTAAACATAAGACAACAAGTAATGTCTTATGTTTCTCACAACACTTTTCACTTGGCCACTCCTGTATCTGTGATGTAACAATGTTTTTGTTATTACGTGATTGCCTGCCCTGTTGATAAATAATTTTTGGTGTTTAGTAATACAGGTAGTCTTTATATTTTTATGTTGTACAATTTGTATGTCACATTATTAACATCTACCGTGTTCTGAAGAAGCTCCCCGGTAACTAAGGGAGCGAAACGTTAAATTTGAATAGAAAATTTGTCGAAAGAACGAAGTGATTGATTGAAAAAATATGTAAGGGATTCCATTAAAATAATGCTAATTGGGCGTTAATTCTCTTTAATGACTTAAGTAACTGCAAATGTTAACTCCATATTATAAGCCTTACCAATTCATACACAAATCTTTGTTGTAAAAACTAAATATCCCCAACCCCTAAACCAAAATGCAATAAAAATTAAAGAAATGCAGTAGTGGCCAATTATAAACATGTGTGGGTGAGTGTGTGTGTGTGTGTGTGTGTGTGTGTGTGAAAGCGCGGCATGTCGCCCCTCTAGCTCCTCCTCCTTCTAGTGGTGGCGCCACTGTATGCAAGCAATAAACTTTGCTTAGAGGGTATATGTCACGAGTGAAAAATTTTGGTTCCTCGCGGATATGAATACAGCTCTTTTGATTTATGTTGTTGTCTTGTGCTGTGATGTGTCGTAACGGGAGACAACCTGCGGTCTGTTAAGCTATAATTGATCTCCCAAAAAACAGGTCCTGACCCTCTACTTGAATAGAATATACGTCAAGTTGGTCTTTAAAAAATTTGCTCTTTTAGAAAGCAGATCTTTGCCATCAGTTTCAATAACTGCATAACGACGACATATCACTGAGATCAGTGTTGCCACTTTTGGCTATTTTCTGCTGCAAATGTGGCCACACTGGTACATAAAATTCAGACCAATGCTTCATTAGTTATCTTCCTCATTTAAATAAGCATTGAAGCAAAGTAATAAGCCCATATTTTTATTATAAGCCTTGCTAATATACTTACTTCCAGTAGTTAATGAAAGAAACGAGGATGCAATGTAGTATAAAACAATCATGACTTTTAAAAAGATATTCAACAAAAATCTAACTAATTACCCTAATCTGTTTTCTTAAATATTACAAGCTAACACGGCATTAGCTTTATGTTCTTTTTTGAAGTTAAAAGCATTGCAAAAACAACATTAACCAATCCTTTTACATCTTATGCTACAAGAGCTACGGCAACATTTTCCTGCTTTTTTTTGCGACTCGAAATCACTTGAAAGAACAACTTGGTGCAATGACTAATACCAACATAAAGTATATAAATATGCATGTCCTCGTACATTCGGGTGGTCTTAAAAAATACTAGTTCAAAATTTGACCCCCTCATTTCTTCATTTTGTTATATTGACGAAAATATATATTGACTAAACCTTTTTCTGATTTGAATAATATTTTAGAGTGGTCCTCGAAGGGTGACTTTATGGGTTTTCAAGCTCTCTTGAGATACTGCTAATTCACAGGATAAAGCAGTAATGATGTTCTGGAAAGATTGAAATTTCAAAAATTAGATTGTTGTACTTCCTTTGTCGGTGTAGTTAAAAAAATTGGGAGGGGCCAAAGTTTCACAGAAACTTTGACATACTTATCGGCCATTTATTTGGTCGATAATTTCTTTTGGGGAAAATTGACGTTTGGGTAATACCTTTTTTTCTTTCTCGGGGTATGACATTTTTTTAAGATTGAAGTTTTGCTGTTATTTTGATTAACAATAGTATAAGCTCAAAACTTTGACTGCATCTTAAAAATTAGGAGGAAATAATTCCTTTGGCTCTTCTGGCCACGCCTATCTCTCTCTTTGAAAGCAAATGCTTCACACAAACAAGATATCGTTTCGATACCTGAACTATCATTGAAAAAACATTTGAGAAATACAACGTATATCTTGTGTCATCATATGATTAAGTTCACTAGCGAATTAGCCTTTCACAAAGTAAATAAAGCTTTAGCTGATTTGTATCGACCAGATGTTCACATTTTCAAGCAATTTGAGAAACAGTGGTAAAACATCAGTCACAACCCATTTGCATCAGGTAGCACTCGTTGTCAATTGAGCGATGTGGAAAGATTTTTTTACATTTTGAGACAGCCGCTGCTAAACATCCACATCACTACTACTCATCAAGATCTGTTAAACCAAAACTTCTGTAGGAGTTCGAAAGTCAGAATAGTCATTGACAACATGTTTTGGCCAACAGTTGTTCCTCTGTACCATACTAGCAGTTCGTAAAAGAAACCAAGCCTAACTTATACTGAGCCGAGGGGAAACAGTCTATATAGGTTAAATGATGTTAACCCTATGTCTTTCTACGTTCATGTCTATACATATTGACTTTTGACATCAGGGATAAAAGAGCTAAGCCGGTAGGTGTTTTTTAGTACCTTTTTTACACTTAATCTGAGCAGCTGGCTGCACTGATATCAGTATACTTTGTTAGAAGTGCTTGTGCGGCTCTGGCAAAGAGGCACATGGCTTAAAGTTGTCGCGCTGTTTGGCCAGCATTGAGTTTTGTTTTTTTTTTTGGTAGAGATGGCATGGTACCAAAGCTTGGCAGATGAGAGATAGCGTTGCTCCTTTACAAAAAAGCAACTGACTGGTTGCTTGCAAGAATAGATAAGTTGTCCATTACTTATAAATCTTAAAGGTCTTCAACATCACTATTATTTTAACTGACAATAGATATCATTCCATGCAGATAATATGACAATTTGTGGTAAATATATGGCACAAAAACATAATATGCTGGTAAATACTAAAAACTCGCCAAAACAACTCGGTTCAATATTTAAAATGCAAAGACCACCTTTAGACGCTGTTCAATTTTTAAAAAAATTATCGATTTTTCATTACTATAAGTGGATTACATTTACAGGGTGAAAGGTTAAAATTTTTTATTTAAAATTTTACTCTTTGCATAAAAGCCACTCCATTTTACATACATATATTTCCGAGAAAAAAACCTTGCAACTTATCTGTGAGGTTGAGGCAAGCCAAATCATGTTTGAGAAATGCTGTATAACGGTTTTGCCAAAAAAGCACAAACTCTCTCTCTCTCTCTCGGTCTCATGGTCCTAGCAATAATCCTAGGTATCAAATAACATAAAAACGATTAAAAACTTTGTCTTTTTTCTGCATTTAAATTTCTTCGGCAAGCTGAAAGCTTTTAAATTAACTCTCTGTTTCCCTCAGCTGGTAAGTGCAAATTTAAAAGTTTGATTTGAGATCAATAAAAAAGAGTCAACTTTTGTTAACTGACCAAAGAATGAGGCAACGAGTTATTGAGTTGGTTGATGAAAGCGCTTGCACTTCTGTTTGCCACTAATTTTTTGTTTTACCGTTATGCATGAAATCCGAATAAAACGACTAACATGTAATATTTGCAAACAGTTAGTTGTAGCAAAAAAAAACGTTTTTAGGAAAACAACTCTCTCATGTTTATATCAGCTATTCCATTTAATGCTTGAAACGTCTATCACTAATTTTTCGTCATTGGGTGAGGCTATAATTAAGAAGCAAGATATAATGTCGCATGGCTTTCCAGACAATGACCAATTGTGTCTTATCTGCTGAAGTTGGCTTCAAATCCAATGTGTTTAAAAACCCAAAACAGTTTTACTTCAATCAATGGGCTTACAAACAACAATGCAATCAGGATGCCCGAAAAGCAGCCATAAAAAACTGCAGCTGTTGTCAAAAATAATTTGATCAATAAATTCGCCATGTAAGTAACTTTAGCAATTAAGAGTTTTGGAATTCAATGACAACACCGAATTGCTATTCTTTGAAAGTACACAAAATAGTAATTTCTTCTGTCAAGACACAATGCTTGTAATAAAAATGTACTGTGCTGAAAAAACTGGGAACTCTAACGCAGATCGAACCATTAGTGTCTATAAAATTAGCTGCTAATGTTTTCCTTTATTAAAATTTGAAGATAACAATTTGCCTAACAAACATAAAAGGAAAACAGTTTATTTATTCATGCGTATGAGCTCATACTTTGCTTGCACGTCTTTCGTCAAATTGCGCCACCAAGACGGGCAGACTGCTTGGCCTCACCACCTGTCTGCCACATAAAGGTGGATGCATCTCGTTAAGCGCCTTGCCCAAAAACACAACAAGCAAGCTTGCCGGCTTGTTCTCCACATTGTCCTTTTTGTGCTGAGCGCCAAGCAGGGAAGCTGTAAATATCATTCTAAACTATTACGGTACGACTTGACTTGGGGAGATGAACCCCATGTCTACCAACTGCTAAGCGAACGCTCTAACCGTTACGCCATTGCGCCGATGATTACTCTGCGTACAATAAATAATTGAGAATATTGCATTTACAGCAGAATGCTTATGCATTTTACTGGAAATTAATCGCAGGGAAATGAATGCAAATTGATTGCAAAGAAACTAAACAAATACTAGATGAAAATTGATTGCAAAGAGAATTACAAAGAAAGTAGATAGATCAACCAAATTGTAATATTAGTGAACCTGGAACTAAACCTCCTGTCACATATTTAAACGTTGCTTTACAATAATTGCTGTTTTCACACATGTAGTCTAGAGAAAATTGGTCACTTGTGTAACTTACGGAAACAATTACTAAAGATCCCTGCTATCAGATTGCAAAATCCTGAATCATGTTGCAATTTTTGAAACGAGATTCATCAAAAGAGTAACTCACAAGCAAATTTCAATGAACAAAATCATCTCTTGCATAAATCTGATGTGTAAAGTGCAATTCTGTCTCTTTTAGCTCTTCCCAAAACTGCTAGGCGTACAAACATCCAACTTGGCACGATTGATCACCACCCCATGCTGGTGATGTCATCATGACGTGAAAATCAAAAAAAATTTTTAATTTGCATTACTTGACAGAGAACAACCGATTTTTGCTCAAACGAAAGCCGGCTTCCGACCAACAGTAACTTTCATTTTTTTGGGATCTAAAATGACGTCACAATCAACGCTTAATTACAGAATTTGGTTTTTGTGCTTTCTCAAAAAGTACTGGATTACAGAAACGCTATTGAGCGCTGTTTCAGGTGATATTTATAAGGTGCTTTTGATAAAAACAAATTTACAACCATTAACTTTTTGCTTACTGACTTTTTTCGGTCAAAAAAATTTTCCTTGAGTACAAGTAGTGAAATTACAATTTTAAATGGCTGTAACAAACTTTTTTTGGTAGTGTAGCCGATAAAACTTATTTATAAAGAAATATCAAAATTTCTTTATCTTTTAAACTGTTAATCAGCAAAAATAAATCCAAACAGTTGACAGTGTGCAAAAAATGAAAAGTGACATATATGTCCTCTTACTTAAAAAAGGGTTAAAGGTTATTTAAAATTGCAACAAGCAATTCTTTACTTACGCACTTTAAGTCTTCTCAGCATTCTCCTTTGCTTTTTCGTTTGCACGCTTAAAACTCGCTCTATGATGTCAAAGTACCGTCTAGTACGGTTAACAAAAGTTGTTACATATTTTTGTTGTATATTTTCTGTTGTGTTTTGTGGGACTTTGCTAGGTTCAACAGATTATTTTTGCTGACGTGTAACTACCAATCACTCCAGAATCCTTGCTTTTTAGTTGTTCATGTCCAATGCAAACATGCCTGCATGCAAAGTAGTAGAAAATGGAGCTAGAGTTTGTTTGCTAAAAAATCGAATTGTTATTATTGAGTTTTTATGATGAAGAAATTTGTTTTTACTTAGGTAATTAGTCAACGCATTAAACTCGTAATATGGTTTTGTAGAGTAAGACAACTGAAAAGTAATTGTTTGACAAGTGTAAGCAATTGTTAAGTGGTGTCTTACCAAAAAGTTCAATTACTGACGTGTTTAATTCTTTGTCTGAAAAATAGCTCTGGTATGTGATAGTTGTTTATCGTAATTGTGAATTCTTTAGTTTTAGAAAAAGAAAATAATACCACAGCAAATCCTAATTGTGTCAAATCAAGTTCATCACTCAACCATTTGTTTTTGTAATTTGAAAAATCCGATATTAAATTTATTTCTCTGTTGATTGAAATTGATTTTTACAAGTCCAAGATAAGAAATTGCCGTTGTTGATAGGATTTTCCTAGTATCATTGGGAAGAGGCTAGTAGGAAAATTAATCAACAAGTCTTTCGCTACCTCAAATCATAATATGAACATGTTTTTAATAATTGCACTTTATTTGCAAAATCACTTTATTTAAAAACAGGTTTGTGACGTTATTTCTTGCGATTTTCACACTTTTTTTTAAACAAAATAAAAGATATTTCAAGGCAATTCCGATAATGCATAGTACGTATGTTTAGTATTTGTTTTTATACTGAAAAGCTAAACTTTAAGACCGATGATGTTATTTTTTACCCCTTCAAAAAATGGTAAGCTGAGTAAAAGCAGATTACTTTACTATATATAGCGTTATAACAAGGTACCAACAATTGCTGTCCTTTAAAAGCTTATTAAATTTGGTTTCCATATGTGACTCCATTGACTTAGGGATAGGATTAGTTTATAATAGCTGATCAAAAATTGGTTGCCATACAACATGTTCCATTTTTAGTTGAACAATTTATCTTACTTGATTTAACAAATCTTTGAGCCTTTTATCTTATTGCGTAGTAACTGGCTATGAGCGGGTAACAAGTTTTAGTTTTGTCTCTTTTATGCCTTTGGTTTGGTACTATATCATCTGTTTAGTTTTAGTCGAGGAATAGCATTATGTAGTGTTTTGTTCAAGTGAGTAGTTAGTCCACCCACTTAGTTTAGTTTATTTCCCGTTCATATAAATAAGTTCACGAAATATTATTAGCTTTGTATTTCAATTTCCAACCAGTGTAAGATAGTCAGTTCTGTTTTCTTATTTTATAATTACGGTAAGTTGGTTTATGCATTTTGTATTTTCGTTTTACATAGAAATTGAAAATGCCTGTATAAGGCGAAATCGATATTTCTTATAATAAAGTAGCTCAGCTGATCTAGTGTACCTTGATTTTATCTATTACATTGATTTAACAAAATAGCAATCATTAGACAAAGTTAGTTTTTTGCTACATTTTGACTAGCTTTTCCCACAAGTTTTTTGACATTATCTGTCGACGTTTCCAAAAAGATTTTACAAAAAATGTAATCTCTAAACGTTTATGAAATGTAGCCCACCGGTTAAAAGCACACAAATTTTTGGTGCTTTCACTTCACAAAATAGCAATTTCTACAAAAAGTAAATACAAGTTGACGATCACTAATCTGGAATCATGTGGGATGCCAGATTTGCCATTTTGCCGGATTCGCCAATTATTATCTTAGAATACATAAACCCAGTTGCAAACCACAATAGGAAAGGGCAGCACCCTATTGCAAAATAGCCTTAGCACAAAATAGCCATCTGTAATTGTGAAAGCAACCACCATTTGGTCGCCATCAACATTTTTGACTGTGTTTTAAGCCCTCCCTCTCATACTTTTTACAAGTATTAATGATAACTTGTGGCAAGACTAATTCTTTGTCAGCATTAGCGGTGTTAATTAAGAGATTAAGATTATCACTATTACGTGTGCAAGAATTATGGATGCGCATAAAAACACAATTTTATGGTTTCTG
Source organism: Trididemnum clinides (assembly GCA_963675345.1). Taxonomy (NCBI): domain Eukaryota; kingdom Metazoa; phylum Chordata; class Ascidiacea; order Aplousobranchia; family Didemnidae; genus Trididemnum; species Trididemnum clinides. The sequence continues at coordinate 26,907,427 of OY776294.1, forward strand.
GTCACACAGGTGCACGATGGGTGAAGCAGGCTTGGCTGGCTGAATTGAAATTCTTAATCCCAACGTTGCTGATAGGGAGCCATGCGGGCGCCGGCAGAGCCGGCTAGTATACTACAAAGCAAGAATTTTTTCTTTAGCTGATATGCTGCTTGTTGAATGTTCATGTCCATACTATACAGCATTGTCATAGAGTTTAAAGTTTAAGAAAAAATCAGAATAAAACCATAACCCTAACAATTTGTAAAACTAAGTTTAGAGAAAACATTTGTTTAAAAACAACTCGGTCTGAAGGGTTCCTACTACAAGCGTAATATCTCTCAAAACTTTATTGGAATGCCTGGCGGTGTACTTCTCAACTTTTAATTGCCACAGTTTTGGACTCCTATGCTGATGGCCGGAATGCGCAAACCAAATTTAATTAACCTTGCTCGGCATCATTTCTCAAGTTAGGAAATATTTGGGAGTACTTGAAACCATGCCAGTTAAAGATTTAAAACGTCTTCATTATGTATCTCATCGGAAAAATTCTGAACGTTAAAGAAAACTGACCATTTAAATTGAAGACGTCTTTCACAAAAAAAAACTCAATGACTTCAGCTCTTGGCTGGCATTCTGATTGGCCAGTGTGATTTATCAGAAGTTTAAAATTGGTCCGCCAGCAAAAAAAGGTGGCACACATCTAATCTAAGAGATTAACGCTTATACCGTTGCGACGGCCGAGCAGAACCGTGTTTTGCTGATAAGCTTTACGCATCGAGGTCAATCGACGGCTTGCGTAAACAGCAACGTCATAGATGAATGAATCACTGCCTTAAAGATCGTAAAACAAGTAAATCCTATATTCAACATTTGTTCGAAATGTTATAAATTTTTATGTAATCGAAGTTATTGAAGCACAAATAATTGTTCTAAACAAGCCAAAAAGTTTTCAATATCCTATTGCTGATATCAACTTATCGTATCAAATCCAAAAACTTCTGTTGCTACTTTACTAATCGAACTTTTTACCTGAGTCAGGTGCCAAAATATAAATAGTATTTTCAACTTCCAATTCCAGATCATCTAGAACAAACCGTGTAATATACATTAGCAGGTACCCATTTTTCAGAAGAGGACGGAGCAACATATTCTCTTGATTGTACTGATTGGTTGTATTTTTAACTTATTTTGCAACAGCCTGTTACATGGATATAACATAAAGTTTGTCCAATGAAAAGTTTATTAGCAATCTGGATCAATGTACATCAAAATTTCAACAATTCGACCTCACTTCGCACGTCAATCAAGCGGTTGCATTGATAAATTTTCTGATAGATTTCAAGTTTTAGAATTTTTAATTTAAGAATCGCAATTCTTCTTTCTGTTTCCGAAACTATTATTTTCCATTATCTTTTGCAATAGATAAAAGTTTAATGAGCTTTTTTTAGCTTACCAGACTTTTGCCTATGGGAAGCAGCAAAATCTGCAGTATACTGGGGTGGGCATAAATTACTCGACAATTCGGATGAGTACAATAACTTGTTTAGTGAAGCGTTGACACAAAGCTTCATATCTTAAACGCCCCCATCAATAATGTGACATCAAGTGTGACTGATGTACGTGTACTTGCCTTGCTGACGATTCTATTTGCTGACGCATGTAGGCAGTGATGACTTCTCATTGCGTACACGTAAGTGATAGATCAGCTTGCAAGTTGCAATGAAGTTGAACGCATTACATGACAGACATGCAGAGAAGAACGCCGTCAGAGAAGATCCATATGCTTAGGACCTACTGGAGAAGAGAGAATGCCATGAATGTGATTAGAACATGGCCTGATTTCTTTGAGTCTAATTCACCGCATCGAGAGACAATTTACAATTTACAAGATAAATTTGATGTGACCGGATCGGTATCTGATGCCCCTCCATCAGGCAAACCAGTAACTATCAATACGACAGAGAACCAAGAGCTGGTGGTGCATTTGTAAGAGACTAATAGACCTTTATTTGATATTTGCTATGTTTGTCTCGTTACATGTATAGTTGGTTGATAAAATAAATGATATGTGATTTTGGAAAACATTGTATTCTTATTTAAAAGACAAAAGATGGGTAAAGACGGGTAACTTATGCCCACCCCTGTATAATATATAAATATGAAGTATATAAAGCAACATACACTGGATGATGAAAGCAACGATTTATTCAAAAAACTACATTTGTTCACTTTATTTCAAGTGAGCAATCCTTGGCTGTGTTTAGAAATAAATTTGAAAGGGTCCGATTGTGTCTTAATGCCAATGGAACCCATATTCAGCATCTATAGTAATAATTGTAATGTAAATGTAATATACTGTATCATAATTAATGAAAAAGTGCACGAAAGAGTTTTCGAACACCCTGTATAAAAATAAAACAAGTGTCAAGATAGACGTAGGAAATTTAAAGACTTGATTAATTATCTTAAATATACCACAGTAGCAGACGGCAAATGACAAGCGTGCAAATTATGAGCTAAACAATGCCGTGCAATAGTTAAAACTAGGTCAAACGATTATTTAGATCAGTGCTTTTCAACCGTTTTGGCATCGAGGAACTCCATTCGACAAAAATTAAAAAAACAACTAAAACAAGAAAAATAAATATATTTTGCTATCACATAAATTCAAGTTGTGCAAATATGCTTGACTTCACGATTTATGCTCATATATAAATATCACTGCATACATAATTTAATCAAAACTAGAGAAACCTTTCCAAAACCTTTATAGCACACGGAAACCGGTTGAAAAATTTGTGTCGCTAGAAAATTATTTAGAAGCAATAATTTCGCTTCTTAAGGTTTTTTGTGGCGACACAAATATTAACCTCAAATTAATTGCGAATCTAACTCTTTACAGTCACGTTGCGATACATGTAACATCTAGTCGTGGTCACTCATGGATAGGTAAAAGGTTTTAAGTTGTCTTAAAAGAATTTAGGTCGAAACCAGAAGAGGCCTACCCATTTTTGAAAGTTGCAATTTCTAACCTTGCTTTCTAAAAATTGCTGTGCTTAATGCTAATTTAGAATTCATAAATTTTACTCAGCATATATTTTGTTTGTTTTAATTGATTTGTTCAAGTTCTTGAACATGATACAATAGACTCAATTTTCTAACCCATTCATACCTCAATTGCATTTGGGCGGCTATGGAAATTTACTATGACAAGCTACCAACAACTTTTACATATGAACACTAAAATCAATTAATGCTCACTTACTACAACTCTAACCTTTTTAAATATTAGTAGCGTAGCAAAATGTCTAAACCTGACCTGTTCTAGCCAATGTAATGCCATGATAAACAACGAATAACATGTAACCAGTACTATACTCGCTCTAACTTAATCTTTAATAACAAGCTGATAACAACGCATCAAAACAGCAAGAAACAACAATACTTGCATTATGACGAAACAGTCCGAGCAGAGTTTTAAAATGATTTCCTTTGTTTCGGATCGCTCTTCAGCTCGCATTGCAGCAACATGTTGTCAAGACCTTCATCAAGAAATTGCCATTATCATAAGAAACTGCTGTTTGTACATCGCTGTTCAAAATCCAGCATGTGTGGTGTTCTATGTTCACAGTGACACTAGTTTAACTCTTTTGCTCCCGCGTGAAAAACGAAAAAAATGTCTGTAAGGTGGCAGAGCGAAAAAACTGTCATAATCAATCATAATTAATCATAATTATGTACCTCAAGTTTGTTTGTAAATCATTTAGCTGTCTACTTCTACATTAAGTGTGATATATCCTTGAAATCTACATTTCTTGAGGATTTCAAATAGAAAAAAACATTTTTTTTGAATATGCAAATTTTATGCAAATGAACCCCCAACTGGGGGGTAGTTGTCTTCAAAATTAATGTAGTACCCTCACCTCAAAGATCACTACAGATTTAATTTTCAACCAATTTTTTTAGAAATGGTCGCAAAATGATGCTAAGCAAATAAGCTTTCAAGGTACATCAATCAAAACTTACCTAAGAGCCTAGATTTTCCACAATTTGCAATTTTCTGAGGCAAATGACCTTTTTTTTGATCGGTACCGACCGGTACCAAATTTTGGTAGTTAAATTTAGTACCTAAAATATGATCAGTTATTATCTGCTAGAGGTTAGCCTAAACCATGTAACATTATGTATTTTTGAACAGGGAATTTCTTCAAGATTCAGAAAATATCAAGTTTAAATAGAATATGCTGTCACTGACAATGAAACAGCCGCTTGTTTACACCCTTCCCATTTCTTGAGAAACAAGGGGGATACAGCAAACTTTGATTTAGAGAAGCAAAACTTCTGCTAGCTTTTAAACTTGTATTTCGCTTCTTGTCTCCTTGGAAATTTGATACAAAATGACGACTTTAGTAGTGAAACATTTGCAATTTATTTTATCTTTTTAAGAGGTGTAGTTTTACTAAAAATATAATTTAGTGAAGGCAAGTCAAAAAATTTTGGGGGTTTTGAACTGACATGATGTACAGTACTGATTTTTGATCAGTAAATATCATATACGACTTAGTCTAAACTTTTTAAAGTTATATATTGCTGGAAAGCAAATTTCCTAAGCTTTCAAATGAGTCTGGTATTTAGCAACATATCATATTTTTTACACACAAAATTTACTTTTATCTACTTACCATTTAAATTTGTTTGGGGGGGTTTTGAGACCCCCAAAAGATTTGGAAATTCAAAAAAGTAAAATTTATTATTATCGCTTGAAATTTTGTCAAATGATGCCCCAAAAGAGTAGTTTTCAGACTGTATTAATGATAAAGGGTTTGGTATTGTGGTAAAGATGTAATCTCAATTTGATTTTAGTGTAGTTGGCAAGTGCTGAAAATTTGGCAGATGTTGTCGTCTGCAACTGGGCTCTTGGTCATTTTAACCGTTTTTGGGTATAAAAATCCAAGAATTAGGGCACAAATTATACATCTTCCAATGCGTGAGGAAATAAGCGTGATCTTTTGAAAATTGTATGAAAATCGAATGAAAAATATAGTCACAAATCGATTTTTTAGTAAACTAATTTTGTAACTCAATTTAAAAGAATTTGAAGTAAACACTGAAAACACGAGATCATCAATCGATGATCGCGGGAGCGAAAGAGTTAAGTATGAACTTCTTGCAGTATGAGTTCGCAAATCAGAAACGTCAAACGAATATGCAACAGAATGCGGTACTCACCGTAGTCACTGAAGTTTTAAGTAAACTACTGGTATCGGCGGCCCAACCGAATCAAATGGCAACCACTTATGGATCGCGACCCAGTTGGGGAGCACTGACTTAGATAATGGCGGTTCAACAAAAATCACTTAATTTACTTAATACAGCGATAAAAATCTCAGGTGAATAATTAAGTAGCTTACTGGTAAATTCGGGTCGTAGAAATAACATTTGTCGGCTATACCAAACGCGTTTGAATTTAGACTCGTTTCGAAGTTGCCAATATGCTATTGGTTTAGTGAATTTCCCGCACAAACAAAGGATATCGTGGTAAAGTGATAACAGGTGAACATAACAGCATTGCTATCTTAAAATTTGATCGCGCTACCACAGCTATTATATTTGACGGTTTAAGTCATTAAACCATGATCTAAATAAAACAGCAAAATGCCTATCAAACATCATAGAAAGCAACAAATAATTTTACTGCATTTACAAATAGCCGATGCCAATAACAAACCGGCTCTAACTCAAACATTTTTCTGTGTTGGCACGATAAGCAGTTACATTATTGAAGAAGAATAAAGAACCATTTGAAACAACAAAACTTGATTGATGCTCACATTTCAAACTGATATTTTCATCTTTAGTGGCATCCAAATTTCCAACAGATACATTTGAAAGAGCTGAAAGACAAAAAATTTTTCATAGCACGAAAGATTTCGAAAATTTGGCGCAAGTTGAGAGTATCTACAGAATTAATTTGCTTCTGGCCGTCACGCAAACATATAACAGACCGAACAAGATGCTGTAAAGTTACCCTAACCAACTAACATAGAACACACTAAAAACTTAACTTTTGATTTTCACGAAGGTCACAAGAACCCAATCAGCAGCTAAAATTTGCATACTTTTTCTTTTTAAAAATAAATTTCTTATGACATGCACGTCTGCTAGCTAACGCCAAAATTGGTAACAATCAAAAATAAAATGCTTTATACAATTGTTACCAAAATTTATCAAAATTTTTTCGAAAACTTTTAAACCAAATTTGATAAAGTTGTTTTTATCAGACATTGAAATAAAAAGAAATTTTGGCTCTGATCGTTTTGTATATAGTTGTAGTCACATTATTTTGGTATCATTATTGACCATATTGTTTCGTTGCTCAAAATGGTTAACTGTCAGAATAAAAATATAAAGGCAACATCAATCTGTACTAATTTATGAAGCTAAAAAACATTTATAAGCAGGCTCTTCATTTTAGGCCCAAACCCGAATTAACTCCGAAAATATAAAAACGAACCCGAAAATTTATGTGAAGCCCGAACTAGGCATGAAAATTAAATTTACCGAATAAACTAAATCGGCGGGTAGGCATAAAAATCTATTAGACTGGTTAGCTCAACAATGCAAATGCTATGAGCTGGTCTGTAAAGTAGAACAGACTTCCATTTGAGCGCTCTCCCTCTACGTAACAAACCACGCTTGAAAGAGATGCGAATACAGTTGGAGCGGCGCGCTGAGTACCATTACGTCACAGTCTCAGTAAAAAAAAATGATTCGTGCAATAAGTTTGTGTAGAGAAAGTGACATTATGACTCACATGTGGTAAAGAGTCATGGCGAATTAGGATCAGAATCACGCCTGACTATCGAATCTGGGTCAAAACTCCCGAAAGAACAAGAAACAGAATTTACTTTCTATTTGAATCAATACAAGCAGGAAACATGTGTCACCTCATAGTATACAATCTAGTTAGGTTGCCAATTACGGTGAAAAAAGCTGCTACAGTTAATTATGTAATGCAAAGGGCGTTTGATATCCCACCAGAATTGTGTTAACCATTAAACGTAGCCGCTAAAAGCATCTGCGTCAGTATAATTATCCAGGATATTACACCTAGACCACGCAAATTATGATTAACCAGTGCTCTCTTAAAAAGCAATTTAAAACGAAAATGTATAAAACTTTATATACACTAAGCTACTTATACAAGTGTACTATGCTAAAGCCTCAGCAAGACAATTAGTTTTGTTGAACCAAGTCTTGCTTTATTAGAGTAATGTAAAGCTTCTTTTCTACAAAATCTAAACTCTGACACTGCGTGGAAGTCAAATAATTTACAAGCAACTTCAAGTGATCTACGACACCTCCGATTCTGTGTTATCATTAACCAATAACACAATCAAACTGCAAGGCAACATGCTAATGGCAACAGAATCTGCAGCAAAAGTTGCGAAACTTGGAAGAATAATTAAATTTTGAAACTTCATCAAGATTTCACCTTCAAAATTTGGATTACGTGTAATTGAGTGATTTGGATCAACATAACACACTAACATCAAAAATAATTGTACACTAATTTTCAAATCGATAATTCTTTGAGTGTGTTTTAAGGTTTCACTTGGGCTTTATCGCTATTTAACAACATAAAATTGAAATTAATTAAGTTTGTGCAGTCGTTTTTGTATATTATTTTAACATTGCTTGGGTTCAACTCGATTTTCGCTCATGTACATGTTCTGAAGTATGTACCATAGAAATAGACAATAGGGTGCAAAAGCCCTAAGATCCAACACAGAACATTTTCAGCGAACCTGAGATACCTAATTTTTGAACAAATTTTAAGAAAAATTGAAAAGTATTTTAGCCTTTGTCATCAGAATAGCTTTTATTAAAGAAGTAACTCCAGGTATAACAGCTTTGTTAAAAAAGAAACAATCAATTATTACTTTTTTTTGTCAAAATGCACTAATATCTTCTTGACGCACGCAGAAAGATGGTATTCTGCAAAGATCAAAAAATAAATTTTGCTTCTACGACAAGCGGTTAGAAAGTTATAAACTCTCCAGTCAGTATCATCTACTGGCAACAGATTTGAGGACTTGCCACAGATTTTACCAGCGACGCACGTTGAGCAAACTAGTAAACAACTATTTTGATTCCAACAAACTTAAACGGAAACAATTACTGGTACAATTTTTTATTTTGAAGCTTTTTGCAAAGATATTTTGAATGTTTTACTTTGACAAAATATTTTGATATGCATTTGTAAGAAAAAGACTAAAACTCGTCTTTAAAAGACCAAAGAACAGCAAAAAAGTAAAGACTAAAATTTATACTCGCATAGCGAAAACCATTTAGCTGCTGCAGGCTATGTTTACGCCTTTTCAATAGACTGAGTTGCAGCTTGGACTTAACGGAAAAGCAGCTTTTGTAAAGAAGTTGAGAAAAAAGCAGATTAATTAAGCCTGATGTCAGTAATCTATCTCAACAAAAAGGTAGTAAATTTCTATACAGGCAACAACTTTTACCGTCATCAGGCAAAAAATTAAGTATTTCAAAAAAACTAGGATCAGAAAAAACTATTAAAACAAACCTGCTTAATTTACTTACTCGTGGTTGTCAATGCCACAAAGATGCAGAATATCATAACAAAATGTTAAATTTTCAAAAGATTTCTAAATTGCCAAGAAGATAACTACTTTGTCAATGACACCATAATCAACTGAAACACTGCAAAAAACTAAGCTACAATTACTGCAATGTAATAATTTGTCTTGACGTTATAAAACCTAACAACTACATTTCAGATTTTACAGCACAACTTTGATGTTTGTTTCATTTACGTAGAGCTACTGGCAAAAAAAATCATGGCTCCTACAATTAACAGGTTAACAGCTGAAAAAAATAGCATAAAATTTCCCTGGTTGAACAATAATAGATTACAAAAATTGGATTATCTTGAACACTTAATTTTAGAAGTTACGGGAGTTTACCGTTACGTCTATTCTGTTACGTGTATGATTTTTTGCAGTTTTGACAAATAAGCGCAGTCAAAAATTGCCTCTACTTCAGTTGCCTCGCAAAAGCAGTCAGAAGTTGCAAAATATCAGCCAAATAATCTACAAAATATCAACTACTATATATTCATTCTAGAAAAATTCTAATTAATCATGAGATATAGGATGTTTATAGGATTGAATGCATTTCTTAATTCATTCTCTGTTTACACAGCAGAGTTCCTATAAAATGTTAATAAATCTCTGTTTCCTTCAGTTTGAAAGAACTACTTGGCTCTCCTTAAAGTTTCAAAGAAAAAAAATTTGGTACACAACAAAACTTGGTTCTAAGATTTAAGACTGGAAATAGAGGCTTTTAAAATCTTATCTTTAAATTTAGTTTGAACGTCTAAACTTTATTTGATTCTCACTTTTATATTTCTTGCTATCTTTTCTTAAAAAAATAACTTGCGGCTAAGTACCAATGTTCAAAGATATTTTAGCAAACTATTTATTTAACTAGTATTGTTAAACATTTTTATTTTGTGGCAAAATCTTTTACAGTTTCATAAAAACAAAACATTAATGTTTAAATCAGATTTCAATTAAGATGCAAATTTTCACATTCTCATGACTTCAAAAATACTATTACTGCTATTTAAAATAAATATTAACAATGAAAGTTCTTTGAGGTCAAGAACAGTTTTATTTAAGATAGGCAAGCTTGAAACCATTGCACGCAGTTAATATAAAAGAGGAAATGCACAATCACTGTATTGAACAACACTAGAAATTTGTGAATTTAAAACCCGTCACAATCATCAAATTAATCTTTGCTACTACAAATTAAAGAGCTTTTTTTAGCCGCTTGTAAATAATAAAGTTACGAAGAAATCAGACAAGAACTCTACACCAAGATCAGGCGGTGAAACACTGAACTTGTTATCAAGAAGCTGGAAGTTCAATGTCAACATAAATTCTGTTTTCCTATAAAACAAACATTTTACTGCAACAATTGCTAGGTTTAGCAGTCGTGTTTGTAGCATAAACCAGACTCTGTTGCAGTCAATGCAGAACAACTCCCAAGCAGGTCTAAACATAAGTTGTATGAAGGTTTCCATTTGACACCAAATCAAAGATAATACCAATAACCTAACTGTTGCAGTAAACGTAAAACAATAAAATGAAACAGCTACTTTTTTATTTATAGCACTTAATTGAGAATTTTTCACTTGTAATACAGGTTGATCATTGTACAGATTAATGGAGAAAAAGTGCAGGCAGAAGCAAGAAGAATGTAGGTGATTAAATTAATAAACTGGTACCTTCAGAGATGAAAAAATGCTAAAAAATTTAACTTTTATACCGCAAAATAACCTTTGCTAAATGCAGAGAAAAATTTTTATCAAAAATTTTATCCTTCGTTAATTGTCTCTTAAAAAACAATCCGATAGGTAATCTTGCTGCGAACCGCAGTTTTGGGAACACAAAGCAGCTTTCTTGTAAAAATCTTGTTTACAATAATTTTTTTACCCGATTGATTACAGCCAAAACATTCTTTTCAAACTACAAAATCTCAATCATCTTGATCAATTTGCAAACAATTTATCAAAACAAAGTTTATCTAAGAATAACTTCATTACATGATTTCAATTGACATTACAATTTTTCAAAAAAATGCATTCAAAAATAACAAAAGTAATTAATAATAAGCGCAAGAAAAACATAAACGAAAAATTTGTTGTGTTTAACATAATACTGTATAAGCAGTAACCACAACATGTCATTATCACGTTATGAAGTTGGTAACTAATATATATGTGTAGATATAACTTGATAATATAAGGCACTGGTTTCAATTCATTTCAATTTGTTCATCTTCAAAGTGCTGCTTTATATCGCAGCGATACTCATCAAAAACATGATAAGTTAATAAAACAGAATTGAGTATAAAATGAAATGGAACAAAAAGTATCATATTATTCAATTTTTTTTAAAGTGCAAACAAAACTACTTTTTTGCCAGTAGTAACAAAAAACCAGTAAAATTGCATGGAAGCAAGTAGGCTATCATTCTTGCTGCAAAGCTGTAAAACTAACGCACCGGCTTATAAGCACTAGTCATAAAATCAAGCTCAAAGTATGAGGAATAGCTATTGTAAAATATGGAAAACATTCGGGACTAGATATCAATGTCATCAAAACTAAATAATTTTTAATCAAAATACAACAAAAGCTATACAAAATTAATGGTTAGTTTAAAGATTTTGCTTATGATTTCCATAGTACAGTATTTAGATAACATTTAACAGATTTACACGCCACCAGCATGATTTCAATAAACAGTTCAAACCAGAAAACCTGTTAACATTTTCAAAGTTAGAAAGTATTTCGCTAGTTTTATAAAGTTCAACGGATTAAAAATTAAACATTTGATCTGTCGCTCACAGTAAAATCTTTATAGTAAATGTTAAGGCTATTTGGAGAAAAACAATTTCACAGACCGATAATTCGACGACAGACCAAAAATTGTTTGTTTTCGTAATTTTAAAACAAAAAACGACACTTTCCGTGCTTGAAGATTCGATATATAGCTGATCACAAATTCTTGTAAACGGTTGAAAAGGATGCAGCCTATCATATCCAAACAATAAAGCTTTTGTAAAACATTGTACGAAATTGTAGAGCCTTCATAAAACACAGTACAAACTTATAATATTGTAGGTCGCTGTGGCACCATCAGTGGTTACGTATTCAAACCACACTGATTGCACTTTTTTGCTTCTGTGTGAGTAAACTTGAGTTTCGTTTTCCATCCTTTACAATACTCCTATTGCTTATCGCTAGAAAGAATTGCAAATACATTTTACAAAAAATTTGCCAATGATGCGACCAGAGATCTACGGACCGCGGGCAGACGCTATAACCATTAGACTGCGGTATCAGTCAGAAAATAGTTGGAGTAATACACAAGGTACAACCAATCCAAACGTAGATATGAGGTACATGCTGGTAATATGCTTTGTTAAATAAGCCCATACGACACACTCATTCAGTTATGGAGTCTTTTGCGCAAGCTATAAAACACTGTTCAAAATTATGAAGTTTATATAAATCAGTAAATATTGTATGTAGTGTTCGCTCTCACATTTATCAATCACGAAAAGGTGTTCCTTCCTACATAATTTCATAACTGAAGTTTGTAATTAAGTGCCAACACACGACATGAATTTTCGTTAAGTCATCTAAAACATTGCTAACAATTATTTTCCACCGTCAATGCGTCACAAAAAATTACCGAAGCCATATTGAGCTGTTTCTTATTCATATTTTTTACTCATTTATAAACAATGTTTTTCTCTTTACTTCAATCTTTCAGCTAAAAGCAATTTTTAGTTTTGATTAATCACTCTATGGCCAAATTGAGTTTTATGCAACTCATAAACTTTACAAATAATAGGTGCAATACTTTTAAAACATGCAATAGCGCTTCATCAATATGAAAAGTCAGTCATAGAATACTTTAATAATCGTTATTGCGTAAATTGTCCTCTGATCTGAGTTGTCATTTTTTTCACAATTCGATAAATACACAACTAACCAAATTTTAAGTTTCAAACTTCAAATGTATTCAACTACATGCTAGTAGTCTTCAATATTGCATATTTACCAAAGAACAAGCTATGTTTGACTTTATGTTTAAACAAAAAATATATAAATTTTTCACCTAAAATTTCAAAAAAAAGTATGGATTTGGTTTCAATAATATAATTTGCATAATTTATTTACCTCAAAACTATTCCTTCATCTTATTAAACACAGCATATGTACCGTCCATCTGAATGTTGTCAGAATGTGGGGCAGAAGAACGGTTGCCTAAAAAAATGAGCTATCGCCACCCATCAGTTTCATACTTTTATTATGCTGTTTATCGCAAGGAAGAACACTAAAGTTTTTATCACATGATCATTAAAATTATAAATCCTTTGTTGATGGCTATCATTACGACGTTATCATCAGGAAAGCTAATCAAAATTACAGTTTTTCTTTGTTTTAAAGCTAAAGCTTTAGTTCAATTTGAATTATTTTGAATTGTTGTGGTTTTTCTCCTCTATCTTGGGATGGAGGCAAGGATTGAAACAATTTTTCTGATTCATGCCACAAACCTAATTAAATTAGGCTGGGGGAAAGCAGCAGCCCATTTTGAGCCAATAGCGAATGCAAATTACTGACTGGTAGCCCAACTACCAAGGCGGACTGTCATTGTCGCCTCTTACGACGTGCTGAGTGAGCAGCTTCACTATTTTAACCTGGTAAAACACTGGTATTTTACTCTATTTGTCATTTCATACGCAACATTACTTGTTGTTTGCCAAATGCTCTCTGTTTGGTAAAACAACTAAATTGTTTTGTACAACTAATTGCTTTACAAATATTTTAAATTAGAGATCACACTCCAACTGAACTAATTACCAGCATTTTTCTTCATGTTTGTTCTATCCACCGCACCATATGCATCGTCCCTTTCTATGATGTCAGTCGTAAGGCTGGCCTGATGTACAACCGATTTGTCTATGAATAATTCAATCACTTAAAATTTATTTTCATTTTTATAAGTTTCAGTGAGTTCCTCTGAGCTCTGTTTATTAACTACTTAGAAGAGCCAGGATCTTTTGTTTTGACTGCTCAGAAACTTAGCAATAGTCCAATCATTCAATCGATACAAATCGAAAGTTGAAAACTAAAATTTAGACAGATGCTAGTGTTAATACCATATGCCTTCGTCAGCTTGTTGATGAAAAATGCAATTCTTGCAAAAAAAATCGTTTCAACTGTTTCTACTAGATATTAGAATCAAAAGCACGTCTTTTTGTTCATATCAGCTGTCTTCGTTTTCTGTCTTTTCTGTCTTATTTACCACGCGATACCAAGCTTCACTTTCTATGTTAACAATTTGCATATTTGTAGCAGGATAAGCTGGTTTAGCTGTGAATAGTTTACAGACTCATAATGCTTAACATCATTAATAAAATTTAATTGCTTATTGCCAATGTAAAAAGCAACAGTTTGAAAATTATTAAAAGAATGATTACTTGCAGTCAAAAAAATCTTTAAAACAATAATCTTCAATGAAGTAACAACGAAGCAAACGTCTGCTCGTCATTGGTGAATTTATTTTTTGTTTCTTTTTTGTTTGATCCACTATGTCGTATGATATCATTAACTTTCACATCTTGGAAAGCTCGTAAGGTAGAGTCTGCCGACTAGACTAAAAAATTATCAAAGTTGCGAAAACATCGCACTAGACCTCAGAATGCTATGTTGAAATTATTATGACGTAAGAAGAAACGCTACAAGAATAATCAAATGAAAATGTGATGTAAAAAAAGCTGACAAATTATAAGAAATTGAAAAGCACATAAAAGTTTATTTTGATTAAAATAATACCAGAGCGTTTTTGATTTGCTTTCTTTTTTGTTCTATTCACCACACCATACGCTGCATCAATTTGCAGGTTATCCGTTGCCGTGTTGCCGTTTGGAACAACCAGTTTGTCTAAATATGTAGAGTAAAATGAAATGTTAATGAATGCTAACTTTGTACATACTTATTGTTCTTGACTAAACTTTGCTGACAATATGTCAATTTTCTGCTACTAGTTAACTGTTTTTATGTTATACTGACATTACCAAGCAAGTCTTTCTCGATCCATTTCCTGATAACTATTGCAGACAGTGTGTGAGATTTTGAAATCTGAATTATATTGGCTGAAACGTGGAGAACCACAGAACTAAGCCAGTTTACAAAATGACTTAAATGTACTTACCCGGAGTTTTAGATTTTGATTTTTTCTTTTTCTTGTCAACGGCGCCATAAGTGACATCTATTTGAGGTTGCGCGTCTAAACATCAAAGCAAGCGATACACGTTATCATTTTAAATAAAAATCTAAATATTACCCTCTTCACTGTTAGTTAATGGTTGTGACGATTTTTATTGAATGTGGCGGTGCAGTGGCAATTGCTTGCAATTTCGAAAATACAGGTTTGGGTCACAAATAATAATTTGCAGCAGATGCAAAAACTTTCATTTTGATTGAAGGTTGTATAGCCGTGTCGACTTTTTAAGTAACATATAAAAATAACTCTTGTTATCAACTTAAATATTTAAAATCAATTGCAAGGTTTTGTGAGCGAATGCTCAGTTGATCAGGCGCACAAATGAAAACATTAACTTTGCCGGAAAAAGTCAGCATGCGCTCACGAAAGCTTGCAATCAATACAGTGATCCCTCGCTATATCGCGCTTCACCTATCGCGGCTTCGCTGCTTCGCGGAATTTTTTACAGTGCTTTTTTTTACAGTGAATCCTGATTGGCTCAGGGGCTTTACTGTTGTCTAGACGTAAAAAAACATTGTTTTTCAACACCGTTCTTTAAACTATTATAGTTATTTGTAAGAAAACGTTAATATTTCTATTTCTTAAACACATTTTGGGCCTGAAAAGAGGTTTTGTTTTTTGTTTCATTCTGCAGTACAGTATTGCATTGTAAAATAACAGTAAAAAATAAAGCTGACTACTTCGCGGATTTCACCTATCGCGGGTTATTTTTGGAACGTATTCCCCGCGATAAACGAGGATTCACTGTAATGAATATATAAGTCAACTACGAGGGTCATCTTTGAGTTTTGATCTTTTATTTCAATCATGCAATTTTATGAAATCCTAAAAGTTCAAATTTTTAAATATGGTGCAGCAATTCCAACTACCCTCAGTCCACACCATCGTGTCACATGCCAGCAATCCACAAGACTCCCATACAAAATCAAATCAACACCAGCATATTGTAGGCCAATCCATCTATTTCATCCTAGAATGGACTACTGGACTAGCCTACGACATGCTAGTGGAGATTTAATTTTGTGTGGCAGACCTGTGAATGGCTGGCATGTGAGATGCTGATGTGGATTGAGGACAGTTGGGAACGCTGGTGAGGCATTAACTTATTTAGAAATTTTAATTTGATGTTACTTGACTTGAAATTGTACTTGGTCGACTTGTTTACATCTTGATTTTGAGATTATGTTTGCTACCTAACCTTTGCCCGGTAAGGAGTTGCGCAAATTTGCTCTCGTAATATCAAGTAATTTCCATTGCTATTTTACTGACATTTTCTGAAACATCTTGAATATTCTATTATAGTATACCTCACTAAAAATCTGTAATGATAAACGGAGAAATGGATAGACTGTAATAATCTTTATCCACGTTGATTTATTTAGCGAATCAATTGATGGTAGTTAAAAGCAGTGAAATCTATGTGGAGCTGCTAGTTGTTAGAGTAAGTAATGACGGTAAGGTCAAGTTTGTTTGTAAATATATTTCTTGCTGTTTTGAACAAAAAGTGCTGTTTGATTGCTATTCAATTGACTAGGTATTACAAAGATTGATAGTCAGACAGATTGTTTGAGAGATATACTATGATGCCTTGATTAGGAAATATTATTGTTGAAATGCCGCCAAACCAGACTTCTGCTGCGCGACAGTTTGAAGTTTGGAATCTATAAAAGCTCCATTGGTATTTGTTAATAAGAGCAATGCAATCTTTAAAAGCAGCCTTGCTCAAGCAAAACGTCTGATTCGAAAGCGAGGGTGACATTTGGTCATGCATTTAATCAGCACGTCAAAACCTGCACAAAATCAGAAGAAAAAAGACGTAATTTTGAGCAAACCCGTATTATTAAATGATGCGTTTTTCCATCAGCTGAAGTCGTACCAGACCAAATTCTAGTTATTTTGGGGCAAAAAAAGTAGTTTTACTTAAATCTGGATAAGTGTTTGGAGAAATATAAATATTGTCTCGAAAACAAACATTTGTTATGACTATAGACTCAAACCCCGTATATACTGTATATTGGCCAATGAAGAAATGTTATTACTTTTTGTTTTCCTACTTTAAATTGCATCGCTATCACAAGTATTTGTTGAGAAAATAAATACTGCTATATATAAATATTTTCTGTCATGACGTCATCTCACTTCATCCCAGATAGTTTTTTGCGTAAGCTTACTTGTTGCTGTTTGTTTAAATTCAAAATTGCTCTTATCAAATGAAAATAATGGATTACTAAACTTATATCCAGTATTGTCGTAATTTAATCACTTATGAGATTCAAGTTTGGCTAGTTATTAGCCATGCAGCTTTATTTCAACTCGGTCACCAGTTACAGAGCTAATTATTACCAAAAACACACAGATCGAATTCAACTTTATATCAAGTTAGAATTAAATGCAGTAAGGTAACGTTTGGTCCAGCTAACTCTACTTTTCAACAAGAAATAACTAAACAAAGGTAAGATTCCACTGGGGCATGTAATAAAACCGTCTGAATATTACCTAACAAATTATTCCTATTGCAAATTGTTATTAAAAACTATTTGGGAGAACTTATCTTGAATTCAACATTTCTCACTAGAAGTGCCTGCATTTGTTAAGAATGAAGGCGAAAACTTTAGTTAAACTTATGCAACAAATAATTATCGAGTTTTTGAGAGATTACAAAGTAGCTCCATAGTGTACAAGGCAGTCAGTCATCTACGCTTGAAGATGCGATTGACCGAAGCTATAGTTTGAACTTGAAGCGTAAGATTGAAAGCCAAAAAATAGTCTGCTTGATCATTCATTGCAACCCTGTTAGTTTACACTGCAATTTGTCAAATCGTCTTAATAGTTACAAACCAAGGATGTGGAAGCGGCTATTTGTCAACCGCTTCCGCTTCCACTAACAAAAAACGAGAAAACGAACGTTGACAATTTTTTAACTTTTGTAGGTCTGTAGCCTGCCTTCGCCTACACTTTATCATTTTGAGGAAACAAAAACCTCCAATTATTGCTATTGTTTTACCTACTTCGCTTAAGTTTATTGTTCTGAACCACTCTGTGTTTTTTCTCTTAGATCTCAGAACTCGTGTTGAATGTAGAACAGTGCTCTTTAACCTTCTGGTCATCGTGGAGCCCCTCATGTATTTTCGCGTTTGCTACGGAACCTCCACAAACAAGAATTTAGAAATCACAAATTGCTTGTAAGAAAATCAAATATTTTGTTATTACACTTCAAAAAATAATTAAACACTTCAACAAATAGACAGTTATTACAAGTTTCTTCACTACTTACAACCACTTTTACAACAGTTAATCTAATGCTAATCAGATCTAAACCATATGATCACATATCACAACTCTTGACAATAACTTGTCGTCAGAACAACAAATTAGACGATATAGCGCGGATTTTTACTCTCTATCCTCAACTAACTCTGACTTTGAACTAACTTTAATTCTAATCATCAATACAGATCTTCTGTCCGTCCCAAAAACACGTATTGACTCTAATCTTTCTGAATATTGAAGTGCGAGATTTCTGTCGTATATACAATATATAAAGCGAGCAAAATTGAACTGCACCAATCAACAGCCGCCTAAACGTGGTGGTTCGGTCCTCGAACCCGCTTCGGTTGGGTCGAAATGGCTGTTGGCCCATACGAGGATATCAGTTACCCCGGGCACTCCCCTAACACAAACTAATTTTTTGCCGTGCTGCCCCCTGACAGACCCAGCAAAAGGGCAGCACGCAGCTTCTTTAAAATTGGTTGCCTGTCTTCTCCCTTTTTCTGCCTATCTTTTGCACGTCTCCTCATTCTTCCCCTTCTCCTGATGAGCGGCAACGTTCATCCTAACCCTTGCCCCGCATTTCCCTGTTCAGTGTGCGCTGGAAATGTGACCTGGCTGGGTAGGTCGCTGCAATGCTGCACCTGCTCCAAATGGATTTATTTAAAATGCTCACTACTCTCCTTTTCTAGATTCAGAAATCTTGGAAGCTCTCATTCCTGGAGTTGCCCTCATTGCTGCATCCCTGCTTCCTCTGGAGATGCCACACCTACCAGCACCGTGCCTTCCTCCTCGGACTCCTCCAGCTTGTATATCTCCACTGTTCAATCTGGCCCATTTGGCCCCCTCTGCCAATATAGCACTCCCGCCCACCCACGCTTTCAAACCTCTTATCCTTTTTTTGCCCACTTCGTATCTTCTCCCTCTACACCAGGAATTCTTAACCTTTTTTACTTCATTACCTACTTCCACTACTTTATAAATCTATATTCCCCACTACCCCACATACTTTTAAAACTGACTGAAAAATCAAAATGAGTTCTGATGACCTGTTGTGATATATCCAAAACCACAACAGTATGTAACAAAAAGAACAATTTATTGAAAAGAATAACATTTAATTTGGTTCAAATTCGTCAATGGGATTTTTGTTGTTACTTTTCAGCGACAATCAACCTAATGTCAGGTTTTATTTTTGAGACTGCACAACGCAAATCTGATTCCAGATTTAACATTGTGTTTCTAGCTTTTGCTTTTATGGTGATAACATTCGAAAAAGCTGATTCACAAAGGCATGTTGATGAGAAAGCAGTCAGCAATGATAATGATTTTGCAGCAACTTTTGGGTATGTATTCATCATAATTGCCCAAAATTTATCCAAGGTATTATCTTCAAATGAAGCCATTGGCAGCTGAATCATTAATCAATTCCAAAAACTGTTCTTGTGTGTTTTCTTCATCTTCTTGAACACCTACAACAGGGAATCGAAATGGATTCCTAGTTAATGCCATTGTAGGAGTATCAGCTTCAATGGATGGAAAATAACGATGAAATTCACAAGTAAGCTTGTCAAAATGTTCAACAACATCACTTTGAATTACGGAACAAATATCATTCATTCCAATCATTTTATGTAACGTTGGAAATGCCGCAACACTACAACCACTCTGTATTTTCCCTTTCCACAATTCCCAGCTTTGCAATAAATGCAGCTATCTTGTCCCGTTGTACAATTATGTTTGAATCCATTCCTTGTAACTTGCGATTCAGTTCATTCAAATGACCAAATATGTCTGCAAGATATGCCTATCTCTTCTGGAATATACTGTCAGTAATAATCAACTTCAATTCTCTTTTCTTTTGAATTCCAAGAAGTTCAATAACCTCTTGCAGTAAAAGCACAAGGTGATTTAACATGTTGCCTTTGGAAAGCCAGCAAACAAAAGTGTGATACACCAAATTTTGATGTTCTGATTCCATATCCTGACACAGTTTTCGGAAGAGCCGGGTATTCAATGCACTCGCTTTTATGTAGTTTAAGATCTTGATTGCAGAATCCAATGTTTGCTTGAGTTCTTCAGGCATTGTTCTTGAGGCCAATGCCTCTCGATGTATCATACAGTGCGTGGCAATAATATTTGGATTCTTCCTTTGCACAAATTCAACAAAACCAGACCGCGCACTCAACATAGCAGGTGCCCCCATCAGTACACACACCGAGTTTATCCCAATCCAATTTTTCAGTCTCAAAAAATTCTTCCACCAGTTTGAACACATAGCTGGCCTTTGTGGTAGTTTCCAATGGCCGACAAAAAAGAACGTCCTCCTCAATGGCTTGATTATAAACATACCGGACAAACACCATCAGTTGAGAGAGATTTGCAACGTCAATCGACTCATTGAGCTGAATTGCAAATACAGGTGAAACTGAGATTAGCGATGAGTTTAGATTTGATATTGCATGCCATATCATCAATGCGTGACTTAACAGTGTCATTGGACAAGGATACCTGCTTAATCTTGGAAACAGCATTTGAGTCAAGCAAAATATTAGCATACTCTACGAGACAGGCTTTATCAGTGTCTGGGCGATGTTATGTGGCTTTTGCCACTTGCAAAGAAACTGCATAAGATGCTGTCAGGATTGCCTTTGAAGTGGTTTGAAACTGACGGGTAGTATCCAATCTCATTTTCTTTACTTGGTTTGCTTTTAGTTCAAAGTAGCTCCGGTTCTTTTCGGCTAACTGTGGGTGGACTTTGAATTGAAGTTGTTTCAATTGATAGGGCTTCATGAAGGCATTTGAAAAAGTTTTAAGACATACAACACATTGTGGTAACTGCTCATTACCTTTATCCACAAATATGAATCCATAATTCAGGTAATCATCATCATATTTTCGTTTAACTTTAGTCATAATGCTAAACTAAATCTAGACTAGAGAATCTTTCTAGAAATCTAGAATTTATCAGATAACTGACAAAACTTATGTACCAGAACGTTGCTAGCTTATATCGAGTACAGTAGTACACAGAGATCAAAAAACTTCAAATTAACACGATGTTAGGCTAGTTATAAAGCATTAGGCTAGTTACTAACCTAATGCTAGTACACTGTCTTACTGAGCAGTTTAACAGTTTATGACCTATCGTGAACTGCATCTTATGATGAAAACAGTTAAGTTTTCGAAACGTCATGCTTATGGATTATCTAACATCGTGTTGGCTCTCACATTCCTACTTAAAGTTTTTATTGCTTCTGTTTTTTGTGTTCTGAAACTTAAAATTACCCACCTGAAATTCTCAAATTCCCCACTAGTGGGTAATTACCCACAGGTTAAGAACCTCTGGTTTAAACCGTATAACTAATTGGTTTACAAATGTTTTACTCTAGCCCTTTCAATACTCCTGGGACAATACATCCCAAATTAAGCCTTCCTTGATACTGGGCGCCATTTCATGCCTTTAGATTGGCTTGGGATGGGACAATTCAGCATTGTAGTGTAATACTGGCATCTGTAATCGTTCAACCACGTGGCTTGGCGGGAAATTTTATTTTGCTTTTCTCTTTTCATTCTCTCTTTGTTGGTAAACTACACAAAATCCACAGCTTGCTGAAATCTTTTGGATTTTATTACCCTAGGGAGTGGTTGATTTAGTTTTGTAGCGTTATAAATAAGCTCTCAAGTATGTTGCAGGGGTTATGTGATAAATTTGAGATTATACGTTTAGTGTTAGGAAGGTTAGCTTACACTTTTTGAAACTTGGGATAGATTTGTCCCAGCAGCACTGAGCTGTGGGACAAAATTGTCCCATCAGGATTGAAAACTTACCACTGTTTTTTATGTATTTTCAAGATGGCTAGTAAAAAGTTGAAGATAAATGAAATTAATGTGCTTGACATGCTGAGTGATGATAGTGATAGCAGTGGTGAGAGCGACATTGATGAAAGTGACATTGATAAGGCTTACATCCCTTCATCATCATCTTCCAGTGATGGCTCAGAAGGCTCTCATAGTGAAGCAGATAGCAGTGATGATGAAATAGAAAACGGAGAAGAGGAGGAAACTCAAATGGCGAGTGAGTTGCCTCGCACAAGTAGCAACGAACAAGTTGAAGCAGAAGTACTACGCCCAGCAGTTGATGATTTTTCGTGGTCAATGAATTTTGATCGATTTCAGCCAAGAATGAATCTTCCTCCGGATGTGGAACCTACTGTCCTAGTTGATGCAAATAGATCTACATCGGAACTTGGCATATTTCTACAACTGTTTACTACAGAACTGTTTGAGAAGATTTCTACATATACAAATATGAGGCTCCAGCTTCTTCGATCTGAAAAGCCTAATGGCGAAAATATACATGATACAACAGCAGAAGAAATAATGGTTGTTTTAAGATGCATTTTGGTGATGAGCTACAACAAAGTACCCGCAATGCATATGTATTGGTCAAATAAAAAGTCGTTGGGCAATCCGGAAATCAAGGAAGCGATTTCTAGAGACAGGTTTCAAATTATATTCTTCAAGCTTTACTTCCAAAATCCAGAAAAGCCTGAGAATGCTACAAAAATTTATTACCTGGAAGAAGTTTTGGCTTCATTGAAGAGTTCATTTACAGCTGCCAGATCGGATAGCATATACCAGTCTATAGACGAGTCCATGACA
This sequence comes from Trididemnum clinides, assembly GCA_963675345.1. Taxonomy (NCBI): domain Eukaryota; kingdom Metazoa; phylum Chordata; class Ascidiacea; order Aplousobranchia; family Didemnidae; genus Trididemnum; species Trididemnum clinides. Next base: position 26,930,229 of record OY776294.1, read on the forward strand.
AAATTCAAGGGGAGGTCGGCATTGAAACAATATATGCCCATGAAGCCTATAAAGCGAGATATCAAACTGTGGACGAGGTGTGATGCCAATATTGGTTATGTCTATGACACAAACATTTACACTGGCAAAGAAACAGATCAAGTAGAAGGAACCCTTGGAGAAAGAGTGGTAAAAACGCTTGCGGATTCAGTTCGAAACCCAAATGTAGTCCTGGTTTTTGACAGGTATTTCACATCTGTAAAGTTGCTGTGTGATGTACCATACCCTGCAGTTGGTACTTACATGAAAAGGCGTAGAAACGTTCCACTTCTTCAGGCCAACTTGACAACAAGAGGAGAAAGTGAAATGGCTGTTTGCTCACAAGGAATTCTTGGAATTCACTGGAAGGACACAAAAGATGTTTATCTAATGTCCAACTGCCATAAGCCAACCATAACCACCACCACAAGAAAGCAAAAAGATGGAACAAAGCAAGAAGTGTCATGTCCGGAAGCAATAGCTTTTTACAACAAGCACATGGGAGGGGTGGATCACGCCGATCAAATGATCACCTTGTATGATCTTGACAGAAAAAATAAAAAGTGGTGGAGAAAGGTATTTTTTCGTCTGCTTTTGACGGCAGTGTACAATTCTTTTGTAATATTCTGTGATGTGCGCCACAAAAAAATACCATACATTAGTTTCTTCATGAATGTTGCTGAGACTTTGATTGATTTTGGAAGAGACGGAGTGCCAAAGAAAAGAACAAGAAGAGTAGGCAGGCATTCACTAACATCTAGGATGGTTCAAAATGTTGGTGACCATTTGCCAATAAAAGAGAAGAAAAGAAGACGTTGTATTAGATGTAAATCTGTTGCAAAGAAAGAAAAGAGAACTAGCTATGTATGCAAAAGATGCAACGTTCCTCTGTGCATGGATTGCTTCACACCACACCATACCTAAACCTACTGCTGATGTAAACTTTCCTTGCTGACTTGTTGTGAACTTTTCTTCATCAGTGTCTAATTGAGAACGCTTATTTTTCGCCACAAATAAAGTTGGCATAACTGATATTTTTTTGATTTCTTTTTAGCGCTGTGACGTTTCAGTACTGTTGGGACATAAATGTCCCAGACTCAAATACTGCTGGGACATATATGTCCCAGTTCTATTTTTTGCCAAAAAAAACAAAAAAACAAAAAGCAAATGCAAAAAGTTGCATAAACTCTACTGCTAGCATCCAAACAAATTACTTAAAAGCATAATTGTCACAAAAGCTAGAACAAATTAAATCCGTATTGAAAGGGCTAGAGATTGCATTCTAACCACACTAATTTTTTTCTTCTTTTTTGTTCTAGTCTTTTGTACAACCGGTTTGTGTATAGATTATTCAATCATTTAAGAGTTAATTATCATTTTTATAAGTGTCTGAAAGTAACTATAGACTCTGTTTATTAACTACTTAGAAGAGCACAGATCTTTTGTTTTGACTGCTCGGTGAATTAGCAATTATTCAATCATTTAATTGCTGCAAATCGAAAGTTGAAAACTAAAACTTGAAAAGATGCTTTAGGTAATACCATATGCTTACGTTGGCTGGTTGATGAAAAATGCAGTTCTTGCAGAAAATAGTCATTTCAATTATTTCTAATAGATATTGGAATCAAAAACATGTATTTTTGTTCATACCAGTTGTTTTCTTTTTCTGCTTTTTCTTTGTTTTTGCCTTATCCACCTCGCCATCGGAAGCTTCACTTTCTATGTTGACAATTTGCATATTTGTATCATCAGAAGCTGGTTTAGCTGCAAAAATTCACGTATTTAAAATGCTTATTCTCAATAACAACTGATTGCTATTTGCTACTGTAAAAATCAACAGTATGAAAATTACTACAAAAACAAATACTATATCCATGGAGAAACAACAAAACAAATTTTTATTCCTTATTGGCGGTTTTATTTTTGTTTCTATTTTGTTTGATCCACTACGCCATATATATATAATTAACTTTTACCTTTTGCAAAGCTGGTAAAATAGAGCCTGCCGACTAGATAAAAAGTTTATCAAAGTTGCGAAAACATCGCACTAGCCCGCAGAACGCTATACGAGTATTGTGATAATTAAAATGTATGAAGAAGCGTCACAAGAATGAGCCATAAAAATCTGATATCAAAAAGTTAAATTATAAAATATTGAAACGGATATAAAAGTTTAATTTTATCAAACTAATACCAGAACGATTTTGTTTTTTCTTTTTTATTCTATCCACCACACCATACGCTGCACCAATTTGCAGGTTGTCCGTTTCCGGGTTGTCTTCAGGAACAACCAGTTTGTCTAAACATACAGTGTAAAATTGAATGTGAATGAAAGCTAGACATATTTCATATTCTTGGCTAAACGTTGCTAACAATACGTCAATTTTCTGCTACTAGTTAACTGTTTTTAAATTGTACTGACATTAACAAGCAAGCCTTTCCAGATCTATTTCCATATAACTATGGTAAACGGTGTGAGAGATTTTGAAATCTGAATTAAATATGTTGAAACGAGGAGAACCACAGAACTATGCAAATTTACAAAATGACTTAAGTGTACTTACCCGGAGTTTTAGGTTTTGATTTCTTCTTCTTTTTGTCCACAACGCCATAAGTGACATCTATTTGAGGTTGCGCGTCTAAACATTAAAGCAAGCAATGCACATTTAAGCATTTTGAATCAAAATCTACATAATACCCACTTTTCTAGTAGTTAATGGTTATTTTATTGAATGTCGTCGTGTAGTGGTAATTGCTCCTAACTTTGAAAAGACAGGTTTGGGTCACGAATAATAATTTGCAGCAGTTTCAAAAAACTTTCATTTTGATTGAAAGTTGTATAGCCGTTTCGCCTTTTCAAATAACATATAAAAACTCAAAAATAACACGCGGAGTCGACTTGAATCTTTAATATCAATTACAAGGTTTTGTAAGCGAATGCTCATTTGATCAGGCAAACAAATGAAAAACATTAATTCTGCCAAAAGAAGTCAGCGTGCGCTCACGAAAGCTTGCAATTAATGTTGAATATATAAATCAACTTTAATTGTCGTTTTTAAGTTTTCCTCTTTTATTTCAATTATGCAATTTATGGAATGCTAAAAGTTCAAATTTTTAAATATCGTGCAGCATTCGTAACAACCCTCAATCCGCACCAACATCTCACATGCCAGCCATCCACAGGTTTCCCACACAAAATCAAATCTACTCGAGCATATTGTAGGCTAGTCCATCCACATCGTCCTAGAAATGAACTAGCCTACAACATGCTATAGCAGATTGATTTTGTGTGGAAGACTTGTGGGTGGCTGACATGTAAGATGCTGGTGTAAATTGATGGTAGTTGGGAATGCTGATGAGGCATCAACATCTTTAGAAATTTTAATCTAATGTTAGTTGACTTGAATTTGTACTTGGACAACTTGTCTACAACATTTTGATTTTGGGATTATCATTGCAACCTAGCATTTGCCCGGTAACGAGTTGCACAAATTTGCACTCGTAATATCATGGTAATTTCCATTAATGTTATGCTGGCATCTTCTAGATTTTAGAAAACCTTGAACATTCTACGCTGGTTAAATCTGACTGAAAATCTGTAATGATGAAGGGAAAAATGGATAGTCTGTGATGATGTGTATTCGCGTTGATTTATTTGGCGAATCAATTGGTTATTGTGGAAAGCAATGAAATCTGCGGGGAACTGCTAGGCATTGTAGTTAGTAATGACTGTAAGATCAAGTTTGCTTGTAAATGCAGAGTATTTCTTGCTGTTTTTAACAAAAAGTGGTGTTTGATTGCTATCCAATTGGCAAGGTATCAGAAAGGCTGACAGTCAGAGAGATTGTTTGAGCGATATGTTATGACGCCTTGATTAGGAAATACTATTATTGAAATGCTGTGAAACCAGAACTCTGTTGCGCGACAATTTGAAGTCTGAAACTCTATAAAAACTCCATTGGTATTTATCATAAGAGCAACATTGCTCAAGCAAAACGTCTGATTCGAAAGCGAATGTGAAAGTTGGTCATGCATTAAATCAACACGTCAAAGCCTGCACAAAATCAGAAAAAAAAGACGTGATTTCGAGCAAATCGATTTTATTGAATGCTGCGTTTTTCATCAACTAAAATCGTATCAGGCAAAACTCTAGTTATTATGGAGCAACAAAAGTACTTCTAGTTACATATGGAAAATAGTTTGAAAAAAGATAAATATTACCTTAAAAACAAGCATTTATTATGACTATACTACAGATTCAAACCTCTATATATATTGTCAAATAAAGATATGAAATTCCTTTTTGTTTACTACTTTAAATCGCATCGCTACATAAGTGTTTGTTGAGACAATTAATACTGCAATATATACATATTCTCTAATATGATGTCATCTCACTACATCAAAGATCGTTTGTTGTGTAAACTCACTGGTTGCTGTTTGTTTAAATTTAACATTGCTTTTATCAAATGAAAATAAATTTACATCCAGTAATGTTGTAATTAAATCCCACGTGAGATTAACGTTTGGCTAGGTATCAGTCATGCAGCTTTATTTTAAATCAACCACCAGTTTTGCAGAGATGATTGTGACCACAAACACAGACTGAACTCAACTCTATATATACAATCAACTTCGGATATAAGAGATCCGCCGAGACCAGCTTAATCAGTCTCTTATAACCGAATTCTCTTATAACCGACTTATTTCTTTATACTGAAAATCATTTGGGACCTTTTGCGTAGTCCCTTATAAGCGAAAATCCCTTATATCTGAAGTTGACTGTAGATAGAATTAAACGCAGTAAGGTAACGCTTTGTCCACCCAACTCTTCTTTACATCAAGTCATAACCAAACAATGGTAAGATTCCGCTGGGACATGTAATATTCAATACAACCATCTATATTGAACTATCAGCGTTGCGATAAATCTCCAATCAGACTGATAGTTGATTTTCAAGCTTATCTTCAAGTTCGAACAATAGCTTCTGTCAACCTCAACTTCACGTATGGATGACTGGCTGCCTCGCAAACTGTGAGGCTATTCTGTAATCTATCAAACACTCTGTGGTTGTTTGTTGTATGAGTTAAACTTAAGTTTTCGTAATCATCCTTAACATATACAGACGGTTCTTGTGAGAAACATTGAATTCCCAGTAAGTGCTTTCAAATAGTTCTTAATAAACAATTTGCAAGAGAAATAATCTGTTAGGTTTTCACTGCAGCATTGCTCAAACCAAGCCATGTTATTAGTTACAAACACAATACTTTTGATCGTTTTATTAATGAAATTTTTCACCATGTTGTTGGTTGGATACACCCGTGCAGGCCGTTATTTTACAAAAACGTAAAACCATAGCATTTAGAAGATATACAATAAACATTGTAACATTTTGAACAAAATGATTACCAGCCTAATCAAATTTTTACCTGAGTCAGGTGCTGAAGCATAAATGGCATTTTCAACTTCCAACTTCCGATCATCTAAAATATTACTCTGCGCATCATCAAACAAAGTCTAAATAACGCGACCGCACTTGGCACTTTAAGCAAGCAGTCATATAAGTGGTTGCCTTATTGAAGTTTGCGCAATTGTTTGTGTATAACAAAAAAATGAACATGCACCTTTAATTACAGCAATTTAACTTTTATTGTCTTTATCTCTTTCCTTAACAGAAGAATTTTAATGTGAAATCTGGAAATATTGAAGTAGTGGCTTTCATACTCTGGTACGCATATCACTAGTGGCATGGCAGCTCTTTTCAGATGGTACGGGTCACATGACAAATTTACTGTCAAATGAATTCATGTCATCCTCTGTTGAAACTAGTGCGTAAGCTAAACATTTGCTGTTTTGAATTAAATAACGAATAATAGTTGCTACGTCAACACCCAACAAGACTTTTACAAGTACGCGGATATGGGAAGCCGAAAAATTTAGGTTGATGCCTAAAAACATTTTCACAATCATTAAAAACACGTATTCTTGAGCATTTCCAAAAACAGTTATTTACAAAGTTTTTGTGTAAAGTTGTTGGGCGTATCGCTGTCGAAACATGACAAAAGGGACGGCTTCAACCCCATTTCTTTTGATTGGACTTTTGGTAGTACGAAGTGGCAATAAAACTTTCGCCATCCACATTAGCTCAAAAACCAATCAATTTCTTCAAAAGTGATCATAAACTTGTAGTTAGCACTAGTGTATCGAAAATTTTTAAAAGGGAGAGAGTGCATTAATGTAAATTAAGCTAATTTTTTGTACGGCTCGATACCACAGTGAGGTGCATGACACACTTCCTATCTAAATAGGCAAGTAACTTGAAAAAACAAAAAAAACAAACTTGAAGGTATAAAATAATTAACAAATCTTTACTTTTGTATAATTACAAGTTAAAACACAAATGACATGGTCTCAAACAGTTGCTGAATAAACGATGTAATCAATTGTCACGCGTCTTGTGTATTCTCCTCTGTGTAATTTTTGCCTTAAACCGCTTAAGTAACTTCACATAGCTCGACAACCCAATGCAGTACTTGAACTCCGTAGTTGCCGGTGCTGAAGCTGCAGTTTTGCATTGAGGTATTTTCAGAATTTTTGTTTTGCATATATTAATTGTTATTTTTACCTATTAATTAGTTAAAGCGAACAAAAGCCTTAGTAGCAATGTTATTTATATTGATTGCTGAACTAATAGATTTTTTTCGTAGACCAGACGAAGTTAAAACCTTATTTGAAGATATGGAATCTACAAAAATTTTTAACTATTGCCTTTAAATTTCTAAAGTGTTTATTGCTACTGTTCCAGTTAACTTTAAAGAAAAGGAAAAGCTAAACGAACCTGCTGTACATACTAACTCCTTAACTGACAGAACATAATCGTTCATAGCTAATACAACGAGCTACGATGAAGCCAAGATGATCAATAATGGGAATAATCCACAAGCAAAAAGTGTGGTTTTCGCACATCATTTATTGATGAATAGAACACGAAGTCCTATTGAAAGCATTGCAGAATACGTCCACTCACTTCGGGAGTTAGCCAGAAATAGAAACTTTGTACAAGTAACATAGAGCAGTACAGACACGAGCTAACACGAGGTGCCTTTATCAACAAGCATGTTTCATCCAACATTGTTTACTTGAAGGCGATGACATATATATACAGATTTTTTGGATTGCTATTTTTTTTTAATTTTTTTACAATACCATAATCAACACTTATATTTGGCTGCGTTTTTTGGAATATCAAGGCAAACAACTCATGTCCTGTTGGCAATATTTAAAAAAAATTTAAAAAGGATATGACCACGACACTTATATTGTATCTGTTTCTTGTGTTATTAACTAAAACTTGCGAAAACAATGCTCTTTCGGCGCTATTGATAAAACTTTCTTACTTGGGTTAGAAGCCGATAGATAAAAAGCATTTTCAACTTCCAACTTTTGATCATCTAAAATATACCTCTATGCAGTATACAGTTGAACCTCGTTGACTCGACCACACTTGGCACCTCAATTAAGCTGTCGCATTAGCTGAGTGGCCCCTTATCAATTTGTGCAATTATTAATGAATGTCAAAAAATTGAACATGCACCATTAATAACAGCAACCTGTTGATTTTTGATGCCTGTATTGCTTTCACTATAATGCTTTAGAAATTTACAAAACGTGTGATAAAATCTATTTTTTATCACATATTCCAAGCCATTTTGCAGAGCTTTTTGTTACGGTACAGTGATCCCTTTATGGTGCACCACAATGCAAAGCGCTAGCGTATGATATCACAGTCGGGACTAAAGTTGCTGCATATTATAATAAAAGAGATATTTAAAAATGTAGTCGCACACTTGCTTTGTTTTTTTCACAGCGAGCTGTGGCGAAGGAAAACCTCAAGAAACTTATTTAAGTGACAGTCAATAAAAATTAAGCAGCTTTTCGATGTTAATGACTTTTCTACCCAAAAATATTGTTGACACGCTGTTTTAGTGTCCGAATAAAAACAAAACAGCATACTACCGTAAAACAGCAGAACCATTGTAAAGCACAATTCTACTCCTGTGTGTGTGTCAGCGGGTGTGTCACAATTGACTCTTGCGAAAGTGCTAGCGTACAAACATGAAGCTTGGCAGGATTGATCGCCGCTCAGCTCCAGGTGGGTGAGCGTCATAAAAAAAACGGTCATTATACAGGGTGGCCCAAAAGTAGGTATACACTTATTAAAAGTAGAGTTTAGGTCCAAAAGTAGGTTTGTAGTTCTCATGTAGGCACTTGAAACCTCTAGAATGATAGTTATATCTTAGACGGAAACTGTTTAATCTCTTAAGTGCTCAAAATGTCCTCCGCCAACATTGCCACATTTACACCTGTTCAAAACACTCTGACACACAGTGCGGCACTAATTTCGATCTTCACCAACTTCTCTGAATGCGTCATAAATGTAATCTTTTAATTCATTTACTGTTTTGGGATTCTTTTTATACACCTTGTTTCTTACAACACCCCAAAAAAAGAAATCTATTGGTGTCAGGTAAGTGAGCGTGGTAGCCATTCACTGCTACCCCTTCTTCCGAACCAACGCTGTGGAAGGACTTTGTTAAGATAATCTCTTACTCTTAACGCCTAATGTGGAGGTGCTCCATCTTGCTGAAAAAAGAGTTCATCGAAATCAGGTTTGGTTTGGAGTTGTGGCACTACCACTTCACGAAGAATTTCCAAATAATTCTCTCCATTAACTGTATACCTACTTTTGGGCCACATAAAGTGCACTGCTGGTAATTTCAAAGCGTATAAAAAATAGTTTAATAACTGTATACCTACTTTTGGGCCACCCTGTACAGTATAATGAAGTCATAAGAAAAATATGTTTAATTTGGTTAAAACATAGGTTTTTGCGAATGAACTCTTAATATATCTCTTCATAAAAATCTTGGATTTGGTCAAACGCTGTCTCATTTTTACCGAAAGCTTCGGCCAAAAACTAAATTTGAATATTCTTTAAATTCCACGCTGTTAGATGTGGGTACTGGATAACGTCGGTTCGCCGGCAATTTAGATCATACCTGGAACAACTCTTTTCCTTTTTTTCAAATAAATTGCCATTAACAGAGCCAACAGAGTACCAGCAATCAATGATCCAACTGTCACAATTAAAGCAACAGGTGATAAACCAGAACCCATGTAGGCAGCACTAGAACCAATGGAATCAGGTTGATTTGTTGTTGATAATTGACCAGCAACTTCAATTCGAAACGGTATTTTCGTTTTATCAAATCCATTCGAATGAAGAATTAGTTCACAAAATCCAGTTAAGTACATGTAGTTGTCAACCTGGCAAAAGTAAACAATATTATTAGATACTTTTACTACAATGTGCTTGTGAGATTAACGAAGTTTTTGTTTTACATATTTAATTTTAGTTCTTGAATCACAAAACTACTACGCAGTAACACAAAAGATTTACTTGGCCGCAGTTAGCTGTCATATTCTTAAGTTGGAGGAAAAACTTCATTGAAAGTAATATATCAGATCCTTTGTGCTATTTTCGTACAAACGCTACAATAAAGCAGAAAAACTACCAACACATGTTGTTCCATAGCGCAAGACATTGGCTTGATTTTGCAAAAGCCTAACTGTGAGACCAGCGCTTAAACAAGCGAATCTATGCTGCAGCCGTTCAAGTATCAATCAGCAATTTACAAAATGCTGCATTAGGTACACAGTTTTTACGAACAACATGAAACAACGTTTTAACATTGTGATTTCCGTCACAGCCCATTCACAGTGGGAGATTCGTTGGTACTCGTCTGAATAGACGACTTTGCAATTTATTGATGACCTCAAAGCAGTGTTTCCCAACCTTTTTGCCATCGTGTACCAAAATAAGATCATGCGTTGAATGCGCGTACCACTAATTTATTTTAATCAAATTTGGCTGTAAGACTGTAAAGCATTGACAACTCTAGATCTAACCACTTGAAAAGTAACGCTAAAAACCTACAAAAAGCAACGTTGGCCAACTTAACAATAAAAAACAGATACACAAAATAAATTTAATGCGATTTTTGACTTTGTTTGTGATCCACCAAACGATCGATACGCGGTTTAATAGATTCGCTGATGGCACATCGAAAATCGTGCAGAGGGGCAACTAATCGGTTACGCTTTTTTGATTTTATGTTTAGAAAGGTCGAAAATCCTTGCTCACATTCCCACGTTGATGAAAATGTTAACAACTGTGAAACAGCACGAGAGGCCAGCGTAGGGCACGATGCAGCAAAGTCAAGCCAGAAGTTAATAGCGGGACGATCTCTATGTCTTATCTTTGCCTCACTATCCTCTTGCAAATCTACTAATTCTTCCTGCTCACCGGTTCCAACAGCCAAGTCGTGTGAATTAACTGAAAAGGGATTTGTTATAACTGTTCCAATTGATTTGTTATAACTGTTCCAATTCCTCTTTAAGTGATGCAAGACGACTATCGATTTCTTCACAAAAAGAACACTTCATCTTTAAAGATGATAAACCTTTGAACATCCCAAGTTGATTGTTTTGTGTGTTCCTTTTCCACAAATCTAATTTTCAAATGAAAGCACCTAGCTTTGAAACAAAATCTACGATTGTCCCATTTCGTCCTTGAAGCGACAGAGTTACGATATTGAAAGCTTCAAAAATGTCTGAAAGGTATGCTAATCTTTGAACAAATTCGTCGTTTTCAAGATCCTTGGAATACGGGTGACCCAACTCTTTAAAAAGCAATAGCTTCTCATTCTTCATTTCGAACAGACGTTTAGTGGCATTCCCGCGAGAAAGCCAACGGACTTCGGTGTGATAAAGAAGGCTGGTATGTTCCGAGCCTAAGTCTTCACACAGCTGCTAAAAAACCGGGTATTTCAGGCTGATGCCTTAACAAAATTTATGATTTTCACTACTTGTTTTAAACAAGCTAACAACTGCGCAGGCAGCACTTTTGTGCATAGGGCGAACCTGTGAATAAAACAGTGAACAGACGTGACATTCGGCGAGACATACGACTGAAACCCAGACCTACAACCAAGCATTGAGGGAGCTCCATCTGTGGTACACCCAACAAGATTTTTTCAGTCTAATCCATTCTTCTTAAAAAAACTATCCAAGATATCAAAGATATCCTTCCCTTTCGTAGTTGTAGAAACTTCGTGATTCAGTAGTAATTCTGTTTTCATTATATTCGTCTGAGCATCACGGACATAAACAAGTAATTGACAATAATTGGTAATATCTGTTGATTCGTCCAATTGTATTGCAAATCCAAACTTTGATTCCTTTATCTCTGCTAGTATTTGGTCGGCGATATCATCTGACATTTCCTCAATTTGACGCTTGATCGTATTATCCGAAAGGGAATCAGCAATTAACTTTGCGATTGCTTGCTCTCCGAAAACTCGCTTCACTAAAATTTTAGCTCCAGGCAAAATAAGAGACTCCACAATAGTATAAGGTTGTTTCTGTTCGGCCACTAAAAGAGCAATCTTATAAGAAGCCGCAACCACATCTTTACTTTTCTGCTGCATTTGGCCCGTTTTATCCATACCTTGACGCTTAACGTTATCAGCCAATCGCTGAAAGTAGCTCTTGTCTGCGTTCATTTTATTTGGGTGATTCCTTTCCAAATGTCGCTTTAGCAAAATAGGCTGCATAGCCGCATTACAAAGCGTTTTTAGGCAAACCACACACTGTGGTAGAATTTCCGCGTTGTGTTCAATTGGAGTAAAGCCATACTTAATATATTTTGGATCATAATTTCGCTTGGACATGACTTAAGTGGCCAAATTTAACTTTGCGTATACTATTCTTTAGGTTTGCCAAAATTACTAAACAAATTTTTGCGATAACTTGCTGCACGTGCTACAATACTCACTGCTCACTGTGATTCAAAAGTTTCTTGATATGACCAAACGCAAGAACGTTCTTTATTACGTCATAGATCTCATTTACTGATGATTTAAGACTGCAAGTAGCAGACTACGCAATTAACACTTTAGCTGCCACAATACCAGATATCGGGATTCGCGCAGTTAATTAAATAGCGTTCGCGGCAGTACACTCGGAAAGCGCTAATTATCACCTGCAGCAGCGAAAGTGTTAAACTATGCTGTACTAGTTGGAATAGAATATTACAAACTAAAAATAAAAAATTAACCTTCAAAAAAAATAATTAACTCGCGTACCACCTGATAGACCTTCGCGTACCACAGGTTGGGAATCACTGCCTCAAAGCAAGTGGTTAGTGACAAAACAGGGTTTAATCTTAAACCATAATGGTTGATAAAACATTGCTTTTTTAACACCAATAAACATGAATGAAGACTAATCACCTGTTCCCTGGTTAAGGTGAAATATTGTTGCACTGACGATGACGAACCAACAACTTTCTCTGCACCATTTTTCAGAGTGATTTTAGTTCCTAAGTAAGAAGTTAAAAAAGCAACAAATGGTAGATGCATTTTACGCAATACAAATTAAGTTAGTTGTCAAAAATCATATTTCTAAAACAATCAAAAGTCTGCATACATGTCAATTACCATTACATAAAATAGATCTGAATTCTGCATGTGGATTTGATTGAAATGAAATGTTACAAATTCCAGTAAAATTTACTTCCCATATGCACCGTTGCTGTGATATTACACGAGGACGATCTGCAATAATTTCACTTGAATGCGCTGTGTAACCGAGTGCATTAACTCACAACACAATATCAAGGCCTATCGATTGATTTAAATTTACACACGTTAAATTAAATTTCACTCTGATAGGCAGTATTCAAGTTTTTGCACAATATTCACACTACCAATCAACGAAAGTAGATCCAGCTCGCACTAATTTATGTAAATTTACTCAGGTTGTGCAAGTATTGTTTTCAAAACGTAATACTGTATGTCAAACCACAATCTTTAAAAAGAAAAAACTGAAACTGCTCTATTTGTACCTAAATTAGATTTAAATCAAATTTGTATTGACTCGAATTTCTTATTATAAAACATGATTTTTTAACATTGTTTTGATTTAGCCATTTCTTTGCATATAAAAGCCATAAATTAATAGGCATATATTTCAGTAACGCGCAAAAAAATATTAAATTGCCTTTACGTACACAAAACATTGATAAAATGTTGCTGAGATCGACCAGACGATTGATCAACAATTGATACGTAAGGAGACTGGACTTGACAAGATACTGCTTGACTGTGGTTTGCTTTTTGTACTTTCTTGATGGTAAAAAATCCGCCCTAAATCAATTGTATGTTCAGCACTACGTGTACGGAATCCTTGAATTTAAAGTGAATGTTTTAAAATGAAATGAAAGTTTTGATCAGCTGATCGAATACAAGATAAACAAAAATAAGTGATCAACAACCACATTTGTGACGTTTTCGTGGGCGCAAGCCATAGTTTGATTTAAAAAAAGCCAACAGCTCTTTTGATCGGCAATTCCCATGCAGCTTAGCGCTTTTAGCGTTAAATTTATTGACGTCAGACCACAAAGTGTGATCTCAATCGACCCCACTACGTCGTATACTAGCATCCACTACGCAATTTTTGGAATCTGTCGTACAACCAAAGTTGAAAGGTCAAATGGATGCAAGGTTGTGGTGAGTGTCAGGGCATACAGTTAAAAACATAACACCAGAGGAAGAACAACCATATGGTTAGGGCAACCAAATTCAATACCTTGCTAAATGAGCTGCCACACAGATGGAAAGTGTACCAATAAAAATGATGTAGTTAGCATACAAAAAATCAGCAAAACGTAATTCTGTACAATAAATAAAATAAAGTCAAATACTGATTAGGATAATCAGCAATTGCACAAATATTATTTAGTTTGTGCCTGTAAACAAAAACATACTGCCATAAAAAATACCAGCTGCTAATTTGAATCACATAATTATCCATGCATCGGTCAAAAGAAAACCAGATGTCAAATATAATAAATGTTTGTATTTTGACTCCTTTGAGAATTGTTAATGCACTAGTGGCATAGGGTATCTCTACTGCAAGCAAAAAAAAATGAAAAAAGTGTTTTTTTACAGGACAAATAAACGCATATTTTTGAGCAAATTAATTGGATTTCTACAGTCTATTTGCATCTCGCAAAATGTTTTTATTTTTGAAAAATAATAAACGAGGAAGTACAGTTTTTGATGGAAACCTTTATTATGTTTTGCCTAAATTTTTAGTAAACACACAAACCCAATATGGCTTCATAACTACTAACGCTTAAAGGTAAAAAGTACGTATTCGAAGGACAATAATACAATATTATTTAAAATCCTTTCGTTTTAATTGCAACTGCAATAATATCTGCAAATAAATATCAAAACAAACACGTCTACAGCATTCACTCAAACTCTTTTCTACCTTTTCGACGTAAGTTGTTGCACCATTCGAGAAGAACAGAGTACCATTCGACAAAGGAAATCCTTCTTGATAACTGCATTTCAACTTGATGCTATCCCCTTCTTTAACAGCTAAATTTCCCACAACAGATACGTTTGAAGGAGCTGAAAATTAGAAATGTGTAAACATTGGTCAAAGCACAAAACTGCTGAAGATATCAATCTATTTCTGGGGTGCATCTACACAGGTAGTTAAATTTTACACTTATCTAACTTTTTATAGCTTCATAAAATTTGGTAGAAAAAGCAGGAAATGAAAATAAAAGGGGGCAAACATCTTAAATGTTTCAAAAAAGACCTGTTGCAAGTTTATCCATTAAATGTTTTGTACGGCACTTGCTATATGGTCACAAGCCATTTTTTAATAGAGCGCGATTTTAGGTTAATTATTGCATTTGTAACCAAAGTAGGAAAGAGGACTAAAACATACATTATTGCAGCGTTTGTTTTTTTTCCAAAGAGCGCCAACTAGTTATGTATGACAAGCTTATTGATGCTTGAAAAGGAGCAAAATATAAACATATGCATATTGCCATGGGAAACGCAAAATTGAAAATTAAGCTTTAGTTGTATACAAGTAAAGTGATTCTATTAATGGAGGGCAAAAATAAGTCAACCAACTAAAACAAAGATGTCAAACTGACAGCCTGCCGACCAAATCCACCTGCCATGTTTCGTTTTGTATTCGGCGTCATGCAGTGATAGGAAAAATTGAATAATTTGATATTTTAGTACTGCAAAAAAAACTTACTTAACGCATATACGCTTTAACCCATATCTTACTGGTGTCAGTTTAAACTGACACTTTATTTTTGGTCTCCAAAAATTTAACTGTTGCAAAAATCAGTGATGTTGTGATTAAGAATGGTTGAGTGGTAAATTTGGAACATGATTTGATATTTCGTTTTATTTTTTTCTGTAAAAAAAGTGGATGTTTGGATTTCATAAAAAAAGTTTTAAAAAAATTGATATGTTGACATTTTGGCTCACGTAATCAACGAAAAAAGAAATGCAAGAACTACCAAACCTTGGAATTTTGATTTTTGGACTATCTTAAACAGTTTTTAATTTTTATATGTTTATTCAACTTCGCACTGATGTATTTATTTCAATTTTGTCGCTGTCATTTTAAACTGACACCAGGAAATTCCAATATCCACTTTTTGCAAAAGAATTGGCGTCTTTCAACTTTTCTTTTCGTGTTTGATGGGAAAATCGCCAAAATCAGCTGTTTGTGTATGCAATCACGCTGGGACAGCAGTTCCCACACTCACAAGTCTCTTGAAGAAATTGGTTTGCAACAACTACAAAGGAAAAGAGATGAAGCAAAATTCACGCAGTGGTCGGACAAAGTTTTCCCAGGCTGAACAAGTAGTTCTTGAACTGCTGGATATTTCACTTTGCAACTTCCAACGAGTGGCTATGAAGCGAAGATGAGACAACTTTTTCTTTAGCAGAGATCTAAACGTTTTTTAGATCATATGTAGGCCTATTGCTGCAGACTAGTCTGTATATCATGCAAACAAACGTTTTTGCTTGTATTGCAAGCAATATATTTATTATACTTCATGCTAACAAGTAACAATAATAATCATAGCACACTGGGCATTAGAGCAAGTTATTTTCAGTGGAGATTTTCAGTGTGTTTAATAAAGTTTGATGCTTTAAATATGCGTTTTACTTTATTTTTAGAAAATATTGTGCATACTGTTTTGATATTAGATCTGTGAGCATAAGCTGAGAATACTTCTAAAGCATCAGCAAGCTTCGCGGCATGTCTTATCGACTCCATCAGTTTAGGTAAGTAAATGCAGATCTACAGATTTACCATATTCTTTACAACTATATTTCAAACAAAAGCGGTTTGAATACTTTATTGCCAACTCATGACCCTGGCTTTGTCATAATTATATTTTTAAGTGTTGTTTATTAATAAATGCAAAACGAAAAGACACGCAATGCAAGTTATTACTGGAAAACCACCGAATAAGCCAGTAAAGATTTTTTAGATCAAGTACTTGCAATCACTGTGTACAAAAAATATTTTTGTCAATAAGTTGATTAAAATTATTTCTTTCAGAGTTAATGCACATGAAATACTAGAAGCTCTAGAAGCTCCATATTCGTCTGATGAAGATGTAGAAAGCTTCCACACTGCTACGGTATACCTGCAGCCACTTGATGAAGGAGACGGGAATATCACTGAAGAAGACTCCGGTGATGAAGATGCTGTCGACATCAATCATCATAGCCAAAAACAATTATTAGCATGCGGCACTACCGCTGCAATTAAACAAAGGCATGAATCAAATAATGGTTTTGACCCTTCTAATTCTGACATTGAGGAATCCGAGCCTGTATCAAAGAAAAAAAAAAAAGCAAAGAAGCCAAAGTGGAAGAAGTGCTTGTTGACAAAAGATAAAGCAGTAGAGCGTTTTCCATGGAAAAATCCTCCACCAAACCTTGACTATGATTTCTCTCCATGCAAATTGTTTGAGGAATTAATAACTGATGAAATACTGAGTCATATGTGCCAGGAAACTATCAAGTATGCAATGTCTAAAGGACGAGAAAATTTTACAATAGATTTACACTCTCTGCAAGGATTTATTTGCATTCTTCTTATAAGTGGATACAATGCTCTACCACGACGTGCAATGTATCGGCAGCCTACAAATGATGTTTACAATGCCACAGTGTCTTCTATAATGACTAGAAACAAGTTTGACGAAATTATGCAAAACCTGCATTTGGCAAATAATGATGACCTAGACAAGAATGACAAATTTGCCACAGTGAGGCCTCTAATCAACCTTTTGAATAAGCAATGCTTGGAACATTTTTTTCCGGAACAGCACATCAGTGTAGACAAGTCCATGGTTCCATACTATGGTCCATGGTCCATGGTTCATGGTTCCAAGCAT
Source organism: Trididemnum clinides (assembly GCA_963675345.1). Classification (NCBI taxonomy): domain Eukaryota; kingdom Metazoa; phylum Chordata; class Ascidiacea; order Aplousobranchia; family Didemnidae; genus Trididemnum; species Trididemnum clinides. The sequence goes on from OY776294.1 coordinate 26,947,610, forward strand.
AAAGCTAAACAATATATTTACGGCAAACCGATCAAATTTGGCTATAAGATGTGGGTGGCGGCAACTCGTCTTGGTTATGTTATTTAGTTATTTTCTTACCAGGGAGCTGGAACCAATCACAAAGAATTAGGTCTTGGAGGATCAGTTAGTGTCCAAGTTACCGAAAGATGATGGCAATTGCTATCTCATTATCTTTAACAATTTCTTTACGGGAATGACATTGTTATGCCATTTAAAAGAAAAATATGGATTTGCGGCAACAGGAACCATAAGAAGCAACCGTACAGGGAGTGTTCCACTATGAGACGCCAATAAAATGGAGAAAGAGAAAAGGGGATCGTATGATTCCGTTCTTGACAAAGATACCGGCATATGCATCACACGATGGAAAGATAGTAAGGTGATTACGATGGCGTCAACCTACGCTGGAGTAAACCCCATTAAAAAAGCCCAGCGATACTCGAAAGCAGAAAAGAAGCGCGTTGAAATAACACAACCAAATGTTGTGGCAGAATATAATTACGGAATGGGTGGTGTCGATCGCTTTGACCAAAACATTCCTGCATATATGATAACACAGCGATCAAAAAAATGGTGGTGGCCAGTTTTCCGATTTTGTGTCGACTTGACGATACAAAATCGTCTTCAAGCAAGAGGGGTATCTAAGAAGTTAGATTCCCTTGGCTTTAGGCGAGCTATTGTTGAAGTTTATTCCAAGAAATACACCAAAGATTCGTCTGGGCTCTCCAAGCATCCTCAAATGTGTCAGAGCAATGAAGTACGGTATGATAATGTCGACCACTGGATCAAAAAAGCAACACCGCGAAGGTGCCAAAATAAGCCTTGCAAGGGCACGACACTATATTGTTGCGAAAAGTGCACAGTTGCATTGCATCCAGAATGCTTCAAAGCATATCACACATGTTAGACAATACAAGCATCGAGTAATCTACATGATATCTAAAGTTACGTATATGCAAGAACACGATGTGTGTGTCTAAAGAGAGACAAATAGAATACACAATTTGTCACAAGTAGCCACAAGGTTCCAAGTTGCACTTGTACAAATTTAATTAGTTATCAACTTGTGATTGCAAATTATACAGCTAATGACGATAGCGAATGACTTCATCAACTTTTGATGCCTTAAACTTTGTTATCAAGCGTGTTTTAACTCTTCTTCCTGGTGTCAGTTTAAACTGACGCTTGGATTCTTACCATTTATACCAATAAAAAAAATTTTTTTCAAAAAAAAAGGTGGTTTTCGGTGGTTATAGCATAGAATCTTTCATTTTGAGAAACAAAATAAAAAATTTGCAATCTCAGGAAGATATGGGTTAAGCTTCGCGCCAATGTAATTAACTACGCCGCTCACTTAACTAAGGTGGGAGACTTGCTCGCATCTACGGAATGCTACGAGTAAGATAGATTTTTTCACCTTGACAATTTCACGACGCAGCGTGAGTTTTATAAATAACGACAGTTATTTCTCAATGTTGGCAACAATTAAACTGCCATTCTTTTTAGCTACTCTCGAAGCAACATCTATCAAAAACAAACAACCGTACTATGAAGCCTAAAAGAATTTATCTATGCACCAAAATCGGTCCACCAGCACCTTGGTTTTCAGTCCGAGACAAAACCATGGCATTAGTCTCGCCCACTAAAAACAGCAACGTTTTCTTTTCTCTACTTCTTCCTGAAGAAAAATTCTAATAAAAACCGAACAAAGGAGTTAAAGTTTTTATTCATTGCTGCAAAAGAATGTCTTAGTGTCGCGCAGGAGCGAACCGTTTAGTGATCTATCATTCTGTCTGAGTTTGGCGTCAGGACAGCTCTTGTTTTTTGAAGCTGAAAGTATTACTACAGTAAACGTAAGACAGTCCTAAGTTATTATCTAAAGCGATTGCTCATAAAAAGCTATATCTATTGTAACACAAGTAACTTTATCTTGCTAGTCTGTAAAGAATGCTGAAAGCAAAACGGCCAACAGAATTTCGGGCCATGTAAGTGCCAATCGCCGACCTACCTGAGACTATTGTGTTCCCACGGACAGGGTTTTTTACCAGTGTTTGTTTATGTGTTGCACGTTAGTGTCACATTGATTTTCTGTTGCTAGGATACAATTTTACTGATGGAGAGACGGAAAAGATTTATATTTCAAGAACCTTTAAGAAAACTGTAAAAGACTTTTGATGATACTAATAGTGACACTGAATATGAGGTTACAAGTAGCAGTAAATGTGACTCTGTACCTGTTACTGATGGACAGCACTCAAAACAGGAAATTTGTGACACAACTGTCTTGGAGAAAGAAAGTGAAGATGAAAAGACTAGTAGCGATGTGGATTAAGAAATTGACGATGGTTCCTCAAACAACGAAGATCAAGTACAAATAATTGCTAGCAAAGCAACATGTGATGCAAATCCATATCAAGATAAGTTCAGAAGACGAAACGTATTAAAGCAACAGCCTCGAATTGATGCTGTTTTTGAATGTAAAATGCGCCCTTCAAATTATTTCACCAACCAGAAATAGCAGAGAATGCTACAACTGCTACTTCTACCACCAGTGGCAGTCCGCCTTGATGGTGGTGGGGCTACCAGTCACTCAAGACTGGTTCGAAAAGGGCTGCCATCTTTCCCCTAGCCTAATTTCACTTAGGTAGACGGCATGAACCTGAATTGCCGTTCGTGCCATACCTCCATTCCGAGGAAGAGGAGGGGTAACCACACACACCTGAAATAGCACTTCAGATAGTACGAAAAACGAACAAATAGGCAAGGAATAAAAAGAAATGATTGGTTTTTAACGCTGTTGACCAAAACCTCACAACTGAAGCGTTAAAAACAGGCTTTGCTCTGATGATACATTCTGGGTTGGACTTGGACTGGAATAGCTTTTCGAATTTACACCGGCTGGGGGATTCCCTCAACATTAGACAATTTTATTGAGTTACTACGTCACTGAATCGATTCAAATGTCTTGACAACTATCGCAATCGATTGGAAAGACAACAGAACGACAGACTAGTAGCTATTCAAGAAGAAAAGAATTATTCAAAAGTAATCTGAGCATCATCTACGTACCTAAGAAAGCACTTGCTGTAAATAAACAACTGGTCGGATATCGAGACAATATTCCTGAAAGAACATGCTTGAGGTAGAAACCGAGAAAATACCATGCAATTATCTTTAATGGGAAAATGTATTTTGGAATAGAATCTGACTCAACACCTCACTAAAATCTTGCAATTTAGTAATAAATCTGTGTTCTGTTTATTTTGGAACTGTACGCGACTTGTACCTTCACATGCATTTTACCTCTCATAATTTGGTTTGCATTCTGTTGCATCAAAATCTTACATTGGCTGGATCAGTTATTGCTAATAGACGAGAAGTACAATAGCAACACAAATCAAAAGGGGAAGAAAGATGTAAAGTGCCGAAGCACTAAATGCTTACTTGAACAAAATTCTGCTGTTGTCACATAACTCAAAATGAAAAAGGAATATTCTCACAATGTCTTTTTCACAATTTACGTTTCAACCACTGCCAGTCACAAGAAATCTACAGTTATTGTTGATCAAAACAAGTATAATGGTTGAGTTGACACACTTGATGAAAACTGTTAAGAATAGAATTGCTTGAGGAAAGCAAATCTCTGGTTAGTGGTTATCAATTACAATTTGATAAATGTTGCCAGTAAAAACGCATACATTATAATGAGAGGCACTGGGAAAAGTGACAAAAAACAGCTTTTTTCAATAAAGTAAGCTTTCAGCTTGCTCAGCCTTTACGTCAAAAACACAAAATAGACAGGAGAAACTAAATTACTTGCCAAAAACATGGATTTATCAATGCTACTTTAAATGTTTTGAATCAAACTGGGAAGATTTTACAGATGTTGAAAACATACAAGATGTGCATGTATCACTTACAGTCGACGGGTTTGCTCACGACACAACAAACTTCACAAGAACCAATGTTGCTTGGAATGCTGAAAAAGTTGTTGCTGTGATAAATTTTTCTGTATTTTAGCGTCTGAATTACACAAAGCCAACTTTTGTTTGTTAAAATTAGGCTGTTTATGGAAAAGAGCTAAGAAGAAAACTTGCTTTCGGGTAGAAAGCAGATCCAAGATTTGACATTTACAAATGCGTGGTTAACCTTTCGAATTCTGAATTATCAAAAGCTAGTGCACACGCCACCCTGAATTCTCAGCAGGTAATGCATTACAATACAGTACTATACAATGCTAGAATGTTATGTTTGGTCAATTTTTAGGTATGGATCAGAAATGTGGACGCTAAACAAGACTGGAATCAAAAAGATAAATTCATTTGAAATGTAGTGCTATCGAAAAACTCTAAAAATCATTTGGAAACAGAAAAAAATCAAATGAGTAAATAATGAAAACAACGAAAAGAAAATTGAGTTTAATAGATAAAATTGGAAGAGCTAAGTGTGAATTATTGTCGCATATCTTTAGAGGAAATAAATTACTGTCAGAAATATTGATGGAAAAAATCCCGGGATCAAAAGCACGAGGGCGACAAAGGAAACTTTGGATAGACAGTATCAAAGACTAGAGAGACATTAACTTGTAGGAACTGCTCAAAAACACCAGAAAGAGAGAAGTTTGGCATAGGATTGTGCGCCAACTGCAAATTGCAGATACAACATAGATGGATGAACTATACACTACTAGTCATTCATCTTGTATGAAACTTTGTTGCTATGTTGCTATGGTCGCTGTGTTGCTGTGGTTGTCAGTTGTAAGCAAGAGGACGTGGCTGGCCGGAATACCAGCATTTAGGGTATATATGATATAGTTTTAAACCGGAAAACCGGTCTTTTGGGTTCTATGGGCTAAGATTTTATCAACATTAAATCATCTCAAATTATGACTTTACTTTCAAAGCAGCCCATTTGTATAAAAAATTTTTAGATATGTCTTGTTCACAAATTGTCAACATCTGTGCCGATTAATTTACTTAAAAGCCCGTGCTGATAAGGGCTTGGACTGGTATACAGAAGGAAGGAATAAGAGAAAAATAAAACGCTGACTGATTTATTTAACGTTTTAATAATCTTGAAATTGAAGAAGATTTAAAAGAATACTTGCAGCGCTTGTACTTCTTTTGAAGACGAGTCAGCAAGTAGCTGGTAACCGACTTACAAATGCTTTCCTGAAAACAGCATAATAATTGACAAGTTAAGTTATATATCATTGAAAATTCCTAGTAGAAAAATGAATTTTACTTTACTAACTTCACCTTGATGCCTTAAAAAGAAACGAAAAGTACTTAACAAACTAAGGAAATGTCTCAAGAAGTTAAGTGGTGGCTATTAGTTTTTAAGCCTGACGTGAGCATTATTCATGGTTACAAATGTGCAGAATCATGAACGCATTCAGGAGAGCGGAATTTAAAAGCATACTTGCTGCGCACAAGGCTCCTTTTCTTGAATTATGAAATTGGTAACAAACTTATGAAATTGGGCATATTGTTCTTAAAGAGAGTGAAAAAGTTTAAAAGTAATGCAGGTTTTATGGAAAAGCGTTGGATAGTAGTAAAGAATCTGGCGTAAATTCATGATTGGTAATTTAAAATTGAAAAATATAGCACAAACAGTATTTAGTCTGCTAAATTAACTCTAGGAAAGTTAAGAGGTGGCTATTCAAAAGTCTAAATTCGGCCAGATTAACCTTATACTGCCTGACCCACAAAAAAATAAAAAAATTTTTCTAAGATTTTAGTGCTTGCACGTTTGTGGTGTAGACATTCTCCTCGTATGTCAGTTTCAAGGTCAAATTTTATAAAATATTAGAGATATGACTATGTTCCCATATGGGAACGTTAGGACTGCGCTGCTCAAATTTTGCAATATATTGCTTGAAACAACACTCTTTTGTCCGATTTTGTTATTTATTAACAAGTTGTAAGATCGCAATTAGAGCATAAATAATAACATAAACAAACAAACAAAATCACAATTTTACGACATAAATTGTTCAGCGTTTGTGGTAATTTCTGAGGCAAAAACTTCCTTTACTATAATGAAGCCTCAAATTGCATTTACTGTACTTTGACCTGGTGTTCTTTTGACACACTACACATCAAGGTACTGGATTATGATCTTGGCCATCATATCGCACTTCAGAAGGCAAATCTGCATGTCTATCCCCTTGTGATTGATTTCTAATTGTTGAAGACTTTGTCAGAACTAAAAAAATATTTCTTCTGAATTCAAGATGAGTAATTTTAGCATCTTTTTGGTGTAGAACGCAATAAAACTTCCTCGCTGCTACAATGGAAATGTTCAGCAAGTTTGTCATCAAAGGCCACCACCATTTTTTTGCTCTGATCATTGGCCGATACGATCCCAAAAGACGATCCATCAAATCCACCTCACCAATGCCCTTATTGTACAATCGAATAATGTTAGGTTGAGTTACTTCGATGGTACCTTGTGCTCTAACTCGGCGTTTGATGCGATGTACTGGCTCGTGCGTGAAATGATTACTAGCTATGTTCACAATACTGTTATCATGCCATTTACAGACAAAAATTTCAACTATAATTATAACTATAATTATAACTGCCTCTGGTTTTCTTTTTCATAGCCTTTTTGGAGATCATCAACTTGGTGGCACCGTCGGTTCTATTTTCTCGGATAGTACCAGTGGCAATAAACCCTTGATCAGACAGTAACTTCAGCAATTCTGTACTACTAAAAAAATTATCAAAATATACTTCAAGATATTTCGGTTCTGATAAATTCGTCACTAACTCCAACAAATTTAAAACAACTCGCTGTCCCAAAGGTTCGTCAGAACGTTGAGAAGATTTCTTTCCAGTATAAATATTTATCTTGTAAGGGTATCCATCTTCTCCGCACAAACTCCATATTTTGTATTTAAAACAAATTGGCTTGCCTTTGATGTACATTATAGCGCTGTGCTTGCCAAAATATAATACCATAGCTTCATCAATGCTTAATTTTTTGTGAAATATTCCCCATTGGCTCAGAGTTTTGTTCATAGCTTTGTAAAGAAATGCAACTTTGGCAACTTTGTTTCCTTTTTCCAAATTTTGGTTGTCTGCAACGTGAAAATATTGTTTTATTTTCAAAAATCTGTCACGACTCATTGTTTCCGAAATAAAAGGAACTTTTAAATCTGGCTGGTTACTGCAAGAATCTCTTTCTGAAGTTACAAAATGATATACCAAAAATTAAAATTCCAATAAAGTTTTTGAGTTCATCTAACGAAAGTTCGAATCCTGGGTCATTTTTGTTTTGTTTAGCGTACAGTTTCGTTTGCTCTAATATGTAGTGAAAACGTTCATCAGTGAAGTAGAGTTTCCATATTTCATAACATGATTTTGTGAGATGCTCAGGAAACTTTTCTTCAATGTTACTGGACATTTCTTCACTTAATATGGTTTTGGCAAATGCTTCTTGCTTTTTCCACCTGGGATAATCACGTCTGTTTCCAGTCTGGTGAAATTCTTCTTCGTCATCATCGGAATTCGAAACAGCAACTACTTCCATTTCTCCTGCTGGTTCAAATAATTGATCTTCTTGGCCATACTCAAAATCTTCTTCATCACTAGGAATATCTTGATCACCTCATTCGGGTGGTAGAATTGTTACAGTTGCTGATGCAGCGTTGCTGCATGATTCTACAAAATTTGTAGTTTCTTGCAATGTAACAGCTCGGAATGGTCTACTCTTAGTTCCATAAAATGTGCCAGTATTCATATTTAATCAATGGTCAACGATTCAAATAAATTATTTAATTTTACAGTAATAACTTGATGTGACAGACGCGCTAGTTCTAACTTCTAAGAATATGTATTACGCTGTAACCTGATTAAAAAATAAGATTACTGTCTATGCGGTAAAACTCAATGCGCTATAATAACCAACAACGTGCAGATGATATCTCAACAATTAATTAGGAATGTTTAATGCATCAATAACAAACATTTAAAAATTTTAATTTTAATAGTTTTTTTCCTTGAAAAGGCAGTGTATGTCATATCATACAAACTGCAACCAATGCGATATAACTGAGCTTTCCTATAATTACCACTTAAAAGTTAAAAAAGTTATGATTCATGTATAAAATATCTGTCAAGGTATCTAAACTCATAAATGATTTATCAATAAATATTTTGAATTACTTAAAAAGTTACGTTTTCACTCTATTGCTTCATGTACCTACCTGCACTATCACTAAGAAAAAAAAGCAAACCATTCATCAATGGTGTTTTTCATAACATCAGAATTACCAATTTCGTCTAGACAAAACTGTGTGGTAAATTGCGCTTTTGTGAGATGATAAAGTGCAATAATTAGCTGCTTCTTCAGTACAAAAACTTTTAGTTTATCCACAATAAAATTCTCACACAAATTCACCACCTTTATTGTCTGCTCAAACAACAATTAACTTCAATCAGAGTTTTCATTTTTTCATTAACCCGTTTTTTCCCTGTGTTCCCGAAAGGGAACATCACTTGTATTTGTAATAAATCTTGTTATTAAACTAATTTTGTGAATTCAGGTATTTTAACTAGTTAAATATGGTGCTAGGTAGAAGTTGACTTCGTTTGTTCTAAAGTTTTTGTATCCTGCTGTAAACTGTGTAAAGATGTCTGATGAACCTTCAACATCACGTGACCCACAGTCAAAAAGGTAAGTTTTTGATCTAGTGTTAGCATATTTTTCTGCATAACCAATGTTGTAATTATATGATTATGGACTACAGTTCCAGGCAGAAAAGATTGATTTTGAATTTGAATTTGAGGTGGTGTGTTATATTTGTTTTCATAATGATGTTCCCTTTTGAGAACATTGGGCATGAGCCGTTATGTAAAAAATTTTTTTTTAGGTTTCATACTGCTGAAGAAGTCCTTGCTCAGATCGAAGAAGATGAAACAGTTACTTCAGCGATGGTGTTTATTCAACCTCCCAGTGATGGTTTTGACAGTGAAGGGGACAGCGGCGATGAAGACATAGATGGTAGCGTGAATAATCTCAGTGGAAAACAGCTACAGGCTAATGCTGAGGCGAGAGTTGTTTCAATATCTCTGTCTCCGGAAGGCAAAGAAGGGGACAACCAAATTGGTTGCCTCTTTGATTCCAGTGCCGACAGTCCTCAACTTCCTTTAGAGATGGAAAGCTCTAAAATTCAACCGGTTTGAGGCGAAAACGAAAGAAACGATGGGTGAGAAACCAAGATTTGCAACCAAGCCTTCCACCCTTTACACTTCCAAGAAAAACATACAAAGAAGGCATGCAGCCTGAATAATATTTCGAGCTCTTCTATGATGAAGAAGTGATAAACTTCATCATAAGCATGTTCAATCTGTACACATCTCAAGATAAAGATAATGCCTCGTTCTCGACCAACCCAGAGGAAATTAAGTGCTGACTGGGTATACTGATGCTATTAGGGTGCATGTCATTTCCCAGATGGCGCATGGTGTGGGAGTGCCACTCCAAATCGTACTTGCCATCTGTATCTAACACAATGCATAGAAATAAATTTGAAATCTTGAAGGCATATTCTCATTTTTTTGACAACACAAAACTTACTAAAGACAATAAATTCACAAAAATGCGCCCCCTGCTTACAATGCTCAATGAACGATTCTTGCAGTATGCGATACTAGATGAAAGGTTTTGCGTCGACGAAAGCATGATATCCTATTTTGGAAGACACGGCGTAAAACAGTTTTTGAGAGGCAAGCCTATTCGTTTTGGCGTCAAGATGTGGTGCCTTTGCGATTGCTTAGGGTATCTTGTCCAGTGTGATCCCTACCAAGGAGCTTGCGAAACATACGGTAAAGAGCTTGGCGTCGGAGCCTCAGTTATTCTAAATTTGGTTTCCAAGCTTCCTCCAGACGTACCATTCAAAATCTATTGCGATCGCTTTTTTTCTTCTGTCAAACTTGCTGAAATTCTAAAATCTAAAAGATTTGGTTACAACGGGACCATAAAATCAAACCGAACCGAGAAAGCTCCATTGATTGACTCAAAAGAGATGGCCAAGCGTCCAAGAGGTAGCTTTGATTTTTGCCTTGAACAAGGGGAAGGAATTGCGCTGACCACTTGGAATGACAACACAGTCGTATTACTGGCGTCAGCTGTTGATCCTGTCATGCCTATCGTGAAAACCACTCGCTGGATTGCCAAAGATGCACAGAAAAAAAAAGAAACCGTTGATCAATCTTTCATGGTGTCCCAGTACAACCATTTTATGGGTGGTGTAGACCGCATGGACCAAAACATCGACAATTACAGAATGGGAGTCCGATCAAAAAAGTGGTGGTGGCCTCTTTCTGCGTTTACAGCTGATGCAAGTCTTCACAACGCGTGGCAGTTGTACAGGAAGAGTGACAATAACAGTCCTCTTCACTACTTGGGATTTACCAGACGCATAGTGCTGCTTTATCTGCAGAAGTATGGCACCCCTTCTGCTATTCCTGGTCGTCCAGCAGCGACAAAGCCTTTAGAGAAAAGGGTCCTTCCAGGAATCCGCTTTGACTACGCAAATCATTTTTTGCTACCAGCTGAAAAGCAGTCCAGGTGCGTTCTGTGCAAGAAAAACTCCAGGAGGATGTGCAAGAAGTGCAGAGTTAACTTACACGAACTTTGCTTTGAAGAATTCCACAAGATGGAGCATCAGTAGGCTAACAAGTGACATCCCGTGATACGTACAATGTTGTCGCGAACTGTTTTTTCTGTTTTTTCATGTTTTCCTGTTTTTGCGTTTATTCTTTCATATGCTGCATGCCTTTCATATTTCATCACAACCGTTTGTTGTAGCCTAGGCGGTGTCAATTTTGTGTCGAGCATATATCTATGATGAAAAACAAAGTAAAAAGTTCATTTGTAGTGTAAGAATACCATGCTTTACTTGTTTTTTGCAAAAAAAACAATTGAAAACTTTTGCGCTCTGGTGACCCACGTTCATGCCCGGTGTTCCCATTTGGGACACAACAAAATTACAATATAATAAACAGACAAAGAAAAAATAAACTAAAATAACACCGAAATATGTCCTTTGGCATGAAAACACAACTTTTTATGGACAAAACTTGAAAAAATAAAATTCGGGAAAAAACGGGTTAAAAGTTGCAAAATAAGCGATGCGTTTGAGTGTAATTGTTTCAATTTCAAATCGAAATATTTTAGTCGACCCGCGCCTAACGTTTCCATATGGGAACAATTGTTTTTTAACATACATAACCGACGAATTACTTACTCAAGTTCAAAACCAAAAATAGCACAGCATACAACAAACCCAAAAGCATTATATTTCAGTAAAATAAACTAAAAAAATATTTTAGGAATGGTTAAAATTGTAAACATAAATGACATGTCTGATCTCCGTAAAATGGCAAAATTCAAGTTGCAATTTACATCAAAAAAGAATTATTTATTTTATGAAAATACGTTTATTATCATCAGTAACAATTCAAATTCATATTAAAAACAACTTTTTTTGATATTAACAAAAATTTTTGAAGTTTTCAAGCAACTTTACGTCTTGTTCCCATATGGGAACGTTAAGCGGTAAGAGGTTAATGGTTGCAAATTATCGTGACAAGTATTTAAGAGTCACTGCTCAGTGGTGATGCAAGTAAGAAACACATCTTTAAAAGCCAATGGCTTTCTTTTCAAAAGAATATAATGATTATAATACATTTGAGCAAAAACTTCATTTTAACAATATAGGCGATTCAAAATTATAATGGGTAGTAAGAACATCATAAAAGGAGCAAATTTACTGACAATAGAGCGCCCGCGTTAGCCGCCTATTCTGTTCCACACCTGCGCCAAGTTATGAGGTGAACGTTACTTTCGACAATTCATCAAAACACAACAAAACAATTATATAAGAACTATAGAAGTAATTCTATATTAGTACTTGGTGATAATGCAGAAAAAAAATTTGCCCCTCTAAATGCATTTCCTTGGACAGTATTAACGGCAAAGTACAACATCGACCACAGACGCAAAAATTTATTCAGTGGCTCAGTCCCGTAGCACTCCAACTTCGGGCCCCCCCCAAAGTAAGTGCAAGAGCCCCTGCACACAGGTCATATCACTTTAGAGGTGTAAAATTGAAAAGCTGCATTAAGAAAATACACCACAATTTGTACATAAGTAAACAGGCTAATGTCAGAATAAAGCATGCCGATACCGAAGGTGCAAGTCATAAAAAATTCGGCACCGATGCCAGAGTTCAGTAGGACATTTATGCAGACACTGCGAAACGAAAGCAATGACACTGAAAAACATGAAAAACTTATAAAAACACAGTATCATTTAAATAGTCTGGAGCGAACCTTTTTGTTCGCAAATGCTGTTATGACATTGTCATAATCAAGAGATCGGGCGCAGTCATTTTCGATTGACAACATGGCTAATGAAGATAGTCTACTGTCTGTCATAGACGTTCTATTAAAAGTTTTGATCAGTTTCAATTTGCTGAAGCTTCTTTCAGCGCTGGCAACAGTCACGGGGCAAGTTAGTAAGATTCGAAGTGCGATGTACACACTCGGATACAATTCAAATAAATGAGTCTTTAGAAGATAGTTCAGAAAGTCTTGAGCCGTTTTGAGATTGCGTTTTTTTTGTAAAATTAAAACAAACCGCTGTAGCTCAGCGCTCATTTCATCAGAATCAATGTCACCGAACTTTTTTTGAAACTCTTTACAGCAAGTAAGAAGAGCATTTTCTTGTTGCACAAGCAAAAGTTTGTCTCGTGTGTACAAAAACGAAAAGGCGGAAGAAACCTCACGTAACAAATTAAAGCGCTCCTTTATTGACATAATAGCCTGGTCTACTAATGGATAGAAAAAGTTGCTTTTAAATTTCAGTTCAGGAGTAGCTCGTTGTTCCTCTTCACCTTGGTAATCAAACAATCTTCTTTTCTTTCCACTTCTTGACGAAGGAAAAGAAGGATCAATATCCAATTCCTGTGCTATTTCAACAGCAGATGTTGCGGCACTGTCATAACCCGTTGTGCGATAGTTTTGCAAAAACTTTTCAGATGCCTGGATTTCCGTTTCCATTGTATGAAGGGAGACTCCATACGATTGAAGAATCTTGCTTGCTTTATTGAATTGGAATAGGATATCATACCAAATAAACACCGACAAAAGAAAACTCCATTTTGATAAATGAGCTATCAACGATTTTGTTTCTGAGGCAGCTCTTCCATCTTTTCTTTCTATGGAAATGGCTTCCAAGTCTTTCAGTGCCAGCAACACCTCTTTTAAATTGTATCGAAGAGGTTTGATGCATTTAATTCTGCTTTCCCAACGAGTATCAGATTGTGACTTTATGGACAGCTCCACATGTTTCTTCAAAATTTCCCAACGCTGAGCAGAGGAAGAAAACAGCACATACAACCTTGTAAGTACTCCAAAAAATGTCAATGCTTCCGTCGATGAATTAGCACTGTCAACAACAACTAAGTTAAGGGTATGGTTTGCACAGGGCACGTAAACAGCTTTGGGATTGATGTCTAGCATTCTTGCTTGGACCCCAGAATGTTTTCCTTTCATGTTAGCACCATTATCATATGACTGACCTCGACAATCAGACAATTCGAGTTGCAGTTCGGTCGCTTTTTCTAAGAAAGCGTCCAACAAGCCTTTCCCAGTACTGTCACTTATTCTCAAGTAGCCAAAAAATGTTTCTTTAACAAAAGCAGCTTCTTTATTACATAGTACATAACGGAGAATGACAGACATTTGTTCATGATGTGACATATCTGGAGTGCAGTCCAAAATTATAGAAAAATATTTTGCCAATTTCAATTGCTGTAAATTTTCTTTTTCAACTTCTGTCGCTAGCAATTCAATTAGTTCATTTTGTATGGTAGGACTCAAATAGTGATCTTTAGTGTTTTTATTCTTGATTCTGTCTTGAAGCTCTTTTAGGATCGGATCTCTTCTTGCCAAAAGCTCAAATATACCCAGAAAATTTCCATTGTGAGGAGATCCTAAGACTTCTTCAGATCCTCTAAAAGCAAGATTCCTTTTCGATAGAAACAAGGCAATGTCGATAAGTTTCTCTAAAACATTTCTCCAAAAACGTCTTTCATTGAAAAAAATATTCATCTCGCGTTTGTCGATAGTGGATGAATTTCTTATCCCTTTAGCTAGCAACATCCATTGACTGCAGCATTCTTGGTGGGAAATGCCGTTTTCATGGTCTTTCAGTTTTTTCGAAAAACCCTCCCATGTATTTATACCACTACAAAAGGGGCTTAGTGTTTTTCCAAATAGCTTACAACAAAAGCAAAAAACTTGATCTGATTCCCCAGAATAAACTAGCCACGACCGTGAAACACTTTCACCATTAGGTAACACACGTTTATAATGGTTGGAGGAAAAACGTCGCCTTGGAGTTGTGTTATTATATGGAAAATTCATTATTAGTTGATGTGGTCCACGCTTTACTATATCACATCGTTGAGCATCAGAAATACTTTCAGGCCATTTACATGGGTCATCAGGGATAGGGGTAAATTGAGATTCAGTTATTTTTGATATTGAAGGTTGCGTATTGGCAGGTAAATCACAACTTACATTTTCTGGAAATTCACAATCACTTTGATGCTGATCGTCATAGTCTTCTTTTTCTTGTACACTATAGTTTTCTTCATCCCTCTGGGTACTAGTGCCAGGTCTACTCTGCTCAGTAATCTTGAAAAAATCTGTCATCTTGGGCAATTTCGCTACAGCATCTCGAGCAGTGGCTGCTTCTTTTCTCTTTTGAGCACCACTTTTTGAACGTTTCATTCTATACAATGTCAATAAAATACTTTATCTGCACTCTGCAGTGTATATATATTGTCCCGGTATTTATAGCCAAACAGAATTCCAGACCATTCTATGATTGTTGCGTAACAACGGCATTGTTACGTCAATCGAATATTCAAGATTCTACCAGAAAATCAATCGAAATATTCTAGATTCTGCGAGATAAAATGACGTAGCATTCACTTATGATGTCACAAGCCAATTTCTTCTTACAGTTTAAATCGGTTGTAAACAAGTCTGCTGAACTGAAAATAGTCACGTAGCCAAAAAGCAATTTCAGACTAACTTGGGCCCCCAAAGTTGGCCTGGGCCCCCCCCAATTGGGGGGTTTGGGGGGCGGCTGCTACGTCTCTGCAGTGGCTTATCTTGTTGAAAAATTTTATAATGACAAAAATTTATCCTGTTCGCAAGCTTTTTTCAAGAAAACACTTTTATAGATATATACTTATTAACTGAAGTGTATACAAGTTGTTGACTCGTAGAACAGCGGCAGTCTCGCATAGCATAAAGCATTTGCTTCTTAATTTGCAAATTTGAACATTTGGTTTGATTTGCTTGAATTCTATAATAGTAAATCAAATAAACTTTACCAAGCATTTTAAGGGGAATTTTAAAACATGAAAACACCGAAGCAGGTCTGCAAAATGACTTTATGCTTGGTCTTCTTGCCGCTTTCTTGCAAGCCAGAAGAATGCAAGTGCAATAAAGAATAACTTTGTTTGTTTAATTATGTCAAACAGAGAAAATCACCATAAAATGCCTTCATCAAAGACGCAATAAAAGAGTCATTGTGAAATTTTAAATCCATCACCATTAAATATTTTTTGCTATGAAATTGCACTTGACCCGGCGACCACTCGACTACGTTGCCTTAACTATTTATGATAATTAACATACAAATACACCGGTATGACATTATTTTCATGGAACAATATGCTTTTTGTTACATCTATATTCTCTCTTAAAAGCGCCCATGACTTTAAAGATATTTCTGATAAGTAGCTCACTAAGCCTTCTGCTTTGAAATGCTTCCAAACTTTTAGTTGATAAATTTAGTAAACTGAAAACGCCTCCATAGTGTATGCTTTCCACAGTAGGAGTTAAATAAACAATCACTGAATTATAATTACAAACGGAAATGTTATCACTGATCCTAATTAGAACAATACGTTCGTACAGTAAAACAGTAGTTGGGCATGACATCCACGTTTGATTTAGGCCATTACTTAGAAATAATTATGGAAATACCATACCTGTCCAGCACTGAACAACATCGGAATCTTTCCACTGAGCTATTGCAAGACATTTTGTTTTGTTGGAAAAAACTCTAGTTTTATTGGAATAAAATAAAATTCCATAGTTACGACATCTAAACTCTCCCATTACATTGTAATCAGACGATTGAGAAACAACTTCAAGTGATCTTCCTGAGCGAATACTGCAATCTATAAAAATATTTAGTATCATCGCAATTCTAAATCTTTGAAGTAAACGTGTTTTATTCAAGGAGACTTTTGCATTAGAGTTTCCAGCTTTGAGAAAGTCCAGATTTAATCACCATTTGTATTTTGATTTTTTTCCCAGGCAAAGTAAAAATTCACGGTATTTTCAACAGTGCAACACAACGATGCTAAGTCAAATTTAAATTGCAAAAGGCAGCATTTTTTGGCCTTTAAGGCAGTGCCTTAGCGCTTTTCTTACCAATGCATTTCAGCCGACAGGGCACGGGGGGAAAAGGTTCGTGACCAATAAAAATCACAAATCAATAAGTGAGAGTAAACCTGAATGTCACAATAAGATATTGTCAAGTATCTCCTTTAAATGTAAGTTTCGCTTTGTTAATAACAAATATCTAACTTATAGTATGCAAAATATAACCTATGCAGTTTAGACTGTCGACTTACCTCTAACCTTGATATTAATGGAAGCTAGTTGGTTTAGATTAATTCCTTTTTTAGTGACAGCAAATGTAATATCTCTATCAAGAGGAAACCATAACGTTAAAGAGCTAAATATATAAGTTAATCCTTTACAAATGATCTCTTTGCAGGTTAATTGGAAACCGTTGTCCTTCCTGTTTACACATGATGCAATTGCGGTGTAAATACTATTCTCAGGTTGCCTAAGACCATGATGTGTCCAGGAATAAGTGTCACCAACTAACAAAAATTTAATTGACAGCTTCAATCCTGTAAAACTCTTTGCCAAAGTATTATCAAAAAGAACTTGTTCCGTATGAATTTTGTTTGCGGGGACGGAACATATGGCTGAAAAATATTGAAGAAAAAATGTTAGCAAATCTTAATGACTATCCACACGAAAAGTGTAACAACAGAAAAGAAAAAGATCACAAAAAATGTAGAGCTAAAAACATTTTTACTTAGTTTATCTTATTGGCAGTCACCTCAGCTATACTTTTGAACATGCCAGTGAAGTGGTGGCTGGTGTTAGCTTTTACTGTACATGGTAAATGAAAGAGGTAAGCAGCATTATTTAAGCCAACTGTGGCGGACTTGCTGAGAAAATTTACCGATCAGTTTAAGCAAGAAACGATTAGGAAACTAAATAATCACAAAAGAAACACAAAAAATTCAATCTGGAATATCTTTAGCAGAAATGGTATTTTTCAAATAAATAACTAGGTCACACAGCAATACTTGATTAAACCTAAATGGTTTACTTACTTCTAGTTGCCACAGAAGCAAACAAAGATACAAAACACCATACAAAAATCATGACTTCCTGCAAAATCATTTGTGAAAAATAATCAATTCAGAGTACAGCAAATAGATCGAAAGCAAAATACATTTATCTCCTTGCTAAAATGTCCCATAACTTCGCAACACATTGATCGCTGACTCTGAACCACAATAGCCCTTGATAATTAATTGCATGCTATCAAATATCAAATGTTTACATTTGTTTCTGAATTAAAAGCGTCGGAAAAAAGCCGTTGGCAATTTAGCTCAGCTAAAGCATATAGCCAATCCTCTAACGCTCATCTTTAGAAAATCGAAATTATCTTTAAATTTGCGCTGCATCAATCATCTAAAATTTTTGTCATTTTTTTTATCTTCATTTAATATGTGCCGTAATTAATCAACTCTCTGTCTCCCTCATTTGAAAACTAAATCTTTGAAAAAAAAATTCAGTTAGTGGAAGATTGTTAGCAAAGAATTTTCAATAATGCACTGGAAGTAAAATAGCAACGCACAACAATATAGCGTTCAAAAGATTAGGAATGGAGAAAATTTCCACCGTTCGATTTTAAGGTAAATAGTTTGGATGGTTTAGGCGTTTCATCAACAAGTAGCCTACTCTGCCAGTTTCATGCGGCAAGGCTACCAGTCAGTTATATCGGAATGGACGCTACAAATTCTACACCGGCCTCAACTAAAAATCTTTTTTTGAGAGCAGTAACGAAAAATTAGTATGAATTGGGACATTGATTTTGTGCCCCTTATTCCGAGAATCGCAGTTTGAATTATATGACATAAAAATCACCGAAACTCTAAAACATGCCAGAACAAGGAAAGTTACTGTGCCAGGCGGAATCATAACCGAACTGATTTGTACTCTAATGGTTTTGAAGTTGAAAATTAATTAAAACAGCGAATAATGCTTACAAGTTTGTGGAAATTCCAAGCAATCTGACAAAATGAATGTTTGTAGCAATACAAAAAACACAAGAAAGCTGAAATGCTCACAGCTATTAGCCTCATATTTCTATCACAAAACTTGTAGTTTGTGTTATTACCAACAGAGCTCGTGCATAGCTACTCAGCCAGAAATCGGCATTGAAGGACATGGATTCAACAAGAATGCGAGGCAAAAAAACGTTGTTAAGGTGATTAGAATAATTGGGCAAAAGATGATTCTATGGAGAGAGAAATGTTTTGGGATTTTATTAACTACTAGCCAGCTCTGTTGGCGTCGCCTGCAGGGCCCTCATCTGTAATGTCGGGTTTGAGAATATTCGTCAGCCAACAACCACGGCTTCCCCAAATCGTGATATTTTTTGACATACCCACTTGTCGTCACACAGCGAAAAGTAATGTTTTACAATGGGAATTGCGTAAAAAGACATTTTGGGATGGTACATGGTAGGTGTATTTCCCCGATTTCTCTGAAGGTTCTGGCCACGTGTTATTTGCTTTGTTTGCAGCATAAGTTTACTTAGAAAGTGAATATGCTCGTAATTGAAACAGGCAACGATTTCATCAATCTTTGTTGTTTGTCTCATAATGTGAACTTAGCAGAAGTGGTTTAAAAAGTGTTAATACAAACTCACCTCGTAAGTCGGAGCAAAATCCGCTTAAATGTAATGAGAAATGGGCAAGTATGATTATTGTTTGAACTGTTTGCTGCATACATATGATGGAGGTTAAGATTACTCAGGCTTGCAACAAGACTGTACAAAAGTGTATCGACGAAATTATTTTCATCATGTGAAAGAGTGATATCAGCACCTACAATAAGTAAAAATATTATGAAAGCGTCAACTTCAAAATTGCTATTAAATTTATCTACCATTAAATAAAACGGATCTGAATTTTGCATTCAGATTAGGTTCAAATGAAATGTTGCAAATTTCAGTAGCTTTCACTGTTCAAGTGCATTGCTGTGGTGATTGTGTATGAGGACGGTCTAAAATAAGGGTTTGATCGAATATTTAATTGCAAAATTGCGTTAGCGGAAAGTAAAATGCGGGAGTTCCATTGTGTTGAAGGGATGGGGTGATATACGTAAAAAGACACAAGGAAAATATCAAATTGGTTATACTTACAAAAAACATCGATAAAACATTGCTGAGATTGACCAGAATTGATCAACAAATTCTACGTAAGGAAATTCAACTTGACGAGAGACTGATTGGTTATGGCTTGCTTTCTGTACGTTCGTAAAAGTATAATTCTCGCCCCAAAACAGTTGTGTAGTCAACATTGCATATGTGAAATTTTCAATGCATTTCAACCCAGGACCAACATAGCTTGGCTTTGATACTACCACCAAACAAAGCAGCAATGTGTGCGTAGCAAAGTGCTTCTTTCAACCTAAAAAAAATGTGCAGAAAAATTTTGAAAGTAAACGATTTACAATCAATCAACTCATCGAATAACAGACCAACAAGGAGTTTGGATTACTGAAAGATAGTCGTCTGATCTATATTTTAAATCAGCAGACATCGATAAATGGCGTCGTGGCTGGCGTCAACAATAAATTAAATCTAAAAAAGCGAACGGCAGTTTGCATAACCATGCCGTTCGCTACAAATTCTTTGTGCGTTGAGTTCGCAGAAAATCAACTACAAATTTAGAAGCAGGCAATTAGATCATGCTGTAAACTTTTACACAAACTTACCATGAATTTTTGGTACAGAAGAAAGTGAAAGTGTACCGATCGTCAGAAATTATAGTTTGAAGTACACAATCAAAAAAGCACTTTATAAACTCAAGAACTCGCTTGTCCAAATTAGAAAATGCTGCAACAGTGGTTGGTTAAGGCAATCACAAAAAACGTCAGCAACACACATGAACGAAAATAGAAGTTTTGAAGAAAGCATAATCACTTCCTAAACGCGTTTTCATTTGAATCACATTACATATAGAGTATTAGAGACTAGAAATTTCTGGGTAAACCAATTAAACGAGCCTAAAACTGACATTATTATTTGAGATAAAATAACTTTTCTGCTGTTGCGATTTTTCTCTGTTAAGTCATAGTAAAGAGCAATTTCGGTTTCAAGTGCATCTTGCATTGACAAGTCACTTCGCTGGAATGAGTTTCTTATTTCTGCATATCTATGAGCTCACGCTTTACTTGAAAGTGTGCTTAACCACCGCGACCGATAAACTGTTTGATCGCACCACCTGTCTGCTACATAAAAATAAAGGAATTCCGTTAAGTGACCTACTCAAATACAAAACAAATGTATTTGCAGGATTTTTCACTTTTCCATTTTTTGCGCATAGCGTCAAGCGGGAGGTTGCGAATAACGTTTTTAAAGTTTTCGATACGACTCGTCAATGGAATTTAATTGAGCTCTACAGACTGCAAAGCGGGCAATCTAAACACTGTTTCACCGCGCAAGTAATAGCATTGCCAAAAATAAGATTCGAATCCAAAACCACAATAAACAGTCGAACAATGACCATTAATTTTAAAATGCTAAAGTCAAGTCGTATCCTACAACAACAAGCCAATAATAATTGTTTGACTATGATTTGTATAGTTGGGGTTTTGAAACCAATTTCCAGTCCTGTGTGTAACGATTTGGGGATTAAAAACACAGTAATAAATTTCAATTACTAAAACTCTTAATATACACATAGTAATGGATTTGTGTAATAGAATTAAATTGTGATCAGTTTAACGTAACTGTGCAAATCGCTAAACAGACGGAATTAGTCGCTGCTTATAGTGTAAGTCTGTGATGCACAAACTTTATTTTAGGCCACCAAATTTGAGCAAAAGTCAAAGCCTGCTAGTATTTTGGACAGTTAATTTCGGGTCCAAACAAAATTAAAGACGTATATATACGCTTTTGGTACATACTTTGCGGACAAAATTGGTTGTTCAAACACCAACAAGATATATTGTAAAGCATCATATTCATATCAAAGCGGATAAATGGTGCAAAAACGTATGGGCGCAAAACACGCACTATATCAGACAAAAATTGTACAAACCTTGACAAAAATGTAAACCATGTACAGCAACTACAAATAATTAGCCAATTAAGTCAATTTCAAAAAAGAGCCAAGGGGAGGTTTTTAAATTTAAAGTTGGCAAAAGACCAAAATTAATGGTTTTATATGTACATTAACATAATTGCATTCGACAGGAGTCAGTTCCAAAACATGTCTGCCGTGCCCGAACTTTTTCCTGAAAATAACAAACTAGTCTGAATGAGCTTATTGTTCCATGAATAGAGCGCAAAAGTTTAACACTAGAAGGACCATGATTTTGAACTACCTAGAAGGACCAAGAGGCGTCAATTGACGCCCGCATGTTTAAAACCTGTAGTTTACGTCTGTTTCTTCCTAGGGTTACATACACATACTTAAAAAACACCGTGCATGTTGTTTTATTAAAAGAAATCACAAAAAATTACGAACATTTTCGCCTAAGTTCATGGTCATCGCGTCATGCAAGTTGCACAGAGTTTTTTTCCACATTTCCCACAGATCGGCTTTTTACAAAGAAAACACAGATCTGTTGTTCTGTTTTTGCGACATCTTATAGAACATGTGCGACGCACTTTAGGCAGTGGTGATCCAAGGTGGTCAACTTCACTGGATTCATCTGTTTTTGCCGCTCGGTGACTACTGCCAGGGTTGCTACCAGTGAGTTCTTCGCAGACCTTTTGTATAAAAGCTCTGCGACTAATTTTGGTTTTGCAAATGATTTTGTACAATATCCAGCCATTTATCAAGGCCATGTCAATTACGTTATAAAACACGTGTATTGGCCATCGTCTGCTTCCAGCTTTGACGGAATATTGACGGGACATTTGGTCTAATACATCCACCCCAACTTTAGTCTCATTATAAAAAAGGATAGTTTCAGGCTTTCGTTTAGCGTTATTCCGCTCCGGAATTGTCACATCTTTGTGCAAAGAGCTCAAAATGTTTACAGATTTAGATTTCTTGCATTGATATGATGTAATGGTTACCGCAGTAGCTCCCACATATTCCAGAATTGTGGATTCATGCAAAGGTTGAGTTTCTTTCAAAACTGTAGGAACTTCTCTACAATTTTGGCGAATTGTTCCTACTAGGCTGCAATGTTGCTCTGCAAGTCGAAGGGTAAGATCGAGTGACGTAAAATAGTTGTCACAGGTGACGTTGTACCCTTTTTTGAAAAGAGGTGACATCAGTTTCATCACCACATCTGTAGGCACACTCACATCCCCACTTCTAGTAGAATCTTTTCCAAGATATGGAAACCCGTTGTAGAAATATTTGCTTTCGACCTCAGCAGCCATCCAAAACTTCAGTCCAAATTTATCAGGTTTATTCGCCATGTATTGTATAAATTTACATCTTGCTTTGCAAGGCAACAGCTGTTCATCAATAGTAATATTTGAATTTGGGTTGTATGATTTTTGACAGTTTTCGATAAAAGGGTCCCAGATTGAAGATGCCAAGCAGAATTTGTCAGTCTCCAGCTGTCGTTTTCTTTCACTTTTTAGATCAAATCGGAGGTACTTCATTATTTCGAGAAACCTCCGGCGTGGCATTGTTGCATTGAAAAGGGGGCAACCCCACGATTGATCCCACAAAGATTTTATAGGCAAGTTTCTACCTGCAATTACACCTCGAGCTATGACAAGTCCGATAAACTTGTCCAATTCATCAAGTGTGACTGTCCATTTAGTATCATTTGTAACGCGTTGCGCCTCAGCAATGGTACACTTCTGGATATGTCTCAACATCGGTTCGTTGAAAAGCAATCGAAACGAAGATAGTGGACTCCCATCTATGACACGACATGTAGCGTAAGACGTAGGCCCTGCACGAACCTTGACTACATTTTGCTGTTGTCTACGTCCAACAGCTACTTGAGAAGGAGTTGAGGTTTGCCAAAATAATCCATCTCTACTTTGAATTACTGGCGTATTGTTGTCATCATCTACATGTGAAACAAGATTAGCCAGTTGATTGTCATCTACTGTGCTATCTTGAATATCCTCTTCTTCATCATCTGTCGATTTTTCTGAATCAGATACCTCTGCCTTACTTGCCGATGCAAAAGCATTATCTATTTTTTCATTATCGCTGTCCGAAAACTCGCCATCGGATTCATCTGCAGCAATGTCTTGTAAAAACTCTAAAGCTTGTTCAGCAGTACGCCTACGATGCATATTATCCTAAATCTAAAAGATACAATATGTTTCAATAAAATGTTATTAAAACCAACGCCCTTGAATGCTTCCACAATATTTGTAGCAAAAACATAACGTCTTTCTTCTGAGCTATTAGTTCTATCAGTCAAACCTAAACGTTAGGACTACTACTGATTCCACGAGACGAAACTCCTGTACTGCAGTACTGTATTGTTTTCCTTACCTGGCGTAAACTGATAATCTCTCTGTCTGCCAGAAGTAGGTCAATCAATTCACACTGCGCGAAATACTCTGCTGGAGACCAAGCAGAGGATTTATTATGTGACAAGATTTATATTGCGACAAAATAGTAAGTGTTATAGTAGTGATTTCACTGCGTCAACTCTCTACCCGTCAATTGACGGGCTTGGTCCTTCTAGGTAGTCACATATTTTTTTCGGTAACCGCTGGCTGAAAAATCCTGAAATTTTGAAAGAAAACATGTATTGATAAAAAAATAAAACTCAGAAAATATCGTGTCATAAGATTTAACAGAAGCCATTTTACAGGCGTTTCGAAATGAAAATACGTCAATTGACGTGCTTGGTCCTTCTAGTGTTAAAAGTAGAGCAGTTGAAAAGGAAAGTGGGATAGTAGCACGAAAGTGAGTGTAAACCCACGATTGGTAATGTAAAGCCGGAAAATATAGCACAAACAGAAGTTAGCCCACTAAATTAATATCAGGAAAATTTAAGTGGTGACTATAATTTCAAAAGTCTGAATGCGGGCACAATTGTTGATTCTAATCAATAGCAAGCATTTACATAATTATTGCATAGCACAAGCAATATCTCAAACAGTGCAAAAACTTGCTTTTCATGAGGTTATGTGACTAATAATACTGATAGTGAAAAGTTAAAAATAACATTATAGAGCCCCAAAAACTATTGTTGGTGGTAATTCATTGCAGAAAGAGCAAACCTATCAACATTAATGAGCTCGGAGTATCCGAATATTCTGTTTCAGAATTTTGTCCAATTGTGTAAAAACTTTACTCTCGACAATCTGTCAGAAAGCAACAAAATATTCAAGTATGAAATACGTAAATAAGTCTGTCAAATTACTAGATAATAATGAAGAAAAGAATTAGCCACGTAAATGTGCCGCCCCAGTGCAAGATCCTCCGTAGACACAAAAACTGAATCTGCGATAGCGTTTTTTATCAAAACTCACTTTTCTAGAAATTTTATTATTCATTTATAGTATATTCATCTAACTTTCTTGCAGGAGAGCGGCAGTAGTAAATAGCTTGAGACAATTAAACAAATCTGCTTCGAAATTTTTAAGGTTTAACATATCATTTGAGTTGCTTGGATTCCAACAAACAGTAAATTAAATATAATTTGACGAAGCAATTCAAGTAGAACGCTGAAACTTAAAAATTCTGAAGCAAATCTGAACGATTGTTCTATGCATAGCGCTCTTGTTGCTGTCCAGCGAATCAATAGGACAAACATGCAATACATCATAAATTCGTTGCTTGTTTAAATCCGCCAAACATACCGTACCATTGTAAATGCTTTTGTTAAGAGCACCACAACACGGTTGTCGTAAAGTTTTGAATCCTCGACCGTTCGAACTTGTTCACTATGAAATGACACTTAAATCACTCGACCTCAACGTTTCATTGTGTTACACGTTAAAAAACATATTGATATACTGATAATGATAATTATTTTTGTAGAATGATATGCTTTTTATATATATGAACATAATTCTGACAACAAGTTTAACTTTGCTTCGCAATGATTTCAATAAAGTTTTTAGTTGATAGAACCCAGTAAGTAGAAAACGTTCCCACAATTTGAGCTTCCCACAACACCCACAGCAATAGCCAACGTTCTTTTAATCACGGTTTCTGACGGTAACCTAACGTCATTGGAGATAAACAAAATACGCTCGCAGTATGACAACATTTAGGTACGACGCCCACAAATGACCCAGGCACAATGTAATAAATAACTACAAAGAGCACAACACCAGTCCAGCACTTGTGAACTTCAGAATCTTTCCAATGAGCTGTAGAAAGACATAAGTTTTTCGTGGCGCTCCTATCAATGGCGGTATCGCGTCAGCAGGGAAGAGCCAGAGTGGGTGTTTTATGTGATTAGTTTGAACGTTAGGCAATTAAGACAAGCCAATGATAGCGCTGGTGTTGTAAAGCGCGCCAAGTAAGATTTCGCAATAGCGAAATGCTAAAGAAAGCGCAGCAGGAGACCAAATATGAACGCCGCGATAATCGAAAGAGTTTGAGAGTGTAAACAAACTCTTTCTGTCTGCATAATACCGGGCGCCGGGTCTTGATATAAGCAGCCTCTAAAAGATTAAAATGGAAAGAGCTGCGTACGGCAGCGAGGATTGAAAACCGCTTGTTATCATAGTTTAATGCACATCGATCATTTTCTAAAAGATGCTGGTCAACGACAGAGTTACACTCCGGTGTGTTGTCGTTTCGTTTGCACGATCTGTGTGGTTGAAATCGACGTGGACGGGTCAATTATTGTCTTAACCATTGCGGAACATCTTGCTTGATGTGATCCTGTAGTCGTTGAGATGTTCGCCCTACGTACCAACTATCACAGTGGCACTGATATTCATATATGACAAACTTTTCTGAGTGGTCGATAGAACATCCTTGCGGGCCACAGGCAGCATGCGCTCTGACGTAAAGACCAAGCGGGTGCTGACGGAACCATAGCAGCTTTACACGGCGGTTTTGAGTTCTTTTTCCAAGCTTGTAGATGGCTCACCTATCCAAGGAACCCTCAAGTACACAGGGCACTTTTCTGGGCCGAATCGCTTAAGGGTGGAGAACTGAGCAATTTTCCTGGCGATCTGAGCGTTGATGATGTTTTTAGGATAGCCATTTTCCAGGAATATTTTCTTGATTTGTTCTATTTCTTCATTGAGTCTACGCTTGATGCAAATCATCAGAGCTCGATACACCAATGTAAATATTAGACTTATTTTACGTTTGAGAGAACTAAAGGACTCCCAACGCAAATACTGGCCAGTGAAAGTGGGTTTCCGGTATACACTGGTTTCAAAGCCAATATTTGTTCTTTCGATGAAAACATCAAAAAGCGGTAGACATTTCTCTTTGTCTTTTTCAAAGGTGAATCTGAGGGATGGACGAAGACAGTTGAGTTTGGTCAGAAATATATCTGCTTCAGCTTTGTGATCAAAGATGGCAAACGTGTCGTCAACATATTTGAAGTATGTTGAGAGCTTCTGCGTTTGAGAAAATAGTTTTCCTTCGTAATATCCAACAAAGATGTTAGCCAAAGCGGACCGATTGGTGATCCCATAGCTACTCTGTCGGTTTGCTTGGCGTTATTGAAGCTGAACTTACCCGACGATGTAGCGCTCTTGATCACTTCAACAAATACGCCTTTTGGAATGATTGGTTGGCAATCAGATTCGTCATAAAGAGCTTCTGAACAGATTTTGATGGTTTCATCAAGGGAAACGTTGGTGAACAAACTGGGCACATCAAAAGAACACATGAAGACATTAGGGTCACTGTCAAGATTATGCATGGTCTTAGCAAAGGTAAGTGAATCTGATATGTAATGTGACGAAAACCGCTCCAGCACAGGCTGCAATAGGCTAGCCAACCCCTTGCCAAGCTCATGATGGGACGAACCTGTCATAGACAATATCGCAGCGTTCTTATTTGGCCTCTCGCTACGCTTTCTTTAGCATTTCGCTATTGCGAAATCTTTCTTGGTGCGCTTTGCAACACTAGCGCTTTCATTGACTTGTCCTAATTGCCTAACGTTCATATTAATCACATAAAACACTTACTCACGCTAGATCTTCCCATTTGACGCGATAACGCCATTGATGAGAGCGTCACGAAAAACTTATGACTCTAACAGCTTTTTTTAAAGCTTTATTAAAATTCTGTATCGCCAACAAGACTTTAATGTAGAAAGTCCGTTAGTTTTGGTGGAAACTAATTTTGTTTTACAGGAATAAAATAAGATTCCATGGTTTAATTCAAACTCTTTCACGGTATCATAGACGGATGACTGAAAAACAACTTTAAGTAATCCACCTGAACTGACACTACAGTCTACACTCTGCAACAAATGTCTAATAGTAACACAATAGCAAATTTCAGAAATAATTATCATTGTGTTTAATTATTGACTTTAAGCAGACTTTACATTAAAGAACCCAATTTTGGAAGTTTCCAGATTTAATCACTTTTTTGACTGACTGAATTATTTTTGTTTTAGATTTAATAGAATAGTTCCCAGTACTTTTTACATTGTTACATCACGCTACAAAGTCAAATCTACAAAGCACAAACCCAGATATTCCAATAATAGAAAGTAGCGCTCTACCTTTTTGACAAACATAACACCACCACCAAAAAAAAAAGAATTCGTTACCAGTAAATGATGAAAATTAAATTTGTAATTTGAAAGTCAAAATAAACGCAACAAAAGAAAGTTGTTACAAATGATTAGCTTTAAAATATTGTAAAATCGGTATATACGGACAGCCGATTAGCTTCGTCTACTTACCACGAATCTTGATGTTAATGGAAGCTAGTTGAGTTTGTCTTAACACTGGAACGGCCGGTACGGTCGTTTTGGACTTTGAAGGTGGGATATTTTTTTACAAAAATCGCATTGGTATAAAATTTCTTGAGTTTTCCTAATTAATAGGCAAGAACTCTGATGCTGAGTATCAAGCCGAAAACTGCTTTCACAAATATTTTAGAAGGTGATTTACCTCCAATGACCATTAACGGTCATTTTGACCGCTATACAAAAAACCATTGTTTCCGAACCTCCTGCTGTATTCTTATAAGACCGTATCGTTTCTGTGACACGTATGACTCATTTTCCATCATTGTCTTTCTATTTTCTGATGAATTAATTTTATTTGTCACATCATAGAGCCACTAGAAAGAAATGAACAACTCAGAAAGCATTTACAATAAATTTTCCCCGTTATCAGTTAGCACTGGAAATAGACTGACTTCAGATTATGAAAGAGTTTATAAAACAAAATTAAGTTCTTCTGTATTGTTGACAACTACAGGCTTACATCCGCATTCAACTCATGGTGCTGGTCGGGTATCCTCCCCCAACAGAACCCAGTCGACTTCCTCAGGTAGAAAAAGCAGCGAAGCATGCAGGCAATGAGCCTTTAGCATAAGTTAGTAAGTTGGTCATAACTTTTTGTAATAAAAGCATTCTGTGCACGTCCTATTAGTGCTAACCTATTCTGGTTCTACAGATGAAGTAAACTGCATAACTAAGAAATATAGCATAGTCAAATCTAATACATCATGTCTAAAAGACCAAGACATTACGTTTCTGAGCAAAGACAAGTCACGCCCATCCGTCCCAAAGGCTTAGTGACAACGTTTTCATGACTCTTGTGGAAACATTCATGGGTAAAGGCAGAAACGTTACAACCGATAACTTCTTCACGTCGTTTTTACTTCCCAAAGAGCTAACAAAGAAAAACCAGCGTTGCTGGAACTATGAATAAGCTTAGACGTAAGCTGCCTGCATTTGTAAAATGCTTGCAACAACGTTATTCTAGTGAGCTCATGAAGGCAGGCGATATGGCAACTCCGACTGGGTATAAGTGTAAGCACAAAAAAACGTTTGTGCTCTTAGTTTTCTGTATATGTCTGTTGCGCTTGGCCAATCTACGAAAAGAAAACCGGAGACAGTGGAATTTTATAACAAAACCAAATGTGGTGTTTACGTGGCTGATCAAATGGCCAGGCAGTATTTAGTCAAAGCAGACACATGTCGGTGGCCCGTTGCTGTTTTCTACAACATTCTGGATTTGGCAGGCATCAATGCATTTGTGCTCTATAAAAAACGAACTGGTGACAAGGTTTCAAGACGAGATCTGTTCAAGCTTGCTACAGAACTATGTGAAAACTACATCGTTGAAAAATAAAGCAGAAACGCTGTTATTGCTAAATCTCACACACTATCGACAGCTCCTTAAAAAAACCACAATCGAGAAGCGTAAACAGTGTCAAATAATGCAAACTGCACTCAAAACAAAACCAGCAAACTTTGTTTCAAGTTCAACATAACTGTAGGTGACAAGTGTATTGCAATGGAGCTTTCCAAAATCGTTATATGTGCGACAACGCAAATATGAAAATTTTCCAATTTCTGTCTAGTTTTTCTCCCTTTCTTTCAAATAAAACTGTTTTTTTGGAGATAGATTGATTGAGTTGCGTGACCTAAGTATTCGCTCAACACTTAAGTTGCCATTACACCACCCATGTACCAGTAAAAACGTGTTTTCGGAGAAACGGTCAAAACGACCGCTGCTGGCCGCTGAGATCTTATCGCAACTCCGACCGTTCTAGTGTTGATGCTCTTTGCACCACAGAAAATGTAATATCTTTATCAAAAGTAAACGTGAACGTCAAAAGAACTTGTTGTATAAGTCGATTTCTTGCGAGAAGCTTGTTTGCAACTAACATAAAAGCCATTTTCAATCTTTTTTTACACATGATGCAATTTCAGTATAAACAGTTTTTTTGAAAGAATAAACAGGATGTAATAAGTGGTACAAATCATCAACCACCAAAAACTGAATCGTCAACTTTGATCCATTTATATGTTCAGCCAAAACATTTTCAATTAAAACCGATACAGTACGAGTTGTGTTTGATGGATCTGAACATGCAGCTGAAAAACAATTCTTTTGCTCAAGCCAATGATTGGCAAACTGTAGGCCACGACCCAATTGTAGGCCCAGTGATGCTTTTAGAGGAGCCGTGTTTGGCTTAATAGCAAAACTTTTTCTAAAACTTAAGAAAATTCATCTTCAAAAAATTGATCTTGAAATAACGATTTCCAACTGACAAATTGTGGTCAATTTGTAAACTAGAAGTTTGTCTTGAACATTTATCACAATTAGCTTCTTGCAAGGTTTAGTTGGACTTCAGCGATGATTGAAAGCTTGATTGGAGCAATTGCAACACATATTTACCGACTACTGGCCTAGAAAACAGTTGTAGCTTACGTAGTCAAACAAAAGATAAATACATATCAATTTTAAGCTACATAAAAGTCATAAAATTCGGATCAAATTTATGTCATAAAAAAAATTTTTCTGATCATGTCTTGCTTTAAATAGCAGACCCAAAAACGTGCTTTTATATTACAGTGAAGGCAACTCGTCGCTCTTTTCAATATCCCTTCCATGTGTAACAACACAGGTTGGACTTCAGCGGTTTGCAATGTTTTGCCTAAAAGATATAACAAAGCTTTTAAGAGGAAAGTGTATTAATGTATTTGTCAATTAGCCTTGTAACATCACTAGTTTATTATCAAGAAACACAGTGGGCGCATCACATGTAAGATATCACCCTTTTCATTTTCATGCAAAAACTTAACCATTTTGATTAAAACTAACGCGAGAAAAATGTTTTTGGATAAACGTGATTGGTTTGGTTCATTTGCGGTTGTCAATGATACGAGCAAAGATAGAAAGCAAAACAACAAATTCATGAATTTACAAAATTTTTCTCAAAAGCAATACTAAATGACCTTCAAGTCATATAAATCTACTATTTAAAAAGAAATCTTTTTGTTTGAGAAGAGCTTGATAGACGTTCGTTAGAATTGGCTATATGATTTAAGGGAAAGGCATGGCCCCTTTTCATGCTATGGCCGAATTAAATCAAACAGCGCAGCCAAAAGCCTTGGGTCACAAATATAAATACAAAAGCGAGGCCACAAAATCGTCAAATAGGTCTACCACTAAATAGCTCATTTCCATGGCTCTGAAAACGCCCACCATTTGGGTGATGCCACAAATTGTAACTATGTTTCACCTAACCCTTTTACACTTTTAAAACTTACGAATGGTAGTTTGTGACATCATTCTTTCTTTTTGAATACTTTCGGTCTTGATTGCTAAACCAACATGATCACCATTACATGTACAGAGTTATGTCTTATATTTAGTAAAGCATTTCGTTGCTGCTCTCAAAAATGTTTGCACGGTGAAGCTGGCGCAACTGCATTAATTGATACGTTTTAAATCGGTACGGTTGATGGTATGCCCTGCCAAGGTAAAATCGCATCATACTTGGAAGAAATTTTTTCTATTTTGCTTGATAATAGCTTTATAGAGCTAACGGGATCAAATCTAAAACTTGGGAAAAGCAAGGTCTGTTTTAACTTCTCTAAGTATACCTAAGCAAGGAAAAACAAACATGAATCATAATGCGTAGCCAGCAGAGACTTGAAAAATTTTGAGGGGAGACCAAAAAAAACACAACGTCATGTGTAAAATCGCACCACATGAAATACAGTATATTAATGGCATTTCGTTTTATAATAGCTTTATAGAGCTACTGGGGTCAAACGACACATTTGGGGAAAAGCAAGGACGCATTTAACTCCCCAGGGCACGTCAAGCACAGAGAAAAGAACATTTTACATAATGCGTAGCCAGCGAAGACTTGAGGAAGTTTATGGGACAATCAAAAGAAAACAGCGTCACTGTGTGAAATCGCACCATACGAAAGACCCTTATGCTATTTTGCTTCCAAACGGCTTAATATCACAAATGTGCTTCCTACTTCTAAACTACAGGAAACGCAATGCCTCCTTGGGCTCGTGTAAGCAACAAACAGAGCACGTAGACCTAAGGCATAACCTGGACCAAAGGTTCTCAACCTTTTTTCGAAGCGACCCCAATTTATAGAAAAAGTCTAATGTGTAAAATTTTACGGCCCATGTAGGTAAATATAACGTTGTGGGGGGCATTTTCAATGTCATGTGACTCCTCATTGGAAAAAATTCACTTTACCAAAATTTTGAGATGAGTTCGGAAATCGATATCCCAACCCATGAATGTGCCTAAATCAGTGTCAAATTTTGAGTAACAAAAATTTTCAATATCAAAAGTTGCATTTTGAAAAATGCCCCCTCCTCCCCCCACAACGTTATATTTACCCCCATGTATATTCTGATGCATAGTTAAGTTAAAAGTTATGTAGAAAACACTTTTTTGATGACAAAACTGTGTTGAAAATAATACAAACACCTTTTCACTGAACATACATTTATGAAGTCACTCGAAAATTAAACTGATGAGAAATCTATGCTTGCTTTCCGTCAGTGAGCTTTTGAAATCGTGGTGATACTGTACTTAAGCACAACCGCAAGTCAGCTTCAACTTCCAACCTATTTCTATGCTTGGTTTTCAATACACACATTGGACTAAATCCAGCCTCACAAAGCCAAGTTGTCGCATATGGAATCAGTTTTTTTATAACAAACCTAGAAACTGTTGGGTACTTTTTGTATATGGAAGCCAAAAGTTGATGCTTACAGAATCTTTCGGGTGCTTTTCTCTGAAGGACGCAAAAGAAATACGATTTGTTGGTTCTGCCGTCATATCCATAAATTCTTCAGCAACAAGGAGGGGAAGTTGAGGCAGATCTGTGCCAGCAAATGGATCAATTATCCAATCGTTTTCATTAGTAGGCGACAAATCATCACCATAGTAATCTACAAACTTTTCGGCAAGCTGGTTCAGGTGTCCTATTATGGTTTGCTTAATATCAATTTCTTTGCCGCAAATATACTTTGTTAGTTCAGCGAACATATCGTACTGATTTCGAGCTGCGTAGCTTTTCCAGAGAATGAGTTTTTTGTAGTAAGCAGCAACTTTAGCAGCATGATCAATTACTGTAAATCCAACACCTTGCATTGATAAATTCAGACAGGATTACTATAAAGTAAGAATTTTTTCTTTTCCTGATATGCTGGCTGTTGAGGTATTTATGTCTATACTATACAGCATTGCAATGAAATCCCAAACTTAAGAAAAAATCAACATAAAACCATAACAATTTGTAAAACTGAAATTAGAGAAAACATTTGTTTAAATACAACTCGGCCTGATGGGACTTAACTAAATTGTGATAAAGGATTTTGAGGAAACCATAGCTACTTTTGTCACTATGCCGGAAATAATACAAAAAGAGCAGCCAAAGAACTTAATATCACAAATATACATAGGAAAGGGGCAGCATCACATCGCAAAATAGGCTTACCACTAAATAGATTATTTCTGTAAATGTAAAAGCAACCACCATTTTGCCGCTACCATCAGTTTTGACTGCGTTTCAATCCATGTTTCCTCATATGTGGTAACGTAAAAAATAATACTACACCCTGACGTTACTGATGGAGAGCCTCTGCCGGGCGACGCCGGCTAGTAGTATATAAATTTAAAGTATATGAAGCCGCATACACTGGATGACTTAAAAGCAGCGATAACAACATTCACTTAGTCTATTTCAAGGGTGAAATACTTAGTTGTGTTTAGAAACAAATTGGAAAGAGTCCGTCTGTGTCTTGACGCCAATGGAACCCATATTTATCATCTATAGTAATAATTGTAGTGTAAATGTAATAGACTGTATTATATAAACTAAAAGAGTGAACATTGACTTTCCAAACACCCTGTATAAAACCGAAACAAGTGTCAAGGTAAGCATAGGAAATTTAAAGCCTGGCTTAATTACCTTACATATCTCTCAGTATCTGACAGGAAATGTCTAGTATAAAAAATATGAGCAACACAATGCTGCGCGATAGTGAAAACTAGGTCAAATGATGATTAGATTAGTGCTTTTCAACCGTTTTGGCACCAAGGAAATTCATTTGACAAAAATTAAAAAAACAACTAAAACCAGAGAAGAAAACATATTTTTTGTTATCACATAAATTCAAGTCATGCACATATGCTTGGCTTCACGGTTTATGCTCATATATAAATATCATTGCATACATAATTTAATTAAAACTAGAGAAATCTCTGCAAAACTTATAAAGCTCACAGAACCCCGGTTGAAAAATTCTGATTTAAATCAAGGCGTCCTTAACCTTTTTCGTGGCGACACAAATATTAACCCTTTCCGGTCCTATTTTTGGGAGCCTTAGGTTTTAGCCAGGTCCAACTTTTTTTTTAATAATTTAATTTTAAAAAGCGTTTTGGCATGCATAAAAAATCGATGCTTGAAAAAAAAAGATTTTATTTACTTGATTTACATCTGGTAGTCCTTTTTGGCGGATTAGTAAAGTACATAACGCTTGAAAAGCAAACAGATGTCAGGAGTAGCTAAGAAGTTCAGAGACTTTTAAAATAAACCTTGTCGCCTGAGAGGCGACATAGGACCTATAGGGGAAAAAACCAATGTCGCCTCAGAGGCGACATAGGACCGGAAAGGGTTAAGCTCAAAGTAATAATAGCGAATCTAACTCTTTACAATCACTTTACGATACATATAACTTTTAGCCGTGGTCACTCGTGGTTAGGTAAAACGGCTGAAGTTGTCTTGATAAAATTCAGGTGGAAACCAGGAAAGGAGGCCTACCCATTTTTAAAAGTTGCAATTTTCGAGCCAATGCTTTCTGCAAATTGCTAAGCTAAATAAATAGTAAATTTAGAATTCATAAATTTTGCTCAGCATCTAATTCGTTTTGTTTTTATTAATTTTTTCAAGTTCTTGAAGATAATATGATAAACTCAATTTTCATACTCACTCATACCGTATCTCAATTTCGTTAAGGCGGCTATGGAAATTTACAATGACAAGCTACCCACTCCTTTTAATTACTAACACTAAAATCAATTGATGCTCACTTACTACAACTCTAAACTTTTTAAACGTTAACAGCACAGCAAAATGTCTAAAACTCGACCTCTTCTAGCCAATGTATTGCCATGTTAACCAACGAATAACATGTAACCGATACTAAACTTGCTTTAACTCAATCTTCATTCACAGGCTGATAACGCATCAAAACAGCAAGAAACGACAAACGTTGCATTATGACGAAATAGTCAGGGCCAAGTTTAAATGATTTGCTTTTTTTCGGATCGCTCATCAGCTACGCATTGCAGTAACACGTTGTGAAAGCCTGCATTGAGAAATCGCCATTATTATAAGAAATTGCTATTTATTCATAGCTGTTCAAAATCCAACATGTGTAGTGTTCTATGTTCACAGTAAAACTTGTTTAAGTATAAACTTCTTGCTATATGAGTTCGCAAATCAGAAACGTCAAACAAATATGCAATAAAATGCGGTACTTATTTACCGAAGTTTTTTGTGTAAACTACTGCAGTTGGCGGCCCAACCGAACCAAATGGCAACCATTTAGGATCGCGACCCAGTTGAGAAGCACAATAATGGATAATGGCGGTAAAACAATAATCAGTTAGTTTGGGCCTCTTTTAACTAAATATGGCGACAAAAATCGACTCGTAGGGTTCCGAAAATGGAGTTGATGTTCAAAAAAACGTCTTTACCTCCCAAGTAATCAGAGCTACGTCACAATCTGCTATTTAGTATCACAAGATTTCATTACTAACTATTTATACACACAAAACACTACTACATATAAGAAATCAATACACTGAAATAAGAAATAAATACTTGTCATAAACAAAGAGCCTTTGCAGTCCCCTTAAAAATCCCTTAAAATTCACAGAACACAACCACATGTTTTGCGTAACTTCTGTTAAAGAGCGCTGACTTTAGTAGCATGTTGTTAATTTCGGGTCATAAGAATACCATTTGTCAGTTATACCAAACGCCTTTGAATTTAGACTCGTTTAGGAGTTGCCAAAATGCTATTGGTTTAGTGGGTTTCTCACACAAACAAAGGAAATCGTGGTAAAGTGACAATAAATGAACATAACAACATAGCTATCTTGTGATTTGAATGCGCCACCACAGCTATCATATTTGACGGTTTAAGCCACTCAACCATGATGTAAAAATAAAACAGCAAAACGCTAGTTGAACATAATAGAAAACCACAGTTAATTTTATTGCATTTACAAAAAGTCGATGTCAATATCAAGCCAGCTCTAATTCAAACATTTTTTTACCTTCTTACGATAAGCAGTTGCATTGTTGAAGAAAGATAAAGAATTATTTGAAGCAGGAAAAGCTGATTGATGTTCACATTTCAAACTGATATTTTCATCTTTAGCGACATCCGAATTTCCAACAGATACATTTGAAGGAGCTGAAGATTATCATGATTGAAAAACATTGTTATAAGCAAAAAAAATTTACAAACTTTCAATCGGCTAATAGAGTGTAAACACAGGGGTACTCAGACTTTTTGCTACGCTTAGCCTGTAAGTTATGGTCACATCAACGGTAAGAATATTTTGAAACATACTTTACGAGCTGGTACTAAAACATTAGTATTTAAACATGGCTTACGTTTCGTAAACAAGTGAAAACAATCAAAAATTAGTCAGTTTTTAAAGGAAAGGCAAGGCAGTATAGTGGGTGTAAAGCTATGTGATTAAAAAGCTGAAGCCAAAAAGAGGGACATAACATACAGCACTTCGACGGAGTTGAACTTTTTTCACCTACAATCAATGTAATTAGTACCAAAACATGAACTTATCGTTTTATTGAGGGTTCAAAATTAAAAAGTAATGCAGATTTCCAAGGAAAACGTAAGTTAAAAAGTGGATTTACGATAAATTTGTGGTTATTGATTTAATATCAAAAAATAGTGTGCGAAAAGTAATTGGCCTACTGAGTCAATATTTAGGGAAGTTAAGAGGTAATTTATTAATTCGAAACGTGAAAATGTGAATAATTATTCATCACAAGTGTAAATTACTAAGCATTAACTTGATTGCATGGTAAGGATGCAACTTGAGGAAACATTTTTACTACTGCGATTCGACACACGATTTAAATGGCGGTATTGATGATGTTACAGATGACCGAAAATTAACTAAAAACTGTATTGAGTGGCGCAGTGTAACAATTTAATCCAAAATAATGCGTTTTGTTTAGCATGGTAGGGTAGTCTATTTTAGCGTGTCACCCAATCAAGAGATAAACTTTAATTTCAATAATCCTTTGTGGCAACGATTAGTGAAGATTCAGTAAAATGATATTCCAAGTTAGCTTAACAATTCACGAAAAATCCCACATTTCTAAATGTGCCGCTTTGCTCAATGTTACCGGCACGACACAAGTCAACAACGGCTGAGGAAACGTTCTTTTCTCATAAGCACAAAACACAGAAATCGCGCAATTTTCGAATATTTCATTAAAGTGGAAGCCAGATTATTATCAACTTGATCCTTTTTTTTTTGACTTAAGCTGACTCAAGCTGATTCATGTTGCAAGATACATATTTTGATGTTATACCGGGGATGCTAAAAAAGTAGTGACCTTTATATTGTGCCATTTTCAGGTAACAAGAAGAGCTTTGTGACGCCACAAATAGCAATGCTAGTTTAGTTTCGCTCCGAAATTCTGCTTAATATTTTGATTTATTGAGTTATTCAGGCAATCTACGCGTTTTATATGCATGTTCACGCAAATGAAGTGTTATTTCACACAATAATAATATTGCAAATAATAAAAGCCTCCCTCCCATAAATTTGATGAGACCATCCCTGGACGCGTTTCGTCCTTTTGGCCTCATCAGCAGGGCCTGTCCCGTCATTACCAAAAGCCAAAACCACATTTTTGCAATAATATGAAAACGTAGCATCTTTCTATTACAAATTCCTTCGCATACATCACGCGCGAGGTGTATGCTATCACTTTGTTACGGGGGTCCCATCCGTATCGAAGATGCAGAGTACCACTCAAAGAGTTTATAGTTAGCGAGAGTTGCAAAATTGCATCTTTGATACGGATAGAATCTGCATCTTCGATAAACTGGAATCCGCATCTTCGATACACTGCATATTTGGCATGGATGGGATACCCGTACCAAAGTAATAGCATGCACCTCGCGCGTGATGTTTGCGAAGGAATTTGTAATAGAATGATGCTACGTTTTCATATTATTGCAAATATGTGGTTTTGGCTTTTGGTAATGACGGGACAGGCCCTGCTGATGAGTCCAAAAGGACGAAACGCGTCCAGGGATGGTCTCGTCAAATTATGAGAGGGAAGCTTTTATTACTTACAATATTATTACTGTGTGAAATAACACTTCATTTGCGTGAACATGCATTTAAACGCGTAGATTGCCTGAATAACTCAATAAATCGATGTGTGATACGGTTATGGTGATTACGTGCTATGTTCATAGAGGTAAGGGTTTTAAATAAATCTAGCTTTCTATAAACTCTCTGAGTGGCACACTGCATCTGCTTAATATTGTTTCCAATAACTTGGCTAGAATCCAGTAACCAGAAACAGTCACTGGAAAATGACTTTGCCTAATCAATGGCTAACTGCGCTACCTTTAAATCACGTGTGACAAAGTGTTTCTGCTTTCTCAAATAACCAGGACATCCTGAGATTACAATCTTTCTCACTTGAGAGTTAGACATATCTGAATGA
The DNA here is from genome assembly GCA_963675345.1 of Trididemnum clinides. NCBI lineage: Eukaryota > Metazoa > Chordata > Ascidiacea > Aplousobranchia > Didemnidae > Trididemnum > Trididemnum clinides. The sequence goes on from OY776294.1 coordinate 26,986,716, forward strand.
GGCCGAGAGTTCTATTGTTTTTCACCAGATGCAATTGCAGTTGTCAGCAGCTATTCTCGACGAGATAGACAGATGAGTAGGTGTAAATCGGAGAGGACACAAGGGCTATAACCCTCCCATCAATTTTTTTAAATCTGATCAAGGAATAAATGCATATTTAGCTGAAAACAAAAAAACAGTCACTTCCTAATAGTTAATACCAAAAAAATATTTACCTTCGTTTTGAAATAAAGATAGAAAAATGGTTTCTTTAAAAACGTTGATCTCTAAAAACTGTCATCAAATCAATTAATACCCCCTTCTCAAAAACCATTTGTATCTGGCTATGCTACTGGAAAGGCACCAGCATTCTGACAAACAAAAATGCCAGTTTTTAGTTAAGTGCCTCACATTAAGACCCAAAAAGCAAACTTGCCATATCGTTTGATAATGGCCACAACTAAATTTATTAGTTATGTTTGCAGGCTGTGATATAACAACTGAAATGAAATAAATGCATTAAGCTCCTTTACAGCATTTAAGCATACCACCTAGCTCAGGGTGGTCCAAGGCTGCAGGCATCTGGGGCCACAGTATTATTTTTGTATTGTTCACGGGCCAAATTAGTGCTAAGAATAGGTAAACAGCTCAATGTAACACAAAAACTTTTATTGTACAGTACAAACACATTTGATCATTTTTTATCATTGATCAATCTTTCTATATCAACATTTATAGTAGTCGTTGACAGTCGCAAGCAGGCATTCAATGTTTCGTCTCCCAACCTGTTTCTTGTATGAGATTTCCGTCTTTTCATAACGGAGAAAGTACTTTCGCAGATGTAGGTGCTTCCAAACATCGATAACATTCTCAAAGCAAAATCTCTCAACTTTGGAAACTGCTCATTGCTCACAAGCTTCCAAAATGCTTCATTTCTCTCATTCTTTTTTGACTGGAGAAAGGGATCTGATTGCAAATCACATAATTCCAACTGAAATTTAGTTGCCTGAGTTTCGATTTCTATTTCCATGGGGTTAATACAGTGTTCAATTTGTTCTTTCATCGCATTAAATTCAGCGAATCTGTCATCGAATTCATTGCTCACGTTATCAAGCATATCTGCAAAAGCAGAAAACTCTACAGTTTTTCCCTCTTCGAGTAATTCTTGACAAGATGCAAAGTGAGTAACAACATTTTTTTGTAAGTCAGCCTTAAGTAGCTTCAGCTTCCTTCGAAAAGCTTCAATATGTCCAAAAAGTATACATATGTTTTGATCTTTTTGTTGAAGCTTTTTGTTCAAAATATTTAGTTGACTTGTAAAATCTGTAACAAAGGCCAAGGAAGCAATAAACTTTTCATCGCTCAAAAGGATTTCATACTTTTCCATTCCTTCAACTTCATCTCGCAGAAAAAATATGATTTCTTTACGCAAAGAGAAGAAATGCTGTAAAGTGTTTCCTGCACTCAGCCATCGAACTTTTGAATACAGTGGCACATCGTCATATTTCGCATCCAAATCATTCAGAAACTGGACAAATTTTCTATGCCTTTGGGTTTTATTTCCACCTCTGATAATGTTCACTATTGCCATTACGCTACTCATGATGTCACTCATTTGCAAGGCCTTTGTGCACAATACTTCTTGGTGGATAATACAGTGCAATGTTGGGCAATTCACACCATTAGTTTTTAACAGACCAACCAGTCCAGTTTTTCGTCCAACCATCGCCAGAGCGCCATCTGTCACAACACTGGAGCACTTTTCAAAACCACCATATGCATTGGCGACAGATACAAGACTGTTATAAATGTCTGAACCTTTTGCTGTGCCATGAAGTGGAACTGCCTGAAGTAATTCTTCATGAATTGTAAAATTTTCATCGATAGTGCGGATAAAAATTAGAAGCTTATTGACATCACAAACATCCGTGCTTTCGTCCAAAGCTAGCGAATAATATTTACACTGCTGAACAATACCTTTTACTTTTTCAGACACATGTTCACTTATTTCCATTACCCTTCTTGCAACGGTTTGATGGGAAAGAGGCACAGTTTCAAAATGTTTTGCCATTTTCTTGTCACCAAAGGCAAGGGCCATCTTCATTGAGCACTCCTTTACAATTTCTCCATCTCTGAAGGCTTTTCCATTTTTCGCTAGTATCAGAGCGACTTCATAAGACGCCTTCTGGTCACAAAAAGTGGTTTTGGTGAAGTTAGTCATACAATTCATTTGTTTATCATATTTACTTTTCAGGTCTTTTACAACGGCTTCCCTTGCAGCTCCCTCGTACTTTTCGTACTGATTTTTATGGTGTGTTTCGTAATGCCGTTTTACATTGTATTCTTTTGGTACCGACACCAATTGCAGACATACCAAGCATTGTGGCTTACTCTTGTTTTCCACAAACAAGTACTTTTCCTCCCATATAGAGTTAAAAAATCTGTTAGAATTTGTCAGCTTTCTTTTTGCACTCATGTTTACAAAAGACTTACAGACCACTGCAGAAAGACAATTTAAATTTACTATATTTACAATCGAATAACTGACTTAAGTTACTTAACAATATAGGCTAGCGAAGCACACTATTCAACTAACCTACCAATCACTTCTGTCTACTGACTGTCTCGCCTTGCCTAGCCATAATGCTAGTCAATACAAAGACGTCAGTGATGTAACAATTGCCAATGTCAAAAGTTTTTTCTGTTTAGTTTTATGACAAAACATATCCGAAGTGTGATTTTTGGTTACCCTATAACAGCAATTGTTACCTATACTAGCAAATGTTCCACGGGCCACAGATAATGATGCCGCGGGCCTGAGTTTGGACCACCCTGACCTAGCTACTGTACTATTTCTCCACGCCAAGCGCAATAAATAACAACAAAAACATCAACAACATTCACATGTTTAGACCCAACTAAACTCATCTGTCCAGCGCTGAACAATATCTGAATTTTTCCACAGAACGGTAACATAACTTTTAGTTTTATTTGAAATAAGTCTTGTTTTATTGGAATAGAACAAAATTCCATTGTCACGACATCTAAAATTTCTAACTGCAATGTATTCGAATAACCCAGCAAGAACTTTGAGTGCTCTACGTGTGCATTGACACTGCAGCCGACAAAATATATTAAGTATCCTATCGATACATTATTTCAACATTAATAGTGTTTTGCGCTAGATTTGACATTGCTCGGCATTTTCAAATCTGATACACTTTATACTGAGCTATGCTAGCAGCAAAAGCGAAAAACGCTTTAATAACAATAAGATTGACATTGCTACCGTAGAGTTCACTAACTTCTTCGACTTCCTCTTTCTCGCTATTTTAAACTTAGTAACTCCACTCAACCAAGTCAATATCATATTTGATAACGTTATACTTTCTGGTCTATTTAATCAGTTATTCGACGTTCACCCTCTACACTGCTTGAGAAGTTTGACTCACAGATGTAAAAGGGACTATGCTGCAAATAAAAATCAGATTAGTGGGTTGAAAGCATGACTAAATCAAACAAAAACTTGTTGCCAAAAGTATGGTTTAATTGCACTTAACGTTTAGTTAACTTTGAAATTTTAAGCAAAAGTAGTAGGTAATCACTACGGTGTGCTAGGTTGACTCACCTTTAATCTTGATATTAATAGAAACTAGCTGTACCGGATTTGATACAGTTTTAATAACAGAAAACGTAGCATCTCTGCCAAAAGGAAACATTAAAGTCACAGAATTTACCATATAAGTTGATCTCTCACAAGAAACGTTTGTGTCGTGCCAGAGTGAAGCCATTTCTAATGTCTTTAGATATGATGCAAATGTAGCATAAATAGAGTATTCTTTTATGCTACATTTGCATCATCGCAATTGTAATAATTATATTCTTTTTAAACAAAGGAAAGCAAGATGCAGCCAGTAATAGATATTACTATCAACAAAAATTTAGTTGTCAATTTCAATCCACTAAAATTTTTGCAAAATTATTTTGGATTAAAACAGGCTCAATGTGGATACTTTTAGTAGTGTTTGAGAGATTCGAGCATGTTGCTGCAAAAATACTTTCATGAATACAATAAAATTAAAATTGAATGAAAATATTAGTCAAATAGGAAGGTAAAACTAAAATAAAAACAAAAAAATTTTTCATAGCGTGAAAGATTTCGAAAATTTGGCGCAAGCTGAGAGTATCTACAGAACTAATTTGCTTCTGACCGTCACACAAACATTTAGCAGATCGAACAAGATGCTGTAAAGTTATTCTAACCAACTAACATATAACACACTATAAACTTAACTTCTAATTTTCAATAAGGTTACAAAAACCCAAGCAACAGCTAATATTAGCATTCTTGTTCTTTTTTAAAAATAAATTTCTTATAACATGCACGTCTGCTAGCAAGCGCTAAAATTGGCTACAATTGAAAATAAAATGATTTATACAATTGTAACCAAAATTTATCAAATTTTTCAAAAGCTTTTAAACCAAATTTGATTATGCTGTTTTTGTCAGTTAATGAAACAAAAAGCAATTTTGGCTCGGATCGTTTTATATATAGTTGTAGTCGGATTAAATTGGTGCCTTTATTGACGCTAATGTTTTGTTGCTCAAAATAACCAACAGTCAAAAGCAATAAAATAAAAGTAAACTTTATCTGCACTTATTTATGAGGTTAAAAAACAACTATAAGCAGGCCCTTCATTTTAGGCCCAAACCCGAACTCGACCCGAAAATTTATTTGAAGCCCGAATTCAGCATAAAAATTAAATTTACCGAATGAACTAAATCGGCGCGTAGACCCAAAAATTTATTAGATTGGTTAGATCAGGGGTGGCCAAGCTTTTTATGCAAAGCGCCAACTTTTCTACCAACCCGTGTCGGATGCGCCATAAATGTAGGGCAGGCGTGTCCAACCTTTTCAGTCCATGCGCCAAAAATTTTCGCCACACAAGCATTCATTTGAAGATGCGCCACACACACATTCATAGCTTGTCATTGCTCTCAAACGTGTAGTGATATATTTACACTTTGAAGTCAAAACAAGGCCATTCTTAGCGGTGGTTACCAAAAAAAAAAAAAAAAAGGTCATCCCTTGTTTCGCTGCACTTTCAGGTCAAAACTTATACAGTGAAGTCATAACAACGCCGTATTAGGGGGTGATCGCCAAAAAAAAAAAAAAAGGTCATGGCCTGTTTTGCTACACTTTTACCATCACTTTGGCCCTAAATATGCCACCAAACGTCACACCAACCAAGTGGGGACCTGTTTTTTTTTTTTTTTTGGAGATGTCATTGCAGTAACAAATTTTTCGGCCAAAAACAAGGACACTTTCTCAAATTGCCCAAAAACTCTTCAACCTGCAATGCGCCACTTCAAACCGTGCAATGCGCCAAATTTGGCGCAATGCGCCACGTTTGGCCACCCCTGGGTTAGATCAACTATGCAAATGCTTTGTGTTGGTCTGTAAAGTAGGGCACACTTTCACATGAGCTCTCTCCCTCTACGTAACAGACCACGCTTGAAAGAAATGCGAGTACAATTAGAGCGGCGCGCTGAGTACAATTACGTCACAGTCTCAGTAAAAGAAATGGTTCGTGTAATGAGTTTGTGTGGAGAAAGTGAAATTATGACGCACATGTAGTAAAGCGTCATGACAAATTAGGATCAGGATCAGGCCTGACAATCAACTATGGGTCAAGACTCACAGAAAGAACAAAAAACAGAATTTACTTTTTATTTGAATCGATACAAGCAGGAAACATGTGTCATCCCTTAGTAATACATCCCATCCCTTAGTAAACACCCTAGGTAAGTTTGACAATTACGGTGAAAGAAAGCTGCTACAGTTAATTATGTATGGCAAAAGGTGTTTAATATCCCACAAGAATTATGTTTACCATTAACCGTAGCCGCTAAAAGCACCTACGTCGGTGATAATTATCTAGGATATTATCCCTGGAGCACGCAAATCATGATTAACCAGTTCCCTCTTACCTTTGTTCAGACCTTTGTTTACTTTGAAAATTCGCCATAAGCTCAAAAAGATTGAAAAACACTGGTTGAGAGCCTCCAGATACCGTACACACTCGCGTATAGGTCGCACTTTTTATCCAAAAAATTTAGCAAAAATTTTAGGTGCATACACTGGACATAAATACAAACACCAGTACTCTTGTCAAGGGATATCCATAGAACCGGTCCAAATCAAATCCGGCTTGCAAAAACTTGATACCGGTATTTGATTTATTTGTAAATAAATTTTTTAAAAAATGAATAGCTGATTGTTTTTGTGTTAGAATGAGCCGTGTAACTTACCATATTACAGAGTAATTGATAGACTATCAACCACAATTACACACTTTGACCAGCACAAACTAGGGGTGCGATCTATCCACCGGTGCGACCAATAAGCCAGTATATACGGTAACTGCGATGTGTGAGTGACTTGTCTACAGTGTCTAGTTCAGGGTTGTGCAATCTGCGGCCGTGAATGATAGCTCGTGGAGGTATGCACATTATTTCTTTGATTTAATTTGAAATTTATCTTAAAAAACATTCCCACCAGCCATCTTATTGCCTATATTTAGGTCTTTACAGCCTCATTGCTGAGAACACTAAAAACAGAGCACAAAAATAGAAGCACAAACACTGGCGCGAAAATAGCCGTTTGGTACAAAACTGACAGACTTGTGAACCAGATCGAAAGCAATGTTATTAAGGACCTAATTATTTTGAACCAAATCTGCTGTTCCGCTTCATCAGTCGACATCAAGCAAACTTATTAAACCCATGAAAACTAGGTGTCCTCGCGAAATAAACTCGCAAATACCGAGATCTACGTCAATTGACATCAAGTAAAAAACGGCAAGTCTTAAATGTTCTAAGTAGGCACTGCAATCGCAGTTTCAAAGTCCAACACCTTCAGTCAACATTACTCTCGATGCAAAACTCAAAATTACAAAGTGCTTACGTCAGGAAACAACCTCGAAAATTCCCAGTTTCACGCTATCAGTCAACGACGGACACATAACACGCCAATCGCAAACGTTCTCGGTGAAGACTAGATCTGTGAATCCATAGCTCACAACACCACTCCAAATCAAGTACAGAGCATGCAAATACTCAATGCCTCCCTTATGGACTAAACCTGCGACTAATGAGCTTTCCATCATCACTCAACATCAAACACAGAATACATCAATCCCGAGCGCTTCCATCATGGATCAAACCTGCCCATTTAAAGTCCTAAAACATCAGCCAACATCAGGAACAAAACATACCACTTCGCAATTATGGGTCCGCAGAGTCACTTCTCGATCATCTACACCGGCATGGTCACCCATTATTTGCACAGCTTTAACTCCTCTAATCTGATTGAAGCACGGATATGTCAACACGTTTACACGGACAGAATTAAACCAAATTTGTACAAATAAGTTAGTACATCACAAAGTAAGCTAGTTTTCACCTATACACGAAAAAAAAACCCTGAATTTAACACGAATTTCAGTAAACAAAAAATTTAGCTTTTAAAACAATGATCTCAATAAAAATGGCCCAAACTAAATTTGTCTCAATGGCGGTAATGAGTGAAATAAAAATCCGTGATGCGGCCTCCAATAGCGAAAACGTTTTCAGATAGATTTCAGAATTTAGGATTTTCAATTTAAAATTCGCAATTTTTTTTTGTTTCCGTGATTATTACTATCCATTACTTTTTGCAGTCTAATGGGCTTTTTAAGCCTACCAGGCTTTTCTCTGTCGGGAGCAGCAAAATTTGCAGCACATAGTATATAAATATAAAACAACATACACTGAATGACTTGAAAGCAGCGATAACACATTCATTTAGTCTATTGCAAGTGAGGAATCCTTAGCTGTGTTTAGGAGCAAATTGAAAAAAGACCGATTGTGTCGTGATGCCCATCAAACTCATAATCAGCATCTAAAGTAATAATTGCAATGTAAATGTAATACCCTGTATCATAATAAATGAAACAGTGCACATTGATTTTCCGAACACTTTGGGCAAAACCGAAACAAGAATCAAGATAAACATAGAAAATTTAAAGCCTCGCTTAATCACCTTAAATTTCCCACAGTATCTGACGGCATATGGCAAGCATATAAAATATGAACAATACAATGCCTTGCAATAGTTAAAATTAGATCAAATGATGATTAAATCAGTGCTTTTCAACCGTTTTGGCATCAAGGAGCTCCATTTGACAAAAATTTAACAAAGCAACTAAAACCAGAGAAGAAATCATATATTTTTGTTTTATTTGCCATTTTTATCCTCCATTTACGAGAAAGCGAATTGTATCGCTATACTTTGGACGGGAAGTCCGCACTCGCTTGGGAGTTGCCTTTTTCGAGCTTTATGGGCCACCTGTCTTCCACATAAAGGCGGGGCATCCCGTTAAGTGCCTTGCCCAAGGACACAAGAAGCGAACTTGCCGGCTTGTTCTCCACAACCTCCCATAAATGCCGAGCGCCAAGCAGGGAAGCTATAGATACCATTTTTTAAAGTCTTTTGGTATGACTCGACAAGGGGAATGAACCCCAGGTCTACCAACTGCGAAGGGGACGCTCTAACCACTACGCCATCGCGTCGGTATATTTTGCAAACACACAAACTCAAGTTCTGCACATACGCTTGACTTCACGGTTTATGCAGTTAGACAAAAATTATTGCGTATATAATTCAATAAAAACTAAAGAAATCTCTGCGAAACCTTTATAGCCCACGGAACCCCGGTTGAAAAATTATGATCTAAATCAAGGGTGCCCAACCCGCGGGCCGCATGCGGCCCCCAAGGTTGTTTTAAGTGGCTCGCGATGTATTAAATTCGTAAGCAGACCTTTTAAAATTTTTTAGTAGCTTTTGCAGGCTCAAGTATATTTGACATCAAAACACACCAACATTATACCGGTTGTTTATGTTATGGGCCTACAACCCCGAACACTTGTGTAACAAACGTTTCAAAAATATGTCAATTTTTTAGATTTGGTTTACATCCATACAACCTGGCAACACTGCATGCAACCATAGCGACTCATTATCACCTCGTGTATCCAGTGGTGGATATTCCAAATTGGGGGCCTAAGGCAAAATTCTAATAAGGGGCCCCAAAAAATTGATGTAGCTATAAATAATTGCGATCAAATAACATTACCTTCTACAATGCTACAGGGTTGGCTATTGTTGCTACAATGCTACAGATTGTTGCAAAAAAATTGATGCAGATACATTAGGATATATTCATAATCAAAACCATACAATAGAAATGTTGAAACGCTTTTTTGTAGTAACTAGTTGCCGCATTTCACACAGTTAATCACCCTTCAAAAAGTTGGAGTAACTTGCTGTCAAAAGCATTACAATAACAGCACAATTGTAGGGAATATTTAAATGATTTGCTGCGACGCAAGTGCCTTAAAAACTTGGTGTGACTTAATTGTCATGAAACACACCGCAAAACGGAATTGTGCAGAATATTCAGATGTTATGCTGCAACATAGGCTTTTTTTTGTAAAAAAACTTCTGAGACCACATAGGTCTATTGTACAGTGATCACATGGAGTATAACTTCACAAACAAATATGCCAATAAATGCATCAAAAACTAACAATTTTTACAATGCCAGAGCCTACTGTGAGACAAGGGCTGACAATATACCTAGCTAGTGTGCTGCTAGACAAAGCTTAAACCTCCTAAAAATATGAGGCTTCACATGCTTATAAACGTTATGCCTCTAAAAAACTATTGGATATAATCGTAATGCGTTGAGATAGGAGTTATCCAAAATTTTAAATGCTGGCCCTGGTTAATTGTATTGGATCTATTGAAAAAAAACAGGAAGTTTAGTTGCAATGACTGTTGCCTTGTTTTTTGCTGAGCATAGGTCAGCAACCAATTTACCAATAACAACATCCTCTACATTATTATCTGTGAACTCACTGACACTTGATTACATAGGGTTACAGGTATCATTTTCTGTTTCATCAATACATATAACTAGGATGCTTGAAAATGCACTTTTTATCTCTCAGTTCTGTATTATTATTATTATTAGTAGTAGTAGTAGTAGTAGGGCTGTTTATTACAATAAATCTATCCATTAGACTTTTGCATCATTGATGTTCCCACTTTCTTCCTTTCGCTTAGGTTTTGATGCAATACTTTCATACTCTCTATTTAACCGATGCACTAAAACTGTCTTGTATGAGGTAAGGTATACAGCACATCAAGGGCTACTATCTTAATTGAACTGATAATTTACAAATGAATCTGATTAATCAAACCTTTTTGATAAACATGATTATAGTAGACTTCATGTTTGGATGAGTCACCAGACAAGTAAAGCGTTAAAGCCACTAAAATCTTTTATTGTTTTACTATCATAACCAAAGATGTTGGCATATACCAATCATGAATAATGACTTAACTAATTCTCCTTTTACAAATTTCTCTAAAAAGCTAAATATAGGAATGTAGTAAATTTGCCGTTGAATCATTGGCTCGAGCAGAACACAGCAAGTACAAAGATGCCAAACAATTAAAACTTAATGTTTTTAAATCTTGCAAAAACTTTTTGTGCTTGCATATCTCTAATATTACGACTATTTTGCACTGCAAACGCAACATACCGATTATCCTTTCAAAGCAAATTTATTTCCGCTTTCACCAATATCTCACTAATATCAATAAACTGCTCATAAAAGGATGAATTAATTAATTCACGTTTTGATACAACTGAAAACTGGACCAATTTTATAGATAAATTATCACAGTTCACAGGCAAAGTCTGATCTGCTCAAACAGCTAAAAATATAAGTTGTTCTGATCACATCAGCAAAATGAGGTTCCACCCTAAAAAACATGTTTAACCCACATTGTCACAACGATTTCTGTTAAAAGCACTGGAAAGTCTTCAGCCCAAACAGTAATAGAAAAAATAAATTTTACTTTTTGGTTTTTATTTAGGCAGTGGCTATTTTGCCGTCAATGACATTTACCCCTGCACTCTATTTTCTGTTGAATGTTTGTGATTGGTCAATATCAGTGACATATTAAAAATGTGACTAGTCGTTTGTGATTAGTCAGTCTCTATAATGCATTAAAACTGACAAACAGTGATTTGACAAAAATGGAGCTGTTAGCTTACACTCCCACTCATATCCACAAACTGCCATTCCCTCCTTAATGTATACTGTCTCTGTTTAAATACCCTGCCTGTAAAGATTCGAACTTCTAAACATTTTATTCGTAGTTAGAATCACTATCCACACAATACTATGAGCACGCCAAAACAAGGCTATGAACGCTGTAGCAAATAAGCCAATTTTGAAGACACACAATAGTTGAACGGCAAAATAGCTTGCAGAGTAAAATGCTGTCAAAGGCAAAATAGCCACTTTTAGTTAGCACCTCCACGGTTGTTGAAACCAAGGACCCATTTCAAAATGCCGCAAAATATCTTAAAACTACACACGCCATTTTTAAAAGGGGGGCCCTCGACAACTTCAAAAAGGGGGGCCAAGGCGGCTGCCTCGTTTGCCTCACCTAATATCCACCACTGCGTGTATTGCATAAAACATCAAAATCAAGGAATTTATCACGTCACAAAAGCTAAACTGTTTATGTTCTAGTAATCGGACTTTGCTTGCAGTTACTGTTAGCGTTAGCTAGGCGAGGTATAGTTTTTAGTACAGTACTGTATGAATAATTGCAGAATTTAACAAGTGATTAAGCAAAAATGAGCACACCTGTAAGACGAAAACGTAAATACTACGACGAAAACGGAGTTTTTAATGAGCAATGGACTATGCAATATTTGTTTATTGAAAGTAATGGTAAGCCTCTATGCCTGATCTGTCAAGAAACAATATCTGTTGCGAAGGAATATAACCTCAAACGCCATTATAAAAGCCGACATGAAGCCAAGTATGACAACATCAGAGGCCAACAACGTGAAGATAAAATTCAGCAGTTGAAAATGTCGGTGAGTCGACAACAAACCGCTATCACCAGACTAGGAGGGGTTGATGACTCTGTCAAAGCAAGTTGCATGATTGCTCTAGACATTGCTAAAAATATGAAATCACTTAGCGATGGAAATTTCATAAAAGACTGCATCATACATGCAGCGCAATGCGTCTCTCCTAAAACTGTTAATGATTTTTTTAAAAAATCAGTCTTTCAAGAAACGCAATCACCAGAAGGGTAGAAGACCTTTCTCGCAACGTTAAAAGCGTTTTGAAGGAAAAATTGCGCACATCTGTGTTTTACTCATTAGCCTTGGACGAAAGTACCGATCAAACTGACATTGCTCAGCTAGCTATTTTTGTTCGAGGGATTGATAGCAATTTTGATGTATTTGAAGAACTTTTGAGCATAGCTTCGTTAAAAGATCGCACTACAGGTGAAGATATGTTTAAAGCACTTAAAAACGTGATGGAGTTCTACGATTTGCGTTTCGAAAATCTTGCAGGCGTGGCTACAGTCGGAGCCCCTTCCATGATCGGTAAACATAGTGGTTTGGTAGCCTTTTTAAAAAAGCAGGATGGAATCGACAAAAACACATTTATCGATTACCACTGAATTATCCATCAAGAAAACTTGTGTGCAAAAACGTTACGATTTGATGCCGTTATGAAGGTGGTCAATACCGTTGTAAAATTTATTCGGGCAAAGGCTTTGAACCACCGTCAGTTTCAAAACTTTTCAACATCCGAATGGGAAGCAGATCATAACGACGTGATATGCTATTGCGATATACGCTGGATGAGTTGTGCAAACGTGCTCAAAAGAATTGCTGAGTTAAAAAATCCAATCCAAGAATTCATGACCTTGAAAAATAAATCAATTTTGAAATTTGACGATTCGCAATTTATGTCAGATTTCGCATTTCTCACTGATATATCTTCTCAGCTGGCGACTCTCAACCTCAAACTGCAACAAAGAGGACGACTGGTCAATGCTCTTTTCAGTCATGTGAGAGCATTTCAAGCTAAACTGAAACTTTTCGAACAGCAGCTAGGAATGAAAGATCTGAGCCATTTCCCAATAATGGCTCACATGAATTGCAGAGAGTACGCACCGAATTTTGTAAAGTGCATTTCTGAATTGCAAAACACATTTAGTGAGCGCTTTTTTGATTTCCGTTTACAGAAGAGAAATATTAATTTTGTTACACAACCTTTTTTTGTTGAAGCTGAAGATGCACCAACAGAGCTTCAGCTGGAACTAATCGACTTGCAATGCGACGAATTTATCAAGAAGAAGTTTAGTGAAATTTCAGTAGATGAATTCTATCGCAAATACGTGCATTCTGAAAAGTTTCCCAAGTTGAAAAAGAATGCAGCACGAATAATTTCTCTATTTGGTTACACATATGTTTGCGAGCAGATGTTTTCTCGAATGCAACATGTAAAGAACAAGATTAGATCGTCTATCACTAATGGTCATCTGGAGCAATGAATGCGCTTGGCCACTACATCGTTGAATCCCGAAATAGATTTTTTAGTTTGAGAAAAACAAAGTCGAGTGGCTCATTAACCAGTAATTACTGACTTGATTGATTTTATGTAAATAAATTTGCTTTTTATGTAATATGTAAATTTGTAAATTCTTAGAACTAGAACGTAAACTAGAACTTGATTCGTATTTAAGTTTGGTAAAAACGTTTGTGGCCCGCAATAAATTTCCACGTCTGAAAGTGGCCCGCAACACCAAAAAGGTTGGGCAGGCCTGATCTAAATCAATGCTTCTTAACTTTTTTTGTGGCCACACAAATATTAAGCTCAAAATAATAGTGACATCTAGTCGTGGTCACTCGTGGACGTCTTAAGTTGTCTTGAAAGATTTCAGGTCGAAACAAGGAGAGGCCTACCCACTTTTGAAAGTTGAAATTTTCTAGCCAATGTTTTCTTCAATTTTCCAAGCTTAATAACTACTAAATTTAGAATTTATAAATTTCGCTCAGTATCTAACTTGTTTGTTCCTATTAATTTATTCAAGTTCTTGAACATGATATAATAGACTAAAATTTCATATCCACTCATATCTCAATTGCACTTGGGCGGCTATGGAAATTTATTATGACAAACTACCAACAACTTTTACTTATTAACACTAAAATCAATTAATGCTCACTTACTACAACTCTAATCTTGTTAAATTTTAGAAGCGTAGCAAAATGTCTAAAGCCTGACCTGTTGTAGGCAATGTATTGCTAAGCTGACCAACGAATAACATGTCACCAGTACTAAACTTACTTTAACTCAATCTTCAATCACAGGCTCATAACAACGCATCAAAACGGTAAGAAACGACAAAACTTGGATTATGACGAAATAGTCTGGGCCGAGTTTAAACGGTTTCCTTTTTTTCGGATCGCTTTTTGCTACGCATTGCAACAACATGTTGTCAAGGCCTGCATTTAGAAATCGCCATGATTAAAGGAAATTGCTATTTGTACATCGCTGTTCAAAATCCAGCATTTGTAGTATTATATGTTCACAGTGACACTTGTTCAAGTGTAAAAATTTTACTACATGAGTTCACTAAGCAGAAACGTCAAACGAATATGCAATAAAATGCGGAAACTCTGTTACCAAAGTTTGTTGAGTAAACTACTGTAGTTGGCGGCCCAATCGAATCAAATGGCAACCACTTTTGGATGACGACCCGGTTGAGAAGCACTGACTTAGATAATGACGGTTCAACAAAAGCCAGTTAGTTTGGGCCTCTTTTAACCAAATGTTGCGACGAAGATCTCAGGCAAAAAGTTGGGTAGCATACTGTTAATTTCGGGTGATAGGAATAGAATTTGTTCGCTATACCCCACGCGTATGAATTTAAACTCGTATCGGAGTTGCCAATATGCTACTGGTTTAGTGCAGAGGTTTACAACTGGCACGTCGGGACGCAATGGTGTGTTGCTTGAAAATAGTAGAGCGTCGAAAGTTTACATCCTTGATGACTTTTTGTGTAATCGACCAGCGTTGAGAGCTTTCGTCTTCATCATTGACTTGATGACCACTGTTTTTTTTAGGTTTTCATGTAGAGGGTTTTCTTGCCCCTAGTTTTGACTGGATGACTTTTAGAGGTTTTTTTTTCAGATCAACTTATGAAGCGCGTCCTTTATTAAAATAGTGCTTCAGAAATTCAGATAAGTAGAGAACCTCTGGTTTCGGAGTTGCCAATAGGCTATTGGTTAAGTGAATTTCTAACACAAATGAAGGAAATCGTGGCAAAATGATAATAGGCGGACATAACAACACGGCTGTCTTAAGATTTGAACGCGCCACCATTGCTATCATATTTGACGGTTAAAGCCACTCAACCGTGATGTAAATTAAAACAGCATACGCTACTCCAACATAGTAAAAAACGTCAGATATTTTTACTGCATTTACTAAAGCCGATGCCAATAACAAGCCGTCCTTAAGTCCAACATTTTTCTACCTTCTCGATAAGCAGTTGCATTATTCAAGAAGAATAAAGAACCCTTTCAAGCAGGAAATCCTGATTGATGTTCACATTTTAAACCGATATTTTCATCTTCAGCGGCATCCAAATTTCCAACATATACATTTGAAAAAGAAACTTTACAAATTTCAATTGGCTAATGGAGTGTAAACAGAGGGGTACTCAGATTTTTTGCAACACTTATCCTATAAGTTATGGTTGCATCAACGGCAAGAATGCTTTGAAGCATACTTTCCGCGCAAACTCTTTTTCCTTCAAGCTACCTGTTCGTATTTAAACATGACCTAATTTTCGCAAACAAGCCAAAACAATTAAAAATTAGTGATTTTAAGGAAGCACAAGGTAGTAAAGTGAGTGTAAAGCTATGTGATTAGTAAGGTAATGCCAGGAAAAAAGGGACATAACATACAGCAGTTTGACGGAGCTGAACTTTTTTGCTTACTATCACTGCATGTATTACCTAATCATGGACTTATTGTTTGAAGGTAAAAAAATAAAAGTAGTGCAGATTTCCGAGGAAAACGTGAGCAAGAAAAGTGGATGCGCCGGAAACTTGTGGTTATTAATTTAACATCAAAAAATAGAGTGCAAAAAGTATTTGGTCTACTGAGTCAATAGTTAGGGAAATTAATAAGTGATTTATTGATTTAAGACGTAAAAATGTGAATAATTACTCATCACATGTGTAAATTAGTAAGCATTAAGTTCATTGCGTGGTAAGGACGCAGCTTGAGGAAACATTTTTACTTTATTTGACGTACAATTTAAATGTGGTATTGATGATGTTACAAGTGACGCAACAACTAATTAAAAATTAACGCAACAATATAGTGTACACAAAACTGTATTATGTGGTGCAGTGTAACGATAAAATCCAAAACAGTGCGTTTTGTTCAGCCACGTAGCCTAGTCTATTTTAGCGTGCCTCCCAATTGTGAAGCAAACTTTAATTTTATAATCCATTATAGCAACAAATATTGAAGATTCAATAAAGTAATATTCTAAGTTAGGTTACTAATAATTCACGAAAAATCCCGCATTTCTAAACGTTCCACTTTGAACAATGGTAACGGCATAACACAAGTCAACTACGTGCTTTTTTCATAAACACAAAAATCGAGCAAGTTTTGAATATTCCACTGAGGTGGGAGCCAAATTATTATCAAGCTGATTCACATCTAGTCGTGGTCATTCATGGTTAGGTAAAACGGCTTAAGCTGTCTTGAAAGATTTCCGGTCGAAACCACACGAGGAGGCCTATCCATTTTTGAAAGTTGAAATTTTTCTGGCCAATGCTTTCTAGAAATTGCTGTGCTTTAATAACTACTAAATTTAGAATTTATAAATTTCGCTCAGTATCTAACTTGTTTGTTCCTATTAATTTATTCAAGTTCTTGAACATGATATAATAGACTAAAATTTCATATCCACTCATATCTCAATTGCACTTGGGCGGCTATGGAAATTTACTATGACGAATTACTACCAACAGCTTTTATTTATTAACACTAAAATCAATTAATGCTCACTTACTACAACTCTAATCTTGTTAAATTTTAGAAGCGTAGCAAATTGTCTAAAACCTGACCTGTTGTAGGCAATGTATTGCTAAGCTAACCAACGAATAACATGTCACCAGTACTAAACTTACTTTAACTCAATCTTCAATCACAGGCTCATAACAACGCATCAAAACGGTAAGAAACGACAAAACTTGGATTACGACGAAACAATCAGCGCTGAGTTTAAACGGTTTCCTTTTTTTCGGATCGCTTTTTGCTACGCAATGCAGCAACATGTTGTCGAGGCCTGCATTTAGAAATCGCCATTATTACAAAAAATTGCTATTTGTACATCGCTGTTCAAAATCCAGCATTTGTAGTATTGTATGTTCACAGTGACACTTGTTCAAGTGTAAAAATTTTGCTACATGAGTTCACTAAGCAGAAACGTCAAACGAATATACAATAAAATGCGGAAACTTTGTTACCGAGGTTTGTGTAAACTACCGTAGTTGGCGGGCCAATCGAATCAAATGGCAATCACTTTTGAATCGCAACCCACTTGAGAAGCACTGACTTAGATAATGACGGTTCAACAAAAGCCAGTTAGTTTGGGCCTCTTTTAACTAAATGTTGCGACGAAAATCTTAGACAAAAAGTTAAGTAGCATACTGTTAATTTCGGGTGATAGAAATAGAATTTGTTCGCTGTACCAAATGTGTATGAATTTAAACTCGTATCGGAGTTGCCAATATGCTACTGGTTTAGTGCAGAGATTTGCAACTGGCACGTCGGAACGCAATGGTGTGTTGTTTGAAAATAGTAGAGCGTCGAAAGTTTACATCCTTGATGACTTTTTGTGTTGAGAGCTTTCGTCTTCATCATTGACTTGATGACCACTGTTTTTTTAGGTTTTCATGTAGAGGGCTTTCTTGCCCCTAGTTTTGACTGGATGACGTTTTAGAGCTTTTTTTGGGGGGCAAGTTATGAAATATGTCGTTTTATTTTATAGATTAAATTAGTGCGTCAGAAATTCAGATAAGTTGAGGACTTCTGGTTTCGGAGTCGCTAATGTGCTATTGGTTTGTAAAGTGATAATAAGTGGACATTACAACATAACTATCTTGAGATTCGAACGAGCCACCACAGCTTTTGTATTTGGCAGTTAAAGCCACACAAACATGACATAAATTAAAAATAGCAAAATGCTACTCAAACATAATAGAAAACGACAGATAATTTTACTGCATTTACAAAAAGTCGATGCCAATAACAAGCCGGCCTTAAGTCCAACATTTTTCTACCTTCTCGATAAGCAGTTGCAATATTCAAGAAGAATAAAGAACCCTTTCAAGC
Organism: Trididemnum clinides; assembly: GCA_963675345.1. NCBI lineage: Eukaryota > Metazoa > Chordata > Ascidiacea > Aplousobranchia > Didemnidae > Trididemnum > Trididemnum clinides. The sequence goes on from OY776294.1 coordinate 27,005,049, forward strand.
AGGAAAACCTGATTGATGTTCACATTTCAATGATAATGAAAAGGTCATAAGCCTAAAATCTTAATTGAATAGTTATACATGCACAGAAGTAAGAATCTGAGCAAAACTCAGATTTATGATCAATTGTGCATTTGGATCAATAGTCGTCAAGGCGTGTAGTTCAACACGTCACAAAAGCATCATTGATATTCCACACGAATGGCATTCAGATTTTGAAGAGCAGTGCTGCTCTAGTGACTGGTTCGAAAATGAGTGTGTGCGGTAATAGACAATCACTAAAAGAGCTCGTCTAAGCTACGCCACGAAAACAAAAAAATAGCTTAAAGCCAACTTTTTGTGCGCTTGAATCAGCCTTGTACCATCTTCTACAGCACTTCGCTTCATTGTATAATAAATTTTGCTTTTTAAAGGCAACAAACTATTAGATTAAGATAGCAAAGTAACTGTACAAGATTATTATTTAAAAACAAACGAAAAAATTACTTTTTCAAAAATGCAACACAAAAATCAAACAAGCTTAGAACACCATACCACCGGAAACAAGATCCTCATCTCACCTATAAATGTTTTCGGCTAACGTCGCAATAATGTAAGATTATGATTTTTATAGGATCACTTGCTTCGCGTTAGCGTTAGTAAGCATTGTTCGAATAATTTCTCAGGTCCCGCTTGATAATGTTTTTAATAAATTTGCTACGAATTATTATCCAATAAGCAGAAAAACTGCACTGCACTGCAATGTAACTTCAACAAAACCAATTGGCCCTAACCAAAAGCAATAGATGATTGCATAAAACAATTACCTGCCCAACATTGAATATTGGAATCTTTCCACTACAGCTGTTGCAACACGTTTAGTTTTGTTTAAAACAAGCATATTGCAGTTTCATCAGAATACGAGTACAATAACAAACCATAGCAACGCCATATAAACCTTCCCATTAGGTTGTACTTGAATGATTCAGAAACAAATTTAAGCGATGAAACTAAATTGGCTCTGCAACCTACAAATAAATTAATATTACGAGTATAATCAAAGAACTGGCTATGTAAGTTGATCCTTCTCAGGAAACTAGTTGGTAAGGTACTTGGTAACCATTTCCACTCTTGTTGACGCTCAACACAAAGGACTTGTAAATGGTACTTTCATCGCGAATGTTACCAGGATTCGTCCAGTAATAAAATTTATAAACCAACTAAACTTTTACTAACAACTTCAATCTAATGAATCTTTTCGCCATCCCTATTTTGAATAAAAAATTTGTTAAAAGATATTTGCAGTGAGACAGTTAACGCAAACATTTAAAAATCATAAATTGCATTGATTTTAATATGTTCGGTCTGACTGCAAATACAAAAAAAACAAAAAATTTATAGCAATTGACGTAAGATAATGGTTTCAACAGCAATCTTGCAATTCTAAGTTTTACCTTAACAAGCACACCTACAAACCGCAATTTCAATTTCAAAATTCAGTAACAGCTTTATGTTAAACTATGCTAATGAGTGCACTGCCAATTTTTAAAGCTGAGCGTTTAAAAATTAAACTGTTGACTTTTTATCAAAAACTAACTTGTTGCTGACACTGTTGTTTTTTTAACACTAAAACTTCGGAAAAAAATATACCTAGAACACCGGCGATGTCGAAATCGACACTTTTCCAAACTTCAGCGTCCCTGTAACTCAAACTTGTCGGTATCACTGATGGTTCGCTTTCAACAAATAAAAGGCACTCAGCGCTAAGTATAATAATAAATACTCAATTTTTCATTTCTTTAATTTGTTATAAATGAGTCTTATTTTTATGGGTATTTATCTCACTCGCGCATTTTTTTGACTTTCATTTTTGAGTCATTTATTCATATTCTGAAGTTTTATTGATAGAAGTAGCTCAAACAAAAGGACACTCAAAAATCACTTGCAATTCTATACCATCTTTGCATGATAATTACTATTTGTCACATAGTTCAGCTCGTTGATGTGTTCTCACCCGCTCAAAACACGTTTTACACTGCGTTACTTTATAACTGGCCTGAACACATTTTCCACACGTGTGCAACTTGCAAATGTGGCATACTGTTTTTGTAGTGTTCACACATTCTTTCACAGCACCCTTCCGACGTTTAGAAGATGGAAGGTTGTTTGATATAGGGTCTGGACGAAGTAAAGCCCGCTCAGCGACGTACTTAATTCTCAAGCTTTCAAACAAGTCCAGGAAAACATCACGCCTACTGATTTTCTCACCAGTGGCTTTCTTATAGATAACCCATGAGTTCAAGGATGCTATGTCCAAGATGTTTATCCACGCAGCAAAGGGCCACCTTCGGCTAGCCGTGTGAGTGGCATAATGCAGCAACATTTGGTCGACAACGTCTACGCAAACCTTGTTCTTGTTGTAAAAATGAATAACACAAGGTTTTTTCTTCTTGCTTTGGTCAATGCTGGGAGCATTGTGCATTGTGGAAATTAAATTGACACTCCAATTTTTCTTGCACTGGTAGTTTACAAAAAATATTTCTTTGCCATCATTGAAAAAAGCTACTTTTGTACAGTTCATGGTCGTTTTTGGTCCTAAATTTTGTAAGCTCTTTGCTGTTGCTCCTCACTGTGCCGACCATCGAAATTTTTTTTTCCAGAAGCAAAATAGTTAAGTAGACACTTGTTAAGGAGTTATCCGTAGTAACGTCGTATCCTCCTTGGTTGTGGATGCTTTGGGTCAATCTCATAACGAAATCCTCTGCAAGTGGTCGCTCATCTCTCTGCTCTCTCTCTCTCTCTCTAGAGCTCCCAAGTACGGCAAAATATTGTACGCGTACTTTGAATCAACGTCTGTTAACATCCAAAATTTCATGCCAATCTTGCCGGGCTTATTTGGCATGCAGACGATAAATGGACACATATTTTTCATTGGAAAAAGCTGCTCGTTAATAGTTAGGCTCCAATCAGGTGTGTAATTTTATAAGCAATGTGTTACAAAGCTTTCCAACTCCTCACAATTGTGAACAAATTTGTCTTCAGTGAGCCTTTGCCTCCGCTTATCTTTGTTATCAAATCTGGTAAACTTCTTGTTTTCTAGAAAGCAGTCTCTTGCCATAGTATCTCGGAATATGCTCGGTCCATAGATTTTTTTCCACAGAAAATGCACTAAGGGATGTTTCCCGTATATACCTCTGGTATACTGAAGTGCAATAGATGCTCTAACTGCTTCATCGTTAGTGAGAAATTTGGATCAGTTTTCCTTGCTTTCCAGTTTGTGTGAGTTTGGATGGCTCTTAGCACGTTGTTGTCGATAAATATCTTCCAGCACTCGTAAGGGCTAATACTTGCTCTGCGCCATATCCCCGAATGAACACTGGCTTTGACTCAAAAAACGTTGGCTGCTGTGGCAGGTTTCACTCTTGCAATACGAAGAGGAGTCCAAGTCACACCATTGGTACTTGTGTGCAGCTGTGGTTGGATAACATTGCCTGATAAATCATAATCATCATCGAAAGAAGAATGACTATCAGTCACTGACTGCGCTGGGGGTTCATTAACACTGGTGGGCACAGTAGCAATGTCCTCTTGCGCTTCTTACTCTAGCTCTGATGCATTAGAGTATTCGTTCAGCATATCATAGGCCTCTTCTGCAGTACATCTATAACGAAAACTATTGCTAGACATAACGTTTATTTTGTTATACACAGAAGTTTTGCACCTGAAAAAGTCAAGCTTAGTGCTACTCTATGCTCATGTAGTTTTGTCTGGAAAAAAACTCAACCCTCACCAAATACGAATAATAAAGCTGAATAGACAAGCTGAAGTGTAAACTAGTTCAGATTTTAGAGCAACTCTGTGAGAATGAAATGAAAATAGGGTGGCAATGGATGAACTCAAATTCTAAGGATAATAAGGAGAAAACACATTTTAGAGCACAAAACAGAATGGTGTCAATGCATTTAGAATGTTGTATAACAATGCAGTATTTACCACCTTTTCACATATTTCTACTTCTAAGCTGATTTGAAACGGCAATTGACCCAATTTTCCGCAATCAAAGCTTGTAGAATTGAGCAAATGCTGTCCAGCTAATAGAAAACGCACAATGACGAAAACGACACGTCCGGAATTCTAGGTGTAAGTTCTAATTACTTCTGCTCCGTAAGTCGGTCAAACAAAAGCCTCATTTTAAAATAAACTGTAACGAAATTGGTTGGACAGTGAGAAACTTTAGGACCGTATAATCACGGAAGTACAAACAAATTTACGTTATAAAAACAAAATGTCAAAATTGACATAGTCCGGAGTTCTAATGTTAAGGCCATGATTCAAAAATTTGATTTTTAAATTTATCTTTGATTGGATCTATCCACTGAGCTGAAATATCAAAACAGTTCCTCATTTAATGGGTTTGTTATTTTTTAGGCACAAACTCAAAAAAAAAATTCCGTAAGATACAATTTACAAATTTACTGTCCACGGAGCAATACCAAAAGTTATATCTAATAATCGAGTTTATTATGACGTTGTTGTCAGTTTCCACTCATTCACGAGTGATACGGCTTCGCAGAGGTTGACAGACCATCCACTACAGTCGACCTAGTATTTGGTCCCACAAGTGTGACGGTTTAAGCTATGCTTTATTAAAAGCCTATAGCTTCATATTGGTCACCAACTGCACTGAAAAGACCTGATAGGTCGAAACAGTGTCACTGTCTGCAGTTTGCTAAGTGCATCGCTGGCCTCTTGCATTACTATCAAGTGGGATAATTTGTCAAGAATTTGTTTTTTTTTTGTTCACTAGAGTCAAAAGTTTCTTTGTATCAATTAGATTGAAGTGGTAGGACCAGTCGAAGATTGCCAGCTTATGTAAACATATTTCGTATTTATTCAGCCGCCAATAAAAGCTATAAGGCCTTAGCAAAAACTTAATACGTTACCATGCAATAATTTCGTTAGCTTAACAGCATGTTTTGCTACAAATGATCACAGCCAGTCAGGATAATTAATAAGCAACCAATATCGACATCACAAACCCAAAAAAATTTGGTACAATTTTGTGACTGGCGGCAAAAAGTTCTTTAATTTTTTCCGTAATTATCATCCTGAAAACTAGGAAATATTTGTATCGTAATTATTTATCTCATGCGCATAACCTCATGCCCTGTTTGCAAATCTTTCATTTGACTAGGCAAACATGACAAATAGACTACTTGGCTCCACTATCTGTCTGTCGCCTAAAAACGAAAAAATTCCATTTAGTTTTTCTCCCACGGGCACAAGTGAACCAGATAATTTCTCTTTACGCTATTCTCTTTCGTGTTGAGTGCCAAGTGGGAAAGCTCTAGATATAAATTTTTTAATCTTTTCGTATCAATCGTCAAGGAAACTGAACCAGAGTTTACCGAATGCAAAGCGAACGTTTTAGCCACTACACTACCGCACAGATAAATGATGAATAAATTGCGACAAAAGTAACGTTGTGAAAAAAAATCGAGAAATCGTATTTTTTTCATTACACATAATAGAACTAAAAGTTCGAAGTACCACAAAACAAGCTTTGATCTTTGAGCCGGAAGCCGTTCCAACAAATCATTCTGGTCTATGATTTCGTTATGTACCTACTTTGAAACGCAAAACCTAATACGCTCATAAGAGCGCGTGAGGGGGTTGGGGGTACAGTCTCCACGAGGTAAAACAATTAAGATAGTGGACTTAATTGACCAAGATTTAATTTCTCAGAAAATCTATTAAAAACAGCTACCAGCAGCCACTTAGGGTTGGAGAATTTCAAAAAAATTACGAAAGATACAAATAAAAATTTATACCGTTACCAAATGAGACAACCAATCTACTAATGAAGAAATACAGGATACACATCTCTTTTTAAGCAATTGATCTTTTTTGCCAATTCTATGCAAAACCCCATACCATCGAAAAGAAACTTTGAAGTTTTAAAGAAAATTGTTAACCCAAACCTGTTTGGTTCACGTACTCGCAATTGTCGACACAAACATAAACGCGTAGTAGCATAACAAAATTATAAGTATTTAAAAGTTAAGTTTCTTGAAAAACACTTTCAGATTGGCAAAGAAATTACACCATTTTGCAAATTACTAGTCATAAAAACATAATTCACTCTGATGCGGGTTAGAACAAAGCTATAATTTTCAAAATATTAGTTGTCATTGCAGTTTTAGACTCAAGAGCACACTCAAAAGCATCCACTTTACCGATGCTACGACAAAAAGTAGATGCATCTACTAAATAATCTACTTATACGTGCTTATTCTCAAAAACGTTTAACGATCTTGAGCAATGCAATGCTTTTAAACAATTAAACACATTCTTTCCTCTAAGGGCAAAATACTTGAGTCGATTTTATGGCAATTTTTCCCGCGTTTGGCAGGCTCAGACGTGCTTAAATATGTGTCTACCATTACACAATCGCTTTCGAACCAGACGTTTTGCTAGAGCATCGCATCACTTTAAATTCCGGAAGCCTTTCCCGATGAACACTAATGGTGCTTTTATAGAATTTAAACACCAGATTTTTCGAGCCGAAGCCCGCAACAAATATCACCACACACGGCAGCTTTTGTACATACCAGAGCTATTATAAATTATCAATAACTCTCTGTGTTCTCAGTTTGAAAAAACGTTTTTATTTTTAAGTTTTCAAGAAAGAAATCCACAAAAAATAAAAATGTGTTCTGGGGATTATTGAGTGGGATGGACTTTTAAACATTGTTCTTCAGACTTGGTCAAGCATTTCCACTTTATTTCACGCCAATTTCTTGCTACTTCTATATTTCTTGCTACCCTTTTTCGAAATTACTTGCAAATGATTACCAATATTACAACACACTTCCCTAAGCCAATTGTTAAACTAATATTTTCTTATATCTTTATTTTTGACAAAGTCGGTAACAGTTTTGTGAAACAAAAACCAATGTAAACCAGATAAACCAGGTTTTGATAGTAAAGCTTTGAAAATCTCACGTCTTGAAACAAAAATCAATACCAATTAAAGTAGACAATAAATATTAATGTGTTTTGAAGTCCAAGAGCAGTTTCACTTTGAAAAGTACTCGGGGACATCAGACTCAGTTTCTAAAAAAAAAGGAAATGCAAAATCAATTAACACTAAAATGGCCCACGGTCATTTTGACCGTTTTGGAATTTCAAGATGGGATATTTTTTTTACAAAAATCGCATTGGTAGAAAACTTCTTGATTTTTCCTAATAGGCAGAAACTCTGATGCTGAGTATCGAGCCGAAAACTGTATTCACAAATATTTTAGAAGGTGGTTTACTTCCAACGGCCATTATGACCGCTATACAAAACCATTGTTTCCGAACCTCCTGCTGTACTTTATAAGACCCTATCGTCTATATGACACGTATGACTCATTTTTAAGCATTGTCTTTCTATTTTCCGATGAATTAATTTTATTTGTGACATCATACAGTCACCAGAAAAAAATGGGCAACTCAGAAAGCATTTATAACAAATTTTCCCTGTTATCAGTTTGCACTGAATATAGACTGACTTCAGATTATGAAAGAGTTTATAAAAAAGAAATAAGTTATTCTATATTGCTGACAACTACGAGCTTTCATCAGCATTTAGCCCACGGTGCTTGTCGGGTATCCTCCCCAAACAGCACCCAGTTAACTTCCTCAGGTAGAAAAAGCAGCAGCACACAGGCAATTAGCCTTTAGCCTAAATTAGTAAGTTGATTATAACCTTTTGTAATAAAAGCATTGCCTGCACGTCTAATTTGTGTTTCTGGTTCCACAGATGAAGTAAACTACTGTACATAACTATGTATAAGTAATTTACAAAACTATAGGAGGTAAACTACATTTGAAATACAACATAGTCAAATCTAATACATCATGTCCAAAAGGACCAAGACATTACATATCTGAGCAAAGACGAGTCTTGTCCATCCACCCCAAAGGCTTAGTGACAACGTTTTCATGACTCTCATGGAACCATTCATGGGTAAAGGCAGAAACGGTACAACCGATAACTTTTTTACATCGTTTTTACTTGCCAAAGAGCTAAAAAAGAAAACCAGCGTTGCTGGAACTATGAACAAGGTTAGACGTGAGCTGCTTACATCTGCAAAATGCTTGCAACAACGTTATTCTAGTAAGCTCATGAAGGCATGCGATATGTCAACTCTGAGTGTGTATCAGTGTAAACTCAAGAAAAATGTTTGTATTTTTAGTCCTCTGCGTATCTAAGAAAAAGAAAACGGAGACAGTGAAAATTTATAGCAAGATCAAATGTGGTGTTGACGTGGCTGATGAAATGGCCAGGAAGCATTCAGTCAAAGCAGGTTGCTTGTTGCTGTTTTCTACAACATTCGGATTTGGCAGGCATCAATGCATTTGTGCTGTATAAAAAACGAACAGGTGACAAGGTTTCAAGACGAGATCTGTTCAAGCTTGCTACAGAACTATGTGAAGACTACATCGTTGAAAACTCAAGCAGAAACGCTACTCTTGCTAGATCTCACACACTAACAACAGATCCTAAAAAAAAACCGAGAAGCGTAAACAGTGTCAAATAACTGCAAACTGCACTCAAAACAAAACCAACAAACTTTGTTTCAAGTTTAACAAAATTGTAGGTGGCAAGTGTATCGCATCCGAGCTTTCCAAATTCGTTATATGTGCGACAACGCAAATATGAAACTTTTTCCAATTTTGTGACCCGTTTTTGCCCTTCCTTTTAATTAAAACTGTTTTTTGTGGATAGATTGTGGATAGAACAATCCTGAAAAAATCAAAATTGGGCGGTAAAGCAATGGGCGACTTTCTCATCTTCCTAAACAAATCTTGCACTAGATTCTATAATACGAACATTTCTATGAGAGATTGTTGTCTGAAGGGGTCCGTTGTCAGCATTGACCAACCACCACTGATACAGCATTAAAATAAAAACATGCTATTTCTTCATACAAATTGTTTTCTTTTTCTCTTTTTTTTCTTATAATGTTTACAACGTCATATGCAGCATCACTTTCTCTTTTGGCTATAGACATGTTGGTATTAGCGAAGCTGGGTTGTCTGTATATAATTTATTCATTTACAATGCGTAACACCATTATCAGAAATTAAAGATTGATAACTAACAATCAACAAAATATGACAATTAATTTAAAACCAAAAATCAGCTGGTATCAAAAATCTTATAACGGTTTTTAGATCTATACTTTCTTGCTATTGACACTGTAACAAAAAACTAAGTCCTAATGCATACCGGTGATTTTTCCTGTATCTTCTTTGTTTTTTCTACCGCACCATATTTATCATCTATTTGAACAGTTTGAGGCGCTATTAAAACGGACCTAGCAGACGTGACTGAAAAATAACGTTGCAAGAACATGTTGTTGTTGTTGGTTACCCGACCCCTTCCGAAGGATGGGGGCATGGCGGAAGACCATAGAACCCCAGAAGCCGGGCAAATCACCAGGGTCTGGACCAGAGGTCATAAAGAGACAGAGAGTCGCCAAAGAGTGAGCGGCGCAAAAAGAGTCCGTAGCTGGACAGTGCAGAATGAGATGAGAGAGGTTCTGGGACGAGTGTCCACAGGCGCTGCAAGAAGGATTCTCAATTCTGCCACTCCTAGAGAGGTAAGAACCTAACAGAAGGCTGTGTCCATTGCAGCGAAGTCGAGAGAGGACACAGCGGGCATGACGAGGGAGCACAAGTTCCTCAGTGGAAATCGAGGAAACCTGTGTGTCAAAATATTTGGAAGAGACAGTACGCCTCCAGTCCGAGATAAGACGAGAGTGGATACGAGAGATAAGAGGAGAGAGACTACAAGGGATTGCGGAGGGTGCAAGCAGCGCTCCCCATCTGGCCAGCTCGTCAACCGCGTCGTTCCCCGGGAGAAACGAGTGTCCGGGGACCCATTGTAGCCTGATAGAACAGGAGGAGAGAGACGACAGTTCCTGCCAGATCTGCCACAGAGTTTGAGATAAGAGGAAAGATGGAGGAGAGGACAGGGTGGCGAGGACAGAACGAGAGTCAGATAGTAGAAGAGAAGAGAAATGGCAGACTTGTTGGAGCTGTCGAGACCAGCAAAGAGCGTGCAGAATGGCGCAGGCTTCAGCGGAAAAGCTGGAACATACAGTGCCTGCCGAAAACGAAAGAGTGGCCTCAGTGCCACAGAGAGAGCAGTTGGCAAGAACGCCGGAGCCGCCCTTGCCAAATGGAAAAGGAACAGAGCCGTTTGTCCAGAGTACCAGATCATTAGGGGGGGGAGAGTCAAGGTGGGCGAGAGCCGCACATTGGCGAGAGTGAGGTTGATCAGAGCGAGAGCATGGAGAGGAAAGGGTGGACTCGACCGTAAAAGAAGGAAGATTTCACGGAGGACAGGGAGGGCAAGCAACAAGAGCCTCCCTAGAACAAGTAGAAGGAAGCATGAGCGGGTGAGTGGATGCAAGAGCTCTCCAGGACGATCTGCAAAGTCTTGGTTTCACTCCTAGTTTGGCCAAACCTGAAATAGGAAAGGAGGTTAGGAGACAAAGTACCCGCTCATAAGAAAAAAGAGTAAAGTGAGTTAGAGTGACTCGTAGGGGAGGTAAAGAAGCCTTGGTGAGTAGTAGAGGGATAGGGGACGACGAGAGGCAGCCGGTGATGACGCGACTGGCCGCTCGGTGGAGGCGTTCCAATTTGGTGAAATTGGTAGCGCTTAGGAATGAAAACCATCCGAGTGAAGCATAAGTGAGAAGAGGCCGAAGAAAAGATTTGTACAGAACAGAGAGGGACTCCTTAGAGGGGCCCCAAGAGGAAGCAGAGATACAGCGTAAGGCCTTGAGACGTGGGAAGAACTTGGCCTTCAGCGAAGATGCATGTTTAGAAAAGGAAAGAGTGCGGTCGAAGGTGACCCCAAGAAAAGTTGAAGTGGGATTGAAACGGAGGCGGGAGCCGAGTAGGAGGAGGTTGGGTTGGAGGTTAGCCTGGTGGGGATCCACTGAGATAAAGGAGGCCTCACATTTGCTCGGATTGAGAGGAACACACCAGTACTCAGACCAGCGCTCCAATCGAAACAGAGCTCCTTGTGTGGCCTCCACCACAGTGGGGACCGAGAGGGAAGAGGACCAAATAGCCAGATCGTCAGCGTAAAGAGAGCAGCTGACGGAAGAAGGCAGAGAAGCCGGAAGATCATTAATGAAGAGAAAGAAAAGTACAGGGCCAAGAACAGATCCTTGCGGAACACCTCGACGGACTTGAAAGGAGCGGCTTTTGTGATTTTGAAAAACCACACAAGCGCGCCTATCAGAAAGGAAAGATTTAGTCCAACGAGCAAAGCAAGGAGGGAGGCCAGCCGAAATGAGTTTGTGGAAAAGGGCGGGATGCCAGACAGAGTCAAAAGCTTTAGAGAAATCGATAGTAAATAGAATCTTCCGAGAGCCCGGCCTGGGTTTGTTAAACCCATCCGAAATGGACTGAGAAAGGTACAGAATTTGATCGTAAGTAGACCGTCCAGGACGGAAACCGGCCTGGCGGGGAGAAAGAATGGAATTAGATTCCAGAAAGAATAGAAGACGGGATAGAATGATGCGTTCAAACAGCTTTGATACGCAGGAGGTGAGAGAGATAGCCCGGAAAGAAGCAGGAGAGTCGAGAGGCTTTCCCATCTTGTAGATGGGAATAATGGAAAATGTCTTCCAGATGGAAGGAAAGGAATGTGAAGACCAGGAAAGATTGAAGATTTAAAGAAGTAAATCCATGCCAGAGCGAGGGAGGTACTTTAGCATGGGATAGGCAACTTTGTTTGGACCAGTGGCAGTGGATGGGGTAAGATTGGAGGCAGCCGCAAGAAATTCCGCGGGAGAGATAGAAGAGCAAAAGGACGAGTGAGACTCCACAGGGCACGTGGCTCGGCGGAGCTCAGTGAGGTAGCCTCTGGCTTTGCTACGCAGAGCCTTTGGCTGAGAAACGGAAAAGTGAGATCTCAGGTAAGCGGCATAAACCAAAGCAGATTCCCTGGGAAAAGAACAGTTAGGAAAGTTAGGAGAGGAGGAAGACGAGGAAGGAGAGCCAGCGATAGAGCAAAGAAGAGAGTGTATAGATTTAGGGTTTGACCTAGGTGAGGGAGAAGAGCAAGTCATCTGCCATGCCTCAGCCTTGGCCTTGGCAATGACTGACGAGGCGCGTCGAGAAGCGGAGATATAAGCCTGTCGATCTTCATCACTTCTGTGAGCAGTAGAGAAAGCCCTGCGTCTTTCACTAACTGCTTCTTCCACCTCAGCAGACCACGAGGCTTTAGGAGGGCGTTTGATGCGGCCGAATGGAATGGAGGATTTGGCAGCATTCAAAGTCAGAGAGGTAAAGAGAGCTGCAGCAGAGGAAAGAGAAAGAGACGAGTATTCCTCTGCTGAAGGACAGTGAGAGTCAAAGTAAAAGGCAAAGCCATCCCAGCGAGCTTTTTGAAAATTGAAGGAAGGGGGACGCTCGTTGGGGCAAAAGACCGGAAAGAGAGGATAGATAGAAGAATTGGTAGATGGTCAGAACCTAGGTCCTGAAGCACCTCCCAGGAGCAAGAAAGGGCAAAAGTAGAAGGAGCAAAGGAGATGTCAGGAAAGGAGCGACTGCCAGAGGAGCGATGGAGAAGGGTGGGTGTGTCAGGGTCATTGATGGGGAGGAGGTCAGAAGAAATGACCCAATCAAATACTTCTTCCCCGCGGGGGTCAAAAGTACCTTTTGAGTCCCAGAGGCAGTGATGGCAATTTAAGTCCCCCAGAATGAAGAGATTTCTGAAGGAGGGAAGAATGGAGGGAGAGAAGGAATTGGTTCTGCCATCCGTTGAGGAGGATCAAATAGGGGGGGCATACACATTAAGAAATGACACGGAGGAGGAGTTGTTAAGAGAGATGTTGACCCCTACATAATCAGAGTAGGAATCGAGCGAAGAAAGAGAGGAGGTAGAAAGTTCGGAAAAGGATAGGCCCCGCCTGACAAAAATGATGATACCACTGCTGGCGTGCGTGGTATCAGGAGTGAGAATGCCAGACCGAGAGTGGGTGCGATCAGAACGCAGAGCAGAAAATCCAGGAATTCGGAGAGAGGAAGATGAGTTAAGATTGGATTCCTGGATGCAGAAAAGATCAACTGGATGGGATGATAGATAATGAAGTAGTTCAGTGCTCCTGGCTCGGGGACCTCCAGCATTCTATTGAAGAACCCTGAGAGAGTCAGGGGGAGGAGAGGAGGCAGGAGGCGTAAAAAATAGCCAGGAGCAAGGGACGATGGTGAAGGGGCAGAGGAAGGAGATATAGAATGTGCAAATGGGGGATAGGAGGTTCGGAGACGGGGGTGATGCGAGAATGCAGCATCAGTGGAGGGGGGCCAGATTGTACAGTGGAGGTATACGTGTCGGAGGAGTCCGAGGAGGGAGTCACAGTGTTACGACAGGGGAGGCAGCTCCAAGGGTGAGAGCTGCCTAGAGCTCTGCATTTAGACAGGGAAAGTTGTGAGCACCTTAGATGGACCCATTTGGAGCAGGTGCAGCATAGCACTGACTTGCCCCGCCAGGTCACATTTCCAGCGCACACAAAGCAAGGAAAGATGGGGCTGGGGTTAGGATGAACGTGACCACTAATCAGGAGAAGAAGAAGAATGAGGAGACAAAGAAGGGCAAGAGTATGGCAGGAGAGAGGAAAAAGTGAAAACAGGCAACCGATTTTGTAGATGCTGTGTGCTGCCCTCCTGCGGTCGTTCAGAGGGCAGCATAGCGAAAAAATCTAGGGGAGTGCCTGGGGTAACTGGGACCCTCGGAAGGCTAAGAGCCATTTCGACCCAACCCAAATGGGGTCGGGGACCGCACCAACACGTTGAGGCGGCTGTTGATTGGTGCGGTTGCAAGAACATCGCATTATACATCAGAAGGCAATTTATTGAAAATAAGAAAAAAAGGTCGCAAGGATCTCAATCACGAATGTAAAATAAGTTGGTAAATATTTGAAACCATTGCGCAAAATAAAATTTTGATTGAAACATTTTGCATCCAACTAAGATAAGCAAGCATGCTTTTCCAGGTATTGGTCCAGATATATACTGTGAACACTTATCAGAGATTTTGAATTATGATCACAAGAGCTAATGAAAAGAGAACACCAGAATTACCGAAAGCATACAAAAATATCAAAACGTGTAATATATGAAGTTTTAGAATTTGTTTTTTTCTTGGCTTTGTCTACAACGCCGTTACTGATATTCAATTGTGGTTATAACCCTAAACATTTCAATAAGCAATTTATACATTCACATTTACTGTAGTAACATGTATTGTCTTTAGTGCTTTCTTAATAAAATGGATGACAATGTAAAAGCAAAGTTTAATTTTTTTGGAAAACATATCAATCATCAGCCATTGAAATCATGCAGTTAAATTATTTGTTATGTAATCATTGTTATTTATTGCGCTGGACAATCCAAAGCATTATTGATTACTTGTGGCAAATCATAGCCAGGAACAAAATCAGCATATATTACAATGTTCAAAAACGTATAAATCTGGCTAAAAGTTCGCTTCTGTCACCATACAATGAATGGTGATCGAAGAAAAAATGTTACCTACGTATTTAGATTGTCGTCAGCACCAATAGAGCAAGGTGGAGCTGTTTTTTGACTATACGTCTGTATAAGGCGCCGCCAGGCAACCACTAAACAGACTTATTATCTAGATCTGTTATAGCCTACCATGAAAATGTTTCATGAAGAGCCTGAAAAACCGCGCAAATGTGGACAACACAGCCACAGTTTGCTGCATTGCACCGCTCTAGCGTGACGCTGAAAATACCAACCATCGTTGATATACAGACAGTATAGCCGAGCGAAAACAACCTACACCGACTTAGTTTCGATAAAGCCTGACACATGATTGTGTCAAATTTATGTCTGTAAGTCGTGGTCCATTATCAAAGATATAAGAATGCGGCGTGGGGCTTTTTCTCGCCACTTTGTTATCTCATACACGATCCAGCCCACTGGCTGCTTTGTTATCAGAATCCTTCGTTAAAAGATCTTGCGCATTCAGCACAAACGACTGCCTCAACTTAAGTCGCCGAGTTGCTTTGTTAGGGTGGAAGCTGGCAAATATTTAGTAGAGATGGCGTGGGATCAAAACTGGTCAAGCGAGTAATAAGGTGGATTCTTTGCATTCGAACGATTAAATAGGACACAGACATCCGTTTGCGATACTTAACGTATTGTTGATAATCCTATCAATTAGACGAATACGAATGCTGCGACTCCAGATAGGTGCGAAATACTTCGCGATGAAAAGTGCTGGTGCCAGTGTAGCCGTACGGAGAGCAGTATCAACAATACACTAACATGTATCTGCCAATTACCTAATTAAAGAAACGTTGGATATTGGGCTTTTGCTTACAGCAGTTGTTCTAAGTCGGTCGACCTTGGCTTGTCATTTTGCTTTAAGCTAATAGAACATAACTGCAACAGGAAAAACATGATGCAACTGCGCCACAAACCTTTGTTTACTTTGAATATCGGCAATACGCTCAAAAAGATTAAGAAACATTGGTTGAAAGCCTCCAGGTATCTGCGATGCGTGAGTGACCCGCTGCAGAGTATAGTTCAGGGTTGTACAATCTGCGGCTGTAAGTAAAAGCTCGTGGAGCCATGCACATTATTTCTTTAATTTAATTTGAAATTGATCTCGAAAAAAATTGCCTCCAGCCAGCTTATTGCTCGTGTTTAGGTCTTGAACAGCCTTATTGCTGAGAACACACACACAAAAAAGTACAACACAAAAGCACAAACATCGGCCCGAAAATAGCCGTTTGTTATAAAACTGACAGACCAGTGAAACAGAGCGAGGGCATCGCTATTAAGGACCAAACTATTTTGGACCAAACCTGCTGCTCCACTTCATCAGTCTACATCAAACAACGTTATCAAACCCACGAAAACTTGATAATTTCGCGAACAAACCTCGCAAATACCGAGCTCTACACCATCGGTTGACATCAAGTAAAAACACCCGAGTCTTAAACGTTCTCATTAGAGACTGCAATCGCAGATCCAAAGGCCAACACCTTCAGTCAACATTACTGTAGATACAAAACCCAAAATTACAAAGTGTTTACGTCGAGGAATAAACTCAAAAATTCCCAGTTTCATGCTATCAGTCAACAACGGACACAAAACAGTCCAATCACTAGCGTTCCCGTTGAAGAATAGATCTGGTAATCCATAGCTCACACCATCAATTAAAATCAAGTACAAAATATGTAAATACTGAATGTCTCCCATACGGATTAACCTGCGATTACTGATTTTTGCATCATCAGTCAATATTAAACACAGAATACGTCAATTCCGAGCGCTCCCGTCACGGATTGAATTTGCACATTCAGTATCCCAAAATATCAGCCAACATTAGGCACAAAACATACCACTTCGCAGTCATGGGTCCGTAGAGTTACTTCTCGACCATCTTTACTGCCATGGTCACCCATTATTTGCTTATTGCGACTCGCTGGGTGGACGGCTTCAACTCCTCTAACCTGATTAAAGCACGGGTACGTCAACACCTTTTCACGGACAGATTGAAACCAAATTTGCATACAAACAAGTAAGTACATTGCCTTCAGGAAGGAGATCTAGTCTTTACCCATACACGAAGAAAAACCCTAAAGTTATAAACCAATTTCAATACTGTGTACAAAAATATTTGCTTTTAGAACATTGATCTCAATTAAAATGGCTCTCGCTTTTACACGTACAGAAAATACTAAATTTGACTTACTGGCGGGCGTGAGTGAAATTAAATTCTGGAATGCGGCTTCCAATAGCAAAAATGTTTTCAGATTGATTTTAGTTTTTAGGATTTTTAATTCAAGATTCGCAATTCTTCTTTCTTGTTTCCAAAATTAATATTTTCCATTATCTTCTGCAATAGATAAAGGTCTATTGGGCTTTTTTTAAGCCTACCAAGCTTTTCTCAATGGAGAACAGCAAATCTGCAGTATAGAGTGTATAAATATACAGTATATAAAGCTAAGTACCCTGGATCACTTAAAAGCAGCATTTATGCAGAATAAAACATTCATTCAGTCTATTTCAAGTGAGCAATCCTTGGCTAAGTTTAGAAACAAATTTGAAAGAGTCCGATTGTGTCTTGATGCCAATGGAACCCATATTCAACATCTATAGTAATAATTGTAATGTAAATGTAATACACTGTACTACAACAAATGAAACAGTGCACATTGACTTTCCGAACATCCTGTATAAAACCGAAACATGTGTAAAGATAGACATCAAAAATTTAAAGCATCGCTTAATCACCTCAAATATCCCACAGTATTTGACCGCAAATGGCAAGCATAAAAAATGAGCACGGCTATGGTTAAAACTGGATCACATGATGATTTAGATCAGTGCTTTTCAACCGTTTTGGTATCTAGGAACTCCACTTAACAAAAATTAAAAAAACGACTAAAGCCAGAAAAAAAAACCTATATTTTGCTATCACATAAATTCAAGTTGCGCTCATAAGCTGGGCTTCACGGTTTATGCTCACATATAAAAATCATTGCATACATAATTTAATCAAAACTAGGAAAACCTCTGCAAAACCTTTAAAGCTCATGGAACCCCGGTTGAAAAATTTGTGATGCCATAAAAAAAGATTAAAAGCATTGATTTATGTTTCCTAAACTTTTTTTGTGAGGACACAAATATTAAAGTTAAATTGATAGCGATCTTTACTACAGTATTTAAAATCACTTTGCGATACATGTGACATCTATTCGTCGTCATTCGTGGTTAGGTTAAACGGCTTAAGTTGTCTTGATAGAATTTAGGTCAAAACCAGAAAAGGAGGCTTACTCGTTTTTGAAAGTTGCTATTTTCTGGCCAATGGTTTCTAGAAATTGCTGTGCTTAGTAACAACTACATGCTGTGCTTAATGCTAATTTAGAATTCATAAATTTCGTTTAGTATCTAATTTGTTTGTTTTTATTACTTTGTTCACGTTCTTGAACATGATACAATCGACTCAATTTTCATATCAACTTATACCTCAATTACACTTGTGCGGCTATGAAAACTTACTATTACAAGCTACCAACAACTTATATTTATTAACACTAAAATCAATTAATGCTCACTTACTACAACTCTAATCTGTTTAACGTTAATAGCACAGCAAAATGTCTAAAACCTGACTTTTTCTGGCCAATGTAGTGCCATGCTAACCAACAAATAACATATAAACAGTACTAAACTCGCTTTAACTCAATTTTCGATCAGACTGATAACAACGCATCAAAATACCAAGAAACAACAAAGCTTGTATTATGACGAAATAAGTAGTATAGGATGCGTGATTTGGTGAGGATTTAGGCGGTGCTATGACGTCACGTGTGGGGGAATTTTTGAACCCTAACCCTAATCCTAGCCCTAACCCTAACCCTAATCCTAGCCTTAACCCTAACCCTAATCCTAACCTTAACCCTAACACTAGGCCTAGTCTTAACCCTAATCCTATGTAAGGGAGCTAGTCTACTTTTTGTGAGGAAGATAATCCTAAATATGAGGGTGTTAACTCTAAGTCTATTTTATGTGAGAGAGCGAACTGTAGTTTTAAGGGAGCCAACCCTAGATCTGAGGGTCCTAACTCTAGGTCTATGTGAGCCAGCCCTAGCTCTAAGGAAACCAAGGTCTGAGGGCACTAACTCGAAGTCTAAGAGAGCTAACCCTAGGTCTGAGAGTGCCAATTCTAAGAGAGCCAACCCTAGGTCTGAGGGCGCTAACTCTAGGTCTATGTGAACTAACCATAGTTCTAAGGAAGCTAACCCTAGATTTTATTTGAAAGAGGTCGGAGGGAGTTAACCCTAGATTTTATTTGAAGGAGTTCAAAGGGAGCTAATCCTAGATTTTATGTGGGGAGAGTTCGAAGGGAGCTAATCCTAGATTTTATGTGGGGGAGTTCGGAGGGAGCTAACTCTAGATTTTATGTGGGGGGAGGTCGAAGGGAGCTAACTCTAGATCTGAGAGAGTCAACACTAAGTTGAAAGAGCACACCCCAACACGGTGTTAAAAAGTTTGATGTCATTCTTATGATTTAACATAACGGTTTTCAGGTTGTGATATCTTATTTCAATGACAAGTTTTTAACAAGACCGTGGGAATGTATCACTCTTGCACAATCCGTGACGCAAGCTTTAACAAGACCGTGGGAATGTAGTTGTATCACTCTTGCGCAATCCGTGTCGTAAGCTTTAACAAGACCGTGGGAATGTAGTTGTATCACTCTTGCACAATCCGTGACGTAAGCTTTAACAAGACCGTGGGAATGTAGTTGCATGCCTATTGCACAACCCATGACATATTTAACCGTGATGCGATTTTGCTTTTGTGTAGACAGGTCCAGACTTGTCCATAGAAAATTTTAGTATATAATGTAAAAAGACCACATTTTATTCACGTGTTGGTTAGGAATCTTTGTCTCTGTCTTGTCCAAGCTTTTTCTCTATATTGTGCTTACATGATGGAAAGTTCTAAGGAAGCTAATTTTTTGAAGGAGGGAGCTAACCACAGGACACTAATTTTATGGAGGTCTGAGGGTGCTAACTCTAGGATTAAGAGAGCTATCTCTAGGTCTGAGAGTGCCAACTCTAAGGAAGCCAACCCTAGGTCTGAGGGTGCTAACGCCAGGTCTATGTGAGCTAGCATAGTTCTGAGGAAACTGACCCTAGATTTTATTTGAAGGAGGTCGGATAACCCTAGGTTTATTAATTTTATGTAGGTTTGAGTGACCAATCTAAGGAGGTTAGTTCCAACACGGTATTATTTCAAAAGTTTGATGTCATTCTTATGACTTGTTATTGGTTTTTTGATTCTGTGTTTCAATGACGTGTTTCACTAGACCGTGGGAATGTATCACTATTGCGCAATCCATGACGTAAGCTTTAACAAGACCGTGGGAATGTAGTTGCATACCAATTGCGCAATCCATGACGTATTCTATTTTGATGCGATTTTTGCTTTTGTATAGACAGGTCCAGACTTGTCTGTTAAAAATTTTAGTGTATAATGTAGAAAGATTATGTTTTATTCAGCTGTTTGTTAGAATATATTGTCTCTGTCTTGTCCAGACTTACCCAAGCTCGAATCTTTTTTCTCCATACTGTGCTTACATAATGAAAAGTTCTAAGGAAGCTAACCGTAGGTCTAAGGACACTAATTTTATTTGAAGGAGGACGTAGTGAGCTAACTCTAGATCTGAGAGAGTTAATGTTAACACGGTGTGGACGGTATTTCAAAAAGTTTGGTGCAAAACTTACCACCATTTGGTGCTTGATCTAATTATTACATATTTATATAGTGGTTTTCAGGGTGTGATTCTGTATTTCAATGATGAAATCGGTTTTTAACTAAACTGTGAGAATGTAGTTGCATCCCTATTACACAATCCATCATGATTCTGTTTTCAATCAGACCGTGGGACTCTAACCCTAACCTAACTCTAATTCTAACCCTATGTAAGAGATCCAGCCCTAGGTCTATTAATTTTTGCGAGCTAACCTAAATCCAAGGGGGCTAACTCTAGGTCTGAGAGAGCTAATTATAGTCCTAAGGGAACTAACCACAGGTTTAAGGACACTAATTTTATTTGAAAGAGGTCGGAGGGAGTTAACTTTAGATTTGAGGGAGCTAATTCTAGTTCTAACCCTAACACGGTGTAGTTGTCATGTAGAATATTGTAAAGAATTTGGTGCAAACCTTGACACCTTATGATAGTATTTGACCCATTGTATATGAAGTTATTGCACAATGATTACGTAATTTTTATACAGTTGTTTGTTTGGTATGGTGCAACTCTTATGTGTTTATGGTAGCATAAAAATTATCCAATATAAGATAATATTGCGCAATGGTTTCATAATTCTGGTACAGTTGTTTGTTGGGATGTGACAAAATGATGTTGAAGTAAAGTGGTAAGAAAAAGTTAGCAAAATGTAGCGTCGCTCTTAGAACTAGCCAAAGCATACAATTTTGAGGCTAGCTGTTTTTAACATTTTACGGTTAAGATCGTTCAAAGTCTATTGCATATTTGTTTCCAATAATGTTCACACGCTTTTATGATAAAAGATTTATCAATTTAGCTAGCTATTCATGCGGTTTCTGCATTACGTAATTGCAATGCCAGCGTTTCAGACAGACTAGGTTGTTCAATTCAAGAAGTCTATTGAGCAATTAAAACTAAAAATTGGTATAAACGCGGAAAAAATCACAGGACAAAGAGACGACAAAAAGACCATCAAAATGAACTGCCGTACCTATCAACAAAACTTTAACAATAACAAACCGAAAAAACACAGTAAAAGATATAATTTTTAAATAAGATGTATTTTTCTTCATTCACGTTCAAACATCGTCTTATAATGAGTTGATCTGTACCATGCAATGTGATTTCAGACCAAGAAACAACTTCGAGATCAAAAGTTTTGCTTAAACAGTCTCGATTCTATATGACAGCGTTGTTACTCAAAAACTCTTGTAAACAGTAATGTTGTATGGATTCATTATACAAGGTTCGATTGATCAAATCTGTTAATACTTGTTCTTCAATGTTACAAATCTCAGGTAAGAGTCAAATTCAATGTACTAAGAAAGACACATTTACCAATTAAAGCAAAATTATTCCTCTAGACTAGGTTAATTTAACCGTTTTATAGTAAAAATTTTGTAGTTTATCAGAAACACAACCGACCAATAGTTCTATTTTAAGCAAAACGGGTGGAGATTTAAGTTTACCTTTTGCCATGGAGCTTGAAATAATTCGCAGAGCGTTGAATTTCCAATATTTATACGGTATTACAAAACTATTATTATTTTTAAATGTTTAAATTTTTCTCATTTTTTGTGACACATTACAAATTAACATTAAGACACAGGTTTCTTTTCACATAATTCCGACACTTCTCTTCAATTTTTTGTACTTTCAATTTCATCCACCAGCATCGTTTCACTTGTCGAACGTCTTCTCTCAAACACTGTTCTTAACACGCGTCTTCAAAGGTGTATATCTTCTTTTCGCAATATCGGTTTCACAAAATTTAGGACTTCACTCGCTCAACTGCTAAATCTGTGACCTTAGAGAAATTCTTATAGTCTTTCGCCATCGTCAGGTGCAAAACTTTATTTTTGCTATAACAAAGATGAAACGTCACGAATTATGCTTAAAATCGCTAACCACGTGATAGATAAGAAAACGGGAATGGATCGTTTCGTTGAATTACAATACATTGACTGACGCTATAAAGGAGTAGTTTTCAAAGGATAACTTGTTTGAAGCCGAGACGTCATGAATGCGTAAGACACACGTGACCGATAAGTACGCAGTAGCCCGTGATTATCACCAATTTGAACGATGCATACAGCGAACCAACGAAGGAAATGTAGCACATACTGGTGCTCTCACGGTCGTATATACACAAAACAATTGCCCTTAATTTCCAATTCCTAAAAAGATGTTTTGAGGAAACGTATATTTGACATCTTTTTGAGTTGAAATAGCTTTAAAGTTGTGAAATCTCGTTTTTTTAATATTGTTACAGCAACTAGATTGCTATAATTTAACTTAACACAATATAACATATTAATCCTAAACGTTTAAATGCTGACAAATCAAACATTATTTTTAAGCTGATAAAACTTAATATCATACGTCAGAGCCGACGTCACTGAAAACGAATCTCGCTTTACCACCAATTTTTTCAAGGTTATGCAACTTTTAGCTGCTTTTAATAAAAACCTTAACATTTTGAGCTTATTCGACTTCCATCACATATTTTTGAGTTTTCAGTGCTGCTCCAAACATCACAACCTAACCGCGGATTTGAAAACTTTACCGTTTGTTTTAGCAGATATCTTCGTATTTCTGCAGGAATATTTTTTCCCACCCACACTATCCAGCTGAAATTTCACTTCCACAGTTATCTGAAATGATTGATTCCAAATATTATCCGTTTTCTAAACTTGATGTCATGTAATTTTATTGTCGTTCT
Source organism: Trididemnum clinides (assembly GCA_963675345.1). Classification (NCBI taxonomy): domain Eukaryota; kingdom Metazoa; phylum Chordata; class Ascidiacea; order Aplousobranchia; family Didemnidae; genus Trididemnum; species Trididemnum clinides. Next base: position 27,028,097 of record OY776294.1, read on the forward strand.
GTAGTCCAGTGCATTAACACATAGGTATAACATCGTGTGAAAACTCATTAGTTCCAGATTGTTAGAAATTATTTAGATCAAAATTTTGAAAACATGACAAATTTTTCTATATAAAATTATCAAGTCAGAACTTGAACGGTTTTAGTCTGTTTGTTTATGTAAAATAATGTGAGCTTACAGTTTCAACTCTCACGTTTTTACAAAATCTACATCTGCTATCAATTTTATTAGTGAAAAAATAGAAAATTATCGTTTATCAAATATTTTATCAACTTTTCAAGAAATAAGAACCGCACTCATAGTTTTTTCAGAGCGTTTGCTAGCAATTACAAACTCTTGCAAAGCTTCAACTTTAACTGAACATCGAATTTTTTAACTCTTTTATGGTACCCTAAACCACCACAGATAAAAAACTTGCCAACACTTTCAAAGCTTTACAAAACCTATATGTGTTTAAAAAGCAAAAAATATTTGTTTGTACACCATTTTAAACCCTCATGCTACCGGTTATATGCATTTACAAAACAAAAAAAACTTCATTGTTAAGTTGCCTTTAATTTTTATTGCATAATCCTAAGCTCACAATAGTTGGGTTGGCAAGGTTATTAAACAAAAATTTTCAATTATAAGTGATCAATTAAAGTGTTAACTAACAGTCTTTTTTATGAAGCTTTAAGACCACTTCAACACTCGTGTATTGGCGACTACAAAGCAAAAATTAATCAAAAAACCTAGGTCTCTGAACTTATCTCGTTTCTATGCGTTCCTCATAGTAACCGTTTCTAAGAGCTTCAACCACAAACTTTTACTCTGAAGCAAACCAAGTCTGACGAAACTTAGCGACTTTCAGCTCTCTTTTTCAGCAAACTAGGACATTAATTACCGATATGACCTGCACAAATACAAAACTTTTGTACGTGCTTGCTTATTTTTGTCAAATTCTACCTAACTTTCTTACTAGACGTTGCACTTTTAGCGTTTTATCCTAGTTGATTTTAAAACAAAAACCGTCAATTATTTGAAAAATAACAATTTATCGCTGTGCAATCAAATTTTGTTTTACCTCTAGACCTAGTTCAAACGCAATAATATAAACGTACGATATATTTTCCGAACTTTACCCTAATTTCTATACCAAGCATTGACTCGCAAATGCTACTCATAAACAAAATCTGAACTCACTGCCTCTTATTTAAAAAAATTTTGCTAAGTAAACATCATACTTGTGTTTTTATGCTGCTATTACTTTTATATTTATAGAACAAACCTTACTTTTTATTTACGTCAAATACCTAAAATTTTGTCTAAGCACTCTCACAAACACTAAACTCGTGATTTCTAACACGTTTATATTTAACTTCAAACACAAATAATTCTGATTTTTCCAACTAATAAAGTAAATTGTGCCAAATTTTAGGTCTATTGTATTTCACTAGGTAATAAACTTACAATTTATATATCTTAATAAGTATTTACATAACAAAATTAGTGCAATATCTATTAAACACTTAAAAACCTTTTACCTGTTCGCTCTCACCAAAGACTGAACTCAGAACTTTTATCATTTTGATGCAACAAAACTTTATCATATGTACGCTTTACACTCAAGAAACGTTTAAAAACTCAAGCTAATGATTGTTATCAGATTTACCTGCTTCTCCATTCACAAAGATGTAACAAAAATAACTCGTTTAGGATGATTCTTTAAAATTCTGTATGGTATGATTCATTCTTTTAAATCAAAGATACTATTTGTGACATTATTTGAATGTGATTACGGGTAAAAACTTTGTAAATGTTCTTACAAGTTCCTATCACTAAGCACGACTTTACTCAAAATGCCAAATATTTTCAGAATTACACCCATTATTCATCGTGTTTAAATTTCAAACTCAGTTATATGCAACTAATATATAAAATTTGTAGGTTTATCAGCAAGTCTAAAAATTTTTACATGTTTCACCAAACGTCTTTTATAAAATATCTTATTATACGGCAAACAGTCTAAACTTAAGATTTACCAAATAATTTTAATTTCCTCACTATGTTCATCAAACTTGCAACGGTTAACATCAACACATTTGATTTCAAAACCAAATTTTATAAACTTACAATCCGTTTATATCCATTAGTTAAAATTTTCATGTTATTACTCTCGTCACATATTGAACTAGTAATCTTTAAGATTTTTATTAACTTTTAGATACGAACCCTTTGTAGTCCTCTTTTTTTTACCATTTCAGTCATTACAAGTCCAATTTTTTCTTTTTGCATTTTTGGGTAGTTTTTTATGTGTAGATCATGCTTTTGAAACTTTTTTTGGTCAACCTCTCAAATTTTGTCATTTTTTTTATTGTGCTTTTTTAACAATTTTTGCGATTTGTGCAGATTTTTTAGATTGTACAGATTTGTGCAGATATGGTTTTTCTAGACAAAATATATTCATTAAGACATATATTTTACAATGATGTTTCACATAAACACAAAAAAATGTAGTCAAATCACAAAATATTTCACAATTGGTATGTTTCGCTCATGTCTGTCCGCTCAGATTGTGTATTTATCCTTTATAGTTCCCTTGTGTATGGTATTTTTTGAAACCTTCTCCGGGGTGAAGTCCAGGTTTTCTTTGGCATGTTTCACAAAAGAACAAAGTCGTTTTTCTGTCTTCTTTGCTGCTGCAAACCATGCAGTTCTTGTTATGACCTCTAGGTCCTTTAGCAATAAAATGTGGTGCTTTATTGAGGCGCTCAGCAGCATCACTTGTACTTGGTCTTCCGCGGTTGGGATCCTTGTTACGGATTTCACCGACAAGTTGCACAATTACATTGTTTCTGTATCGTAAGTGTCTTGCTTCATGCAGCTGGTGCACTTCCTTGTACAGCAAGAATGAGTTGACCATACACACTTCAATCAGCCAGAAAAGTAACTTTCTCCACCATCAGAGCGTTTTTCGTGTGAAAGAGTAAGAAGCACAGTAATGATCGGAGCGATCAACTGCTCCCATATGTGAAGTGTAATCACAAATTACTACCGGCTTCTCCACATCTTCTTGCCTACCTTGTCGCCAGCGATGATGGGGTACTGTGTCCATATTATGCCATGTGCTTAGCATCAGTATCAAGCGTCGATCTTGCCAACCGAGGGTTAGAATGCCTTCTGGATGACGGTATGCCCTAATCTGTAAGTTTTGCAATCGCAAACGCTTGATTTCAGATGGTAGTCCAACTCTGTTTTTTTGGACAGTTCCAGTAAGGTGGACTCGATTTTGAAGCAGTTCTTTCGCTAATGTGTAGCTTGTATAAAACCCGTCAGTGTACACATGATAACCGCTTCCTCCAACCTTTGCCAGCAGCTTACAAACTAAATGTAGCACAATCCTGGATGTAAAAGGCATGTCTGGCCGCGACAAACTGTCTGTGGTTGTTTTTCCAAAATATGGTTCGAACGCGGATACATAACCTGATTCAGAGTCTGAAAGGACGTATACCCTAAGCCCCCATTTGCTAGGCTTTTGGGGATTGTACGTTTTGAAAGCAATACGTCCTTTGAAACCGACCGTGCTTTCATCAACCGCAATGTTTTGTCTGGGAGTGAAGTTCTGAAGGCATTTCTCTTGGATGTAGGAAACAAAGTTTTTCATTTTACTTCCACGGGTTATAGGTGCGGTGGTTGGTTCTGGCGATTTCACATGCAACATCCAATGGATTTGCAAAAACCGTCTTCTAGAAAATACTTCAAGAAAAAACGGGCAGTATTCGGTCCATTTTCTACTGAAGTAATCCTTTATATCAGGCTTTTCTATCAAAGCCATCTTCAACACGACCCCAAGATAAGCCTTCAATTCAGGCAAGGTTACATCTCTCCAACCATACCACACAAAATTCTTTGTAAACCTTCTTTGACCTAGTTTTATACTGGCATATGCATTTGTTGCCACCACTAGTTCCATCAGTATTTCATCGGTCATAAAACTCTGAAAGCATTCCAATTCTGTTTCTGGGATGTGTTCCAAGTTGGCACCCACATTATTAGCTGTAAATGGGTGATGAAAAAAATCATTGTCAGTATTACGCCATGCTCTCCACCCATTACCGCCTACTGCATCATCATCAGAGCTTGACACATCGTTGTCTGAGTCATCACCTGGAGCAGAGTTCCCATCATCACTTATTTCCATATCTGAATCAAAAAAATCACTCTCTTCATCAACTTCCATATCTGAGTAATCTTCATCAAGCATTCCAAGCACATCATCAGTACCAAACCTTTCAGCAGCCATTTTACTTCACAAACCTTCTGAAACAATATTGGTAGAGTTTATTTTTATAGTGATAACTGATAAGAGTAAGCAAGCAAGTCTTATACTGGTAACTGATTGCACATCAGTGATACCAAAATTGTATTATGAAAGAACTTATTTGGCACTTGTACTGTTCAAGCAAGCTTCCCAGTTGCTAGGAATACAACAAGTAGGCTATTCTGGTCCTTATCTAGGCTTAGCCTGTTCTCACTAGCCTGTTCTCACTCACATTCAAAACTTCAAGCTAAAGTAGGGAAATACCCTTCGAATAACAAGTAGAAGTATACCAAAATTGATAAAAAATCTTACAGCATCCCTAGGGTGTAAGTGGACTTGTCAAAACCGCTACACACGAAAGTCATCCCAGGGATGTAGGTGGACCGTATTACATAATTTCCTTTATCATCCCAGGGATGTAGGTGGACCGCAAAGGGTTAAAGGCAAACTTATGATTAAGTCGTGCATTAAAATTTTCGTCTTCACAAAAATCAAATTCACATAGAATATACAAGCTTAAAATTATGTAAAATTCTATTACATTCATGCCTAAGCTTGCATCAAACACTAAATTTGAAAACTATTACCGTGTAATGTATTGTCGTAAAACAAAATTTCAAGTTTTTTTTCAATTCTAAGGCGTCAGTCAGTCCCGTAGCACTCCAACTTCGGGCCCCCCTCAAAGTAAGCGCAAGAGCCCCTGCGCACAGGTCATATCACTTTAGAGGTGTAAAATTGAAAAGCTGCATTAAGAAAATACACCACAATTTGTACATAAGTAAACAGGCTAATGTCAGAATAAAGCATGCCGATACCGAAGGTGCAAGTCATAAAAAATTCGGCACCGATGCCAGAGTTCAGTAGGACATTTATGCAGACACTGCGAAACGAAAGCAATGACACTGAAAAACATGAAAAACTTATAAAAACACAGTATCATTTAAATAGTCTGGAGCGAACCTTTTTGTTCGCAAATGCTGTTATGACATTGTCATAATCAAGAGATCGGGCGCAGTCATTTTCGATTGACAACATGGCTAATGAAGATAGTCTACTGTCTGTCATAGACGTTCTATTAAAAGTTTTGATCAGTTTCAATTTGCTGAAGCTTCTTTCAGCGCTGGCAACAGTCACGGGGCAAGTTAGTAAGATTCGAAGTGCGATGTACACATTCGGATACAATTCAAATAAATGAGTCTTTAGAAGATAGTTCAGAAAGTCTTGAGCCGTTTTGAGATTGCGTTTTTTTTGTAAAATTAAAACAAACCGCTGTAGCTCAGCGCTCATTTCATCAGAATCAATGTCACCGAACTTTTTTTGAAACTCTTTACAGCAAGTAAGAAGAGCATTTTCTTGTTGCACAAGCAAAAGTTTGTCTCGTGTGTACAAAAACGAAAAGGCGGAAGAAACCTCACGTAACAAATTAAAGCGCTCCTTTATTGACATAATAGCCTGGTCTACTAATGGATAGAAAAAGTTGCTTTTAAATTTCAGTTCAGGAGTATTCCTCTTCACCTTGGTAATCAAACAATCTTCTTTTCTTTCCACTTCTTGACGGAGGAAAAGAAGGATCAATATCCAATTCCTGTGCTATTTCAACAGCAGATGTTGCGGCACTGTCATAACCCGTTGTGCGATAGTTTTGCAAAAACTTTTTAGTTGCCTGGATTTCCGTTTCCATTGTATGAAGGGAGACTCCATACGATTGAAGAATCTTGCTTGCTTTATTGACTTGGAATAGGATATCATACCAAATAAACACCGACAAAAGAAAACTCCATTTTGATAAATGAGCTATCAACGATTTTGTTTCTGAGGCAGCTCTTCCATCTTTTCTTTCTATGGAAATGGCTTCCAAGTCTTTCAGCGCCAGCAACACCTCTTTTAAATTGTATCGAAGAGGTTTGATGCATTTAATTCTGCTTTCCCAACGAGTATCAGATTGTGACTTTATGGACAGCTCCACATGTTTCTTCAAAATTTCCCAACGCTGAGCAGAGGAAGAAAACAGCACATACAACCTTGTAAGTACTCCAAAAAATGTCAATGCTTCCGTCGATGAATTAGCACTGTCAACAACAACTAAGTTAAGGGTATGGTTTGCACAGGGCACGTAAACAGCTTTGGGATTGATGTCTAGCATTCTTGCTTGGACCCCAGAATGTTTTCCTTTCATGTTAGCACCATTATCATATGACTGACTTCGACAATCAGACAATTCGAGTTGCAGTTCGGCCGCTTTTTCTAAGAAAGCGTCCAACAAGCCTTTCCCAGTACTGTCACTTATTCTCAAGTAGCCAAAAAATGTTTCTTTAACAACAGCAGCTTCTTCATTACATAGTACATAACGGAGAATGACAGACATTTGTTCATGATGTGACATATCTAGAGTGCAGTCCAAAATTATAGAAAAATATTTTGCCAATTTCAATTGCTGTAAATTTTCTTTTTCAACTTCTGTCGCTAGCAATTCAATTAGTTCATTTTGTATGGTAGGACTCAAATAGTGATCTTTAGTGTTTTTATTCTTGATTCTGTCTTGAAGCTCTTTTAGGATCGGATCTCTTCTTGCCAAAAGCTCAAATATACCCAGAAAATTTCCATTGTGAGGAGATCCTAAGACTTCTTCAGATCCTCTAAAAGCAAGATTCTTTTTCGATAGAAACAAGGCAATGTCGATAAGTCTCTCTAAAACATTTCTCCAAAAACGTCTTTCATTGAAAAAAATATTCATCTCGCGTTTGTCGATAGTGGATGAATTTCTTATCCCTTTAGCTAGCAACATCCATTGACTGCAGCATTCTTGGTGGGAAATGCCGTTTTCATGGTCTTTCAGTTTTTTCGAAAAACCCTCCCATGTATTTATACCACTACAGAAGGGGCTTAGTGTTTTTCCAAATAGCTTACAACAAAAGCAAAAATCTTGATCTGATTCCCCAGAATAAACTAGCCACGACCGTGAAACACTTTCACCATTAGGTAACACACGTTTATAATGGTTGGAGGAAAAACGTCGCCTTGGAGTTGTGTTATTATATGGAAAATTCATTATTAGTTGATGTGGTCCACGCTTTACTATATCACATCGTTGAGCATCAGAAATACTTTCAGGCCATTTACATGGGTCATCAGGGATAGGGGTAAATTGAGATTCAGTTATTTTTGATATTGAAGGTTGCATATTGGCAGGTAAATCACAACTTACATTTTCTGGAAATTCACAATCACTTTGATGCTGATCGTCATAGTCTTCTTTTTCTTGTACACTATAGTTTTCTTCATCCCTCTCGGTACTAGTGCCAGGTCAACTCTGCTCAGTAATCTTGAAAAAATCTGTCATCTTGGGCAATTTCGCTACAGCATCTCGAGCAGTGGCTGCTTCTTTTCTCTTTTGAGCACCACTTTTTGAACGTTTCATTCTATACAATGTCAATAAAATACTTTATCTGCACTCTGCAGTGTATATATATTGTCCCGGTATTTATAGCCAAACAGAATTCCAGACCATTCTATGATAGTTGCGTAACAACGGCATTGTTACGTCAATCGAATATTCAAGATTCTACCAGAAAATCAATCGAAATATTCTAGATTCTGCGAGATAAAATAACGTAGCATTCACTTATGATGTCACAAGCCAATTTTTTCCTACAGTTTAAATCGGTTGTAAACAAGTCTGCTGAACTGAAAATAGTCACGTAGCCAAAAAGCAATTTCAGACTAACTTGGGCCCCCAAAGTTGGCCTAGGCCTCCCCCAATTGGGGGGTTTGGGGGGCGGCTGCTACGTCTGTGGCGTCAGTTATCACACCGTAGTCTTGACAATGCTATTTTTGAGTGTAAAACAAAACAAATACCTTAATACTTTTCAACTAATAAGCATTTTTACGTTATTTTAAGTTATAAATCTACCATTTTTGTTGCATTAAATTGTCACGAAACATCACTAGTTTTTGATCTTACAAAATTATCTTTACTTAAAAACATTTAGTTGCCGTAGTTTTTGTGTGTACGCTAGATCTTTTGATGTGACGTAACAAAATTTGATTGAATAAAGGTTGCGTATGTCACGGTTATGTCAGACTCAGTGTAAGTATCACGTGACAACGATGCAGCAAAGCGTCAAATGTGTGAAAACCAGCTGGAATAAAGCAAATTATCAATATTCTACAAGCATAAAGGTAAAAATATTCTAAATTGTATTAAATTTTTGTAATGAAATACGACCTTAATAGTTTTTTGTTAATAGGTACTTTTCATGAAGACAACGGCGGTGGTGCATAGTAGGGGTGGGGGAAAAGTGTACCTATGTCTACGTCATAAACTGTGCTTCCCGAACCCTAACAGCGCTGCTGCCAATGAAGAATTTTTGCAAAGCCAATTTTTTTACTCGCCATCTAGTAGCTATAAATAAAACCCACAAAACTATTAAGGTCGTATTTCATTATAAAAATTTAATACAATTTAGAATATTTTTACCTTTATGCTTGTAGAATATTGATAATTTGCTTTATTCCAGTTGGTTTTCACACCTTGACGCTTTGCTGTATTGTTGTCACGTGATACTTACACTGAGTCTGAAATAACCGTGACATACCCAACCTTTATTCAATCAAATTTTGTTACGTCACCTCAAAAGATCTAGCGTACACACAAAAACTACGACAACTAAATGTTTTTAAGTAAAGATAATTTTGTAAGATCAAAAACTAGTGATGTTTCGTGACAATTTAATGCAACAAAAATGGTGGATTTATAACTTAAAATAACGTAAAAATGCTTATTGGTTGAAAAGTATTAGGGTATTTGTTTTGTTTTACACTCAAAAATAGCATTGCCAAGACTACGGTGTGATAACTGACGCCTTAGAATTGAAAAAAAAACTTGAAATTTTGTTTTACGACAATACATTACACGGTAATAGTTTTCAAATTTAGTGTTTGATGCAAGCTTAGGCATGAATGTAATAGAATTTTACATAATTTTAAGCTTGTATATTCTATGTGAATTTGATTTTTAGTGAAGACGAAAATTTTAATGCACGACTTAATCATAAGTTTGCATTTAACGTATCTAAAAGTTAATAAAAATCTTAAAGATTACTAGTTCAATATGTGACGAGAGTAATAACATGAAAATTTTAACTAATGGATATAAACGGATTGTAATTTTATAAAATTTGGTTTTGAAATCATATGTGTTGATGTTAACCGTTGCAAGTTTGATGAACATAGTGAGGAAATTAAAATTATTTGGTAAATCTTAAGTTTAGACTGTTTGCCGTATAATAAGATATTTTATAAAAGACGTTTGGTGAAACATGTAAAAATTTTTAGACTTGCTGATAAACCTACAAATTTTATATATTAGTTGCATATAACTGAGTTTGAAATTTAAACACGATGAATAATGGGTGTAATTCTGAAAATATTTGGCATTTTGAGTAAAGTCGTGCTTAGTGATAGGAACTTGTAAGAACATTTACAAAGTTTTTACCCGTAATCACATTCAAATAATGTCACAAATAGTATCTTTGATTTAAAAGAATGAATCATACCATACAGAATTTTAAAGAATCATCCTAAACGAGTTATTTTTGTTACATCTTTGTGAGTGGAGAAGCAGGTAAATCTGATAACAATCATTAGCTTGAGTTTTTAAACGTTTCTTGAGTGTAAAGCGTACATATGATAAAGTTTTGTTGCATCAAAATGATAAAAGTTCTGAGTTCAGTCTTTGGTGAGAGCGAACAGGTAAAAGGTTTTTAAGTGTTTAATAGATATTGCACTAATTTTGTTATGTAAATACTTATTAAGATATATAAATTGTAAGTTTATTACCTAGTGAAATACAATAGACCTAAAATTTGGCACAATTTACTTTATTAGTTGGAAAAATCAGAATTATTTGTGTTTGAAGTTAAATATAAACGTGTTAGAAATCACGAGTTTAGTGTTTGTGAGAGTGCTTAGACAAAATTTTAGGTATTTGACGTAAATAAAAAGTAAGGTTTGTTCTATAAATATATAAGTAATAGCAGCATAAAAACACAAGTATGATGTTTACTTAGCAAAATTTTTTTAAATAAGAGGCAGTGAGTTCAGATTTTGTTTATGAGTAGCATTTGCGAGTCAATGCTTGGTATAGAAATTAGGGTAAAGTTCGGAAAATATATCGTACGTTTATATTATTGCGTTTGAACTAGGTCTAGAGGTAAAACAAAATTTGATTGCACAGCGATAAATTGTTATTTTTCAAATAATTGACGGTTTTTGTTTTAAAATCAACTAGGATAAAACGCTAAAAGTGCAACGTCTAGTAAGAAAGTTAGGTAGAATTTGACAAAAATAAGCAAGCACGTACAAAAGTTTTGTATTTGTGCAGGTCATATCGGTAATTAATGTCCTAGTTTGCTGAAAAAGAGAGCTGAAAGTCGCTAAGTTTCGTCAGACTTGGTTTGCTTCAGAGTAAAAGTTTGTGGTTGAAGCTCTTAGAAACGGTTACTATGAGGAACGCATAGAAACGAGATAAGTTCAGAGACCTAGGTTTTTTGATTAATTTTTGCTTTGTAGTCGCCAATACACGAGTGTTGAAGTGGTCTTAAAGCATCATAAAAAAGACTGTTAGTTAACACTTTAATTGATCACTTATAATTGAAAATTTTTGTTTAATAACGTTGGTAGTATAGGATGATCCATTTGGTGAGGATTACGGGGGTGCTGCGGGAGTGCTGGCGGGGTGCTGGCGGCGGTGCTGGTCTCGAACTCTAGTTATAGTCTTAACCCTAACCCTAACCCTAACCCTAGCCCTAACCCTAGTCTTAACCCTAGCCTTAACCCTAACCTTAGTTGTAACCCTAGTCTTAACCTTAACCCTAACCCTAGTCTTAACCTTAACCCTAACCCTAGCCCTAACCCTAACCCTTAACACTAACTCTAGAGTAGATCTATTATGTGAGGGTACAAATTTTATTTGCAGGAGGTCGGAGGAAGCTAACCATAAGACATAATTTTATGGAGGTGTGAGGGTGCTAACTCTAGATCTAAGAGAGCTAACCATAAGACACTAATTTTATGGAGGTCAGAGAGTGCTAACTCTAAGAGAGCCCATCTTAGATCTGAGGGTGCTAACTCTAGGATTAAGAGAGCTATCTCTAGGTCTGAGAGTGCCAGCTCTAAGGAAGCCAACCCTAGGTCTGAGGGTGCTAACGCTAAATCTATGTGAGCTAGCCATAGCTCTAAGGAAACTGACCCTAGATTTTTTTTGAAGGAGGTCGGATAACCCTAGGTTTATTAATTTTATGTAGGTTTGAGTGACCAATCTGAGGAGGTTAGTTCCAACACGGTGACATTTCAAAAAGTTTGATGTCATTCTTATGACTTTTTATTAATTCTTTATTTCAATGCCAAGTTTCACTAGACAGTGGGATTGTAGTTACATCCCTATTGTGCAATCCATGACGTAAGTTTTTAACAAGACCGTGGGAATGTAGTTGTGCAATCCGTGACGTAAGCTTTAACAAAACCGTGGGAATGTAGTTGCATGCCTATTGCACAATCCATGACGTATTTAACCATGATTTTTGCTTTTGTGTAGACAGGTCCAGACTTGTCCATAGAAAATTTTGGTATGTAATGTAAAAAGATCACATTTTATTCACCTGTTGGTGAGAATATATTGTCTCTGTCTTGTCCAGACTTGTCCAAGCTTTTTTCTATATTGTGCTTCCATGATGAAAAGTTCTAAAGAAGGTAGCCCTAGGTTTATTAATTTTATGTAGGTCTGGGGGATCAATCTGAGGAGGTTAGTTCCAACACGGTATCATTTCAAAAAGTTTGATGTCATTCTTATGACTTGTTATTGGTTTTTTGATTCTGACGTGTTTCACTAGACCGTGGGAATATAGTTACATCTTCATTGTGCAATCCATCATGACAGACCGCGAGAATGTAATTGCATACCTATTGCACAATCCATGATATGTTCTATTTTTAGCATTACTATTGCGCAATTCATGACGTGTTCTATTTTTAGCATCACTGTTGCGCAATCCAAGACGTATTCTATATAAAGCAGGTGTGACAGAAGAATGTTCATTCTACAAAATGGGAGCGTATAAGTGTGACGTATGTGATAAAATATTTACTGAGAAAAGGAGCTTACTGAGACATGAGAAAAATACACATGGCAGAAAAAACAGTTACTCGTGTGAGTGGTGTAATAAAGTATATGGCAGAATTGAACATTTGCGTAGACATAAGGCAAGTACACACTACAGGACTACTGAGGTGCAATGCTCAAAATGCAAGAAAACGTTTGCGAGAGCAGACAATCTAAAAAGACATAAATGCAAACTGACTCAAGAAGTCGAACGTTCACCTGATTCAAATGAAGACCATTCGAATGATATGACAACTAAGAAGATGTTTCCAGGCAAAACTCCTCGACCTGATGTACCCCCAACAAACGATAAGTCTTTTGATGAACCACCTATTAAAAAAAGATGTTTCAAACCAGATCAACACAAGGTATTTGAAAGCGAGGAATTGACTGAATCTGATCCAGAAGTGAAAGAGTTTATGCAGAAATATTGGGGAAGTATCCAGAGTTTTACAAAGGAAGGAAAAATACAAAATATATTCAACATTTTTTATGATAGAGATTTTAAAGATTTAATAGAAACCATAGCAGAGCGGATCATGGCGTATCAAAAAAACCGTTTCAAAATCAATTAGTCTTGGATTCATACTTAAAAATATAGAAACAAAGGAGTTACGCTATTACCACGCAAGCTTCAACAACGCTCAAATCTTGGAAACAGCTTTGCTGATAAACAACCAAAAAGGACTTGAAAAACTTTTTACATTCATTGGCGGAAGAATCCTTTTACGATGGCTTGACTCGACCTGATACGAAATGGAAGGTGGTGCAAATTTCCAATATTACTTTTTATGCAAACAATCTCAAAGATGCTCCCCTTGGAGCAGGAGCGTCCTTACCAAGCTACATCACAAACAATCATGGACTTGCAAACGTTTCAGGTAATGACAATCTTTGTTTTTTTCGATGTCTGGCAGTCCATCGAGGAGCTGATAGACACTGGTGTGAACGTGAAACCAAAAAACTGTTTAATGATTATTGCATGCATTTTAATATTGTTCCCAACACTTTTGTTGGTGTGAATTTGGTTGATTTTATAGACTTAGAGGATTTTTTCAAAGTTAATCTTGTTGTGTACGAGTTAGAGGAGGGGGTTGCTAAATTGATTCAACGTAGCCGGGAATTGTATTCTGAAACAATGAGATTAAATATTTGGGAAAATCACCTAAGTCTCATTGTTGATTTTGAACATTATTGCCGTGTATATCAATGTATTCATTGCGGGAAACTTTGGGACCAAAACAATAACTATTACCGGCACACGAAAACTTGTAAAACCACAGTTCGTGATTTTTTCCCAGGGGGTATTCATAAAAACCCAGCCACAGTATTCGAAAAACTTGAGGAAATCGGTATCTGTGTCCGCGCAAACGAAAGATTTTTTCCATATTTTGCCTGCTACGATTTTGAAGCCTATTTTTCTCAAGAACATTTACCTGGAAATGGACCAAAATTAAGTTTTGAAGCACGTCATGTGCCCTTGAGTGTTGGCCTTGCCACCAATGTACCAAATTTTGGAAATGGAGTGTGCTTTGTCACCAACGGCAATGAAAATGATTTGGTGGAGAAAATGTTAAAACACTTAGAAGATGCATCAAATGCTGCCTATGAAATCATGAAAAGCAAATTTGATTATGTATTTCAAGCATTAGAACTCAGCGAAAATGTTAGAAAAGAAAATTTGACCAAAGAATTTGAAGCCTACTGCCGAGAATTAATCGTTATTGGCTTTAATTCTGCCTCCTACGATCTAAATTTAATCAAGCCAACACTGATACAGCAGCTATTGGGTAAAATTGATTTTGTCATTAAAAAAGCCAACAATTATTTGTGCATCAAAACTGAAAAGTTGAGATTTTTGGATATTCGGCATTTTCTGGGACCTGGGTTTTCTTATCGAAAATTTCTGATTGCTTATGGCAGCGTCCAAACAAAATTTTATTTTCCATATGAGTTTATGACAGATCTGACAAATTTAGAAAGCGGTTTGCCAGACCACCAAGCTTTCTACTCCTCATTGACCCAATCAAACATTTCAAAAGACGAATATGAACTTGTGAAAAAAACATGGATTGAAAAAGGCTGGCACACTTTAAAAGACATGCTCATTTACTACAACATGTTGGATTGCGTACCTTTTATTACGGCTGTTAAAAATCTGCTTCACCCCTACAAAGAACAAGGATTGGATATTTTTAAAAGAGCCTTTTCAGTCAGTGGGGTGGCAAAATTACAGATGATGAAACGCATTGAAAAGGAAACGTTTTTCTGTTTGTTTCCCAAACGGCACACAGACCTTTACAACACTATACGCAACCAAATTACTGGAGGTATCAGTATAGTGTTCACACGTCTGGCTATTGCCGGCGAAACTAAAATCCGTTCCCATGAAATAGACAATCCTGAACCCGTGAAGCAAGTTCTTGGTCTGGATGCGAATTCGCTATATTTACACGCTATTGCTCAGAACAACCCTACTGGTTATTTTTGTCGCTACAAAGAAGAAGAAAATTTCCGACCTGACCCATGTTCAAAATTTGGTCTTCAGGCCTATCAATGGTTAAGTTATGTATCCCAAACTGAGGAAAAATTTATCCAAAGCAGATACAACATGGGGGAACGACGAGTATCTACACACAGCTTACCGGTGGATGGATTTTGTCAGGAGAGCAATCAGGTTTTTCAATTTTTAGGTTGTTTTTGGCATTCTTGCACTGACTGTAACACCAACAAGAATTCGGATGGTTCTTTGCAAGAAATACATCCAGTGAAAAAGATACCCCATTCAGAAGTCCGAAAAGCAACACTGGAAAACAAAAGACGGTTGGAAGCAGAAGGATTTGATGTAGTGGAAATGCGGGAGTGTCGATGGAAACAGTTGGCAAAAAGAAATGATATTGCTGCTTATTTGAAAACCTTGAAGTCAGTTCAACCAAAGAGACAATTGTCTTTTCAAAAAATTTTAGAAGGAGTGAAAAACGACACATTATATGGATTTTTGTTGGTGGATATTCACACACCAAATCATTTAAAAGAAAAGTACAAAGATTTTCCTCTCATCATAAAAAACACGTGTGTGTCTAGAGACGACATTGGTGACTACATGAGAAATGTAGCTGAAGAACATGGTCTGCTTAAAAAACCCAAAAAATACTTGATCAGCAGTTATTTTGGAAAAGAAATTTTAATTAATACAGAAATGGCAAAATTTTATTTGGAAATGGGTTTGGAGATTACAAAGATCAAAGAGTTTATCGAATTTTATCCACAAAAATGCTTTGCCAAACTAGCAGATGAAATTGTGAATTCCAGAAGAGCAGCCGATACCGATCCATCCAAAGCTGTGATTGCTTTAACAAATAAACTAACGGGCAACTCTTTGTACTCGGCAAGTCTATTAAATAAAGCAAAACATCGGAACATCACTTACCATTCAGAGAAGACAGTAAACCGTGTGATCAATGATCCTCATTTCATACATTTAGATGAAATTGGTTCTGATCTTTATGAAGTGAAAATCCTGAAACATAAAATTCGACATGACTTGCCTGTTCAAATAGGTATAAACGTGTATTTAAATTCAAAATTACACATGCTGAAGTTTTTTTATCTGTTTTTGAAAAAGTACATCCCTGATCGCTGCTTTGAGATGTTGGAAAGCGACACAGATTCAATGTATTTCAGTCTCAGTCGTGAAAGCTTGGACGACTGTGTCCCAGAAGAATTAAAAACCTCATATTTCCGAGACAAATTAATTTGGATGCCTGCCGAGGCCTGTCCCAATCATGAAGAGCAATATATTGAATGTAGAAGCAAGAGTAATCCATGGACAATGGAGCAATGCTGTCTGGATTTTCATTCTTTTGACAAACGCAGTCTAGGAAAAATGAAAGTGGAGTACAAAGGTACAGCTCAAGTTTCTTTGACATCAAAATCGTATTTCTGTTCAGGGGAAACAAAGAAACAAGTTTGTAAAGGTGTGAGCATATTTCAAAACCCCCTCTCCTTTGAGCAATATGTAAACGTTTTAAAGAACAATACCCCCTTGGAGATCACAAACTGTGGTTTTAGAAGTCGAAATTATCAGGTTTTTTCAT
This sequence comes from Trididemnum clinides, assembly GCA_963675345.1. Taxonomy (NCBI): domain Eukaryota; kingdom Metazoa; phylum Chordata; class Ascidiacea; order Aplousobranchia; family Didemnidae; genus Trididemnum; species Trididemnum clinides. Next base: position 27,044,652 of record OY776294.1, read on the forward strand.
ACAAACAACACAAAAAAGGATTAAATTCTTTTTACCCAAAGCATATTGTATTGGATGATGGCATCCACACTCTTCCTCTTGATCTATAATTGTTGTAACTTATGTATCTGTAAAAATAAACAAGTCTTTCACAAAAGCAGTGGTTTTTGCAAGTTTCTCAGTTAAACTTACCTTTTTGATAAACTCCTTCCAAAACCTGTACTAGGTTTAGTTACATTTGACGGTCGCGATTTGCTGGCAGTGTATTCGACTAGCTATCAGTCGCGGTTTGCTGGTAGGGAGTGTAAGCAAGTCTGACTGAAAACGAAAACAGGCTAGGTGATTTTAAATAACGTACTTCGTACTTTTCTCGTTCATTAACACAAAACAGCAGAACACAAAAGGTTGTGTATGGCTTTGAAATTTGAAAATCCAGTCTCTTTCATTATTAGCGGTCCTTCTGGAGTAGGAAAAACAAAGTGGATTCTACGTTTGGTAGATAATATTGATAAAATCTGCCCGGGAATTAACCAGATTTTTTATTGTTATGAAGTCTGGCAGAGTATGTTTAATGAATATTCTGAGAAAATCACATTTCGTCAAGGTCCCCCTGTTCTTGATGATTTTAAAAATTTTGAAAATTGCTTACTCATCTTAGATGACATGATGTTCACGGAAAACAGCCTCCTGTCCAAAATATTTACAATTTACTCTCGTCACTACCGATTTAGCGTATTATTTACCACTCAAAATCTCTTTCATAAAGGATTAAGAGAATTATCACTAAACGCAAAATTCATGGTTTTGTTTAAAAACTGCAGAGACAAAAAACAAGTTTCTTATTTTTTAAGTCAAATCTATCCTCAGAAATACAAATCTGTTCTGCAAGCTTATATAGACGCGACAACAAGCCCTCATGGTTATTTATTGATTGATCTTCGGTGTGAAGTGGATGATAGTGAGCGGCTCAGGACTAACATATTTCCAGGGGAAGTAAATTATATCTATCAATAAATGGATCGTTTGCGAAAATTTGCCCCTACTCTTCATTTACTTCAAAAGGCACCACCCTCTTTGAAGAGAAGCATTATTGAAAAAGCATCCACAGAGTTCATTCGTTGTCTGTGTGATTGTTCCTATAACATATTGAAAGGAAACGTTCAAATAACACCCTCTAATAAACGTAAACTCAGCAAACATAAAACAAAACTACGACAACTGAGCAATAAAAAAGTGTCACTGAAGAAAAAACGAAAAATTGTGCAGACTGGAGGTTTTCTTTCTGTGTTGTTGAATGCTCTAGCACCTGTTTTAGGGGGAGTGCTTGGAACATTGACTCAATGAAGAAACTGATTGCCTTAGAACCTGAAGTGTACCACAGTCTTACATCAAAAACAACTCACGAAAAACCTGAAAAGAAAATTTTGTCGGAATTAGACACGAAAATGCAAGAAATTTTAAATTCAGACCTACCAGCCGCTGAAAAAATGCAGTTATATAACGAAGCCTTACAGAAATCAAAATTATTTCAACAAAAAACGCAGGCGAAATCAAAACGAGTTGAAAAATTATCTGATTCTGCTATATTGTCGAAAGTTAGGAAGAAAACTAAAGCCAGGCAGCTCTTGAAAAACATCAAAGAACAAAAAAATCTAAATTTTGATGATAAAGGGCAAATCCTTTTGGACGAGCGTGTAATCCCTGGTTCAGATATAAATCAAATCTTTCAGAGTGTGTTAAACAAACAGAACCTCAATCTACCTGGTTTGCATGAATTTGAAGCTTTGTTATGGGAGAGTTTATGAGGTATTATGATCCGCAAAAAGTTGGTGCATTTTCCGGGGCTCATAGTTTTCAAAAAGTGGCAAAGTCGCCCCTAAAATGGTTGAAATCTCAAGATGTCTATACCCTCCACAAACCTGTGAGAAGACGTTTCCCACGCAGAAAAACAATAGTACCAGGAGCAAATTTTCAAATGCAGGCCGATCTTATTGATTTTTTTTCCTTGAAACAATACAACGACAATTTTAAATATATTCTTGTGGTGATTGATGTTTTTTCCAAAAAAGGTTTTATATCTTTTCTCAAAGCAAAAACAAGTTCGGAAGTGATCAGAGCCTTTGAAGAAGTGTTGCCTAAAATTGGTCGTTTTCAAAAGCTCCAGACTGATTTGGGGAGTGAATTCTTCAATCGACCGTTTCAGACCTGGTTAAAACGGCAAAATATTGAACACTTTCACACACATAATTTTGACACAAAAGCCACCGTAGTTAAAAGATTGATTCGAACTTTATAGGAAAAGCTTTGGAGATTCTTTTCCCACACCAATTCAAAACGATATGTAGACGTTTTACCACTTCTCGTCAACGCCTACAATAACAGCTATCACACTTCAATAAAGCGTGCTCCAAGTACTATCAACCCCGAAAATCAAGAAGATGTTTGGCACACTTTATATTCGCAACCGACATTAAAAGAGCCTAAACTAAAAGTAAATGATAAAGTCCGCCTTTCTACAAACCGAATACGCTTTCGCAAAGGTTATCTCCCCGGCTGGACAGATGAGATATTTCAAGTGGCTCGGGTATATAAAGGAAATCCTCCTTACTACAAAATCAAAGATTTGGGCGGAGATATTTTAATTGGCACCTTCTATGAAAACGAATTGCAAAAAATCTATAAAGATGATGACATATTTCGAATTGAGACCATACTGAAAAAACGTCGGAACAAGAAAGGTGTGGAGTATTTGGTGAAGTGGTTTGGATACCCGCCTTCCTTCAATTCGTGGGTCAAGGAAAAAGATTTCCAGAATGCCTAATATAAATCTGTCACAATCAACTTCTGACATCATTTTGTTTGCGGCTCAAGTGATAGCTGTTTATATTATCATATCAATCAGTCTCTATAATCTAACACAAACCATCGAAAACAAAGAGCTGTGGATTAGTTTGCTTTCGAGCAGTGTCGGTTACTTGTTACCCTCTCCTATGCTTTCAAAACATGTTTCTCACCCTACCGAGTAATTCATCCATGCAGTTTTATCCTGAAAACAAAGTTTCAGATTATATCGTTCATTTACCAAAAGAACTAAATTTAACCGGTCCCTGGGAAGTTGGATTAGCTGAACTTATCTATCCAAATTCGTGGTACAACATCGACACCGACAACTATTGGGTGTATTACCGTCGTGGGTATGTACAGACAAGAACAAAGATTTCACCTGGTAATTATCAACATCCACAAGATCTTGTAGAGCAACTGCTCCAGCAAATGAAACGTGATTTTGAGGCAAGAAATCAGGAACTAATTGCCGATGGGACTTTGGCACAACCTGTCGACTTTCTATTGGATCTACAACATAACGTTCATTCACAATTGACAGAAATTCGTATTAAACATAAACCAGGAGCTCCTGTGCAGATTGATAAGGAAGGCAAGGAACATCCAGCAGTCACTTTGCATCTTGCACCCTTCCTAGCAGAAATCATGGGTTTTAAAAATATATTTTTTCACAAAGTCGGTGTTTACACTTCAGATCGAGTGTTTGACCTGGATCCAGTGTCTGCTCTTTACCTCTATTGTGATGTCATCGAACCTCGCACTGTGGGTCATACTCTAGCACCTTTGCTTGGAGTGATACCTGTTGAAGGAAAGTCTGGAGCCAATGTCGCCAAGAGATACGAAAAATTGCAATACTATCCTGTGTTGAAGAAAAATATTTCAGACATACATATTTCACTTCGAAATGATCAAGGAAATGCAATCAGATTTCGCAAGGGAAAAGTTATTGTCACTTTACATTTTCGAAAACAGAAACTGAGTCAACTATAAAGGGGAAGTACGCAGTAAAGCCTCACTATTTACAGCATTTCTTGTACCGTAAACATGCGTGCAAAATATTGTTGCGATTCTCAAGCTTATCAAAACTACTATTTAAACCAAGTTGGTCATGGTTACTTTAATGGTGCAAGATACCAGCAGGAATACGGGCTAGGAAATATATTTAGTTCTATAGCCAAAACAGTTTTACCTCTAGTCAAAAGTGGATCCAGGGCTATTGGAAAACAAGTTCTTCGCAGTGGAGTTGGTTTTGCTTCGGATGTTTTAAGCGGAAAAAATGCAAAACAGGCAGCAATTGATCGAGCAAAAGCAGCTGGTTCTAACCTTTTGAAAGCTGCCGCAAGAAAACGTAAAGCCAGACCACAAAAGACTAGAGTAGAAAAGAGGAGACGCAAGAAGCATTATGACATTTTCAATTAGAATGGCGTCCTTGATACACCCCAGCTCTGCACAATCAACCACATCCCAACTGGATTTGTTCTCTGTTCCCCCGAGTCAAACTAGTTTGGATGATGGAAGTTTTACCGAATACCACCCTGTGTCCGTCTTAACCTCAACAGGACCTATTGAGTTTACAATCAGTGCTGAGAATTCCAACTACATTGATCTTGCTAACACTTTTCTCTATGTTCGTGCAAGTGTGACTGCGGCAGACGGAACAGATTTGGAGGAAGATGTAGAAATCTCACCGGAATGTAACTTTTTGCATACAATGTGGTCACAAATTGATGTTTATCTTAATGGGTCTCTTGTCACGCACTCCAATAACAACTACCCTTACCGTGCCTATATTGAAAATCTGCTTAGTTTTGGTCAAGACGCAAAATCATCACAACTTTCTGCCGTCCTGTGGTATCGGAATACAGCTGGTCAATTTGATACAAGAGGCGATGCCAACTCAGGCTACACTGTACGCAAAGCACTGGCTGCACAAAGCCGCCAAATTGATATGATGGGAAGATTACATGTGGATTTTTCATTCCAAAACCGTTATTTGCTGAATGGAGTAGAGATCCGTTTGCGATTGATTCGTTCAAAGGACATTTTTTGTTTGCATGGAAACGCAGCTGGATGTAAAGTATCCTTGAAAGAAGTGGTTTTGTTTGTGCATAAGGTCAAACCAAACTCGTCTATACAGCTTGCCCACACAAAAGCCTTGCAACTTGCTACAGCAAAATATCCGCTAAGGCGTGTTGAAGTAAAAAGCTTTACCATACCAATGGGAAATCGAAGTATTACCAAAGAAAATTTGTTTTTGGGTCAATTGCCTACACGAATTGTGGTTGGTGTAGTGGACAACGACGCCTATAACGGTGCTATTCAAAAATCACCTTTCAATTTCAAACACAACAACATCAATTTTATTACAATTTATCGAGACGGTGTTCAAATCCCTTCAAAACCACTGCAACCTGATTTTGCAAACGACCGTTTCATTCGCAGTTACATGCGTTTGTTTACTCAAACTGGTCAATATTATCGCGACACTGGCAACGCTATTTCACGAGAACAATTCAAGAATGGTTGTGCCTCATTTGCTTTTGACCTGACACCACAGCTGGATTCAGCTGAGATCGGATTTGAATTGATAAAACACGGAAACATACGAATTGAAATTCATTTTGCCGACGCTGTAGCACAGACTCTGACTGCTGTTGTTTTTGCTGAAAACGATAACCTATTGGAAATCGATCACGATCGACAAATTGCGTTCGATTACACAGCATGAACAGTCTGCAAATCGAAGGTTTGTTGAAGAAGGATTCTCAAGCCAAGAAAATATTCAAAAAAGTCTGTGCATTGGATGAGATAGAAGTGCCTTCCTACCCTTCTGCTTATGTGATCAACTCTGATACTAGCGATAAAAAAGGCGAACACTGGGTGGCTGTATACTTTGACAAAAACAGACGAGGAGAATATTTTGACAGCTATGGACTGCCTCCTGCGGTCCTTGGTCTAGAAGCTTACATGGATTGCTTTTCGTTGGACTGGATTTACAATCGCAAAATGATACAAAGCTTATTTTCGAATGTGTGCGGACATTATTGTGTATATTTTATTTTATTTCGTTGTCGTAATATCTCTCTGCATGCAATACTATCTGTCTTTACCTTAAATTTAACAGCAAACGATCGTCGTGTATTTGATTTTATTTGCGAATTGTACAATAAACAATAAACATATACATTTAGCGTGATACAGTATCTCGATGTTCAGGTTTCAGACACCATTCAATTTTTTGAGCAATACTTCAAATTCGTTTTTTGAAGCGACGGCGATTCAGAGCTTTAAGCATCCAGGTACTTCTTCTTGCTTTTCGAGAAGCTTGCGGCCAGTCAGTCATAATATGTACAGTTAATTTTTCATCAAAGCGTACTCTCTTCATGCTTCAATTTTGCGTTTTTTTTGCTGGTTCTTGCAAGAGGTTGAGGAAGTTGACCAATTGTTCGTGGCTGTCTGACGGTAGATGGCAAATATCGTCGTTTTGCGCTTTCAGACACAAGCAGTTTTGAGCCAGATAGGATACTTGGCGTCGTGGAGCCGTCACGTTTTCAACCGTAAATTGCAATTGAAATCCATCAAACAATATTTCTTGTTTTATATTCTGTATGCTTTTTTGCAGCGCGCAATTGGAATCATCTTGGCTTGTCGCCCAGATTAAGAGCAGCACATAGTCTTTTGTTTCAGATTTAGGTCGAAACAAAATATAGGGTAGACTACCCATCAGCAGAGCCACGACTTTCGTTAGTTGTTCAGGAGAGAACAGCTTTTTGTCCTTTTTCACACTGACCACTGCTTTCCTCAGCAAAGTCACAGCAGGTTGTGAAGTTGTAGCAATATTTTGAAATTCTTTCATAAAATCCATGTTGTTTGCAATAGCTGCTTCAGCTACTGACACTGTTTATATACCCGAAAAAAGAGAAAAAAAAGATTGCGCAACTACATGAAATTGTGTCACAAGTATGGCGCAATATCCTGTTGCATCAGACTTTTTCTGGTGGCCACATTCTGTGTCCTCTGGTATCTTGCTAAATCAATGTTCGTCTGATTTTGTTCGCATCAACAACCATCATTTTGCATTGGTTGTCTCCGGGTCTATCATTAAAATCTCCCATATTTCTTTTGGTTTTGGAGACCTTGGTGCGTTCAATATTTCATGGATAATTTTTGCATCTTTACAAGGGTTTTTCAAGTTTGATCTGTTTAACTTCGGATATTTGAGAGTGATGTCTTTCACATAATCCACACCCTGTTTCTTCAGCACATATTCACACAGAGGAAACCATTTAGCATGCTCGTACCAAGGATTATCATTTGGTTCCCAGTTCTTTAGACCTCCACCACAATAAAAACAAATAACTCAGTCGCTGTCATCCAAATAATAGAAACCGGCATCTGTCATTTCATGCGGTGTTACATGTCCTTTCACAGGCCAATTCTTGGTAAAGGACTGTAAACGTTCATCACTGTTAACGATATGTGAATTATATGGAGCATGACAAGCAAACGGTTCTTCCACATTTTCCGCAATAGAGTCAGGAACATCACACATATTTCTCTCACACAATAGTATGATTCTCGCTCACCCGCTTTATATAGAATCGCGATGGATTGCGCAATAGTGATGCAATCTGGCTAGAACACGTCATGGATTGCGCAATAGTGATGCAATCTGGCTAGAACACGTCATGGATTGCACAATAGTGATGCCAAAAATAGAACATGTCATGGATTGCACAATAATGTATGCAACTACATTCTCGCGGTCTGTCGTGATGGATTGCACAATGAGGATGTAACTACATTCCCACGGTCTAGTGAAACATGTCAGAATCAAAAAACCAATAACAAGTCATAATAATGACATCAAACTTTTTAACACCGTGTTGGAACTAACCTCTTCAGATTGGTCCCTCAGACCTACATAAAATTAATAAACCTAGGGCTATCTTTCTTAGAACTTTCCATCATGTAAGTATGGAGAAAAACTAGGACAAGTCTGGACAAGACAGAGACAATATATTCTAACCAACAGATGAATAAAACGTCATCTAAAAACTTTTGATGGACAAGTCCAGACCAGTCTACACAAAAACGTAATCTTTACATATTATACTCTAAAAACTTTCGACGGACAAGTCCAAACCAGTCTACACAAAAGCAAAAATCATGGTTAAATACGTCATGGGTTGTGCAATTACATTCCCACGGTCTTGTTAAACACGTCATTGAAATAAGGTATCACAACCTGAAAACCGTTAAATCATAAGAATGGTGTCAAACTTTTTAACACCGTGTTGGGGTGTACGTTTTCAGCTTAGTGTTGACCCTCTCAAATCTAGAGTTAGCTCCCTCAGACCTCCCTACATAAAACCTAGGGTTATCCGACCTCCTTCAAATAAAATTAAATTCCTTAAAAACTTTTCATTATGTAATCACCGTACAGAGATAAAGCTTGGGCAAGTCTGGACAAGACAGAGACAATATAGCCTAACCAACAATTGAATCTTTACACATCATATCCTAAAATTTTGCACAGACAACTCTGCACCTGTCTACACAAAAGCAAAAATCATGGTTAAATACGTCATGGATTGCGGAATAGGTATGCAACTACATTCCCACGGTTTTGTTAAAGCTTACGTCACGGATTGCGCAACTACATTCCCACGGTCTTGTTAAAAACTTACGTCATGGATTGCACAATAGGGATGTAACTACAATCCCACTGTCTAGTGAAACTTGGCATTGAAATAAAGAATTAATAAAAAGTCATAAGAATGACATCAAACTTTTTGAAATGTCACCGTGTTGGAACTAACCTCCTCAGATTGGTCACTCAAACCTACATAAAATTAATAAACCTAGGGTTATCCGACCTCCTTCAAAAAAAATCTAGGGTCAGTTTCCTTAGAGCTATGGCTAGCTCACATAGATTTAGCGTTAGCACCCTCAGACCTAGGGTTGGCTTCCTTAGAGCTGGCACTCTCAGACCTAGAGATAGCTCTCTTAATCCTAGAGTTAGCACCCTCAGATCTAAGATGGGCTCTCTTAGAGTTGGCACTCTCTGACCTAGGGTTAGCTCTCTTAGAGTTGGCACCCTCAGACCTCCATAAAATTAGTGTCTTATGGTTAGCTTCCTCCGACCTCCTGCAAATAAAATTTGTACCCTCACATAATAGATCTACTCTAGAGTTAGTGTTTAGGGTTAAGGTTAGGGCTAGGGTTAAGGTTAAGGTTGAGACTAGGGTTACAACTAGGGTTAGGGTTAAGGTTAAGACTAGGGTTACAACTAGGGTTAGGGTTAAGGCTAGGGTTAAGACTAGGGTTATGGCTAGGGTTAGGGTTAGGGTTAAGACTATAACTAGAGTTCGAGACCAGCACCGCCGCCAGCACCCCCGCCAGCACCCCCGCAGCACCCCCGTAATCCTCACCAAATGGATCATCCTATACTACCAACGTTGCCAACCCAACTATTGTGAGCTTAGGATTATGCAATAAAAATTAAAGGCAACTTAACAATAAAGTTTTTTTTGTTTTGTAAATGCATATAACCGGTAGCATGAGGGTTTAAAATGGTGTACAAACAAATATTTTTTGCTTTTTAAACACATATAGGTTTTGTAAAGCTTTGAAAGTGTTGGCAAGTTTTTTATCTGTGGTGGTTTAGGGTACCATAAAAGAGTTAAAAAATTCGATGTTCAGTTAAAGTTGAAGCTTTGCAAGAGTTTGTAATTGCTAGCAAACGCTCTGAAAAAACTATGAGTGCGGTTCTTATTTCTTGAAAAGTTGATAAAATATTTGATAAACGATAATTTTCTATTTTTTCACTAATAAAATTGATAGCAGATGTAGATTTTGTAAAAACGTGAGAGTTGAAACTGTAAGCTCACATTATTTTACATAAACAAACAGACTAAAACCGTTCAAGTTCTGACTTGATAATTTTATATAGAAAAATTTGTCATGTTTTCAAAATTTTGATCTAAATAATTTCTAACAATCTGGAACTAATGAGTTTTCACACGATGTTATACCTATGTGTTAATGCACTGGACTACAGAACGACAATAAAATTACATGACATCAAGTTTAGAAAACGGATAATATTTGGAATCAATCATTTCAGATAACTGTGGAAGTGAAATTTCAGCTGGATAGTGTGGGTGGGAAAAAATATTCCTGCAGAAATACGAAGATATCTGCTAAAACAAACGGTAAAGTTTTCAAATCCGCGGTTAGGTTGTGATGTTTGGAGCAGCACTGAAAACTCAAAAATATGTGATGGAAGTCGAATAAGCTCAAAATGTTAAGGTTTTTATTAAAAGCAGCTAAAAGTTGCATAACCTTGAAAAAATTGGTGGTAAAGCGAGATTCGTTTTCAGTGACGTCGGCTCTGACGTATGATATTAAGTTTTATCAGCTTAAAAATAATGTTTGATTTGTCAGCATTTAAACGTTTAGGATTAATATGTTATATTGTGTTAAGTTAAATTATAGCAATCTAGTTGCTGTAACAATATTAAAAAAACGAGATTTCACAACTTTAAAGCTATTTCAACTCAAAAAGATGTCAAATATACGTTTCCTCAAAACATCTTTTTAGGAATTGGAAATTAAGGGCAATTGTTTTGTGTATATACGACCGTGAGAGCACCAGTATGTGCTACATTTTCTTCGTTGGTTCGCTGTATGCATCGTTCAAATTGGTGATAATCACGGGCTACTGCGTACTTATCGGTCACGTGTGTCTTACGCATTCATGACGTCTCGGCTTCAAACAAGTTATCCTTTGAAAACTACTCCTTTATAGCGTCAGTCAATGTATTGTAATTCAACGAAACGATCCATTCCCGTTTTCTTATCTATCACGTGGTTAGCGATTTTAAGCATAATTCGTGACGTTTCATCTTTGTTATAGCAAAAATAAAGTTTTGCACCTGACGATGGCGAAAGACTATAAGAATTTCTCTAAGGTCACAGATTTAGCAGTTGAGCGAGTGAAGTCCTAAATTTTGTGAAACCGATATTGCGAAAAGAAGATATACACCTTTGAAGACGCGTGTTAAGAACAGTGTTTGAGAGAAGACGTTCGACAAGTGAAACGATGCTGGTGGATGAAATTGAAAGTACAAAAAATTGAAGAGAAGTGTCGGAATTATGTGAAAAGAAACCTGTGTCTTAATGTTAATTTGTAATGTGTCACAAAAAATGAGAAAAATTTAAACATTTAAAAATAATAATAGTTTTGTAATACCGTATAAATATTGGAAATTCAACGCTCTGCGAATTATTTCAAGCTCCATGGCAAAAGGTAAACTTAAATCTCCACCCGTTTTGCTTAAAATAGAACTATTGGTCGGTTGTGTTTCTGATAAACTACAAAATTTTTACTATAAAACGGTTAAATTAACCTAGTCTAGAGGAATAATTTTGCTTTAATTGGTAAATGTGTCTTTCTTAGTACATTGAATTTGACTCTTACCTGAGATTTGTAACATTGAAGAACAAGTATTAACAGATTTGATCAATCGAACCTTGTATAATGAATCCATACAACATTACTGTTTACAAGAGTTTTTGAGTAACAACGCTGTCATATAGAATCGAGACTGTTTAAGCAAAACTTTTGACCTCGAAGTTGTTTCTTGGTCTGAAATCACATTGCATGGTACAGATCAACTCATTATAAGACGATGTTTGAACGTGAATGAAGAAAAATACATCTTATTTAAAAATTATATCTTTTACTGTGTTTTTTCGGTTTGTTATTGTTAAAGTTTTGTTGATAGGTACGGCAGTTCATTTTGATGGTCTTTTTGTCGTCTCTTTGTCCTGTGATTTTTTCCGCGTTTATACCAATTTTTAGTTTTAATTGCTCAATAGACTTCTTGAATTGAACAACCTAGTCTGTCTGAAACGCTGGCATTGCAATTACGTAATGCAGAAACCGCATGAATAGCTAGCTAAATTGATAAATCTTTTATCATAAAAGCGTGTGAACATTATTGGAAACAAATATGCAATAGACTTTGAACGATCTTAACCGTAAAATGTTAAAAACAGCTAGCCTCAAAATTGTATGCTTTGGCTAGTTCTAAGAGCGACGCTACATTTTGCTAACTTTTTCTTACCACTTTACTTCAACATCATTTTGTCACATCCCAACAAACAACTGTACCAGAATTATGAAACCATTGCGCAATATTATCTTATATTGGATAATTTTTATGCTACCATAAACACATAAGAGTTGCACCATACCAAACAAACAACTGTATAAAAATTACGTAATCATTGTGCAATAACTTCATATACAATGGGTCAAATACTATCATAAGGTGTCAAGGTTTGCACCAAATTCTTTACAATATTCTACATGACAACTACACCGTGTTAGGGTTAGAACTAGAATTAGCTCCCTCAAATCTAAAGTTAACTCCCTCCGACCTCTTTCAAATAAAATTAGTGTCCTTAAACCTGTGGTTAGTTCCCTTAGGACTATAATTAGCTCTCTCAGACCTAGAGTTAGCCCCCTTGGATTTAGGTTAGCTCGCAAAAATTAATAGACCTAGGGCTGGATCTCTTACATAGGGTTAGAATTAGAGTTAGGTTAGGGTTAGAGTCCCACGGTCTGATTGAAAACAGAATCATGATGGATTGTGTAATAGGGATGCAACTACATTCTCACAGTTTAGTTAAAAACCGATTTCATCATTGAAATACAGAATCACACCCTGAAAACCACTATATAAATATGTAATAATTAGATCAAGCACCAAATGATGGTAAGTTTTGCACCAAACTTTTTGAAATACCGTCCACACCGTGTTAACATTAACTCTCTCAGATCTAGAGTTAGCTCACTACGTCCTCCTTCAAATAAAATTAGTGTCCTTAGACCTACGGTTAGCTTCCTTAGAACTTTTCATTATGTAAGCACAGTATGGAGAAAAAAGATTCGAGCTTGGGTAAGTCTGGACAAGACAGAGACAATATATTCTAACAAACAGCTGAATAAAACATAATCTTTCTACATTATACACTAAAATTTTTAACAGACAAGTCTGGACCTGTCTATACAAAAGCAAAAATCGCATCAAAATAGAATACGTCATGGATTGCGCAATTGGTATGCAACTACATTCCCACGGTCTTGTTAAAGCTTACGTCATGGATTGCGCAATAGTGATACATTCCCACGGTCTAGTGAAACACGTCATTGAAACACAGAATCAAAAAACCAATAACAAGTCATAAGAATGACATCAAACTTTTGAAATAATACCGTGTTGGAACTAACCTCCTTAGATTGGTCACTCAAACCTACATAAAATTAATAAACCTAGGGTTATCCGACCTCCTTCAAATAAAATCTAGGGTCAGTTTCCTCAGAACTATGCTAGCTCACATAGACCTAGCGTTAGCACCCTCAGACCTAGAGTTGGCTTCCTTAGAGTTGGCACTCTCAGACCTAGAGATAGCTCTCTTAATCCTAGAGTTAGCACCCTCAGACCTCCATAAAATTAGTGTCCTGTGGTTAGCTCCCTCCTTCAAAAAATTAGCTTCCTTAGAACTTTCCATCATGTAAGCACAATATAGAGAAAAAGCTTGGACAAGACAGAGACAAAGATTCCTAACCAACACGTGAATAAAATGTGGTCTTTTTACATTATATACTAAAATTTTCTATGGACAAGTCTGGACCTGTCTACACAAAAGCAAAATCGCATCACGGTTAAATATGTCATGGGTTGTGCAATAGGCATGCAACTACATTCCCACGGTCTTGTTAAAGCTTACGTCACGGATTGTGCAAGAGTGATACAACTACATTCCCACGGTCTTGTTAAAGCTTACGACACGGATTGCGCAAGAGTGATACAACTACATTCCCACGGTCTTGTTAAAGCTTACGTCACGGATTGTGCAAGAGTGATACATTCCCACGGTCTTGTTAAAAACTTGTCATTGAAATAAGATATCACAACCTGAAAACCGTTATGTTAAATCATAAGAATGACATCAAACTTTTTAACACCGTGTTGGGGTGTGCTCTTTCAACTTAGTGTTGACTCTCTCAGATCTAGAGTTAGCTCCCTTCGACCTCCCCCCACATAAAATCTAGAGTTAGCTCCCTCCGAACTCCCCCCACATAAAATCTAGGATTAGCTCCCTTCGAACTCTCCCCACATAAAATCTAGGA